>JBBBVM010000083.1:603800-1203800 GCA_037355625.1 Petunia x hybrida | reverse complement strand
AAAAGTAAAATAGGGAAGAGTTAGTAAAGTAACGAGTGAATAAATCTTTAATTAATAATTACGGGCAAGATGAGAAAAATAAAGGTCACGACGCCATCAAATTAAATCGATTAATGATTATTACATTAAAAGAACACTTTTTGTCTTTGTAAGGCAGGACAAGGACCAGGAAATCTTCCTCTGCGACTATAATATTAATACAAGGGAGTTAAATACTTTTATATTGTCAAGATGCAACGAACCTGGCAAAGTTGTCGCAATTTTTGTCGCGGAAATAATATTATGGTCGCCGTTCTTGTCGTGGTATTAATGTTTTTCAAAGGAGACTTGTACGAATGAAGAGGGTTGAGGAGGTTTTTAGAATAAGGAAACTTTTATTTTGAGATATTTTATCAAATCTAAAGTTTCGTTTTTCCTTGATTCCGTCAACTGTTATGGTAGTACCCCGTCCTAAAATTAGTGTCTGGATTTGACTGAGTATAGAGTTTAAGAAAATAAAAAAGACTTTTAAATTTTGTGGTTTAAAATAAAAGTTGTGTGTAATGTGGGTCAGAGTCTATCTTGTAGTTCAAAACAAATCTTAGATTTAAAGAGTTGCCATAAAAGGAAAGAGACACTCATTTTGGGACAAACAAAAAAGGAAAGGTAGACACTTTATTTAGTCTACTCCTTATCATTATGAATGCAAACTCGATCTTTGATTTCATCAATGATAATCTTGCAATATTTGATTGATTGCTTATGTAATCCATACTTAAATTGGATGATGTGTCTTATAGGTGCTCTAATGGTCAATATAGTGGTGTATAATTTGTGTATCTTTTGGTTTTATGTCTATTGAGGTGTCATACTCCTCATCTTTGCTAACTCTAAATCTTTATGATATCTATTGTGCACGTCTATGTCATCCATTCGGATCAACCTTTGAACAGAGATCCTCTGACTACTACCTGCGAGGGGAATAATGGACAGATTCCTTCTTTTGTCATTTGATAATGTCAACTATAGGTGCCACTGTTTACTTTCCACTTCAGCTGCAAAAGAAGAATTCTATGCATTGGGCATTGTTACCCGATGCATAGCTCCTCCTAAGATAAAGGCAAAGACGAGAGTTCTGAGTATCTGGCATCATGCTGACATCTCGTGCTTTTATTTTTATTTTTTTATTTTTTTTTCTTTTTGTGTCGTGTTTATTGTGCTTCTTTGGAATCTCAAAGTTGCTTTTTTCCTAATCATGTTTTATTCCTTCCTCGGAGCTTGGTGGTTTAAATTCTATCAACTGTTGAACTTTCTCTTTTGATCCCTATGGTATCTAAGGTAGTATTCTTCTTGGAATGGATGTGTCACATGGCTCTCCTGGCCAGTCTGATGTCCCATCTATGGCTGCGGACTGCGGTACGACCTGTCAGTTCTCATTATGCTACATCTTTGTTTCCTTTAGCTGGGGCTACTCATAGTGCTCAGTTAAACGTACACAGGATAGTATGCTAAGCTTGTAGCACTTCCATTGTGCTCTCTAAGTCATTGTTTTGGGTCTGAGGAGCAACTATCTTTATCATGACGAGCTTTGGGCCGAATGTGGGGTGGGGTAGGGAAACTGGAGTAGCCAATGTCTTATTTTAGTTAACTATGGAATCACTATTTTAGGAAGTCGGAGCATATTACTATTTTCAAGTGATCTATCCAGCCACCACTCCCTTTTATATTTTGCTTCCATCTAATGCATACAAGTGATATTCATGTAAATGCTTTAGGTCTACAGTATCCTTATTCTCGGTGTTTGGTACTGACTTGAAATGGAACAGGGTCCATATCAATGACCTTAGCGTGCACCTCGTATAAAATGGTGAAGTAGAAAGGTTAAGAAAAAAAACTTTGCAATGTTAGTTGAAATAGCTAATCTCATCATACGTAAAGTTAATAAAATGTTTATAAGGTCATGGTCTGAATGTAATTTGAGGCTAATCTGAGTTGAAATTTGGTTGTAATCGTATAGGAAGTAACTTAATATGGCATGTCCTTGATGGCAGGGATTTGGATTAACTTGATACTCCTTTTTTGAGTTTTTTTTCCTGAGGTCTAAGTCTTTATGAGCAGTTTACTTGTTGATCTGAAAGGTTTATTTGTGTCATTAAAGATGCCTCATAAACTAAAAGGCTAGACTTATTGTAGCCAACTATCATTCCAATGATGTTTGCTCTGTCATTTTCAGAATTCTTATTGCTCTGGTTGTGAAGGTTTTCTATGTGGTTACATGTTCTTAAAGTTGTTTCCAATCTTCAGTACTTATTTTTTTCTTACAAGAGAGTATCTTGAAGATGTTAAGTTGTTAGTCTTTACTTCCATCAAAATCACATGATGCATTACCAGACCTCCTTCAAAGAAACGAAAGTCGGCTTGATATTACTGAGCTAACCAGTCTGCAGCTTGATAACAACCACTTCTGAGTAGCAATTGAGCTCTGCAACAACAAAAAGCAAATATTAAAAAGGATGCAATAGGTGAGGCTGTTGAATTGTTGTTTGAAATGTGATACTAACTGTTATGTTCTTTTTTTCTGCACATATATAGTGTACGAAAAAACTCTTGTACAGAAAACTTTTGTGACTGGTTATTCATTTTGATTTCAACTCATGACTATATTTACCGTCCCCAACACATTTGGAACAAGTAGATACTAGTACTCCTACTATCTAACATCTTGGGCCCGTTCTATTTACAGAGCATCACCCTTCTAGGTTTTCCCTACTATATATATACGAACACAACACATAACAGTTGTACAAAATGACCTAACTTACACAATAAAATGTTGGGCCCACCTGATTGGTGAAAACTCGTGTACTACTTGTTTCACGTTTCAGTATTAGAGAATTGGGACATTGTGTGTTCGAACATGGTCAAAATTGGAACTAAACATTTGTTCCTTCTTCCCAGGGATTGCTATGAGTACCCAATTAAACCAGTTACTTTTACTTAATTGTTGTTCAATGTGTCCGTCTCAATTGTTGGCTCAACCTTACCATGCAAGTGAGGACACGTGTGCCAAAAGATAACCCTATATCAAATATGATCCAAGTCCATAACCAAAAATATCATTACTCTGACCAATATATCTTCATATTTCTCTTTCTTGCTTTTGCCAGATCCTTGATTTACAAACTCCCAACGGTTCAATGGAGATATTCTCCTCTTTTCCAAACTGCTTAGTTTCATTTCTTGTCTTTTTGTCCTCCATGACTGTATTTCTAGTAATTAGTAGACAATGGAAAAAATCAAACAAGAGAAACCAAAAACAAAATTTACCTCCTGGTCCATGGAGACTTCCGTTTATTGGAAGTCTTCATCATCTAATAGGAGGAGAACTTCCACATCGCACTCTTAGAAGTTTAGCAGAAAGATATGGTCCTCTTATGTACTTGCAACTTGGAGAAATTCCTATGATTGTCGTATCATCACCTAGTATGGCAAAAAAAATACTAAAAACTCATGATATCACCTTTGCTGATAGGCCACAATCTACATCTACAAACATCATATTTTACAATAGTAAAGACATTGCGTTCAGCCAATATGGTGATTATTGGAGACAAATGCGTAAAATTTGTATGGTAGAACTTCTTAGTACAAAGATGGTCAAGTCCGTGAGTGCAATTCGAAAAGATGAGCTTTCAAGCCTCATTTCATCAATTCCTGGTAATTCTACTCCTACAAACATGACAGATAAAATCTTCCGATATGTAACCTCTGTCATTTGTAGATCAGCTTTTGGAAATATTTGCAAAGATCCATACGAGTTTATAACAACTTTGAGGGAAGTGATGTCATTAATTGGAGGGTTTGATGTGACTGATGTGTTTCCTTCTTGGAAATTACTTCACAAAATTAGTGGTGTGAATTCTAGAGTAATGATTGCACATGAGAAGGGTGATGCACTTATGCAAGACATATTGAATCAGCATATTGAAAATAAAGCCGCTGGGATCAAGAAAAATGGTAAGTTTGGAGACGAAGATTTGATTGATGTCTTGCTAAAACTTAAGGAGAATGCTGAACTTCAATTTCCAATTACAGACGATCACATAAAAGCAGTTATTTTTGTAAGTTTGCTCATAATCTTTGCTCACCTGCCTTACGTTGTTTTCTCCTTTTGTTTTAAACTTCTTATTAAGAGTACATCTATCCTTGCTAAAGATTTT
Source organism: Petunia x hybrida (assembly GCA_037355625.1). Lineage (NCBI taxonomy): Eukaryota > Viridiplantae > Streptophyta > Magnoliopsida > Solanales > Solanaceae > Petunia > Petunia x hybrida. Next base: position 1,199,601 of record JBBBVM010000083.1, on the reverse strand, counting down.
ATCTTTTAAGCTTGACATAATAAATCATTTATTGTAAATGCGAAGATAAACGCATCCACCAAGTTGGAGGCAATGTTTAAAAAGACAGGCACAAGACGAGGCATTTAAGTTATTGGGGAATTTTCAAAAATTGGCAGTCCACTATCCAAAATTACGAATATGAGGCCATATTTTTTCCACGCATGGCACACATTCCTAAAATTACAAATTTTAGCACTCCTTCATAAAAAGCACCCTAGCTACCAAATTTTCCCTCCCCCGCCACTAAGCCACCGGCAAACACCTTCCCCGCCAATTGTGTCATTACTTTTTTGTATTTTGCTGAATTTATGTTGTTTATTGTGTCTAAATCATTGCTTTGGACAAGTTTATACACACAAATCTCCATCTGAAAATTAAATTATACATGAATATACATATATAAATATGTAGCAATGAGAGAAATACAAAAATATACACAAAAAAATAAAAAATCATAGAAACATCCTTAATATACAGATTTATTTACTCGCATATACACACTTATACAAATTTATACAATTTTATACACGTGTATAAATTTGTATAAAATTGTATAAACTTGTATAAACTTGCGGCAGTCTGCTATTTCAGGAAAAGGGTGATAGCTCGGGTAAGATTCGGAAATATGGGTCATTTTTGGTAATTTTCGTCTTTTGCTTGTCTTTTAGTGCAATTATCCCTTAGTTATTAGAGGATGAGGTTCGTAAGCCCATTATATTCTTTCTTTTTAAAATTTTAAATTAGTTAAATAGCATAATGATCTAAAAAATATCAAAAATACACAAAAAAAATTAAAAATTAAAAATTACTAAAGAAGCTTATAGAAACAGACAATCTAGTTTTTTTTTTCAAGTATAAGATAATGGAAAATGTTAAATTTTTATTCATACAAATAATTATTAGCCCTTAACTTTCTAACAATTAAAATATTACAATTTGTCAATACTGAAAAATAAATAGTCAATAAATTTTATGGCTACTATAATTTAAACCATTTACTCCATTCGGTCCACAATACGCAATTTCTAGAGTCTGTTTGGAAACCACGGTGTAATTACTAGGTTGTGTAATTATAGGGTTAGCAATTACACTGCCAGTATAGCAATTACACATACATGTTTGTTTGTCATGATGTAATTACAACATAATTACGTGTGTCATGTTTGATTAGATAGTGTAATTATGTAGATTTTTTTATTTCAGTGGAAGTTAATTATCATAAATTAAATGAAACTATTTTCACATGAACATTGTAATTTAGTTTTAATGCTTAATAAATATGTGTATCAATAACTATGTTTTGAGCATGAACCCAATATCAATGAGTATATAATTTATTAAATAAGATATTTATCATTAACAAATATGTCTTGTGTACATAATTTTTATAGTTTTATACAACAGTATATTATTAAAAATTATGTTTTGCGTACATAATTTCATAGTTTTGAGCAGAACATATATTCTATAGCTGATTAGATGTGTATAGAATTGGTCGCTTAGTAATTTGTTAGTGGGATAACTAACTGGTATAGAATTTGCTCAGTAATATTACTGTGGTGATTATTAAACTCTAATTATTTAAAAAAGTTAGAATTGCTGAAAAAGCTAGTAGCTAGGTTAAAAATGAACAATTGCAAAAACAACGCAAAGATTTTGAATGACCATGAAACTTTTGGTAAAAAAAGAAAAAAGAAAGAAAGAAAAGAAATACTCCCTCCTTCCCAAATTAGTTGTCGTTTTAGGAAAAATAGTGTGTCCCAAATTAGTTGACACTTTAGGATTTCAAGACAAAAATTGTTAGTCTTTTCCAACTATACCCTTAATAATTTAAAAAATTCTCAACAAAATTTAATAGTCAAACATTAAATAGGGTAACATAGTAAACTACACACTCTATTTAATGATTTTCTTAATGGGCGTGAAGAAGCTAAAAGCGACAGCTAATTTGGGACGAAGGGAGTAAGCGTGAAATTTGTAAAGAATGTATCTGATCAAATCACACATAAGTAATAGAGAAGAAGTTGCATTTTAAACAAATGAAATAAAAATAGTGAAACAAAAAACTAATTGAAAAAGGAAATAAAAAAGTTGAAAAAGTAACATTGTAATTACACCATATAATTACATTTAATTCTCACCTCTCCTTGAGAATTGAAGAGTGTAATTGCCCCCCTTCAATTACACTCAATTTTATGATAACCAAGTAATTACTTGGTCAAACAAACATGTCAAACTATGTAATTACATCCAATTACACTCAAATCCAATTACAATATGGCTTTCCAAACAAGCCCTAAGCATTTCAAGTTTGGTCCAAAGTAAGTGACTTTTTAAGAATCTAGAAGGTATTAGATATTTTTCCCTCTAAATTTACTCTTCTTTAATAAATGATTTGGACTGGATTTACTTTTTTCCAAATTAACCAGTTTACTTATATACCTTACTTAAGACAATTGACTTTATTCAATTTTTTTTATTGACGCAGGACATCTTTCTTGGTGGAACTGATACTTCAAATGCGACAATTATTTGGGCATTCTCAGAAATGATGAAGAACCCAAATGTCATGGCCAAGGCTCAAAGTGAAGTGAGACAGGTCTTAAAGGGAAAGAAAACTTATGATGATCAGGATTTTGAGAAGTTGATATACCTAAAGTTAGTGATTAAGGAAACATTAAGACTACATGTTCCAATTCCTCTATTGTTGCCTAGGGAATGTAGGGAGGAAACAAAGATTGATGGATTCACTATACCTTGTAAAACTAGAGTACTAGTCAATGCATGGGCACTTGGAAGAGATCCCAAAAGTTGGCATGATCCTGAAAATTTTATACCAGAAAGATTTGAGGACTGTTCAATTGATTTTATGGGAAATCACTTTGAGTTTGTTCCTTTTGGTGCAGGAAGAAGAATTTGTCCGGGACAACAATTTGGTTTGGCTAATGTAGGATTTGCTATTGCTTTGTTACTTTACAACTTTGATTGGAAACTCCCCTATGAAACTAATCCAAATAATCTGGATATGACTGAGACACGAGGACTGACTGCATCAAAAAAAGAAGACCTGTATTTACTTGCCACATATCATAAAAAAGATGAAGAGTTTTGATGTTTTGCTTCACATACTGAAAATGTCAGTAAGCCATATGCAAATTCTTCATCTCTTTGTTATTTTTTAATTTACCTTTTAAGCAAAATGTAACCGTGGATTGCTAGTTTCCATGTTTTATAATAATAGTTTCTGCCCTATGCTAGTACATACATAAAACTTATATCAATATTAATATCAAATTCTTGAGTTATAAAAAAAATAGTTTAAATTCTTTTATATCGGGTAGTTAAATATATTATACTCATAACTGTCATAGAATTCTTAGAGCCTGTTTGGAATTGCTGCAAAAAACTGTTTATTTTGAAAAGTGCTTTTGGGAAAAGTAAAAAAGTACTTGTGGATAATAAGCAGTTTGTGTTTGGACAACTCATTGGAGAAGTACTTTTGATAAATAATTTGTGTTTGGTTAATCTTTACGAAAAAATACTTTTGAATGTCAAATTACGAAAAGGACATCCAAGTTCATTTTACATTTGGATTCTTAGAAACAAAAAAAAAATTAAACATTTATCATAAAAGAATTTAATTTAAAAAAAGTAGTTAAAATATAAAGTAAAAGATAGAAATTTAAGTTTTCAAACCACAAAAAATATAGTTAAATCAAAGTGATAACGTAAAAGATAGAAATTTAACTGACTCAAAAAATTGTTATTGTAGTTGTAGCTTTAGCAGAGAGAAAGTCTGTATAGGGTTGAGAGAAATACCTAGAAATAAAAACTAGTCCTAAGAGAAAGATAATTTGTAAAAGTACATAGAAAAAAAATGAAAAAGAGAAAAAAAAAATTATTGATATGGTTAATTAATGAGAGATAATTTGGTAAATAAAAATTTTTTGTGAGGATATTTTTGTCTTAAAAAATTAATAAACTGCTTCTGCTTCTTGGGAGAAGCTATAAATATCTGCTTCTCCCCAAAAGAAGAAAAACTGCTTATGTTTCTGCTAGAAGTACTTTTTTTTGGGCAAACACCTCAGAAATCGAAAAAAATACTTTTTTTTTTTAAATTAAAAAAAAAAGCGCTTTTGGCTTTGAAGAAGCAATGCAAAACAGGCTATTAATCTATTCGTGCTCACAATGCAACTCGCGTGAATTTGGGAGATAAATTTGAAAATTATAATTACCAAAGATCATTATTCTTCAAGTAAATATTGGAAAATTTTGAATAGCACCATCTACAACACTAAGGAGTCGTTTGGTACGCCGCTTTAAAAGTTAATACCTGCACTAAATTCCTCGCAAAGTTTATACAATATTTGGTTTGTTTTGCAAGAAGGTATAAAAATCTGCACTAACAATGTAGCGTTTGGTTTGGATTTAGAAACATGCACTAATAATATCCGCATAAATTAATGAAGGAATCTATGTATTATTTGTGCGGGATAGGAGGAGGAATAATAATGATGGTATTAGTTATGCAGGTAGTAAAATATTAAAATGACAAATATACCCTCACTTCTCTTTATATTATGAAATGTATAATAATTATTTAATACAACAAATCATTCATTAACCAAGATATAATACCGGCATAACTAATACCTGCATTAATAATACATGTATAGTTGATACATGCATAACTAATACCTGCATTGCTAATACCCGCATAAAGTTTATCTCAACCAAACGACCCGTAAATGATTACTCCCTCCGTTTCAAAATGGTTGTCATAGTTCGGATTTCGAGAGTCAAACGATTTTAACTTTGACCGTAATATTTTTATATGTCTTTTAAATATTTTGAATTATTAATTATTGTGACATATAGTACTTTTTATGTAGTTTCTAAATATATAAACATCTTTATAAAAAACTGAAAGATTATATGTTTAAATTCACGGTCAAAATGAATTCGTTTGACTCTCGAAATCCGAACTATGACAACCATTTTGAAACGGAGGGAGTAATTAACAATTTTACTACTCCATAAAGTATTACAAAGAGAGAAAATAAAATAAAATCTCAAAGTCTCAAAGAAGTATACAGGTTATTATTATTACTACTTATTACTAAACGTCGTAATTGTCCTGCCTCTGGTTAGGATCCGGATTGACAATTGGGTTATCAGGGTACTTCAGTAATTTCAAATGAAATGGAATAATTTTGGAAGCACGTGGAATGGTGGAAGAATAGCTACTTAGTTACTCCTAAAAGAATGCATACTAGATGGACATGTAGAAATTATGAGTCCCACATATCAAAGTTTTTATTTACAATTTTACGGCTACCCGCCACCTAGATTAACTGTTGAACCCCAAAAATTACCCCCGAAAAGGATAAATTCCGGAATATCAACTGAATGGACTAACTCATTTGGAGTTTTTGGAGTCTCCACCCAATTTAATGAAAACAGGGAACCAAATAAGAAAATGCGTGCAAAACTCCGTTTTATAAAAAGACGGTCTTTCTTTCAGAGATTCTAAAGGTAAGAGGTTTTGTTAATTTCGAAAGAAGGTTTTTAAGACACTTCGAAATTTCGTAAATTACGGTTAATCCGACAGGTTTCCAAATATTTACAAGTGCGCTTTTCTTGCGAAAGAATTATTTAGAAATAGTAATAAATAATAATAGTAGTAGTAATAATAATAATAATAATAATAATAATAATAATAATAATAATAATAATAAATAATATGAGTAAAGCTTATTTGCACAAAATACCTTTTACTTGCACGCATTTGCTAAGACGGCCCTAATTTGCAATAAATTAAATAACGACTCCAAAGTAAAAGGTAATGAACATAAAGTAAAGCGATATACAAAACAATCAAATATTATTGATAAATAAGATATTTTACACATTTATTTACATAAATATCTAAGGAAAGGAATGCAAAGTTAAAGATAGAACCCGAAAAATTGATCAACTCGCGGGAGTCTTGAATTTTCTAAAATTTCTAATGTTTCATTTTCTTGAATGCTTAAGCCCCAACTCGATCCCAAATATTCATGCCCAATGCACCTCACAAAACAAACAAATGAAATTGGATTAGTACGATAATAAAGCGTAATAACTAATAAAATAATAATAAAGTAATAATAATAATGATGATAAAATATATAATAATAATAATAATAATAGTAATAATAATAATAATAATAATAATAATAGTAATGGGGTTTTATTTTTGTAAAATTTAGGCTCGGGTTTGTATGGCGTGTCGAGTAGGGGCTCGGAATTTTGGTACGGCTGCAAATATGGAGCCCGGGCCGGTTGTCATGCCAAGTACCTAACCCAGCACTCTATTCGACTTGCTTTGCATTAAATTCATACATTCATCATTGCCTTTTTATTTGTTTTCGGGACACATAAGGGACGGTAAATGCGGGACGGGACTTATATTAGCCTCCAAGCGCCATTGGCCTAAACGGTATAGTATCCGTTCAAATCAGTCAGTAAAGTCTCAAATTAAATATTTTTCATAGGCCTAAACTCAAACAGAATTCTATTCAAATCAGTAGAGACCAAGACATGGTCAACAATATTCAAATCGGTGGAGATCAAAAGTATGGTCAGCACTCAGCAGTAATATAACGTCTGCTCAAATTAAACCAATATTTCCAGCAAACAATTGAAGTATTTTTCATAGCAGCTCCATGAAGATCTGTCCAAATCAAAAGCGAACAGTGTCAAATGGGTAATTGTTAAATCATTGTGAATTCAATTTCATAAGGTCATAGGCATCTGGTCGAAATTGACCATCATAAGCACTCGTCACTTTTTCCAATGAGACCGCCGGCATCCAGAAAGGCACAGAGCAGCAGCCAAATTAATTTTCGGAGCTTCATAGTAAGAAGGCATAACAGCACCAGGAATATATCCAATCCCATGAAGCCATAACATAGTAATGAAGCCCTCACGAGGAGAAGGCAATCTCAGGAAACATCAACGCAACAGTGACCAGTTTCCGGTGGACATTAACGGACAGAGTAACGGCGCAAGAAAGGGGAGGAGCGACTGCCAGCCATTGCAGCATCGCTGCAACTCTGCTAATCTCTTTCAGTTTCAATCGCAAATCGATCAAGACAAGAGGAGAAATATCAAAGCTCCGACAGTGCTGAATTTTCCGTGGGCGGTGGGTTTGCCACCACTGACCCACTAGTGGTGTTTCTGCCGTTTCCCTTCCCCGACCCCTTCACTGATTTCGCCATAACTCACATCCCCTGGTTTTGTTGATTTTGTTCAGATGGGTGTATAAAGAGAGGAGATGGAGTATTGTTTCTGATCTGTTTTTGTGTGTATGTGTTGTGGATGGTGGGCTTGTATCGGCTGGTGTATATGGTGGTGGTGTTTGTGTATTTTGTGTGTGTAAGATAAAATAATGCTAGATCTGATTTTTATGTGTAGGGGAGAGAAGATGATGATGAATAGTGTGGGTGAGGGTAAGAAAAAATGAGTGGTGTGTGAGAGGCTAGGGCTTTAAGGTTTTATAGAGGTGAGGGTTAGGGCTTTTAGCATTGGGCTTGGAAAAATAGAAAACGCGTATTGCGTAAATAGGCCGGAACTTAAAATGAAGAAAAATTATGGCCCTTTTTTCTCTTTAAATTATGAACTTAATTTATCCTAAAATTAACCTTATTTTTAAAATAATTAGACGTTAATTGAAAATTCTGGGATAAAATTGGGTGACAACAGCTGTCCCTCTTTACCCGAAAAGGATGAAAGAGTTTTCAGGGTAAAGAAAGTTGACGTGAAAGCCAATTTTGTCACGGTAAAGTCAAGACTCTGATTCCTGGGATCAAAATGCGAGACTTATGGACGTGGCCGAGCTCCGGTTGCCGAGTTGCCTACATATCTCGGGCTGAAAGAGAATCAGGTCATATGTAGTTCGACGCGATTTGAGGATCAAAGATGAGATAGTAACAACGACTCAAGCGCGGGAAAAGAGGCTTGTAATCACCCAAGTTATGAAGATGTGGTCGACGACACACCCATAAAGAGGGGTTTACACGGACATAGCTTCCACTGTATCTCGATAACCGAGCCATCTTGTCTTCGATCTCAAACCTCAAACTCTAGAGTTAATAGGAGACTTACCTCTAGGGTTGATGACTTATGCGGGTACGATTCTTCAGGTCTTCGTTGACGAGTCTAGCTCATATCAACTATTGCCCCAGTTCACCGCTAAGAAAAGTTCCATGTTATGCTTCAAACGCTGCTGCGGTGCTGTTAAAAATCCTGTAATAATCTCAACAAACGGTAAGCGAGCAACTGCTAATAAACTGTAATAATTGGAATAAGAAATAAATAAAGTGATAACATAAAATTATAAATGCGGGTTGTGATATCATCAATACGTTCTTCTTTCGATCAACTGACGAGGCGCTTCGCCCAGGGAACCTCTAGGCTGATCATTATTCTGAAATAGTAAAGCAAAACAATAAGTGAAATGAGAACAAATTGTAAAATGCAAGGCTTTCATAAGGTAAGTTGACTAACGAGACATGATGTCTCAAGTCGAATTGCCTATCTTTATCATCTACTTCAAATATAATATGCCAATATTGCAAGACAACCGACATCGTGAAATACTCCGAAAGTGGTGCTCCAGCCGACTTGTCTTAGACTATCAACCTACTTAAATGTAACATGCCAATATTGCAAGACAACCGACATCGCAAAACACTCCGAAAGTGGTGCTCCAGCCGACTTGTCTTAGAGTATGAACCTACTTTAAATGCAACATGTCAATATTGCAAGACAACCGACATCGCGAAACACTCTGAAAGGGGTGCTCCAGCCGACTTGCCTTAGACTATCAATATAATTTAAACATAACGTACCAATATTGCAAGACAACCGACATCGCGAAACACGCCGAAAATGGTGCTCCAGCCGACTTTCCTTAGACTATCTATGCAGGCTTCAACATAACGTTTATTTTGAAAGAAGAATCATAAAGATAGAAAATGCCGCTTGTTCGGCAACAAATCATTATAAGCATAATGCTTTTAGTCATGAAGAGGTAGTTTGCAACGCAATCTTGGATTATGCTCCAATCACTTGATAAAACAAATGAGACATCTGGTTACGAAGCCTCCAGCGTCCCAATGCAACTTGAAATAAACCTGCATATCCTATTTACAGGTGGATGAACCCGAATTGTTCATTTATAAGGCGAACGGGCCCAAAACGTTCATTTATAAGGCGAACAAGCCCAAAACGCTCAATTATAAGGGAACGAGTCCAAAATTTGATAGCAGACTGCGAAATAAAGTTGCGAATTAGATTAATTAAAGCAAGACAATGCAAAACAAATAAGCAAATTGGGTCATGTTGCTTGTATTAATAGTGCTGTAAAGCCTTCAGTTCATATTGAATCTAGTTGAATTTCTGCAAATTTAAAGTAAATGCGTTAGAAAACGAGTGAATAATAAAGCAAAGACTATAATAAAAAATAAATAAATAAATAAATAGATTTGCGTCGCAGATGCGACAAGGCGAAAAATCTCCGAAAAACTTATGGTTGACCTGAAAAAGTAAAGCAAGGCATTAATTTAAAGAAAATATAAAGGCAGAATTTAAAGTAAGTGCAAAGCAAAGTAGTGCGGAAATGTTATCAGTGCAACAGCCATTTTATAAATAAATTGGCGAGACAATCGGGCAATGATGGCCTTGAGCGGATTGTTAATTAAAAATAAGGCAATGCCTATTTTGGCATGATTTGAAAACATAACGCCTGCCTCGGCTTCATTGCTCATTTAGGAATGAAAATCATAGAGGTAGAAATGCCGCCTGTTCGGCAATAACTCATGGCAAAGCATAATGCTTTAAGTCATGAAAAGGGCAATGCGACGCAATTTGTAAGGCAACTTTGGATGCGTGTTCAATAAATTGTTCATCCATAATGTGAATGATCCTTTCATTGCAAGCTTTCATGTTCCTGCTCTCAAAGAAAAATTGTTAGTTTTGGAGAGGGAGGGGAAAGCGTTTGATTCGTGCAGACTTCATCCTGATCTTGCTGCTTCCTCGTCTTCATTGGACATGGATTTGCGAATTGCTTTCAGAAACTTGGCTCATGAACTCAAATAGCATACATTTTTAAAAATAGAGGTAAGATAAAATATTTTAATGCAATATAGCGAGTGAAATAAGCATGCAAATGAAGTAAAAGATGCATTTTGAAAATTTTGCTTTGAGTTAAACTTGTAACATATTTTAAAACAAACTGAACATCCTTTGTCTTAAACTTTGCACTGTTTGCTTAACCAATTTCCAAAATTCTTGCCGATTCTGCCTCTTATAACCAATACTGCTTCTTGCAAAATTTTCCCCAGTTATTTCTTTCGCACCTCCAAATCGTTTTGCAAAATTTCTCCAGTTGTCCTTTTTGGAAAAAAAAAACAAAAATTTAAATGCTAAAGGGTCGAGCCCGATGGGGAAGCCTACGTATCCCTCCTTGGGAATCAGACCGTGCGTAGTTCTGCATTACTGCTTCAACACCATATACCAACAAATAAAAGCTGCCCCAGTTGAAGTTTTAACAAATAGTGCGATATCCAAAGAGCGCAGGCAATAACTCTTCAGTGCGTCATTTTAAACTGTTCAGTTGTTTTGCCATACTTCACAAGCAAAGCTTTGGCAGGTTTGTCAATTTTAATTTTGAAACATAAACAAATATAAATGCAAGCGTAAATAATATAATAAGGATGCGATGCATTTCATTTCAACTTTCATAAATTCAAAATGAGTTGATTCAGATTAAACATAAGCTTTTAAGTACAATGCAATCCAGGGCCTCAATCTGAATTAAAATTGAAAATAATGCTACTAAGTTCAATCGTCAAGTTCTTTCAAACAATGTCATTAGTTTCTGGTACTGCATCGTTCACGAGCTAGAGCATCTACCATCATCAGATCTTGAATCTTACGTGATTCGCGTGGTCAACCACTTTAAAAATCAAATTTCTGCTAAAGAAATAGACAAAACAAAGAAACCTCAAAGGGTAACTATGTTAGTTTGCATTTTATTCATAAGATTGCACACAAGCCAGCAACACCTAGTATTTAACGCATTTTGAGCAAATAAAGCAAGGCAGACAATTAACATGTGACAATCACAAATAGTTGAGCGTAAATAAATATGCAAACGCGTCCTACCTTGTAAGGTACCTCTTTGTACTAGAGGTAAGCCTAATCATCAAGTTGCACGCACATGTGGTTATTATAACGACACAAGCCATTTGTCAATACAACATCTGAGATAAAAATAAACCGACATAATTGTCAGCTTCTCAAATTTGACATGGCAAATGGTTTGAGATTCGTTATAGTATCCACACGATCACATAATGTGCAGCGTCGTTGGGATTCAATAACCCGTCAACAAAAGGGCAGTTTCTTAATTCCTGGAAACGGTATCAAGGACCGGGTCCAAACTAAGGTGTATATGCATGCATGCCCTAAAATCTCCTTCTAAGAGTGGGCTAATGGTTGAGGCTGATTCAACCTATGCGGGATAAACCTGGCCTCATAAACCAGTAAAACCGGCCATGACAAACCAGGCAAACCATATCCCAACTAACTTTGGTGACACGAAAGAAATTCAAAGAGTTAGGAAGGACAATACCCTTCCTGTATAATTGACCGTCAAGCGGGCCCCCCGTGATGAAATCGAGGAGATGAAAGAGAATTGACAGGCTCCATGAGGGAGGAAATATGAACGGAGTGCGGACTATGCACAAATAAAATCTAATACATGCTTTCTATAACAAACCAAACAAACAGATATAATAAAGTAAATAAATTAGGCATGCTAGTTGCAAAAAATTGGAAACCTTTATGGTCAAAATTTTTATTGCTCCCCAGCGGAGTCGCCATGCTGTTGAACTCCAAAATTACCTCGAAAAGGATAAATTTCGGAATATCAACTGAATGGACTAACTCTTTTGGAGTTTTTGGAGTCGCCACCCAATTTAAGGAGAACAGGGAACCAAATGAGCAAATGCGTGCAAAACTCCGTTTTATAAAAAGACGGTCTTTCTTTCAGAGATTCTAAGGGTAAGAGGTTTTGTTAATTTCGAAAAAAGGTTTTTAAGGCACTTTCGAAATTCCGTAAACTACGGTTAATCCGACAAGTTTCCAAATATTTACAAGTGCGCTTTTCTTGCGAAAGAATTATTTAGAAATAGTAATACATAATAATAATAATAATAATAATAATAATAATAATAATAATAATAATAATAATAATAATAATAATTAAAAAAAAAAAAAAAAAAAAAAAGTTGAGTAAAGCTTATTTGCACAAAATACTTTTTACTTGCACGCATTTGCTAAGATGGCCCCAATTTGCAATAAATTAAATAACGATTCCAAAATAAAAGGTAATGAACATAAAGTAAAGCAATATGCAAAACAATCAAATATTATTGATAAATAAGATATTTTACACATTTATTTACATAAATATCTAAGGAAAGGAATGCAAAGTTAAAGATAGAACCCAGGAAATTTATTAACTCACGGGAGTCTTGAATTTTCTAAAATTTCTAATGTTTCATTTTCTTGAATGCTTGAGCCCGAACTCGATCCCAAATAATCATGCCCAATGCACCTCAAAAAACAAACAAATGAAATTGAATTAGTACGATAATAAAGCGTAATAACTAATAAAATAATAATAACAATAATAAAGTAATAAATTAATAATAATAATGATTAAATATATAATAATAATAATAATAATAATAATAATTGTTGACACCCAATTTTGTCCCGAATTTTTTCAAAATTATTAAATTATGGCAATATTTTTATAATTTATGTTTAATTTGAAAATTAAATAAAATAATGATAATAAGAGAGGTTCAATTGAAATTTCAAAGAATGTGCTAAATTTGCAAAATTCCTCCAATTTTAATCCACCCGTGCAACCCATTTGTTTTGTTTTAAAATTTCAATTAATTATAAATTGAGACCAAATCCGCTCACCCCCAAGCATTAGCCTATTTGTGCAAATCTTCTACCCATATATATATATATCCTTATCTATAACCCTAGCCTCTCACACCCCCACTCATTTTTTACCCATATATATATATATATATATATATATATATATATATATATATATATATATATATATATATATATATATATATATATATATATCCTTATCTATAACCCTAGCCTCTCACACCCCCACTCATTTTTTACCCCCACCCTCACATTACACACTAATTTTTTTCATCATCTTCCCACTCACAAAAAACCCTAATGAGTATTCATCATTTACACCATTACAAGTAAAATCAGACCTCTTCTCTCAATTTTACAAGCACACACAAACACTCACATCCAAAAAAAACCCCACACCCTCACAAAAAGCTATCAGCCCCTCATCTTCTAATAAACACACCATATATACAACTCACACAGACAATACTTCTCACATACCGACCCACTTCAAAAACGGCACACACGCACAAACAGATCTGAAATAGAAATCGAAAGAGAGATCGGAGTTCTGGGGGTCATGATCGAAAGCTAATAGCAGCGAGGTGGCAGCGACGCCGCTGGAAAACGGTTCGGCAGTCGCTCCCTCGCTCTTCCACTGCCTCACTGTTCGATTTTGTTTATGTTTTGATTTATTTCAATACTTTTGGGCACTTTGTTCGCCGATCTGGATTTGTTTGCTGAAAGTTCCGTTTGTTGTTGATTGGTCACTGTTGCCGCCCGTTCTACGATTCCTTGGCTCTTGTCTCAAATATCGCCGGAAAACCTCACCATCCGGCGGTGCTTTTTCTCTGTTCTTGTGGTTGAATCGAAATAGAAAGGGGAACGGGGGAGTGGTAGCGACGCCACCGAATCGGCGTTGCTCCTCCTCCGTCCGTTTACTCGATTTGTTCGTTGTTGCCGTATGCTTCGCCGTGAATTTATTCGTTGCTGCAGCTTTTGTTTGCCGGAAACTCGTTTCCCCGGCCTCTCTGTTTTTCTGCCTTTGTTTCATTTCATTTGGAAAGTATATATCACAGATTTCTTTGCAGGCTTACAATGTCAACTGAAAATGGGAAACTTTGCCCATTGTTATGGTGTTGGCCCGAACAGAATTTGATTGGTTCTTACTGGGACTCACCTGTTCACTCATGGGTTTTTCATTAGATATGAATCTTGTGCAGTTTAACTAATAACTTTGGTTTCTCTGGTTTTGTTGGAACTGTTTATGGCCTATGTTTAACTCACTGTTTTATTGTGATGCATTGATTAGTACATAAAGGACATGCCATTTTTTGGCTTTTGAGCAGATATTATATGTGTTAATATTGCACTTTAGTGGCCAATGAAAATAATCAAATAATTGATTTGAGGTTTATGGACTTATATTGAATTGATACTACACGGCCAATAAAAAAATACATATACACGTATTGAGGCCTCGGGATCGATTTGAACATGATACTAGACTTGAACCGTCCCGTTTCCGTGTCCCTAAAGCAAAAGGCGATGATGAATGCACTTTAATGCAAAGCAAGTCGAATAGAGTGGTGGATTTGGTACCTGGCATGGCAACACGACCGGCTCTGTGTTTGCAGCCGTATCCATATCTCGAGCCTCTACATGACGCGCCATACAAACCTGAGCCTAAATTTTGCAAAAACAACCCCCTTTACTATTATTATTATTATTGTTGTTGTTGTTGTTGTTGTTGTTATTCTTATTATATATTTTATTATTATTGTTATTATTATTATTATTATTATTATTATTATTACTTTATTACTTTATTATTGTTATTTTGTTTTATTAATCATTACACTTTATTATCGTACTAATCCAATTTAATTTCCATTTTATTGCGAGGTACATCTTGGCACGAACAACTCGGGAACACTTTTGGCTAACTTACAAATAGGGATAGTCCGTTGCATTGGAGTCGTTTGGATTGAATTCGGACTCAAGCATTCAAAAATGAGATATTAGAAATTTAGAAAGTTCAAGACTCCCGCGAGTTGATCAATTTCCCAGGTTTTATCTTTAACTTTGCCTTTCTTTCCTTAGAAATATTTATGTAAATAAAATGCGTAAAATATTTTATTTATCTATAATATTTGATTGTTTGTATGTTGCTTTACTTTATGTGCATTACCCTTTATTGTGAAGTCATTATTTAATTTATTGCAAACTGGGACCAATTAGCAAAATGCGTGCAAATTAAAATATTTTTCATAAACAAGTTTTATTTCAATTAATTATTTTAGATAAATTTTCTAGAAAAGCATATTTTGCAAATATTTTGGAAACCTGTCGGATTAACCGTATTTTACGGAATTTCGGAAGTGCCTTAAAAACCTTCTTCCGAAATTAATAAAACCTCTTACCCTTTAGAATCTCTGAAAAGACCGTTTTTTCTATAAAAACGGAGTTTTGCACGCATTTGCTAATTTGGTTCCCTGTTTTCCTTAAATTGGGTGGCGACTCCAAAAACTCCAAAAGAGTTAATCCATCCTGTCGATATTTCGGAATTTATCCTTTCGGGGTAATTTTTGGGGTTCAACAGCATGGCGACTCCGCTGGGGAACAGTAAAGGTTTTGACCATAAAGGTTTCCAATTGTTTGCAACTAGCATGCTTAATTTATTTGCTTTATTATATCTGTTTGTTTGGTTTGCCTTATAAAGTATGTATTGTATTTATTTGTGCATAGTCTGCATTCCGTTCATATTTCCTCCCTCATGGAGCCTGTCAATTCTCTTTCACCTCCTCGATTTCATCACGGGGTACCCGCTAGACGGGTAGTTATGCAGGA
The DNA here is from genome assembly GCA_037355625.1 of Petunia x hybrida. Lineage (NCBI taxonomy): Eukaryota > Viridiplantae > Streptophyta > Magnoliopsida > Solanales > Solanaceae > Petunia > Petunia x hybrida. The sequence continues at coordinate 1,183,722 of JBBBVM010000083.1, read as the reverse complement.
AGGGCATTGCCCTTACCTCACTCTTTGAAACTTCTTTCGTGTCACCAAAAGTTAGTTGGGATATGGTTTGCCTGGTTTTGTCATGGCCGGTTTTACTGGTTTATGGGGCCAGGTTTATCTCGTATAGGTGTGAATCAGCCTCAACCGTTAGCTGACTCTTAGAAGGAGATTAGGTCATGCATGCATATACACCTTAGTTTGGACCCGGTCCTTGATACCGTTTCCAAGAATTAAGAAACCGCCCTTTTGTCAACGGGTTCTTGAAACCCAACGACAATGCATATTATGTGCTGTGTGAGAAACGAATCCTCAGTCCTAACCATGTTTTGAGCAAAATCTGATTTGGAATTTTGTCTCCTGTGTTGTCTTTTAGTCAGAAAATGGGAGAATTTAGCAGAATTGTGATCATAGACATAATTGCATGTCGGGGAAAGTTAGGCAGTTTTGGTTGGTGTTTGTTTTGGAGATGGTATGGTATGGTGAGATCTAAGAGGCGAAGTCCCTGGTATCTTTAAAAGGATCAGTGGGGGTCCCTCTCGTGAATGGCTCTGTGTGTGTGCAGGCCTATGTTGATTATCCAGCTGCAACTTTATAAAAATTGAAGTATACTTGTCGCATACTAGGAGAGCGAAGCCCCTGCGTCTTTGAATGACCAGTGGGGTCCCTCCTTGAAGACCAGTGCGGTCTTGGCTACCTAGGAAACTGAGAGGCTTGATTAAAGCCGAGGACCAGTGAGGAGCCCTATAAACAAGGTCGGTGAGCCTTGCAAAACCTAGGAAGCTGAGAGGCTTGTCGGAAGCTGAGAGGCTTGTCTAAAGCCGAGGACCAGTGAGGTTTTATTTTGAAAGGCCAATTGGCGCCTTTCGTGATTTGCAGTCTGGTATTGTGGAGGCAGATGGAAATTTCTCCTTGGATGTTGTAAAACAATTGGGAATCGTGCTTGGAGGAGTGTGGATGTTTGCAAAAGCTATGGAGGATTGTTTCGGGTTTTAGGCATTTGGGTTTAGAATTTTGTGCAGATGCTGTGGAGAGCATGAGCTGTGTTAAAATGTTAATTGTCTATCTTGCTTTATTTGCTCAAAATGCGTTAAATACTAGGTGTTGCTTGCTTGTATGCAATCCTATGTATGACATGCAAACTATCTTAGTTACCCTTTGTGAGGTTTCTTTTGTTTTGTTTACTTCTCTAGTAAATGTTGGATTTGTGAAGTGACTGCCCATCCACCATGCAAAGGTTTCGAGATATGATTGAGGGTAGACGTTCTAGCTCGTGAACGATGCAGTACCAGAAGCTAGTGTCATTGCTTGAAAGAACTTGGCGATTGAACTTAGTAGCATTATTTTCAATTTTAATTCAGATTGAGGCCCTGAATTGCATTGTACTTTAAAGCTTATGTTAATCTGAATCAACTCATTTTGAATTTATGAAAGTTGAAATAAAATTCATCGCATTCTTATTATGTTATTTACGCTTGCATTTGTTTCCATTGCAAAATTAAAATTGATAAACCTGCCAAAGCTTTGCTTGTAACGTATGGCAAAACAACTGAACAATTTAAACCAACGCACTGAAAAGTTGCTGCCTGCGCTCTTTGGATATCGCACTATCTGTTAGAACTTCAACTGGGGCAGCTTTTGTTTGTTGGTGTATGGCACTGAAGCAGTGATGCAGAACTACGCACGGTCTGATTCCCAAGGAGGGATACGTAGGCTCCCCCATCGGGCTCGACCCTTTAGTATTTAAATTTTCATTTTTCCCCCAAGAAGGACAACTGGGGCAATTTTTGCAAAATGAGTTAGAGATGCGGAAGATAATAACTGGGGCAGAATTTTGCAAGAAGCGGCGTTGGGTATTAAAGATGAGTTGGCAAGAATTTTGAAATTGGTTAAGCAAACAGTGCAAAGTCTAAGACAAAGGACATTCAGTTTGTTTTAAAATATGTTACAAGTTTAAGTCAAGGCAAATTTTTCGAAATGAATCTTTTACTTCATTTGCATGCTTATTTCACTTGCTATATTGCGTTAAAATATTTTATCTTGCCTCTATTTTTCAAAATCTATGCTATTTGAGTTCATGAGCCAAGTTTCTGAAAGCAATTCGCAAATCCAAGTCCAATGAAGACAAGAAAGCAGCAGAAGCAGCAAGATCAGGATGAAGTCTGCACAAATCAAACGTTTTTCCCTCCCTTCTCAAAACTAACAACTTTTCTTTGAGAGCAGGGACATTAAGACCCGCAACTGAAGATATACATCTTAGCAAGTCAATCTCCAAGATTCTCATCGCTAGGATTGCAATGATATTTGGATAAAGCTCGTGCTTCATGACCCGACGCTTTTTCCAATTTGCCGAAAGGCGGCATTTTTTTTATTTCCATAACTCTTGCAAATTATCAAGAATATCTATTTCATTTCCTTTCCCTTTATGAGAACACTTAATAACGTTTCATTTCTTTTGCAGATGTTGCCAATCCTGGGGGCTTACTTTATTTTGTAGTCAAGACCATTCCTCCGTGGAAGAATTAAAAGAGTATCGCGTATTCACGCTTTCGATAAGCGTATTTGTGTCACCTCGAAGGATAATGTGAATATTCCGGACGTATTACAATCCGAGAATGCATAACTTAAAGCTTTATGCTTTGTCATGAGTTATGGCCGAACAGGCGGCTTTTCTACCCCTATGACTTTCATTCCTAATAGGCGACAAAGCCGAGGCTTGTTTTGTGTTTTCAAAACTAAGCCAAATAGGGCATCACTTTGTTTCGGGTGATAATCCGCACAAGGCCATCCTTGCCAGATTGTCTCGCCAATTGATTTATCAACGGCTATCGGACTGACTATATTTCCACATTACTTTGCTTTGCACTTATTTTGAATTATGCCTTCGCACTTGCTTTAGAATTAACGCCTTGCTTTACTCTTTCAGGTTGGCCATCGGCTACGAGAATTCCCTTTGTTGGACTATCTCGCCTATTGATTCGCCAAATGGCTCTTGCATTGCTCTACATTCCCGCACTGCTTTTCTTTCTACTTGCTTTAAATTATGTCGTCGCACTTGCTTTAAAATTGATGCCTTGCTTTACATTTTTCAGGTTGACCGCCAGGAGGGGCTTCTCCCTTGTTGGTCTTTCACGCCTATTGATTCGCTAAATCGCTTTTGCGTTGCTTTACATTTCACGCTAAATTGCTTTGCACTTGCTTTCAATTATGACTTCGCACTTGCTTTATATCATGACTTGCTTTACTTTTAGTTTAACAGGTTAACAGGTCAGCCCTGAGACCCTCTTTGCTTTGTGCCGGATCGGATCACCAACTGATTTGTGGGCAATCAACCCCAAGACCCTCCTTGCTTCATGCCCGACCGGCTTGCCAGTTGATTTGTCAAGATTGTTGAAAATGCTTTGCACTGTGTCTTCGCATTTGCTTTATTGCTTCGCCAGTGGATGCGAAGACAATTTATCAAAGATATTGCAACTTGCACTAACAAAATTGCGTCATGCCTACCGTAAGCAATCGGGGGCCTTATTATGAGTCTATCGTGAGCAAGCGAAGATTTCATTAGCATTGAAGCCTACCATAATCAATTGGAGGCCTTATTCTGAAGCCTATCATAAGCAATTGAAGGCTATTTTGTTATTGATCCTACCGTAAGCAATCAGGGGTTTTATTATCAAGTCTATCGTGAGCAAGCGAAGACTTCATTAGCATTTAAGCCTACCATAAGCAATTGGAGGCATTATTCTGAAGCCTATCATAGGTATTGAAGGCTCTTTTGTTATTGATCCTACCATAAGCAATCGGAGGTCTTATTATCAAGTCTATCATGAGAAAGCGAGGACATCGTTATCATTTGAAGCCTACCATAGCAATTAGAGGCATTATTCTGAAGCCTATCATAGGCAATTGAAGGTTATTTTGTTATTGATCCTACCGTAAGCAATCGGAGGTTTTATTATCAAGTCTATCGAGAGCAAGTGAAGACATCGTTATCATTTGAAGCCTACCATAAGCAATTGGAGGCATTATTCTGAAGCCTATCATAGGCAATTGAAGGCTCTTTTGTTATTGTTCCTACCGTCAACCATCAGTTTCTCAAAGATCATTCGCCTTGTCGCATATACAGCACAAATCTATTTCTTCCTTTTTTTCATTATAGCTTTTGCTTTATTATTCACTCGTTTTCTAATGCACTTACTTTAAATTTGCAGAAATTGAACATCAGATTCAATAAGAAATGAAGGCATTCAACGCTTTGCAGCACTATTAATTCAAGCAACACGACCCAGTTTTGCTTATTTGTTTTGCATCATCTTGCCTTAATTAATTCAATTTGCAACTTTGTTTTGCAGGCTGCTATCAAATTTAGGCTCGTTCACCTTATATTGAACGTTTTGGGCTCGTTCGCCATATAATTGAACGTTTTAGGCTCATTCACCTTACAATTGAATGTTTTGGGCTCGTTCGCCTTATAAATGAACGTTATGTTACCTGCGTAGGATATAGATTAGCCAAGTCGACTTGAGATATTATGTCTCGTTAGTCAACTTATCTTATGAAAGCCTTGCACTTTATGATTCGTTCTCGCTTTACGTATTGTTTTACTTTACTGTTTCAGAATAAGGATCAGCTTAGAGGTTCTCCGGGCGGAGTACCTTATCAGTTGATCGAAGGAAGAACTTGTCAATGACACCAACCCGCATTTACAATTTTATCACCTTATTTATTTCTTATTCTACTTATTACAGTTTGTTAGCAGTTGCACGCTTGCCGCTTGTTGAGATTATTACAGCATTTTTAGCAGCACCGCAGCAGCGTTTGGAGCATAACATGGAGCTTTTCTTAGCAATGAACCGGGGCAATCGTGGATATGAGCTAGACTCGTCAACGGAGACCTGAAGAATCGCACCCGCATAAGTCATCCACCCTAGAGGTAAGTCTCTTGTTAACCCTGAGTCTGAGGTTTGAGATTGAAGACAAGATGGCTCGGTTATCGAGGTGCAGTGGAAGCTATGTCCATGTAAACCCCTCTTTATGGGTGTGTCGTCGACCACATTTTCATAACTTGGGTGATTACAAGCTTCTTTTCCCGCGCATGAGTAGTCGTTACTATCTCGTCTTTGATTTTCAAATCGCGTCGAACTACATATGGCCTGATTCTCTTTCAGCCCGAGATATGTAGGCAACTCGGAAACCGAAGTTCGGCCATGTCCATAAGCCTCGCACTTTGGTCCTTGGAATCAAAGTCCTTGGTTTTATCGTGACAAAATTGGTTTCTCGTCAACTTCTTTACCCTGAAAACTCTTTCATCATTTTCGGGTAAAGAGGGGCAGCTGTTGACACCCAATTTTGTCCCGAATTTTTTCAAAATTATTAAATTATGGAAATATTTTTATAATTTAGGTTTAATTTGAAAATTAAATAAAATAATGATAATAAGAGAGGTTCAATTGAAATTTCAAAGAATGTGCTAAATTTGAAAAAATCGTCCAATTTTAATCCACTCGTGCAACCCATTTACTTTGTTTTAAAATTTTAATTAATTATAAATTGAGGCCAAATCCGCTCACCCCCAAGCATTAGCCTATTTGTGCAAATCCTCTACCCATATATATATATATATATATATATATATATATATATATATATATATATATATATATATATATATATATATCCTTATCTATAACCCTAGCCTCTCACACCCCCACTCATTTTTTACCCCCACCCTCACATTACACACTAATTTTTTTCATCATCTTCCCACTCACAAAAAACCCTAATGAGTATTCATCATTTACACCATTACAAGAAAAATCAGACCTCTTCTCTCAATTTTACAAGCACACACAAACAATCACATCCAAAAAAACCCCACACCCTCACAAAAAGCTATCAGCCCCTCATCTTCTAATAAACACACCATATATACAACTCACACAGACAATACTTCTCACATAGCGACCCACTTCAAAAACGGCACACACGCACAAACAGATCTGAAATAGAAATCGAAAGAGAGATCGGAGTTCTGGGAGTCATGATCGAAAGCTAATAGCAGCGAGGTGGCAGCGACGCCACCGGAAAACGGTTCGGCTGTCGCTCCCTCGCTCTTCCACTGCCTCACTGTTCGATTTTGTTTATGTTTTGATTTATGTCAATACTTTTGGGCACTTTGTTCGCCGATCTGGACTTGTTTGCTGAAAGTTCCGTTTGTTGTTGATTGGTCACTGTTGCCGCCCGTTCTTTGGCTAGTTTTCGATTCCTTGGCTCTTATCTCAAATATCGCCGAAAAACCTCACCATCGCCGGCAGTGCTTTTTCTCTGTTCTTGTGGTTGAATCGAAATAGAAAGGGGAATGGGGGAGTGGTAGCGACGCCACCGAATCGGCGTTGCTCCTCCTCCATCTGTTTACTCGATTTGTACGTTGTTGCCGTTTGCTTCGCCGTGAATCTATTCGTTGCTGCAGTTTTTGTTTGCCCGAAACTCGTTTCCCCGGCCTCTCTGTTTTTCTACCTTTGTTTCATTTCATTTGGAAAGTATATATCACAGATTTCTTTGCAGGCTTACAATGTCAACTGAAAATGGGAAACTTTGCCCATTGCTATGGTGTTGGCCCGAACAGAATTTGATTGGTTCTTACTGGGACTCACCTGTTCAATTATGGGTTTTTCATTAGACATGAATCTTGTGCAGTTTAACTAATAACCTTGGTTTCTCTGGTTTTGTTGGAACTGTTTATGGCCTATGTTTAACTCACTCTTTTATTGTGATGCATCGATGAGTACAGGAAGGACATGCCATTTTTTGTCTTTTGAGCAGATATTATATGTGTTAATATTGCACTTTAGTGGCCAATGAAAATAATCAAATAATTGATTTGAGGTTTATAGACTGATATTGAATTGATACTACACGGCCAATGAAAAATTACATATACACGTATTGAGGCCTCGGGATCGATTTGAACATGATACTACACTTGAACCGTCCCGTTTCTGTGTCCCTAAAGCAAAAGGCGATGATGAATGCACTTTAATACAAAGCAAGTCGAATAGAGTGGTGGATTTGGTACCTAGCATGGCAACACGACCGGCTCCGTGTTTGCAGCCGTATCCATATCCCGAGCCTCTACATGACGCGCCATACAAACCTGAGCCTAAATTTTGCAAAAACAACCTCTTTACTATTATTATTATTATTATTATTATTATTATTATTATTATTATTATTATTATATTTTATTATTATTACTACTACTTTATTACTTTATTATTGTTATTTTATTTTATTAATCATTACACTTTATTATCGTACTAATCCAGTTTAATTCCCATTTTATTGCGTGGTACATCTTGGTACGAACAACTCGGGAACACTTTTGGCTAACTTACAAATGGGGATAGTCCGTTGCATTGGAGTCGTTTGGATTGAATTCGGACTCAAGCATTCAAAAATGAGACATTAGAAATTTAGAAAGTTCAAGACTCCCGCGAGTTGATCAATTTCCCAGGTTTTATCTTTAACTTTGCCTTTCTTTCCTTAGAAATATTTATGTAAATAAAATGCGTAAAATATTTTATTTATCTATAATATTTGATTGTTTGTATGTTGCTTTACTTTATGTGCATTACCCTTTATTGTGAAGTCATTATTTAATTTATTGCAAACTGGGGCCAATTAGCAAAATGCGTGCAAATTAAAATATTTTTCATAAACAAGTTTTATTTCAATTAATTATTTTAGATAAATTTTCTAGAAAAACATATTTTGCAAATATTTTGGAAACCTGTCGGATTAACCGTATTTTACGGAATTTCGGAAGTGCCTTAAAAACCTTCTTCCGAAATTAATAAAACCTATTACCCTTTAGAATCTCTGAAAAGACCGTTTTTTCTATAAAAACGGAGTTTTGCACGCATTTGCTAATTTGGTTCCCTGTTTTCCTTAAATTGGGTGGCGACTCCAAAAACTCCAAAAGAGTTAATCCATCCTGTCGATATTCCGGAATTTATCCTTTCGGGATAATTTTTGGGGTTCAACAATAATAATAGTAATAAGAATAATAATAATAGTAATGGGGTTTTGTTTTTGTAAAATTTAGGTTCAGGTTTGTATGGCGTATCGAGTAAGGGCTCGGAATTTTGGTACGGCTGCAAATACGGAGCCCGGGCAGGTTGCCATGCCAAGTACCAAACTCACCACTCTATTCGCCTTGCTTTACATTAAATTCATACATTCATCATCGCCTTTTTGTTTGTTTTCGGGACACGTAAGGGACGATAAATGAGGGACGGTACTTATATTAGCCTCTAAGCGTCATTGGCCTAAACTGTGTAATATCCATTCAAATCAGTCCGTAAAGTCTCAAATTAAATATTTTTCATAGGCCTAAACTCAAATAGAATTCTATTCAAATCAGTAGAGACCAAGAACATGGTCAACAATAATATAGCATCCGTTCAAATCGGTGGAGATCAAAAGTATGGTCAACAATAATGTAACGTCTGCTCAAATTAAACCAATATTTCCAGCAAACAATTGAACTAGTTTTCATAGCAGCTCCACGGAGATCGGTCCAAATCAAAAACGAACAGTGCCGAATGGGTAATTGTTAAATCATTGTGAATTCAATTTAACAAAGTCATAGGCATCTGGTCGACAATGACCATCATAAGCAGTCGTCACTTTTTCCAATGAGACCGCTGGCGGCGAGAAAGGCACAGAGCAGCAGCCAAATTAATTTTCGGAGCTTCATGGTAAAAAGGCATAACAGCACCAGGAACATATCCAATCCCGATGAAGCCATAAATAGTAACGAAGCCCTCACGAGGAGAAGGCAATCTCAGGAAACATCAAAGCAATAGTGACCAGTTTCCGGTGGACATTAACGGACAGAGTAATGGCGCAAGAAAGGGGAGGAGCGACTGCCAGCCATTGCGGCGTCGCTGCGACTCTGCTAATCTCTTTCAGTTTCAATCGCAAATCGACCAAGACAAGAGGAGAAACATCAAAGCTCCGACAGTACTGAATTTTCCGGGGGCAGTGGGTTTGCCACCACTGACCCACTAGTGGTGTTTCTGCTGTTTCCCTTCCCCGACCCCTTCACTGATTTCGCCATAACTCACATCCCCTGCTTTTGTTGATTTTGTTCAGATGGGTGTATAAAGAGAGGAGAGGGAGTATTGTTTCTGATATGTTTTTGTGTGTATGTGTCGTGGATGGTGGGCTTGTATCGGCTGGTGTATATGGTGGTGGTGTTTGTGTATTTTGTGTGTGTAAGATAAAATAATGCTAGATCTGATTTTTATGTGTAGGGGAGTGAAGATGATGATGAATAGTGTGGGTGAGGGTAAGAAAAAATGAGTGGTGTGTGAGAGGCTAGGGCTTTAAGGTTTTATAGAAGTGAGGGTTAGGGCTTTTAGCATTGGGCTTGGAAAAATAGAAAACGCATATTGCGTAAATAGGCCGGGACTTAAAATGAAGAAAAATTATGGCCCTTTTTTCTCTTTAAATTATGAACTTAATTTATCCTAAAATTAACCTTATTTTTAAAATAATTAGACGTTAATTGAATATTTCTGGACAAAATTGGGTGACAACATTAACTAGAGCACCTTACGAAGCTTTGATTCTCCCTCCTCCCTCTAACCCTTTCCCCCTTCAAAGCCTGCTTTTCCTTCTTTCCTACATTAATAGAAATCGACTCCATTAATACTCACCACCTGACCGTCAATAACTTCCACCAAAGCCACCTGATCGCTTACAAAATGATAATACTTCCGTTCAAGCTACTAAACCTACCTATTATGAAAAACTATTAACTCAACCTACTGCATCTATTACCATTACTTCCCCTATCCTACACGATCCTCTATCTACTACCACCATGCTAAAACACCCAATTATAGAAAATGACTTAGTTGACCATATATCCTTCACACATGAAGAAAAACAAAGAATTTACTCACCTTGGGTAAATTCAGTAATTATCAAGCTACTAGGAAAAAGGTTCCACCACCAATATCTTTACGAAAAATTAAAGGCACAATGGAGATTATCAGAAGATTTTCCTCTAATTTATTTAGGAGAGGATTTTTATGTTGCAAAATTCAACAAACATGAGAGCCTTCATAAAGTTCTAACTGAAGGGCCATAGTTTGTCAATGGCTTCTTTCTATCCATTAGGTGCTGGGAGCCTAACTTTGTAGCTACCGAAATTAAATTATTATCCACAGCTATTTGGATTCATTTACCAAATCTCCCAACTGAATTCTTTGATGAAGGAGTATTAAAGAAAATATGGTAGCGATACTGGTAAGCTACTTAAAATTGATTTCAACACTTCTTCTGCTTTAAGAGCAAGATATGCCGGAATATGTATCGAAGTGCAAGTTGATGACCCAGTTAAAAGTTGCGTTTATATAAAAAATCACAAACAAAAAGTGATTTATGAAGGTGAAAATATTTTGTATAAGGTTTGTGGTCGGTTAAGTCATCTCCAAACAAATTGTACATATGCCTCCCAAACATCCACCACTAAAATAACAACCTCTACTAATCCCACTTCTTTGACACCACAGAAGCTCAAAACAAAGGAGGGAGAATTAGAGTGGCAAACAGTTAACTTTCAAAAAAAAAAAAAAAAAAAAAAAAAAAACTAGCTCCTAAAGCAGTTTACGAGTTTAGTTCACTAAAAAAAGTTCACATCCTCCTCAGCTACAACTATGCAAGTTAATGATTCTCCTTCAGGTAAGTCTACTAATCCTATTTTCCCCGCATTAATTCTAAGCATCAGCAAAAACAGGTGTATCGAGCTAATAACTCAATTAATAAATTTAATGCCCTAAATCTCGACTCTAAAAATTTATCTAACACTAACATTGAAGTAAAGTCGGGCCCACTAGTCAATGCCATGCAAAATATGAGTAAAACATTGCATGGTCAAAATAAAAATCATGACACCAACTGCCACGATATCAATGACCTGGACATGCGTACCATTACTACTCACTCCACGTCAACTAACCAAATATCTCTTAACACTACTATTTTATCAAAACCACCTGGCGACACCCCTCCCTATGATCATACTCTGCAAATTTCTGATTGTTTGCCTAAAAACACACCGTCAAAAGGGACCAGTGACATTCAACAAATTGATTCAGCTGACACATCTAATATCCTCCCTCCTCTATCTTTGAAAAATTTTGATAACTCTATCATGCAATCGTGCATGAAAATTGCTACTCCTTTGTCTATAACTTCACCGACCCCGACCCTTATAGACACACAAAAAATGTATGAGACCACCAACCTCCAAAAGGAAATCACGAAAAATTGTCAAGGACCTTTTGAAAACTCATCGACTACATATTCAAAACATGAACAAAAAGAACAACGTTCCATCTATTCCACCTCCAATCCACATGAATCCACCACTGATATTCACATTGCCTCCACCTCAAAATCATATTCCAAAATCTTGGATAGAATCCACTCTTTGGGGACATGCAATCACGGTGTCAATAATAATATTTGGTCAACAAGCATATGTAGTGATACAAGATCCATCTTACCTAGCACTGATTGTAAATGAGGGAATGCATATGACCATGCATAATTATATGAACAATATGTGGCCTCAACTAATAAATGTGAACCAACAAGACTTTCTATTGATCGACCTTCCTTTCTTTCCCCCTGTAACGACCTCAAATAGTCGTTTCGGGAATCGGGACCTCGATTTGTGTGTCGATAATCCCAAAAGCTCCGTAAGGTCCATTATGATATGCCTGAAATTTTTTAGCTAAAACGAACTTTGTTAGATAGGTATCGGAGAAAGACATCCGTTTCGGATATTCGTTAAGGCTAAAAGAGGTTTCGGAGCTCGATTTGAGCAAATGAGCTCTGATAAGAAATCTGAAAGTTGCGTTAGGTTCGTATGGTAATTTATGACCTGTAGCAACCTTCAGAAGTGAAAACGAACCTCGTTTGATAGGTCTTTTGATAAAGTCTCCGTTGCGGAAGTTTAAAAAGGTTAAAAGAGGTTTTCGAGCTCGATTTGAGTAAACGAAGTCCGATGAGAGATCTGAGGGTTCCGTTAGGTTCGTATCGTCATTTTTGACTTGTAGCAACTTTCGAATTTGGATTCCGGAGTCGTTTGATTAAAATTCGCTATTTTGGCGAAAGTCGAAATTTGACCCTTTCCCGTGGGACCCACTTTTTGAGTTCTAGAGATCCGAATTGAGTTCCGTCTTGACGAACATGTCACACAAGTCTTGTATGATTTGTGTACAAAATTTGGGATTATTTCGAGCTTCGTAGGGTCCCGTTTGGACCCAAAAACAGTGGCTGATCTGGTGCAAAGCCAAAAGCTGCTGAATCTGTTTTTTTTTTACTGTTCAGCCGGAAATAAATCAATTTTTCAGATCAATCCATAAGGAATTGGAAAAAAGTCAAAACATAAAAGTTGTAGCTCTTTGAGTTGTGGTTCTAATGCCACCAATTTCGTATCATTTGGACATTTGTACAAAAATATATGTATATTTTACCGAAAGCTATCCAGTGAGGTACAATTCAGACAGCATGTGGTACAACTCTTTAAAACTGCGGGCTGCTATATATTCTAGGGCGGGCATTCATTTTTATTTTCATGTTTTGAGCTTCTAAAAGTGATTCCAAGGGGAATTTGAAGTACCAAAATCATTCCTAAACACAAGGTAACTATTCTTACCCATTTTTAACGCTTTAATCCGAGGATCAAAGTGACGATCCTTGGAAAGAGGGTTTGAACCCTAGATTTGTGAAATGGGAAAAATGACCGAGTTGGACTCGGGTATGTACAATAATGGTACTTTTGGACTCGTGGGAGTATGGGGAGTCCGGAAACATAAATTTTACGGGTTTTGGGTACGTCCGACCCGGGGGTATTTTGGTAAATTACCTCTTAAATTGCGTAAGGGCTTAGAATCCTTTCCTTACATGCTTAAGAGTGCGACACCATTTCTTTGGCTCAGAGAGGAGTCTTTCGGAGGCACATCGTTTGGGAAAGGAGGTCGTTCCTTAGCCACTTGAGCCGATTTTGAGGTAAGTGAGGCTTGACCTCTATTTTGCTTGCGGATAAGATTTGATCTTGCTAAGTAAGATGTCGAGTACTTAATTGACTAGCATTGTCTAGTAGTAGTATTATGTACTACTCGTTATATTTATACAAAAAGGAGAAAGCACAAACGTGACTTATGTATAGTCGATGTTGTGTGCCGGTGTATTATTGATATGCTCTAGGGACAGAGGCCGGTGGTGCGTTATGACCTAGAAGCGAAATTACATCTAGGGACAGAGGCCAGTGGTGCGTTATGACCTAGATGTGGAGACTTATAGGGACAGAGGCCTGTGGTGCGTTATGACCTATAAACAAAGCCGCACAGGGTGTGTGCTTATGCTATGTGCTAGGTATATCATTACCTATGTGGTATGCGAGATATATCATCGCCATGCTGTGTTAGTTATATTACTGCTTATGCCATAGTATCAATATAATATTGTATATGTTGCCTATATTATGTATCTTTATATTATTGACTATGTTATGTATTCGCGTATTATTGCTTGTGTTGTTGTATAATTATATTATCGTATGTAATGTTTATGGGTTACTGTAAAGGTGTGGATTGTACTTCCGTTATCTGCTTATGCATTATCAAAGACTTGTCCCGAAAGGGTAATTTAGCGGGCCTGTCGATGATCTTACTGGGCTTTGGCTCATAACTTACTGTTTAAATGTGCAGATCCTTCTACTAGTCAGACAGCTGGACTTATCTGATCCGTTCGAGGCTGTGGCTATTTTTGCTTGAGGTGAGCCAACCGCATGGTTCGCGGTGGCATACCGTCTGATCCACCTTAGTGTTTAGTCGTAGATGCTCTATTGACACTGTATTTCGGGTGGATGTCTACACCTACATTTTATTGAAATATTTCTATCTAAATTATCATTTTGAGTCAGTTTAATTATTCGTGGTTCGCCTAAGGATGTAACACTTAGGTGCCATCACGGCCCCGAAAATTGGGTCGTGACAAATTGGTATCAAAGCCCTAGGTTGTAAGTCGAGTCTTAGGGAGTCAATGGAGCAGTGTCCGAGCAGAGTCTTGTTTATGGGTATGTTGTCGACCATACTTATAAGCGAGAGACTGCAAAGGCATTTTAGGAAGAGTTGTTTCCCTTCATTTCATCTCTTCTCGTGCTATGATGCTTACATAGGTGCTAATCCTTTAATGTCATTATGACAGATGGTGAGAACGCGATCGTCCTCTGCTTCGGGAGCTGGTGACGCACTGACTGAGTCGGTCCGTAGGAGACCTGTGCGTAGCACACGGACTGGTGCGCGGGCACCTACTCAGCCGAGAGCGGCTACTACCAGAGCTTCTGTGGGCAGACCTCCTGCTGCCAGACAGACTAGTACAGTGCCACCGGTGTCTTCTAAGATACCCGTCACACATGTCCCATCGACTATGCCTTCTCTTGTGCCGGGTACAACGGTATCTATTTCTTCAGATGTTCTATTGCGGATGATGGGCATGCTTGGATCTCAGGCCTCGCCTATGGGCGATATGCCAGTACCTTCTGCGGTACTCCAGCCAGTTACTCCAGCTATGAGTACGCCGACTCCTGAGGCTACTCTGGTGATTCCTCAGTCTACTCAAGTTATTAGTCCTATTGCTCAGCCTTCCACTTTGGCTCCTCAGTCGAGTATTCAGTTGGGTCATTCTATTCCTGCTCTTTCTATAAGTGACGAGGAGGTAGCTCGGAGGATTGAGTCCTTTATGAAGCTCAAGCCTCCCGAGTTCGATGGTACCCCAGCTACTTGCACTGCCCAGAGGTATATTCAGAAATGTGAGAAGATATTTTCTGTATTGTGTACTAGGGACACCCTTGGGGTGAGATGTGCTTCTTTCCGTTTGTCCGGTGATGCCGAGACTTGGTGGTCTTCTATGATGAGACAGAGGTCGAGTGATCTTCCTCCCTTGACTTGGACCGAGTTCGTTGCTATGTTTATGAGTAGATTTGTGCCTCAGAGTCATCTTGATGCCCAGAGACGCGAGTTTGAGTTGTTGAGACAGGGAGGCATGTCCGTGACTGCTTATGATACCAGATTTTTAGAGTTATCTCAGTATGCGCCTGCTATGGTTATGCTGGAGAGAGACAAGGTTCTTAGATTTGTTGAGGGCCTTCACCCTCGTCTTCAGGTGGCTGTTGCCTCACATATTGGCAACAAGTCTTATTATGATGTGGTTGATATTGCGAGGCGTATGGAGGACATTCATGCTAGAGCAGATGCAGAGAGGGCGAGCAAGAGGGTGCGATATTCTGGTACTTCTGGTGGCCCCTCACATGGTGGTCAGAGTTTTCGTGGTCATACTCAGCCTAGGCTTCCCCAGGCCGCTGCTTTACCATCTCAGGGTACTTCGTCGGGTGTTCAGAGGCCTCAGCCGTCTCAGAGGCGTGGGGATTCATCTCAGTCTATTCCACCTGTTTGTGGGAGATGCCGTCAGAGGCACTATGGGAGGTGCAGGCCCGGAGGTGGACGCGGAGGAGGCGGTAGTAAGGCTTGTTACCAGTGTGGGGATCCTAGGCACTTTGTTAGGGATTGCCCCTATGTTACTTCATCTGGACCTACCTCCGCGGGACATCAGAGTTCTGCTGCTATGGTTCGGTCTTCTCCTCAGGCAGCTAGGCCTGTCACTCAGGTTCCTCCTAGGCAGCCGGTTCAGAGAGCTCCTGGTCCTGGAGGTTCAGCTCAGGTTTTTGCTATGACACGCCAGGATGCCGAGGCATCCAATGATGTGATCACAGGTACTCTTTTTGTTTGTGGCTGCAGTGTCTTTGCCCTTATAGATCCGGGATCTACTTTCTCTTATGTGTCTCCTGGATTTTCACCTTGCTTGAGCAAGGATCTGGTTTTTATTGATGCTCCATTTATGGTGGAAACGCCTGTCGGAGATCCTATATGTGTAGATAAAGGGTATCGGGAGTGTGTGATTTCTATTTGTGGTGTTGAGTCTCTAGTAGACTTGATGTTGCTAGATATGGTGGAATTTGGTGTGATCATGGGCATGGATTGGTTGGCATCCTATCACGCGACGTTGGATTGCCATGCCAAGTCCGTGACTATAGGTGCCGAAGGTGAGCCTAAGGCTATTTGGAAGGGGTCCAGGTCTTCTCCGAGGAACAAGATCATATCATTCATGAAGGCTCAGAAGATGATAGCTCGCGGGTGCGAAGGGTATATTGCTTCTATTCGAGATGTTCGAGTGGAGGAGGTATCTATTGATCGAGTACCGGTAGTATGCAAGTATCTGAAAAGAAAGATTAGCATGCTTGAGGAACAGGACCTCACACTTGAATCAACTGTTCAGGAATTAGAAAATATTAAAACAGTTGAAAAAGGTAAAGGTATGGCTAATTCTCATCAGATCATTGCTGAAGAGAAACTGAAAGTCACAGTTGATCGACCTTCCTTTCTTTCCCCCTCGTGTGGCACAACCACAACTCCCAATTTTCACTCCTTGGGACTTAGCTCAAAATTAGAATCTTCATGTCCCTCTATTTGCAAATCAACAAATGATGAACCAACAAAATGTTATTCCTCAACCACCTCCTCTCATGCAAATGAATGCTCCACTACCACCAGCCCCTCCACCATCTCCGGAGCACCATTCTAATCCACTTGTACTAGAAGAAAACATGATGGAGGATCAAGAACAAGTCGTCCTAAGAGGGAGGGAGAGTCACATGGAATTTCTAAACCTAAAAGAAATAACAATTCATCTCTTCAAAGAAAGGTTGGACAGGAAAGTGATCTTTACGAGTCATCACTTGCTTTACAAATGTTCACTAGATGTGAGAGCTCCTGCAAACAAGATTGTGGGAAAATATGTTGTAGTGTTAAATCCAACACTAAGAAATGATCTAGAATTGAACTTGGTTGTGAATGAAAACCCTAACCCTAATATGAATAGACAACTGAATATAATAGTTTGGAATGTGAGAGGTGCTAATAATCCAGATTTTCGTAGACACTGTGATGTTGTTTTAAAAGTCTACAGGATTGTTTTAGTTGCCTATTTGAAACTAAGATGGAGGACCATCATGACCTAAGGGCTCGTTTTAATTTCACCGACTATGCTGAAGTTCCAAGTGTGGGTCGTTCTGGAGGTATAGTGGTGTTAGCTTGGATAAGTTTGGAGTTTTGACTGATGATTAAGGAACGGATTCAAATGACATGTTCCTTTGAATCACTGCAGCTAAATAGATAATTCATGCAAAATCATTTAAGCTGAGATATTATTAATTATCCTAAAACTGACGTTTATCTTGATAATTATGCAGGTCTAAACGGATATGAAAAAATTTCATAAATAAAGGATAAAGGATAGAAGATCCGAATACTAAAGAGAAGAATCCAATTAGGACTCAAACTCATGGGAGCTTTGGAGTTCTAATTGCTCAAGACTTCTTGGCTGCTGGAGCTATAAAACGTGGAGCATATCAGCCATTGAAGCATGCACAAATACAGTGAGAATCGAGCAAAGCTTAAAAGAGTCATTGTCTTATTTGTGTAATACGTTAGCTACAGTGGAACTAAGTTAGAACCTGTTCCTTAGATTGAGTCTTGTAAAAGTTCAGTCTTAGTTCAACTGTAGTAAGCATAATCGAGTTGTATCTTTCTGGTTCAAGTCGTGGACTTGACACAACTTCACTGATCGTGAGAAAGATCACTAAAGGATTAGAGTTAGTCCTAGGTTAGTAAGAAGGTAGTCTTGTAACCAAGTGGGTCTTTTTACATAGAGAAGTTGAAATCCTACTTGAGAAGTAGGTCGTGGTTTTTTGATCCCGAGTCAAGGGGATTTTCCACACTAATATTTGGTGTTCATTTACTTACAGTTTTAATTCCGCATATAATATAGTAAAGAAACACATGTTAAGGAACTGATCCTTAAAACAGTAAAGTGGTGTATCTTGGGAATTATCAAGTGGTTCTTTGGAAAAATAATTTTATCACTGTTTCTGACGTGCACATTAATGGTAATGAAGTTCATGCAATGCTCAAGGTAAACCATGTGCCCTTTTCTATTCCTTGGCTGTTTTCTACCATATATGCTAGCACATCTTATTCTACTCGTAATCTTCTTTGGAATGCATTACCATCGATACATGACTCTTATAAAGGCCCTTGGTTGGTTAGTGGTGATTTCAATCAAATCTTAAACCAAAAGGATAAATCTGGTGGTAGACCTTTGAATATTAAAAATGCAAACTGTTTTAGAAATTGTATAAATTATTGCAATCTTATAGACCTCGGCTTTAAAGGGCCAAAATACACTTGGTCAAATTATAGTAAGTGCAGTAGTGGTCTGATCATGGAGCGTTTAGATAGATGTTTGGCAATGAGGATTGGATCACATTATTTAAAGAGGCTTCTATAATTCATCTTCCTAAGACTTATTCCGATCATCATCCTATATTAATTTGTTTAAATAATAAAACTTTTTGTTCTCCTAAAAAACCCTTTGGGATAGAATCCATGTGGATGTCTCATCCTGACTTTACTAATATAATTAAGAAAGCATGGGACAGTAGAAACTTTCATGAAGACACTAAAATATTTGAGGATGACATCACTACGTGGTACAAAACAGTATTTGGCAATATTTTTAAAACCAAAAAAAATTTACTAGCTAGATTAAATGGCATCCAATCTTCTGTTCATTACCCCTACTAGTACTTTTTTACAAAATCTTGAAAAAAAAAGTATTACTTGATTTCAATATTTTACTTAAAAGTGAAGAGGAATTTTGGCGCCTTAAATCTAGAATTAATTGGTTAAGTAATGGGGATGCCAACACAAAATTTTTTTCATGTCACTACTTTGAATAGAAGACGTCATAACACCATTATTCATTTTCAAAATGATGATGGTGCTATCATTATGGACCAGGAGGCAGTTAAACTCCATATCTTAGACTATTTTGTGGACTTGTTTTCTACTAGCCATGAACACAGCCATATCTCTCCCAATAACCATAATACTAGTTGGTACAATAAAACGGGCCTTATTAGTCTTGATAGACCTTTGGTAGATGATGAGATTACAAATGCTATTATTTCTTTTAAGCCATTTAAAGCCCCTGGTCTGGATGGCTTTCATCCTTTCTTTTTTTTTAAAATTATTGAAATATTATTGGAGACTCGGTTAAAAAATTTTGTCATCATATTTTTACCACTGGTAATGTCCCTAAATTTTCTAATACTACCTACCTATGCCTCATTCCCAAGTTTAAAAATGTTGTCCATCTTAAAATCCTATAGGTCTTTGTAATATTATCTATAAAATTATTATGAAAATTATTGCAAATCACATTAAACCTTTTCTTGATAGCCTTATCAGCCCATGCCAAGCCAGTTTTTTAAAAAATAGACGAGCATCTGATAATTCCATCATTATTCAAGAGATCATGTATAATTTTTCCCATATGAAAGGTATCAAAGGTGAAATGTTATTTAAAATTGATTTGGAGAAAGCTTTTGATAGAATTAAGTGGTCTTTTATTCGCACAATGTTAAAATTTTTTAAGTTTCCTCCTAACATCACACATTTAATTTTATCTTGTGTTACTACCTCCTCTATATCAATATTGGTTAATGGCTCTAAAACTCTATTTTTTTATCCGACAAGAGGAATTAGACAAGGGGACCTATGTCCCCTTATATTTTTATCTTGTGTCTAGAGCTTCTATCTATTTATATTAACCATAAAGTAGATTACTATTTATAGAATCCTATTAAATTATTCCCTAATGGTCCAGCTCTATCCCATCTCCTTTTTGCAGACGACCTAACCTTTATGGCTAAAGCAAATGAGAAATCTACCTTAACTATTAAATCAACCTTAGACTTATTTTGTGAATTTTCAGGAGAAAAGATCAACATCACTAAATCTAAGATTATTTTCTCCAAAAATACAAATTCTTCTCTTGCAGAGCACCTTAGCTCCATTTTGAACATTAAGATTGGTAAATCTTTTGGAAAGTATCTAGGGTTCCCTATTTTAAACCGTAAACCTAGAGCTAATGACTACCAATTTTTAATAGACAATTTTCAATCAAAACTTTCAAACTGGAAAACCAATTTCCTTAGCAGTACTAGTAGGGCTACTCTCATCAAGTCAACCCTTAATTCTCCTCTATCTTTAAGTCAAGACTTAGATTACCCTATCTGGGAGGCTACTAGTAATGGTTTATTATCCCTAAAATCAACTTACCTTTTAATTGATAATAACACTTCTAGTGGTATGAACTTTGATTGGATTTGGAATATAGATACTCTTAATAAAATTAAGCACTTTCTTTTGCTTTGTCAGCATAATCGTCTTCCTTCACGACAATATTTAGTTAAAATAGGCATTAATATTGATCCCACCTGTGCAATTTGTAAATGTGAAGATGAATCTTTATTCCACATCTTTGTGAAATGCTCTATTGCTAAAAAAAATTGGCAAAACTGTTCCATTGATCTTAATATTCCCGACTCTCCTAATTGGTTACATGATATTAAAGACTCTTCGCAGAAACTTAGTTCAATCCACTACAATTGGTTAGAGTTTCTAGCTTTTGCTCTTTGGAACCTTTGGTTAAACTATAATAGTAATAATTTTAACAATATGAGTAGGAACCTGTTGCACGTCACTGTTAACACTAGAATTATGGAGTACATGTTCCTTACATCGAAAGAACCTAGGTCAATGCATAACAAATCTATCAAAGTTATGTGGCATTCCCCAAAACATGATGTTATCAAGCTTAATATCGATGGTGCTTATAAATCTCAGAGTTTTATGACGAGCATTGGAGGAGTTTTTCGTAATAGGGAAGGGAATTGGGTGGTAGAATTCCATAAAAAAGTCAGTGGACTTAACCCTACGCATGTGGAGCTTCTAGCACTACATCATGGCCTAACCCTAGCCATTGATCAAAAATTCTCGAAGCTGGAAATAGAAACGGCTTCGACTAAAATAATCCATCTTCTAGACAATCCTAATACTAATTTCTCCTTTTCTCAAATTGTTTTAAAATGCAGGTCAATGATGAAGCACCTGCAAATGCTCATAATTAGGCAAACCTTCAGGCAGAGAAATTAGGTTCCGCACCTTTTGGCACAAGGAACTCCTGATCAGTCCAAGGTTATTTCCACCTATCATTATGCAGTGCCACCAATTTTTATCCAACAAGCTTTGCTAGAAGACCGTGTGGGCACACCCTCTACCGTTAAAATTTCGGATAGTTCATTTACTTTCTTATCTAAGTTAGGAAATCTTAATGTGTTAAATGCTATTTCTGATTTCAATCCATGTAATATCCAGTCCGCGAACTTACCTAATAGCCGCATGAACTCTTTATGTAATCCCCGTAATTTCTATCTATGCATTTCTTATTTTATCCACCAAAAAAAAAAAAAAAAAAAAAAAAAAAAAAAAAAAAAAAAAAAAAAAAAAACTAGAGCACCTTACTTCTCTTTCTCATTTTCTTGTTTTTTATAACATTCCAATGGACTGAATTTATTTTACCACATACACGACAATTACATAGCAAGAATAAAAGTTTTTCTATTTAATAATCAGCAACAATTGATGCCCCAAAATAGTATTAAAACCTTGTGAAATATTTTTCAAACATTAAATTTTCTATTACAAAGCTAAAACAATTATTACTAAACGTCGTAACTGTTCTGCCTCCGATTAGGATCCGAATTGACAATTGGGTTATCAGGATACTTCAGTAATTTCAAATGAAATGGAATAATTTTGGGAGTACGCGGAACGGTGGAAGAATGGATGCTTAGTTACTCCTAAAAGAATGCATACTACATGGACATGTAGAAATTATGAATTCCACATATCAAAGTTTTCATTTACAATTTACGGCTACCCGCCACCTAGATTAACTAGAGCACCTTACTTCTCTTTCTCATTTTCTTGTTCTTTATAGCATTCCAATGGACTGAATTTATTTTACCACATACACGACAATTACATAGCAAGAATAAAAGTTTTTCTATTTAATAATCAGCAGCAATTTATGCCCCAATATAGTATTAAAACCTTGTGAAATATTTTTCAAGCATTAAATTTTCTATTACAAAGCTAAAACAAGTATTACTAAAAATATTACTTTACAATAGCAAAAGAAAAAAAAAATACGGTGTATTTAATACTACATCTACCAATATAAATACAAGTATACCAGGGTTCTATCAAAATTCTCATTATAATCTTTGATTTACACCTTATTTAATTTCTTATACGTTATGATTTATAATATTCTTTTCGGATTCTATGTATGTAAACATCATCTAAAAATAATTGAAGAATGTGATGTTTCAAATATGAATAAAACAATTCAATAATAATTATTAGGTGGAAAACTTATTTTCCCATCATTTTTTTGTGCATTCAGTATATTTATGGAGCACTCAATGCCTTTAATCATTAATCTTATTTTGAGAAGATTTGAAATTAACTATCAAAGACCCCCTAAAGAGACTAGAATTGTCGTTTATTCATTAGAATCGATTTTTACTCAAAAGTAAGGTGAAAGTTCACTAAAATTAACTAGCCACCAAATGCATTAAAATAATATTGCAAAGACAGAAATTTATCGATACCTCAGTTTTCGTTTTCATATGCAGTTTGCAACGCTGTCTAGATTTCCCTTGGAGTCTTCAGATTTGAATACAGATCATAGAGTCGATCCGTCAAAGTGTTCAGAATATGCCCACGATAGAGCAATTCATTTTTTGACGTTTCTTCCATTCTTCTTTGATTGCATCTGAATCCATAGGGGATGGTTCGGGCAGATAAGGTAGCGTTGGATCAAGAACATAGAATATTTTCAATGTTGTCAGTAAGAAGATCATCTTATCTTTCCAGCGGGTAAAATTGTTTCCATCAAAATGATCAAGTTTGATGAACTCCTTTGGATTTTCAACAGCAGACATCAATTTCTCCATTGTAGAATATTTCTTGAAAATTGTTAGAAAGATTGAACAGCAAACAATGAAGAAAAAAGTGGTTTCGAGGCACGAAAGATCGCTATCTTTCAAGAAATATTGCATGTATTTCGTAGGGGATTACAGATCAATTTTATTAAAGGATACAACAAAACCAAAAGGAATACTGCAAATTTTGATAAACATTTCGTGATAGGAAAGTCTGAATTTATAGGGCAAGAGTCAGATCTTTTAAGAAGAGACACAACTCTTCTTTAGATAGATGTTTCAATTTTATTCAAATTCAAATCTTTTAAGAAGAGACACAACTCTTCTTTAGACAGATGTTTCAATTTTATTTAAATTCAAATGTAAAATTCGAATTTAAATTAATTGAATTTCCTGTTAAAAAAGAAATAAAAATAAAATAAATATTGTATTTCAAGATCCGACCCGCGCCCGCGTCCCAAGTCCAAGTCCAAGTCCAAGTCCAAGTCCAAGTCCAAGTCTTTAATATATATATATATATAACATACAAATACATGTGTGTGTTCAATCAAGTGGACAAGTGGGACAAAAACTTTAAAAAGTCTTCAAAGTTGGTTTATCCCACCGATGTGGGACAAACATTTCCTTCACTTATAACAAACTACTCCAACATTCCCCCGCTAGTTTGTTATATTTTCATAATACCACGCATACCGAAAAGTATCTCGTTACAGATTTGAACTTTTCATTAGTGTAAATACTTTAAAGTACTAACAAAGTTATTGGTACCTTAAAAGGTTTGAACCACAACTCCTTGTGTTAATACCGAAAATACTGCACACATGACATCATATAATGGCTAAAAATTCAGTAATTGTTTTAGCACGTTTCCGGCCATGTGCTCATCCCGATTCATGAATATTAACAAGATCAACCCTTTGGATCTTGCTAGAAGCGGCACCACTTCAATATTCATATAGGTGGAATTTAATCTCTATGTCCCTGTTACTATAGACATTTGTTAATTCCATTAAGAATTTAATTCATCCTCTTCTTGTAACAGTATACACTTCGGAGTTTGTCCTTTGCTCCTGTTATTACAAGCAATTTAACAATTCCTTCACTCCTCAAATAACAGTAAACGGTACACTGAGCCGAGGCTATAAACGAGGAGTCTCGTGTAAAACCAACACAAACAACTTGTTGTTACCCATTGAACTTTTATTGTTAGAGTATATACTAACTCAAAGTTGGGTTCCCATTACTTGTGTTTAATTTAAGGATTTTAGCCCCATTCCTTCTCCAGTTTGTTGTACCGCATCTCTTGGTAATGCTTTGGTAAGCGGATCAGCCAAATTGCTTTTTGATCTCACATACACAATAGCAATAGTTCCATTCTTTATTAATCCTCTAATAAACTTGTGTCTCAAGCTTATGTGTCTGTTCTTCCCATTATATATCTTATCGTGAGCAAGAGTCATCGTATTCTCACTATCACAGAATAAGGAAATGGCTGGCATAGGTTATGGCCACAACTCAATATCCATTAAGAAATTCCTCAGCCATTCCGCTTCTACTGAAGCATCTTTCAATGCAATGAATTCTGCTTCCATTGTAGAATGGGAGAGACACGTTTGTTTCTTGGATGCCCAACTAATGGCGCCACCCCCTAATCTAAATATCCAGCCAGTGGTAGATTTCGTATCATTAACACTCTTCACCCAACTCGCATCAGTATAACCTTCTAATACAGTAGGAAATCCACTATAACAAATGCCCAAATGCTTTGTTCTTTTCAAATATCCAAGCACCCTAGTTATTGCTTTCCAGTGATCATTGCTTGGACAACTTGTAAACTTTGAAAGTTTACACACTGCGAAAGCTATATCAGGTCTAGTACAATGCATTGCATACATCATACTGTCTATGGCACTTGCATACTCTAGTTGAGCCACTGTTTTTCCACTATTTTTCGTAAGTTTGATATTAGGGTCATAAGGAGTTTTAGACTCTGTTATGCCCAAATGTTTGAATTTATCAAGCATTTTATCAATATAATGTGCCGGTGATAAAGTCACTATCTTATCGCTTTTTTTAACCTTTATTCCTAAGATAGTATCTACTTCATTTAAGTCTTTCATTTTAAAGACTGAAGTTAGATACTTCTTAGTCTCGGTTATTCCAAGCATATTCGTACCAAAAATCAACATATCATCGACATAAAGACAAATAATAATTCCATATTTCTTTATGAATTTGGAGTAAATATATTTGTCTAACTCATTATGTACAAATCCATTTGATAGTATAGCACTATCAAACTTTTCATGCCATTGTTTTGGCGCTTGTTTCAAGCCATAGAAAGACTTAACCAACTTACAAAGTTTATGTTCATTCTCAGGAAGAACAAACCCTTCGGGTTAGGGGTGTTTATTGGTCGGTTCGGTTTTGCACCTTATCGGTTTGGACTATCGGTTTTTAGTTTTTAAAAGTGCTAAACCAATAACCGAACCAATAAGCTATCGGTTATCGGTTTTAGGTTCTTATCGGTTCGGTTTTCGGTTTAACCATTAAGAAACTTAGGCCTAACAAGTGTAAAAAAAAAACCTCTTAAACAATTGCATCCAATACAAAATCGACTTATTTTCACAGCGAATTCAAATGCCTCTTATAGCATTCGCCATATTCAAAAAGCAACCAACAACAGATTTAAATATACTATACATGTGTGTGTTCAATCAAGTGGACAAGCGGGACAAAGACTTTAAAAAGTCTTCAAAGTTGGTTTATCCTACCGATGTGGGACAAACCTTTCCTTCACTTTTAACAAACTACTCCAACAGTTTTTAATCCACAAATTTAGAGGCATTTATTTATTTTTCAAATTATGTGCTTAATTTACCACATTCACATAAATTAAAATTAATGAAATAATTTAAAGTGACCATCAAAAAATTGGGACAATACTGGCACGGACTCCCGCAACTAGTAGTTGTTAATATAAGCCTATAAGTGGACAAGTATGCAGAATATGCTATGCATATCTGATCCAAGAATGATAAGAAAAATAAAGCCATTAATCTTTTTTTTTTTAAAAAGAACATGTTCTGCCTGCAATGGTGAGAGTACAAATGAATACTACATATATAGAAGGTCGCGGCGATTTAAAGTGTTTATATTCATATATAATTTAGTATTGCTTTAGATTTTATAAAGAAACTGTATTTTTCTTGTAACAAAATTTTAGAGATATATTTCAATGCAAATTCATTTAGCTATATAAGATTATTGAAAAAACAAATTTATAAAAGTCAACAGATTAATTATAGTTACAACGCTAAAATACCCTATTTTAATTAAAATAACATATGGTAAAGAAACTAAAATTATTTAGAGATAGAAAAAAGTGGTTATTTAAATGACCAAAACAAAAAGGAATACGTAACTGTTTTCTCTCCCGATGCATGTTAGCGCAATGCTGCTAACTTGTGCCTTCCACGGGAAAGAGAGCTCGATTTTCTTCCCAAAAAGCTCTAATGGCTCAAGCAGATTCAATCAAAGTAAATACAACAAGAACCTGCAGGAACAATGAAGCAAAATATATGAATAATGCACCCGTTGAGATACAAAAACCAACAGCTCAAACTTTTGTAAGAAAAGCAAGGAAAGATGTACGACAAATGATGTTAAATTTGATGATGAGAGGGGTTCAGGAACTAGTACACCGGAAGAAATTGTGGAGGAGAAAAAATGCAGCAGGTACTAAACTCTTCGATGAACAAGTAGAGCTGTAAAGACCAAATTAAGTGACTGATTAAGAGTCATTCAATCACCTCGAAATGGAAAGCAAAAATCATGGGCTGATGAAGTAGACGAAACTGAGTTAACGGAGAATCAATTGGGTGTAAGTCATCTATCTCTAAACATTCATATGGGATAATTTTGATATCACCAAGGTCTCAATTGTTGGGTTCAAATTAGAGTATGTAGATCCTGGACTTAACAAGGCGCAACAAATTGGGGAAATTGAACTTCGATGACATAAGCTCTGAAATTAAATATTGGCAAAAGCAGTAGTATATTATGTATTGGAGGCTCATCTCCTTTTTACTGTGTTAAATGGATACATCCAGTGAGCTTGGGAAAACATGGCATCAACAAGGTCTTAATGCTGAAAAATGGGACAATGATAGTATGATTTGACTCAGACAATAGGAAGAATGAAGTTTTGCAAGGAGTAGCGTACCACTTTGATAACAAACCTCTGATAGTCAAGGCATGGCATCCTGACATGGTGTTTTCATGGGAGGAATTAAGATCAGTTTCGATTTTGTAATACCGCAGCTAAGGGTTAATTGTCCCACATCAGTATAATACAGGAGAGATGCTGAGTATATAAGTTAACTGACCTTAGATCCTAGTGAGGCGTTTTAAAGCCGTGCGGGCCTAGGCCCAAAGCGGACAGTATCACTAGCGAGCTTAGGCCATTACAAATGGTATCAGAGCCACTCAGTGTCAGCCTTGTCGATGTGGGCCAGAGTTCATTGCTGAGTCTAGGCGAATCCCGGTACGCGGGGCAAACCTCAGTGGTGAATTTAGACGAATCCCGGTATGCGGGGCAAACCTCAGTGGCTTGACTCTAAGAGCTAACTCAACAAGTTTGGGGGGCCTAAAGTCAAACTTCACTATGGGCCTTATTTTAATATTATTAAAAAAAAAAAAAAAAAAAAAGAAGAAGAAGAAGAAGAAGAAGAATTGTTATTATTAAAAAAAAAAAAAAAAAAAGAAGAAGAAGAAGAAGAAGAAGAAGAATTGTCATATATTAAAAGAAAGAATTATCATATATATTTTTATTTAAAGTCTATTTTTCGACCTTTTATAGATGCAGAGTCCTAAATTATTTTTATAATCTATTTTTCCTAGAGTAAACTAACCATCTTTTTTCATATCTTTCACCTTTGCCAATTTTTGAATATAATGCATTGTAAAAAAATGTCTTAAGAATTTATCCTTTAAAAAAACTATGTCAGATCTGCTACTAGGTCCCTTTTTCTATTAATAGATCTTTCAACTTTGTATTT
Source organism: Petunia x hybrida (assembly GCA_037355625.1). Classification (NCBI taxonomy): domain Eukaryota; kingdom Viridiplantae; phylum Streptophyta; class Magnoliopsida; order Solanales; family Solanaceae; genus Petunia; species Petunia x hybrida. The sequence continues at coordinate 1,155,615 of JBBBVM010000083.1, read as the reverse complement.
ACAAATCATTAGAGAGTTCTTAATTTTTTGGAACCATGTAACATTTCTCACTAACTTCTTCTAAATTTTTTTCGGAGTTATTATCACGTGAAATTTTGATGCGTAGCCATTTTTAGACACGTTCAATAAGTTTTATCCACCGTATCAAAATTAATTAAGAAATAGTCAAAAATTCGCACACACACTTACTCTCTATTAGCTTTGGAAAACACCCCAGACTAGTCTCGGTATTTTATACTGGGGCTTTGAACAAGTCATTATTTTATTATGGGACTTTATATATAAAGCTTCAATCCCATAACAAAATATTGGGGCTTTGAACAAGAACTTGTTCAAAGCCCCAGGCCCATAAAAGAATAATGAGATTTATCTCATAACAAAGGTCCCGTTATTTTATTATGGGACTGAAGCTTTGTTATAAAGTCCCATAACAAAATAATGGGACCTTGAACTAACATGTTCAAAGGTCCCATTATTTTATCATGGGACTTTATATATAAAGTCTCATAATAAAATAATGAGGCTTTGACAAAACTTGTTCAAAGCCCCAATATTTTGTTATGGGACTGAAGCTTTATATATAAAGTCTCATAACAAAATAATGAGGCTTTGAACAAATTATACTGGGGTTAGTTTATTGAAGCTTTATATAAAGTCCCATAATAAAATATTGGGGCTTTGAACAAAACTTGTTCAAAGCCCCAATATTTTATATTGGGACTTGTCCGAAGGTGGCTATATCTCAGCGAATTTATTTTTAACGGCTACAAATCAATTAGCACGGGCCAAACAGGCCCCAACGCGAAATTTTTACTATTATCACCTAACTCAACCCGATTAGTGACTTGTTTTCTTAAAGAACATCATCCTATAATTTTTTGATTCAAAATTTTTGTTGTTTTTCAAAATCTTTTCAAGGGCTCTTTTGGGATTTAAGTAATTGTTCGACTATTCTCTTTGTTGCTCTTTTGTAGAACTGAATTCATATTTTCTTGTTGATATGTTTAATAGAATAATTTTGATAATAACTAGAATATAATATTTATGAAGTAAGAATATTAACAATGACAAATTTTCAAGAAAAAAATTATAATATGAAGTTAGAACAGTAAAACATAGTTCAAGAATTTGATAAGTTGATATAATGTTATAGAAGTAGTGTTGCATTGCCTCAATATAATAATTGCTTGCTGCAATGCTTAAAATCTTGAACAAAACATGAAAATTTTTTATCTCTCTAAGAGTTAGATTTTGGAGACTTCACAATTTTTACTAATAAGAGTACATAATAAGAATGGTGAAAAGGAGTGTAAAATGTAAAAATAGGCACCCATATATGAAAGGGTACTACAAATATCTAAAAGTTAGAAACTGTTCCACTTTCCAATGATCCCCACATTAAAAAGTAAAAAGTTGTACTTTCTGGCAAAAGTAGTACTACATCTCTTTTTTTCTTTTCTCTTTTAAAAAAAATGATAATGTATAGAGGTTTCAATTAAAGTGGAGCCCCCAAAAATTCAAAAAAATTTACTACATGTACCCCTTATTCATGGTTATGATTTGTTGTCCCCACTTATGAATGGTTTAGCAAAATGGTCTCGACGGCAGCACTTCAAGTTATAAATTGACAAGTGCTATCACTAGTGCAGCACTTCAAGTTATATATTGACAAGTATTGCATCTTCGAGAAATATAAAGGGCACGGGGTAACATTTCAAGTTATCTGTAAAAATTAAAAGAGATAAAAGGTCAAGTGCTACCACGAGGCACACTTACTTAAAGGGATAGCGGGATGCAGCCGTCAATATAAGATTTCGTAAAGGTATTTTCATCCACGGGGTAATACTTAAAATTATAAAAGGTCAAGTGCTACCACTGGGATAGTACTTAATTAAAGTTAGCAGAATGCATTTTTGCAAACCATTTTAAGCAAGCCCAGTTAGGCAAACCATGGCCTAAAATGTCATAGTTGTGTAATTCTTTCCCAAAAATTTGGGGGCCCAAGCGATGGATTTATTGGCTTTAAGGAAGTGTCGGACCTGCAAAATCTCAAGCAAAATAAAAGAAACACATGCATATAATCTTTATTTGAACAAAATATTTCTTTTGCTTAAGGACATAAACGTTTCACGGGATCAGAAAAAAAAAATCTAGTTCTAGTACATAACCATGAATCGTAAACAAGTCCCCAAAAAAAAATATTTTATCAATTTCTTCATTCATTTTTACACTTTTTTAATATTCAAAACAGAGATCAAGACAATGCATTTATATAAATAGAACACACAACGAAAGGCTCTGATATCAATGTTATTAATTAAAGCCATAACAGGAATGAATTGCGTACTTGTTAACATACTCAAATCAGAAATTTTGTAGATAGCCTCAGATAAATATGCTCTTATGTCGAACTTTGTTTCCCTAGTAAACAAAGTAATGTTCCACAGGCTAAGTGTCAAGAACTGTGTTTGGGGAAGAAGAAGAAGAAGAAGGAGGAGGAGGAGGAGGAGGAGGAGGAGGAGGATGATGATGATGATGAGGATGAGAATGAGGAGGAGGAGGAGGTGGTTTCTTTTCTCTATATTTTTGTACATTTGTTTTCACATAGATACTTTGTTTTCTATATTTACCATGTACTTCTAATTCGGACCTCACCATGACATACAAAATGAGTTTACTTAGATATTTTTTATATTGACAAAGAATTTGAGGAACGTTACATTCTTCCCCCTTAAAGAAATTTGTTCTCGAATGTTGCTCAATTCATATTTTGAATCACAAGTTTTTTTTTCGAATAAAATATTCTCATCTCGTTATCAAAACCCCAACTCTATACCTCCACATTTTTGTTCTATATTCTCGACCCAGATACGTATTATATATGATTATTTCATCAAAAAAATACTCATAACTATAATGAACGACAACTCAAAGGTCTATTCCATACAACTTGCAGTAGTTAAATGGAGCAACAAAATGTCAAAATTTATTTAGACTCGAAATTTTACGGGGTACTACATTCTTCTCCACTTTAAAATATTCCGCCCGAATGTCAACCATGTAGTCCTTAAAACTTCAAGTGGAACTTTTGCCTTATTTCCACTTTCTTGATTTTTTTTAGACCATAAAATTTCTCCAACTTTCCAATTTTCAAAAATTTCGTCAGAATTTTCCTTGTAAATTGGACTATCACAAAACTTCAGCTTGTCCAAATACACATTTTCAATGTGCATATATAGTTGTTAAATCAAAACAATCATCAAAGCCTCTCACGACCATACTTATAACGTAAATACATAATAGAGTTTCACAATTTCACATACATGAATAAAATAGAACTTCTAATGAAATCTACCTTTCGTGTAATACACATACTTTAACTTTAGGTACCCTTGAACATTATTCACTCCTTGTAGTATCTATCCCGACTTCTAGTGAACTACCATTGATTTTTCCATGAACTCATATGCATTATACCACTCTCTTTCCTTGATGACATTTCTAAATATCGTCCATGTGAACCACCTAATTAGGCTAGTTATCGACCAACACATTAATATTTAGTAGACACTGGGAGATCTTTCAACTATTATATTAAGTAGCCATATCAATTAGGCTAGATCAGCCATCATCATCAACGTCGAGAATATTTAAACTTACGCCAAATTCCATCTCTGGCCTACAAAATTCTCACAATATGAATTTTTGTTGCAGTGAGTTGCATCTTTGCCTTCGATTATTGTAGGAGGAATAAAGTAGATTTGGCAAGATTTCATAGAGCCATCTCAAGGTTTCCTCATCTATCCTTACCCTACCTATGATCTTCTGCCTCATTCAAAGAGATTAAAGCTAATATAGCACTTTACCTCGTTTCGCATTTGTATCAAGAGGACTAATTAGAATATTCATACATAAACAAATAAATTTGGACATAATTCGCATTATATCATAATAGAATACTCACACTCGTTACATTGTCTATCTGAATTCACAACTAAAAATCTTATTTTTCTTTTAAGCTCTTATTGGACAAATGGATCTGGACTCTTGCTTTACCCCTCTTGTTCAATTTTAATGAACTATGTTCACTAACAACACTTTTATAATACCATAACACCTTTATAGTTCGACTTGAAGGTGTCTTTTCTCCATATATGACTCATGGAAAGATTGAGTCGTCTTCGAATCTGTCAAGAATACCCTTCATTTTTTTCATTTTTTTCCCTAAAAGTTTGGTCTCAACACATACCGTTATCTTATTTGAATCATTCCAGGTAACTATTCTATTTCTAGTATTGTAATCGCACACGACGTTATTCTAAACTTTAACTTAATAGGATACTTGACAAGAACATATATACTTGATCAATGGCAAATGTTCGCTCCCTTTTTAAAAAAAAAAAAAATTAACAGGCAATAGTCTTTCGCACATTCCTCAAGTATTTGAGTAGGCTCTTTTGTTTGCTAATTTTCCACCAGTTTCTCGATCAAATTTAAAGTGTAGGCATTTCATTCCCTCTATTATTGCCACACTCTCTTTTATTACTGTTACATACTGAACTCAATGTCATTCACACTCGAACTTTTTGCACCATTGTAGCATTCTCATATTGTCTCACACTTCCGTATTTCAATTCAAGCATACTTACGTCTCTAGGCTTTGTGGACGCATTGACTTTCCAATTCCAGACCAATTATAAATATTTTATACCGTTAACACTTCAAATATAAAGTTGTATCATTCCATACCATGGGCTCGAGGCTCGATACTGTTGAGAATGAGAAGGATCAGCTGAACTAAGTGTTGTTAGTTAATCAAGGGCAGTTTAGTAATTAGTCTTAGTTCCGGAAATCAGTTAAAAGATCAGTTAGTTAGTTAGGAAAATAACTAACTCCTAAAGTTAGTTAAAATGAGTCTTAGCTCATTACTTAAGCATTGTACATTGTACCATTTCAATCCAACAACTTGAATAACAATTCTACTTCTCTCTAACTTCTCTCTACACTTCATCTTCTTCCCTCAACCTTACACACGATCATGGTATCAGAGCCTTGGCCAGAGGATTGAATCTGGTACTGAAACTGAAGCAGAAAATCAATAAGAATTCTCTGCAGAAAATTCTTCTTCCGCGTTTGATTCTGTGTGTATTGTCAATCACTGTTGTTATCTTAGTGTCATCTCAAGTCTTGTTAAACACTCATGGCTGGAGTTCTCCCAAATGCTAATGGAGAAGCACTGAATGGAGGAGGCAATGTGATTGATCACAATCACCCTCTCTATCTGCACTCTTCTGATGTAAGTGGAATTTCTTTAATTTCTGTACAACTTTCTGGATCAGAGAATTATGTTGTGTGGAGTAGATCCATGCGTATAGCCCTGCTAGGGAGAAATAAACTGAGTCTAGTTGATGGTTCTTGTAAGAAAACTAGTGTTCAAGAAGCACTGTGGGGACAATGGGAGAGGTGCAATGCTATAGTGTTGTCCTGGTTGATGAATTCAGTGTCTAGCAGTTTCTTGGGGGTATGGTGTATGCCACTAGTGCACAAGCTGTGTGGGAAGATTTGCAGGAAAGATTTGACAAAGTAAATGACTCAAGAACATTTCAATTGCATAAAGAAATTGTAACTCTAACCCAGGGGACAAATTCTGTGTCTGCTTACTATTCTAAATTGAAGGATTACTGGGATGAATTTGAAGCCTTAGTACCCCCACCTGCTTGTGAATGTGAAAAATCTAGAGAGTTCATGGTGTACCTACAGAGGCAGAAACTGTATCAGTTCTTGATGGGATTAAATGATTCATACTTGCAAGCTAGAATCCAGATCCTCCTAATGAGTCCTCTACCAACTGTGAACCAGGCCTATAGTATGATAGTTAGTGATGAGAGTCAGAAAGGGATAGCCACTGTTTCAGGAGTATTAGGTGCAGCACCTGTGATAAGTAACCTGGATTCTGTGGCCATGTACTCTAACAATAGAACAGGAGGACCTGCAAGATACAAGAAAAATGCAAATCTGTACTGTGACATCTGCAAAATCAAAGGGCATAGCAGAGAAGGGTGCTGGAAAGTGATTGGATATCCAGCTGATTTCAAGCCAAAAAGGAGAAGAGAGGGCAATCCTGGGTCAACTGCTTATAATGTGATGACTGAAGCATACTCTGGACAGAACAAGGCTCAAAAGCAATGTCATGATGAGGAGGTTATGCCTCAGATGAGAACATGTACCTTCTCACAGGATCAGTATGAACAAATTTTGCAAATGCTAGGAAACAATCAACATGTTTCCACCTCTTCAGCTAATATTGTAGGTACAAGCAGTGCTTTGTTGGTTTCTAATTCTATTCGGGACTGGATTATTGACACAGGTGCTACTAATCACATGGTCTCAGACATTGATATGTTAGATCAACATACAGTAGTTAAAAGCCTATGTCCCAAGAGAGTGTCTCTACCAAATGGAGATGTGTCTCATGTGACACACACTGGATCCAGCAAATTATCTGACAATAGTATAGTGGACAATGTCTTTCATATTCCTCAGTTCAAATACAATTTACTATCAGTCTCTAAGGCTACAAAAGAATTGGGATGTTCAGTGACCTTTTACCCCAACTTTTGTGTGTTTCAGGATCTTTACAGTGGGAAGGTGAAGGAGATTGGTAAGGAGAAGAATGGTTTATATCTACTCTTGAAGAAATCAGCTGAAGACACTAAGGAGAAAGTAAGCATGAATGTAACTGAAGCAAGTGATATAGATGTTAGTCTATGGCATAGAAGACTGGGTCATGTACCATCTGGTGTTATCAAAAATGTTCTCTGTTAAGTCTGATGATGTAGTAAGTGTGATAAATAAATGCACTGTATGTCCTTGTGCCAAGCAGACCAGGCTTCCTTTTCCTTCCAGCAACATTTCTAGTAAAAAATGTTTTGATCTGATTCATGTTGATGTATGGGGACCCTACAAAAATCCTACTGTTAATGGACACAAGTACTTTCTTACTATTGTTGCCCTACAGCAATTCTTTACTCATGTTAAAACACTGATGTATGTGTTGCCCTACAGCAATTCTTTACTCATGTTAAAACACAGTTTAACACAGTAGTTAAGATCATAAGAACTGACAATGGAGCAGAGTTTGTCAACTCAGTCTGCAATACCATGTTTCAACAACTAGGTATTGTCCACCAGAGGTCCTGTGCATATACCCCTCAGCAAAATGGAGTAGCTGAAAGGAAGCATAGATATATCCTAGAAGTTACTAGAGCCATCAGATTTCAAGCATACATTCCCATTAAATTCTGGGGACATTGTGTCATGGCTGCAGTATATCTGATAAATAGGCTACCTACTGCTGTATTAGGGAATATATCTCCCTATGAGAAAATGTACAACAAAGCTCCATCCTTAAGCCATTTGAGAGTGCTTGGGTGTCTATGCTATGCAAAGATAGTCCAAGAGACAGATAAACTTCAGCCTAGGAGCAAGCAAACTGTTCACATGGGCTATTCACAGGTCCAAAAAGGCTATATACTATATGATCTGAGTACAGGCAAGTTCTTTGTTCACAGAGATGTTTCCTTCAGAGAAGATGTGTTTCCATTCAAGAGAACAGGTCAACCACTGACCAAACTGTTCACCCACAATCCTATATCTGAGGAGTATGATCTTCAGTCCATAATGGACACTGATCTGTATAATGATCTACAACAACCTGGACAAGAAGTGGAGATTGACATGTACAACCAGTATCAGGATGAATTTGTGGAACCTGAGCAAGCAATACAACACTTAGAACAGGAGGAAGTTGTGAACAATGAAGATGTCATTGACAATGAAGGGGTTATCAACAATGACAATGCAGAACCAGCAGCTCAAGTACCTCTGCATAATCCAGCACCACAGGACACAAGAAGATCAGGCAGACATACTGTACCTCCTGTGTGGATGAAAGATTTTGTGTCTCTCAGTGTCAATCAGGATCAACCCTATGCACTGAGCAAATACTTGTCTTATGAAGGTCTATCTTCTACCTACCAAACATACATAGCAGCCTCTTCTGAGCATACAGAACCAAAGTCATTCTCAGAAGCTTCTACAGATCCCAAATGGCTTGAAGCAATGCAAGCTGAAATACAAGCTCTGGAGAACAACAACACCTGGGAGATAGTTACTCTCCCTAAAGGGAAAAAACCTATAGGCTGCAAGTGGATATACAAAATCAAGTACAAGTCCACAGGAGAGATAGAAAGATTCAAAGCAAGACTGGTTGCAAAGGGTTATAGCCAGAAGGAAGGAATTGATTACTAAGAGACATTCTCTCCAGTGGTAAAGATGGTCACTGTGAGGACTGTCTTATCTATAGCAGCTGCACAAAACTGGCATATACATCATATGGATGTATACAATGCATTTCTGCAGGGTGACTTATTTGATGAAATTTACATGCAGTTACCACAGGGATTCAAGAGCCAAGGGGAGAACAATGTGTGTAGGCTCACTAAATCCCTGTATGGGCTAAAACAAGCCCCAAGACAGTGGAATACAAAGCTGACAGAAGCTCTGGTAAGCCTAAGCTTTAAACAAAGTCAGCTTGACTACTCACTATTCACAAGAAGAACTGAAATTGGATTGGTAGTAGTTCTGGTGTATGTGGATGATATGCTACTCACTAGGGATAATCTCTGTCTGATAAAAGAGACAAAAGAAGCACTACAGGAAGCCTTCAAAATGAAAGACCTGGGAGAACTGAAGTACTTTCTTGGAATTGAGTTTGCTAGATCAAAGGAAGGAATACTTATGCATCAGAGAAAGTATGCTCTTGAACTTATCTCTGAAGCTGGCCTAAGTGGTGCAAAACCTGCTCCAACACCTATTGATCCTAACACTAAGCTGACCACTAAGGAGTATGATGACTTCCTAAAAAAGAAGATGGCAAGCAAAGCCCCTGATGACAAACCCCTACCCAATGCTGGCCCTTATCAAAGACTAATATGGAAACTACTGTACTTGACAGTAGAGCCGTCAATTTGGGCTTTGGCCCGCGGGCCGGCCCGACCTAGCCCTAGATTTTGTAGGGCTGGGCTTAGTTTTTTCAAGCCCAAAGAGGACCGAGGCTTTTTAGCCCGACCCAAATAGGCCCGCTAGCCCATGAGGCTTGATCGAGGCTGGGCTGGGCCGGCCCGCGGGCTTTATGATAAAAATTAAAATAAATTATACAATTCAAAATTATAAATATCTAAAGAAATAACAAGAAATTAAATAGTAGGAAAGAAGTCAAACCCACTACATTTAAGTTTTTATGCGCAAATATTCTTTAACTTGCACAACTACTTTACAAGACACAACTCTACAACTCAAAAGTTATGATGATACATCCAAAAATCTTACAAATAGAATCTATAGTAGCATATCGCGCCCTATCCCGCGATAATACATCAAAGAATCTTACAAATTTATGGTTGAATACTTTATTTGTGAACTTGAGACTTGATTACTATATAAGATTTATATAACTTTAGGTTTTTTGCATTGTTAGTTAAAAGTTTGAAGTAAAAAAGAACTATAAAAAAAATATTTTAAACCCTGGGCCGGCCCGACCCAGCCCGCGGCCCTAGTTGGGCTGGGTTGGGCTCATCATTTAGTGGCCCGTCAAAATGTCGGGCCGGCCCGCCCCAGCCCGTCAAACTCCAAAGCCCGCGAGGCTTGGGCTGGGCTGGGTCGGGCCGGCCCAAATTGACAGCTCTACTTGACAGTCACCAGGCCTGACATAGCATATAGTGTTCAGACATTAAGCCAGTTCTTGCAACAGCCAAAGAACTCTCACATGGAAGATGCTCTAAGAATAGTCAGATACATCAAAAACCATCCAGGGCAAGGAGTCCTACTGTCCAGCAAAGCTCAAACTGATGCAGCTATCACTGCATACTGTGATGCAGACTGGGCTGCATGTGCCTTCTCAAGAAAATCAGTCACTGGATTTCTGATTAAAATAGGAGAATCTTTGGTATCTTGGAAGTCAATGAAGCAGACAACCATCTCTAGAAGCTCTGCTGAAGCTGAATACAGAAGTCTTGCATCAGTAACAGCAGAACTAACCTGGTTAACCAGCCTAATAGTAGAAATTGGAATCAGAGTTGAGAGTCCTGTGAAGGTGTTCAGTGATAGTAAATCAGCATTGCAAATAGCAGCCAATCCAGTCTTTCATGAGAGGACCAAGCATATAGAAATTGATTGTCATTTCATAAGGGGAAAAATTCAGAAGGGACTGATCCAGACAGAATACATTAACACCAAACATCAGCCAGCAGATGTACTGACCAAAGGACTGAACAGGGTTCAACACTTAATGCTAATCTCCAAACTAGGAATGGTTGATATCTTTGCCCCTCCTAGCTTGAGGGGGAGTGTTGAGAATGAGAAGGATCAGCTGAACTAAGTGTTGTTAGTTTATCAAGGGCAGTTTAGTAATTAGTCTTAGTTCCGGAAATCAGTTAAAAGATCAGTTAGTTAGTTAGGAAAATAACTAACTCCTAAAGTTAGTTAAAATGAGTCTTAGCTCATTACTTAAGCATTGTACATTGTACCATTTCAATCCAACAACTTGAATAACAATTCTACTTCTCTCTAACTTCTCTCTACACTTCATCTTCTTCCCTCAACCTTACACACGATCAGATACAAACTTTCTTTGTGATATTTGCCTTCATCATCATTGCCATCTTTTTTTTGTCCTTCAAATAGATGCTCCCTCCGTCCCAATTTATGTGGCACCATTTGACCGGGCACGGAGTTTAAGAAAATAGAGGTTGACCTTGTTAAATATCAATTTTACCCTTGAAAAAGTAAGAGAGAGAAGATTTGAGTGATAAAAAAGTTGTTGGTATATTTAAAAGTATGTAGGGTCAACAGGGGTAAAATAGAGATGATTTATTAAATAGTTGTCAAATAAGGAAAGGTGCCACTTATTTTGGGACAAACAAAAAAGGAACTAGTGTCACATATATTGGGACGGAGGGAGTAAAATCTTTCATTTTGGTTTAATACCTTAAAATTGATAACTCTCTTTTGATAGAAAATGAGATCTCTTTTTTTTTTTTTTTTTGGAGCTCCATCTGATACTCCTTTGGATGCAGCTGTATTACACCTACATTAATATTGATCATTTCGTAGCCTAGTAAGTTATTGAGTTCCTCCATGAATTGTTTGTGCCAAAGGGAAATTTCCTCTGCATGCCTTGACATCAACCGTGAGTACAACATTTTCAAGAAATTGATCGTTGGGTATACATCCTGGTACTGACAGCATATTCTTAAATGTTCCATACACTCGCTTAATTTTTCCAAAGTATTTTTAGACTTCTCTAAATTCTGAATTTGTAGATAAACCTCTTCCTTATTATTTTACTCACCTTCCGAGTTTCTACTTTACTCACCTATTATTTAGGCTCCCTACCATTGCTTAGATTCCATACTTAGCACCCATCAATTGAGTTGGGATTGACACGCTCATTTTGGCCTCCATTGGTTTTTTTTCTAGTTTTTGAATATTGCAACACTCCTAAATATCTAGTTATAAGACCACGCCTCATTAGCATCATACCAACTGTGGTTGATTGTTTGACAATCAGTGGCTTTTCTTGCAAACCTCTTATATTGTACTCCTCTAAATCACTCTTCACTGAACTTGAGAAAGGGATGCTCCATGAGAAACTCTGTACCACTCGTGTATTAACTCTTAAAACCGCTCTTATACAACTATTTGTGACCATTAAGGAAAAGGAAAAAAAAATATTTCTTATTTTTATACATTCGTAACTTTTCTGATATCATGTATTCATGAAATTTCTTGAGGTACTTCTCGAAATTATACTTCTGGCTTGAAGGCTAACTTTTATTTTTTAAGTATCTTGTCCCCTTAAGGCCTAGCCTTTTTGATGTTTTTGTCAAACTATGGCACTTTTGAATTTATACTTCAATTATTTTCATTATGCATATTTGATTACTATTATTTCTAGGCCTAGCTCGTTGACATAAGATTGTTCTCATGCTCAATTTTGAATATATTGGACCCCTTGCCACAGTCAAAATATAATATACTTAAGGTATGAGTCATCTTATTATGTACTTCTATAATCTCTCGTATTTTCTTTGAACTTCAAACACACCAATTACTATTTTAAATCCTGGGATCTTTAGCCAATACACGAAAAAACTTCTTTAAAGTCTACTGCTATAAATTCTCCTTCTCTATAATAGAGGAATGAGATTTTTCAAGCTCCTCAATATATCGTGGCTCTTACAAAAATGTCTTAGGATCTATGTTTGGTCTTTCTTATCTTTCTTTGTATTCGTTTTCGTTGGTGACAATGCCCAGGAATAGCTGCCTCTAAATAACCTAGTTTTGTCATTCCGTAACAGTATGCCACTCAGGGAAATTTGTCTTATTCCTTCAATCTCAAGATCATCTCTTTTGCGGTTCTTAAGTTTTAGTAATCTAATCATGCACCACAATAGTCCTGCTTATGTTGCTTCCATAGATACTCATGTATAACGTGGCTATCTATTTCTTTCTATCTTTTTTTTTTTTGCTTTAATTATTTAGGAAGCGCTCTTTGATGAGTTATAGAGTATGCACTGTTGTATTCAATATTTTTCATAGTTAGACCAATTGATTCTTGCCTATCCTTCAAGTTTCACAAGGGGACTTGAGGTATGTATCTTTTTTAGTCGAATTTCTTTACACCTCAGAGATAACTTGTTAGTCTTGGGAATTTCGAGTAAAAAAACTTGATGCAACTCAGGGATTTTTTTACCTTCCTTAGCCATATTTTATTTGGCTTCATGAGTGGTACTTTGCACATTGACTAGCTACTTTACGTACTCCACCTGATTCGGGGCATAACTGAGGATATGGCCTTTTGAGGCTCTCCAACTCTTCCCGTTAGGTTTAGCTCTTTGTGAGTTCCATTACCATTGTTATAGGATCTGGGGATCACCTCATTTATTCTGGTCCAAGTCCTTTACATTCTAATGATAGTTCTAATCCATTGCAATCCCACTTCGACCATTGTTGAGAATTGGTTTTAAAGAATGACAAACAAGAAGGACTCTGTGGTTTCTGAGAAGAACCTGGTCCTTAAATAGAAGGGCACGACTGGTCGAAAAGATCTGAGGGTTGCAAATCCCTGCGAAACTAGGAGTAGTGGCGCGTGAATGAATATACATCCTAGTCAGACTAAAAGAGGTGGTGCCCAGGCTGTGTCTTCGAAGTACGTTGGACTTCAACAAGGAAAAGAGTTACAAGGAATCCTGTCTTACCATAATTACAAGGATTCCTTGTGGGACTCAACTAGGGTTGTAAAGCCCATATAAATACAAGTAGTTGATACAGCCGAAACTAGTTATTCACATACAGAGAGTTGAGAGCATACAAAGGCGATCCAGCAGCTTTCAAACGTGGGATAACTGAAGAAGATAACTGGTGGTCGTGAGTAGTTTGAGTCTAGATATTCTGTCTAGGTTCTTTGCTTTGTAAGTTGTCTTATTCTGAGCGATCATTGTTTTACCTATTAGCTTATCTTAGAAGCAGTGTATTAGCTGAACTTTTGAGAGATTACTTTGTAAAGCTAGAGTTTAGCTTTGTTTAGTGATTAGGGTCTAGAGTGTAGCCCCTTGGTTACAGAGTCTTGTAATCAGAAACTTGCTAGTGTTGTTAGTGAATTGTGTTCTAAAATCCCAGAGTGTGGGTCGCGGTTTTTTCTCCCTTGAGCAAGGAGTTTTCCGCGTAAAATCCTTATGTCTGTGATTGGCGTGTATTGTGGTGTTCAGGTTGCAAAACTGTAGAGGCAAGAACAGGGTTCTTGACTCAGGAGAATCGTGTTCTTGAATTGAAAATCGGTGAATACTATTCAACCTCCCCCCCCCCCCCTTCTAGTGTCCTTAGGAGGTGCATAGATTATAACAAGTAGGCTTGGGCATCGAGCGAGCGAGCCGAGCCCGAGCCGAGCCTAACCGAGCCCGAGCCGAACCGAGCTTTATACATAGCGAGCCGAGCTCAACCGAGCTTTGTTAGAGTTTGACCGAGCCCGAGCCGACTTTTTTTCTAGTGTCCCCATACTTAATAATATAAAAAATAATATTTAAAATTTTCTTTTGATCATAATCATAGATATGGATAAAAATAATAGTTTATAAATTGTTAACTATTGCATTAAAATATTAAATAACACATAGACTTCTAATATTTTTTGGTAATTAAGCCTAATAAATGGAAGTTATATTTTAAAGATAAAATTACACAATTAATCAAGCTAATCGTGCCGAGCCGAGCTTTGACCGAGCCGAGCTTTATCGAGCTTTAACCGAGCCGAGCCGAGCTGAGCCAAATTTTAAATGAGACTGAGCCGAGCTGAGCTGAGCTAAAAGGCAACCGAACCGAGCGAGCTCCGAGCCGGCTCAGCTCTATGCCCAGGCGTAATAACAAGTGGTATCAGAGCGGGTCTTCTCGTTCTAGGTTAACACCTTGAGAAGGATCAGAACTATGAGTACACCACCTACCATTACTGAAGGACAGTCAGTTCAGCGGTCCCCACATTTCAATGGGCAGTACTATGCTTGGTAGAAGAATAGGATGGAAAAATACATATGTGTTGAAGATAACCAACTATGGCTTATAGTATCAGAAGGAAACTTGATTCCTACTAAAATAGTTGGTGAGTGAGCTGCTGCCAAACAAGAACCTAAGTTGAAAGAAGAATTTACTAAGGCGGACTATAAGATGATTGAAAGAATCACAAAGCCAAAAGTTTGATAATTTGTGGTCTTGGCCCTGAGGAGTTTAACAGAGTATCATCTTACAAGACTACCAAGGAAATCTGGAATGCCTTACAGGTTGCACATGAAGGAACCACTGAAGTAAATGACTCAAAGAGAAGAATACTGAAGAGACAATTTGAGTTGTTCTCTATGGGAGAGAAGGAATCAATTCAGGATATGATGACCAGGTTGACCATTATTACTAATGAGATGAGATCCCTGGATATGGAGTTTCCAGAAGTGGAGATAGTGGTTAAAATTCTAAATGTGCTACCTGAGGCTTGGGAACCCAAGATGACTGCTATCATTGAGTCTAAACCTCTAAGATCCATTAAACTTGAAGAACTGGTAAGTAGCCTGAAGACTCATGAGATGATGAAAGACTCAAAAACTAAACCAGCTCTCAAGAAGGACAAGACCCTTGCACTCGAAGCAACGGATGAAGCTGATTACTATGTTGATCTGCAATCAGTTGAAGCAGATATGGTTAGTGCCTTGAGACAGAAGCTTAACTTGGGAAGGTTTAAAGGCTTCAAAAGAAGTGGCAAGGAAAACTCTAGAAGGAAGAACATAGTCGACAGTCCTGACAATTCAGGATGCTCTAAGTGCTTCAAGAAGGATCATGCTGTTATAGATTGACCTATGTGGGAAGCAGAATGGATGAAAAACAGAGAAACTAAGGAAAAGAAAAAGGAGGCGTCAAAGGAGAATGACAAAGATAAAAGAAGGCAAGACGACCTCCAAACTTCAGAGCAGAAAGAAGGAAGAGAAATGAAGCTTTCTATGCTACATAGGGACCAACTGACAGTGAATCTGTTCATGAAAAGGAATCTGGAGATGAATCACCACTCGCACTGATGGGATTGACAGGCATCAGTTCTGATGAGGAAGACCCTCGGGAGTTCAAAGGAGGAAGAGATCCTTCAAAGCCACCTGTGTTCAACGGGACTAACTATAAGTGCTGGAAAAAATATATGAAAAACTTCCTTCAAGCAACAGATTACAGTCTCTGGTTGATTGTGAAGAGAGGACCTCACGTTCCTGTGAAGAGAGCAGCGAATGGAGTTCTGGTGCCAAAGAAAGTAGAAGAACTAGATCATCAAGATCTAGACTGGCTACAGGCAAATTCCAAAGCTGAATTGTACCTGAGAAGAGGGCTGACTAATGACGTGTTGGCAAGGATACTTGAACACGAGTCTACTAAGGAAGTATGGGAAAAGCTGAAGGAGTTGTACACAGGTGACGATCAAAAGAAGGACTCTGCCCTTATGGCAACTGATGGAGCTGAAGCTGCTCATTCAGCAGAGGTATGTCTATCTGATCTTAAGGAAAATCTACACACATACTCTACTGAAAATTTGATTCTAATTACATCCACTTTGATTGAGGGTTATGAAAAAGAGAAAATTGAAAAAGATGAATTAACTGAAGTGTTAAGTGATCTCAGAACCAAGCACAAGAGTCTTCAAGAAAAAAATATTGAACTGGAAGAAATCAATGTCATCTTAAAAGGGCGGACTCTTGTGTCAAACTCTAAGGTTACTGAACTGGAATTGGAACTTAATCAGTTAAGAGAGAGTATAAATGGTAAGCAAGTAATAAGTGAAGTTCAAACCTTTCTTGAAAACGAACTTAAAAGAACAAATGAGATTCTGTATCAGGAAACTGAAAAGAACAGGATTTTAAATCAAAAGGTTGAAAAATCTGAATTTGAGCTTACCAGATTAACAAAATGGAATAAATCCTCTGAGGCAATGAACTGGGTTCTTGACAATCAAAACAAGGTCTAGGATTTAAGAAACCATTGCCTCCATATAATCCTAAGAGCAAGTATGTGGGATTTCCTTGTAACATGTTGTGTACCTTTTGTGGTGAAACTGGACACTACAAACAAAGGTGCATGAGTGCAAGCAAGGCAAAGGCCAAGGCCAAGAATAAACGAAGTGTTCTACCTAGATGGGCTAAACAGGATCTGATTTATCCATTCTCTCATAAGAAGGGACCCAAGCTTGACTGGGTTCCTAAAGCTAACCCTTAATCTGTTTTGCAGGCTGGAGTGAGGGAGAACAACCCAAGCTGGATTCTTGATAGCGGCTGTTCAAGGCACATAACGGGAGATAGAAGAAACTTTCTCTCACTCGTAGCATTTCAAGGTGGCAGTGTAGCCTTCGGAGGAGGAAAAAGTGGTCAAATTGTAGGAATTAGAAAAATTGGGAGAACTCTGGATCACGCAATTGAAAACATATACTGTGTCGACGGTCTCAGACACAACCTGCTGAGTATCTCTCAACTGTGTGATAGAGGAAATGAAGTGAGTTTCTCCTCTGTAGGATGTATTGTGAAGAATCTACAGAGTGGACAAATTGTTATGGAAGGAAAAAGGGTGAACAATGTGTACAAAGCATCACTAAAATCACTGCCTGAAAACAACTTAACATGCTTGAACGTACAAGAAAGTGATTCTCAGCTATGGCACAAAAGAATGGGTCATGTAAGTCTCTTACAACTGAATAAGCTTGTATCTAAGGAGCTGGTTCGTGGACTACCTAGCAAGAGATTTGAAAACATAAAAATGTGTGATGCTTGTGTATGGGGGAAGCATGTGAAATCATCCTTTAAGTCAAAGAAAGTGGTAAGTACATCAAAACCACTTGAATTGTTGCATATGGATCTATGTGGACCATGAGAGTCAGGAGCAGAGGAGGAAAGAGGTTTGTGTTCGTAATTGTTGATGACTACTCTAGGTACACATGGACCCTGTTCTTGGCATCTAAAGATGAAGCCTTTGACATCTTCAAAGACTGGGCTGGTGTTGTGCAGAAGAGGTTAAGCCTAGAACTTATCAGTATTAGATCTAATCATGGAACGGAGTTTGAAAACTCAAAATTCTCTGAGTATTGTGAAAAATACAACATTGATCATAATTTCTCTGCACCAAGAACTCCACAGCAAAATGGAGTAGTTGAAAGGAAGAACATGTCTCTGGAGGATATGGCAAGGACTATACTGTTGTCAGGTGGGCTTGCAAGAAATTTTAGGGCTGAAGCAATAAACACTGCATGCTATTTGCTGAACAGATGCTCCATTAGAGCTATTCTTGACAAGACCCTATATGAGCTACTCAGAGGAAGAAAACCGAATATTGCACATTTGAGACCCTTTGGTTGTAAATGCTTTGTCCATAACAACGGAAAGGAACCATTGGGAAAATTTGATGCTAGAAGTGATGAGGCAATATTTCTTGGTTACTCTACTCAAAGCAAAGCATACAAATTGTTTAATAAAAGAACACAAACAGTGGAGGAAAGCATGCATGTGGTATTTGATGAATCCGATAAGGCATTAGGTGAAACTGGGGTAGATGATCAAGCTATTGGCCTTAGTTGAGAAGATGGTGCAGCTGACTATGAAGATCCAGAAGACAAAGAAAAATCAGGTGAGAGTTCAACTTCACGAGAACAAGGAGTCAATATGACAGGGGGAACATCAGATGAAGTCGATGATCCAACAAATCAGGAGGAACCTACCCAAAGTGATGCTGAAGGTTCTTCCCATCATATTCAACCCAGGCCATTGAAACACCAAAGTTCTCATCCCTTGGAGAATGTCTTATCAGAGCTGGATACTGGAATCATGACCAGTTCAGCCTTGAAGAACTTCTGTGCATTCTTTGCATTCCTTTCATCTCTGGAACCAAAGAATGTAAAAGAAGCTCTAGAAGATCCCGATTGGATTCTAGCCATGCAGGATGAACTTCATCAGTTTGAGAGAAGCAAAGTATGGCACCTGGTTCCTAAGCCGAAGGACAGATCAATAATTGAAACAAAATGGGTGTTCAGAAACAAACTGGATGAGCATGGTATAGTGACAAGGAACAAGGCAAGACTAGTAGTTCAAGGATACAGTCAGGAAGAAGGAATCAACTATGATGAAACTTTTGCACCAGTGGCAAGAATGGAGGCTATTGTAATGCTGATTGCTTTTGCTACATACATGGAGTTCATATTATATCAGATGGATGTGAAGAGTGCCTTCCTGAATTGCTACCTAAATGAGGAGGTCTATGTAACACAGCCACCAGGCTTTGTGAGCAATGAATTTTCTGATCATGTTTACAAACTGGACAAGGCACTCTATGGATTAAAGCAAGCTCTTAGAGCCTGGTACGAAATACTTTCAGGATTCCTACTGAAAAATAGTTTCTCTAGAGGAAAGATTGATAACACATTATTCCTGAAGAAGAAAGGAAAGGATATATTGGTGATTCAAGTATATGTTGATGATATCATTTTTGGAGCCACTGATGAGGAGCTATGCAAGGGGTTTGCTAATCTGATGGAAAGTGAATTTGAAATGAGCATGATGGGTGAACTAAATTTCATCCTTGGACTACAGTTAAAGCAGATGCCTGAAGGACCATGATTCTTCAGCAAAAATATGTCAAGGAACTTCTGAAGAAATTTGACATGGAAGGAACAAAAGAAATGACTACGCCTATTGCTCCTGGAACTAAGCTGGATATGGATGAACTAGGTCATTCGACTAATGAGACAAAATATAGAGGAATCATAGGTTCACTCCTCTATCTCGCAGCTAGTCGACCTGATATTGTATACAGTGTGGGACTGTGTGCTAGATTTCAGTCCAAACCTAAGGAGTCACATTTGAACTAATTGGTTTTGCTGATGCAGACTATGCAGGTCACTTAGTGGACAGGAAAAGCACTTCAGGAATGACACACTTTCTTGGTCCTTGTTTAGTTTCTTGGGCAACAAAGAAGAAAAATTCAGTAGCCTTGTCTACTGCGGAAGCTAAGCATGTAGCAGCTGCATCATGCTGCTCATAACTGCTATGGATCAAACAGCAGTTGGAGGACTTTGGAATCAAGTGTGGAGCAGTGCCAATTTTCTGTGATAATACAAGTACAATGAATATAGCCAAGAACCCAGTCCAACACAAAAGAAGAAAGCATATTGATATTAGACACCATTTTCTTAGAGACAATGTAGAAAAGGGTCTGATTACTATGAATTCTTGCAAGACTGAAGAACAAATTACTGACATATTTACCAAAGCATTGAACAAAGTGCAGTTTGAGAGGAATAGGTTGGAGTTAGGGATGACCAAAATACACGGATGACCCAGCAATTGTCCCTCAATGATTGGTTACTTAAGTGTTCAATGATTTGTTTGTAACATTTGTTATTATTGTCCAGTCTAATATTGTACTTTATTAAGTATACTTATTCAGCTGATGAGCACCAGGTGAGGCTAATGAACTCCCATGAAGAACCTTCTGAGTATGTAGAAGGAACCAAAGCAAACATGAGGAATCTTGTCCAGGTACCGTCACACAGCCTCACATGATAGGAGTCATAACTGAAATTAATTGTCAATTATACGTGTGTCAAGGGAGACTTTCCATGTTCTTGTAACTGTCCTAAATTATAGGAACGCATTCCTTTTTGGGTCAGACTTCTGTTAGACTTTGAATGGACCCCACAGATCAAAAAACCTTTATTTGGCCAAGTCTAAGTAACCGTCAACTCCATAACTCTTTCCCGATTCTCAAAAAGTTCAAAAAGCTGCTTTTCACTTTTTCGGTCATCATTACTTTATGTTCCCCAGGAAAACATCTCATCACCATAACTCCTTCTCGCCCTTTCGTTTTGATCGACACAGAACACACACACTCAATAAATTTCTCTCCATTCAACCTACTTTCTCTCTCTAAAAAAATCAAGCCCAGAAACTTTGTAATCCTAATTCAAAACTCTAACCAATTTCGCCATTTCTCAAGCACAATCTTCATCAACATCACCCACTAAAACTCTCAAGAAATCAACTCCAAAACCCCCTCCCTCCACTCTTGCAGAAAGAATTGCCAGGGCTAGGTTAAAGTTTCTCAAAAAGGGAGAAAAGAAGTTGGTCAAGAAGATGATGGCCAGATCTTTGTCAACTACGCCTACAGAACAAGTTTCCTCTGAAAGACTGGTTGAGGTAATACCTGACTCTACTCTATCTACTTTTTTCGATTTAGAAGTTGTAAAAAGTCCTAGAAAAGTGAGTACCGAAACATTAGTAAAAAGACTAGATGAAATCGTAGCAGAAGTAGAGTCTTGTGATAAAATTGATAGGGGAAAGGTAGTTGAGAAGAAACAACAGGATGTTCAGGAGGAACCTAAGGATGGTGTGCATGTGCCTATAGTAGTTGAGACTGTGTTAGAGGTTGATGTAGTAGGAAAGGCATTAGAAAAACTGAGGGAAGAGAATTCTGTTGAGTCCCTTAAAGAACATGCTGATGAACCCAGTTCTAGTGTTGTTCTTACTGAGAAAAGTCAAGGTTTGTCTGTACTTGAAGTTCCAATTGTTGGAGGACCTAGATCTGCTGAGGCCTCACAGGATTTGAGCAAAGAACTTAGTTCTTGCCCAGATCCTACAGAGGCTGATGACGCAGAACTCAAGTGGATTGACTCTTAAGAGGAGAAGGATGAGGAAGTTGTAGAAGAAAAAGGTAAAAGTAAGGAAATTACAGAGAAAGCTGAGGAAACAAAGAGAAAAAGTGTGAAACGAAGGTTTGGTGAGGAGGATGAAAGGCTGATATGTGAGGAAGAGGAAGAAGAAGTGGTGTTTGTGAGTTAGAACAGAGTAGAGCCTGACAAGAGAAGAAGATTGGTGAGAGGGGGAATGACGGTATCTAAAAGCCGGTTAGTGGATGAATCAAGTGAGGAGAGTGATGGCAAGGCTGCGGCAGAGCTAGTGGCAAGAAGAGTAAGAACTAGGTCTACTCTGAAACAACAGCTGGCGACTGTTGGAAAGCTTGAAAGAACAGTTAAAAATGTGAGAGACAGAGAAGAGAAGAAAAAGAAGGAGGAAGAGAAGAAGGCCGATAAGGCAAAAGAAGAGAGTGATAAAGCCGGTAGCTATGTGGAGCCAAGTGACTCTGAGACTGACAGTGAAGTGGAGAATAGGAAAAGAAGAAGAGGATCTAAAGAAGAGGTTGACCGGGTGGTTTTCTTTGCCAAGCACCAAGTTCTTGTTCGTAGCATTCTGCATGACGAGAAGGAGCATCACATGAAACCCTTGCTCAGGATGATTGGTGACCAAGGATGGCTGATCTTGTTTGGAAACAAAGACAGGATGTTGTTCTCTGATGAGATCAGGGAATTTTATACAAATTGCAGGGTTGTAGCCAAGAAAGTGTTCACGATTGTGAAGGGAGTTGAAATTGAGTTTGGAAGAACTGAGCTGGGGGTGATCCTTGATGTGCCTGTTGAAGGTTATTGCAGGTACATTAAGCTGAAGTGGCCAAAGAGGACAAACGGAGTAACCCCTCTTAGTGTGGTCAAAAAATTTTTAGGGAAACCCAAGCTCAGGAAAGAAAGGAAAGTAGACAAAAAGGAGATGGAACCAGCACATCAATTGCTCTTTGAGTTTGTGCATCGGTTTCTCCTGCCTAAGGGAGAAAGAAACAGTGAAGCCAGTGCTCTGGACTTAACCTATATGGACTTGCTGGATAGGGGGGTGAGAATCAACTTGCCTGGTCTAATTATAAGACATATCAAGAGGATTGCAGATGCTGACCAAAAGCCACATTCATTAGTGCATTCCTATGTCCTTCAACAGGTTCTAGAGCATTTTGGGGTTCCATTGGAAGCAGGGGAGAAGCCTACAATTTATCAGATGTTTGGGTATAATGTGCTTAAGAGCTGTGACTTCTTCAAAGAAATGAGAGCTTCCAAGAAGCCCATGCAGGTTAAGCAAGAGCAGACTGAGGGAAGTGAGGATTATGGACCCGAGGAGGCCATTACAGCTATGAAGGAACTGGAGAGCCATGTTCTTGAAGTCAACACTGAAAATGTTGAGCTTCACAGAAAGCTGGAGTTGAAGGATCAAGAGATTGATCGTTTGAAGATAGATTGCCACAAGTATGAGGCCATGGTGACGGAAAGGGCCAAAAATACAAAGAACCTTGAGGCACTTCTCACACACTTCAACTTACAGCCCTGAGTCCTCCTGTCCTACCTTCCTGTCTTTTCTCCTAATTGACTTTATCTCTTCCTACTCTCCCTGCATATGTGATGTTGTTTAAGACAATTTATTTTCAGTTGTGTACTTCTGGATAGGGTTGTGCTGCTGTCACACCCTGGATGATGATTTTAAATTTCTCTTGATCACTTTTCGCTAGCCTTAGTGAGTGATGAGATAGCCTATGATCCGTGCGCTAAGCGAGCAGCAAGCATTTTCTACTTCAACAACTTCTACTTATAGCTTAGCAGTTTTGTCTTTCAAAATGACTTTCGTTTTCTCTTTTCTTTTAGATGATGACAAACGAACTGTTTACATTTGTTTTTGTTCTATGGTACTTGGTTCTTGTTGGGCCCTTATCCTTATCTATGTGTGTTTAAATTTTAGCTGACTTGTTGCCCTGTGCTCTAGACTGGATAGTACTAACTGGTTCATGCAGGTATTTGAATCTTTTCGATGATGCCAAAAGGGGGAAGAAGGAAATGTTGGGGTGTTTGTGACCTAACTCATCTGTTTTAAATTTTTTTTCAAACTTGTTATTATTGTTTTGTTTTTGGAAAATTTTGTCTATTCAGGTTCTTTGGCAAAATTTGTTTGTCATCATCAAAAAGGGGAAATTTGTTGAGAATTGGTTTTGAAGAATGACAAACGAGAAGGACTCAGTGATTTCTGAGAAGAACCTGGTCCTTGAATAGAAGGGCACGACTGGTCGAAAAGATCTGAGGGTTGCAAATCCCTACGAAACTAGGAGTAGTGGCACGTGAATGAATATACATACTAGTCAGATTAAAAGAGGCGGTGCCCAGGCTGTGTCTTCGAAAGTACGAATAGGAGTTGGACTTCCACAAGGAAAAAAGTTACAAGGAATCTTGTCTTACCATAATTACAAGGATTCCTTGTGGGACTCAACTAGGGTTGTAAAGCCCATATAAATACAAGTAGTTGATACAGCCGAAATTAGTTATTCACATACACAGAGTTGAGAGCATATAAAGGCGATCCAGCAGCTTTCAAACGTGGGATAATTGAAGAAGACCACTAGTGGTCGTGAGTAGTTTGAGTCTAGATATTCTGTCTAGGTTCTTTGCTTTGTAAGTTGTCTTATTCTGAGCGATCATTGTTTTACCTATTAGCTTATCTTAGAAGCAGTGTATTAGCTGAACTTTTGAGAGATTACTTTGTAAAGCTAGAGTTTAGCTTTGTTTAGTGATTAGGGTCTAGAGTGTAGCCCCTTGGTTACAGAGTCTTGTAATCAGAAACTAGTTAGTGTTGTTAGTGAATTGTGTTCTAAAATCCCAGAGTGTGGGTCGCGGTTTTTTCTCCCTTGAGCAAGGAGTTTTCCGCGTAAAATCCTCGTATTCCTTGTGTCTGTGATTGGCGTGTGTTGTGGTGTTCAGGTTGCAAAACTGTAGAGGCAAGAATAGGGTTCTTAACTCAGGAGAATCGAGTTCTTGAATCGAAAATCGGTGGACACTATTCGACCCTCCCTTCTAGTGTCCTTAGGAGGTGCATAGATTATAACAACCATCCATTTTTCTTCTCATTTATCCTTTGGCCTTTATCTTAACTCGCCCAGAGTGTAGCCTTCTTTCCATCTTGGGGGCATTAACACTTTACACATCATATTTTGGGTGGCTGGTGACATTTTATTGGCACTTACTCTTCCATTATCAGATTGTGCAGTGAATGTCGATCGTTCGATTGATTGATGGAAATAGGAGCCTGGTTCTCACTTTAGGCAACGCACGATCTAGAACGAGAAAGAATGGAAAATTTTTCCTAAATGTCCGTAGTCCCACGTTTATTGATATGAGGCCCTTATACCGATAAGCGAGACTCTACTAACACGGCTTCATAGACTCTCTAGGACTCTCTAAAGCTGACGCTCTGATACCAAGTTTGTCACAACCTGTTTTCTAAATGAGCTGTGAACGGCACTCAGTACCTAAACATGATCGAGCAAACCCTCTAAACTTGCGTATGATATTCTATTTCTTTAATGCTATGCAAACTGATGTACTCTTTAAAACAAACTTTAATAAACAAATTCTGAGACAAAACTCATAAAGAAATTATATCAATGAAATAAATAACTTGATCATATTTTATGCAAGACCATGCAAAATTAAAAACCACATCCGATTACTAAATTGTCTATGAAGCCTCTAAGAATTTATATCTGACGCTACTAATAATAATAACTTAGAGTAGGAATGAAAGAATCTCCACGAACAAATACTGAGCTCACCAATCGACTGGGTAATGGGGGAATAACCTAACTCATAGCCTGCTTGCCTGCAAACCAGTGCCTACATTGATATAGGCCAATGTAGGTTCCCATCAAGAGAACGTCAGTGCACCACGGCGGTGCTCAGTGAGTCTCAGCGACCCCCCGCTAAAACGGGAATGAGACATTTAAGAGAAACATGATATAACAACGTAATTCTTTCAAATCTAAGAAAACATAAAACATTTAAAGCAACTGAATAACTTGGACACACACACACACACACACACACACACACACACACACACACACACACACACACACATATATATATATATATATATATATATATATATATATATATATATATATATATATATATATATATTGTTTATTTTCTTTTCTAAAGAGTACCAATTAACTCTGACATAATATGATTCCATAAAGTTTTCAACCCCGCCTGATCGAATAGGCTCCTTCATTGTGGCGCCACACAGTTCCAGGTGATAGCATGCTGCGCATTTTTGTGCCTTGGCCATGTCAGACAAATTTTATCATAAACTCCTACTTTGACACGAGTAGTTTTGGGGTCAACATTAACCGCTAAAGGTCATGAAACCCATCTCAGAATCTCAAGGTAACTCCCAAAATATTTTATAAATCTTTTCCTTGACCACTTTAAGGTCCAATACATTCCTTGAACATTATCCATGAACATAAATCATAATAGTTTTGAGAAAAACATAACATGAATATATAAAGGGATTATTTAATATATTTGTAATATTTTTTAATCCATGAAAACTTGACGTATAATATCACGTAAATTAAACATAATAAAATATGAATATTATTATATATGACTCAATGAGAAACTCTTGAACCTTAACTGAAGTTTAGCTAATATGCACTCTCTCGCTCCAATTAATCACATATCAGCTTCATAAACAATATATTAAATACTTTGTATGCGAACTTGTGAGTAAAAACTTCTTTAGTAAAGGATTATATCAACTCACTTCAATTCTTCGTTCGAGCAAAACGTAAGCTCCAACGAGCCTAGTAAATCCAAATAGGTACAATCTACACCATACTATCAACACACATTTAAGAATTAAAGTTTGGTATTCCAGGGAACCAATGAGAAGACCTCGGTAAGTCGTTTCGGAAGTTAGGACTCCGATTAGCGTGTTGATAATTTTAAAATATTTGTAAGGTCCATTAGGACCTGTCTATAAAATTTGAGCTAAATCAGAACTCGTTTGGTAGGCATCGGAAAAAAGGTGTCAGTTTTTATTGTCAATAAATATTAAAAAGAGATTTTCGAGCTCGGTTTTGGCGAATGAGCTCCGACTTGAAATCCGATAACGCCGTTAGGTTCGTATGATTATTTGTGACTTTTGTGATTTTTCGAAAGTTAATTTCGATGTTGTTCGGCTAGTTTCCGCTAAAATGCCGAAAGTTAAATAATTTGACATTTCCTCATTTAAATTCGCATCTTGAGTTTTGGGAGTCCGATTTGAGATCCTCTTTCTTGAGTGTGTTACATATATTTTGTATAACTTGTATACAAAAGTTGAAATTATTTCGAATATCATAGGATTCCGTTTTAATTTTCATCACGAAAATAAAATAAATAAATAAATGAAAAAGGAAAACATAAAACGACCAAAAAAAAATGAAAGAAAGAGAATGGGCTATGTCGGCTAAGCTAAGGATTATGATATAATCCTTAGCGTGACTTACCATTCCAGGAAACGAAATAGAAACTGAAACTGAAACCAAAAGAGAATATGCAGAAAAAAATGCCAGAAAATGAGAAAAGGGGCCGGAGAAAAGTAGAATTTTCACCCTGAAACATTCAGGCAATGATCCTAATATATTATTTGAGTTTATTATGTGTGTTTGAATATGTTTTAACGGTAAAATTTGGAATATTATACATCGTTTTAATAAGTTCAATTAATAGTTTAAAGGGTCAAATGGACCCCGATAATGAAATTGATTATATATTCGTACTCAGTGAGTTATAGGCAACATGTAAATGAAACTTATTTAGGATTTGGTTACGTGACCTTAAACCCTGTACATAGGTCTGGCCTGCGTATTGCGTATGCGAATAGGGTATCAGGTTCCTAACCGGATTGGCCTAAGATGTGAGGAATAAAGCCTTTAGCCTAATTTGATATATTTTTCTGCTTATTGAATAGAGTGGGATCGTTTGGCAATGAAACCAAAGGACAAGCGGTTATTGAGTGGATGTACTAACTTTGTAACAAGGTAAGTGTTTATATCCATTTCATTGGAGGCACCTGGCCTCGTGGATTTTCTACCACGTGTTCCTTACGTGTGTAGCTGCCGATAGGCGTACTCATTACGCCTTAGCTTTGAACTTATATTCTATATTATATGTTATATCCTGTTGTTGGTATTGCATTGAGAATCTGAGTATTGTACTTTGGCTGTGAGTTGGTATATACTTTCTAGCTGTCGATGAGAGTCCCGCACTGGTGATGGGTTATTATTGCATCATGTTGCATTCGTATGCCCATTGCATCATATTGAGGGTAGGAGGATTCCGTCCTCGGAGCAGGAGAATTCCGCTCCATTGCATCATATTGAGGGTAGGAGGATTCCGCCCTCAGTGCAGGAGGATTCCGCTCCATTGCATCATATTGAGGGTAGGAGGATTCCGCCCCCGGAGCAGGAGGATTCCGCTCCATTGCATTATATTGAGGGTAGGAGGATTCCGCCCCCGGAGCAGGAGGATTCCGCTCCATTGCATCATATTGAGGGTAGGAGGATTCCACCCTCGGAGCAGGAAGATTCCGCTCCATTGCATCATACTGAGGGTAGGAGGATTTCGCCCCCGGAGCAGGAGGATTCCGCTCCATCTATTTGGCACATGTGACACCATTGCACCATACTACATTCATCCCATTTCATTGCATCGCGTGCTGACTATTGTGTGACTATCGTGTTGTGTTTTATATATGCGGTATGTATACCATGTTGTGAACGTATCTCAGTTTGCCTATATATTTCTGGCTCGTATCCCGGGTTGCACGTCGCGACAATATAAATACATGGATCAGATCGGGTTGCACGCCGCAACAGTATAAATATACAGATCGGGTTGCACGCCCCAACAGTATAAATATACGAATCGGGTTGCACGCCGCAACAGTATGAATATATGGATCGGGTTGCATGCCACAACAGGATGTATTTTTTATTGTTGATGTGTTCAGGATATCTATATGTTCTATCTACCTTATGTCCTGGCTGTTTATGATTCCATACGTGTTTTCAGTTATTATTTGGCTTTGCCTGTTTATAGTTCAAATAAGATGGATTTAGTTTATCTTTTTTTCTTCTCCTTGCTAGCTATCCTATTCTTTGAGGTGGCTAGTCTGCCCCACTTATTGAGTCCTTTTGACTCACCCTTGTTTGTTGTTTGTTTCTTGTCTATATATTTCGTTTCGGCAGGTTCGCTCCAGGATTGAGTTCGCCACGTTGTGAAGGAGCGAAGACGACTTCAGCTGTCAGGGTGAGCCAGCTTTTATTCCGGATGGCCATCAGTTTATTTGTTATCATTTCAGTTGCATTTTGCTCCCTTCAGGAGGTATACGTCTTTTTTTGTACTCTTAGATGTGTAGTCTGGATAACCCTAAACCTAGTATGTTGGGTAGTCAGCTGTAATTTCTTTTGTACAGCTTAAATATATCAGTATGTCTGTATTTTTGTCTTAAGTCTTGTCCTTATTTAAGAATTGTTATATTTATTTTCCTAATTTAATTGGTAAGGGTTCGCCCGACGGGTCTAGGGAAAGATGTCGGGTGCCCGCACAGCCTAGCCGAAAATGCGGGTTGTGTCAACCAAACACTATGATCAATATACCCCAAAATTCAATCCTAAATTATAACGTAACTGAATTATAACTACTTGGATCTGATGGGAAAATCAACTGTAATAACCACCATTGATAAGGTGGGCATGAGTTCATGACAACTACATAAGTGAAGAGGACAATAAAGTTGGAAAACTTATTGAAAATTGGAGTTTGATCTCTTTGAATCCCAACTCGTTCTTGTATTACAATAAATCCCGGGTAAGTTAACTAGTAGATCTTCAATTTATAAAATTTTCTTGACCAAATTACTTAAAATCATAGACTGCAATACCTATTCGCCAAGCAAAGAACCAAGAAGCTTTCTATTTGTTTTGGCTTACTACTCCCATTTGTTACTTTGTTAGCAAGGGTTTTTCCTTTACACTCTCAAATCAATTTGGTCGAATACTCCATGTAGTAGCCCACCAAGTGTCTAACTTATTTACTCATGTTTATATTTCCTTAAGTCCCTTAATACGGAGGAATCTTTCGATGCCGGCCTAAGCACCATTTTGTTTAACTTTGGACTTTGCAATCCATTTGGCACTATCCTTTAACCATTAGCCACTTTAAGTTAGCTTTATCTTTAGGCCCTTCTTGCAATTTCTCCATCCATTCTCGACATAATTAATTATTTATACCCAATTTAAGATAAATATTGTAACATATATTTATCATGTACTTCAAATTCGGACCTCGCCATGGCATACAAAATGAGATTATTTAGGGTAGAAAGTTAGATAGTAGCTGAAAGGTGTCTGCCGTATGGTATAGGTTATTTATATCATTTTATGCATTGTTATTATTGGTGTTTTTGTTTTACTTGGGTTATTATTAGTTATGTGAGCACTTCCTATAATATGTTATTTGTCTCTTGATTAGTTTTAGTCATATATTCATTATATTATTTTCGTTAGTCGAGGGTCTTCCGAAAACAGCCTCTCCATCTTGGTGGAAGTAAGGTTTGCGTACATCTCACCCATTTCTAACCCCACTAGTGGGATCATACTGGGTATGTTGTTGTTGTTGTTGTTGTTGTTGTTGTTGTTGTTGCCATGACATAAAAAATAAGTTTACTTAGATATTTTTCATATCAACAAAGAATTTGAGGAACGTTACAAGGACGCATGCCTAAAGCGCCTGGGGGTGTCAAATTTCTGCTCGTCATGGCAGACTATTTCACTAAGTGGGTTGAAGCAGCAACCTACTCTCGAATCCGAGAGTACGAGGTGATACAGTTCATTTTGGAAGAACATTATGTGCTGGTTCGGCATCCCTGCGGAGATCACCTGTGATAACAAACCTCATAGGGACCGAAATTACAGCGTTCCTTAAAGAATGGGAGATAAAAAGGATAACATCGACGCCTTAGCATCCTGCAGCCAATGGTCTAAGTCGAGTCCTCTAATAAGACTATTATGATGAGTCTGAAGATACGACTCAAGGAAGCCAAGGGCAAGTGGCTGGATGAGCTACCATGAGTTCTGTGGCCCTATCGCACCACGGAAAAAGCCAGCACGGGGAAACTCCATTCTCACTAACATATGAAACGGATGCCATGATCCCCGTAGAGATATGAAGATCCAGCTTGCGATGGTCATTCGCTGAAGAAGGGTCAAACAACGAGGTTGTCGAAACTTCACTTGACTTCCTACACGAGCGACGAGAGATAGCAGTCGTGCGTCTGGCAGCCTAGAAGCAACGGGTGGAGCAGTGCACAGACCAACTTGCGTTTCTTCAATATAAGGGACCTAGTTCTTCACAAAGTATCTCAGAACACCAAAAAGGCCAACGCAGGCAAGCTAGATCTAAACTGGGAAGGACCATACAAAATCTGAGGCATAGTCGGGAAATGTGCGTACATCCTTGAAGACATGGAAGGAACAGTCATTCCAAATAACTTGAGCATCTCTTGGCTTAAGAAGTATTATTCTTGAAAGGTAAGCTAGGTCGTTATACTTAAGACATGTATTTTCTCATTTTCTTATTTTTTCCTTTATTGTTACTTTAACGGCCACTCGACCATGTTGTTGTTAATTAAAGTTTACTAAAATTTCACTGGCTATGTGCCCTCTTTATCAATAAAAGTATTATTCTACTTAGTCATTTTTACAATCAGATCCATCTATGATCCAATTATTCATAGCCCCGGTCATATTTAAGTTGAAATCATACACTCACTTTTCATTACAAAAGTAGAGTAAATTACTCGCTTGAAGCTAGACCACTTCTAGTTAAGCCACCAGGCATTATCGTAAGTTGAAATCACCAATTAAACACCTGCACCAATATGTCAGTGGGGATTCCCACCCACATCGTGTCATTTATAACTTAAGCACTCGAGTGGACAAGAACATCCTAATCAAAGCAGTTCCAGAATTAGAAAGTGAGCTGAGGATCGAATTAGAATGAGAAGGAAGGCAGCAGCTGAGTCAGCAGATCGCAACAGTTATTCTGTTAGAAGGCACGTGAGGGGCACATGTCAGAGAGTTAGTTATATCCCACCCAATCTTCATTTGCTTTTCTTAGCTTAATAAATAGTCAATTCATTAGGTTTGGTAATCAGTTAGTGATTGAATAATATTTTAATAGTTCTCTCCTCTTTCTATATCAGATTCCATTCCAGTTTTGAGTGTTTGTTCAGGAGTTGTTCTTAGCTCAATTTCTTAGAATACTCTATTATTTCTTCTTCCCCAATTCAACTTGTATCATTGGTATCAGAGCCTCTCGCTCCTCAGCCCTGTGGTGAAGTAATGCCAGAGCATAACACACGAATTCAAGATCTTAGAAAGGAAGTTGATGGACTTAGGGGATCTATTGAAGGAATTGTGGGTTCTGTAGATGAACTTCGCAAAGCAGTAGATGAAAAATTTGCCCAATCTATGGATGAATTTAAGAGGTTGTTAATGAATGCTATAGGAGGTAATGTCATTGAAAGAATTTCAGAACCAGTGAGACATGAAAGACCTGCTGATTATCAGTTACCCACTAGAACTCATCAACTAGAATTTCCAAAATTCAATGGGTCGGGCTTAAAGGATTGGTTGTACAAGAGTGAGCGGTTCTTTGAAGTTGATGAAACCCCAGATTATTCAAAGGTTAAACTTGCTTCATGCCACCTGGAAGGGAAGGCCCTGCAATGGCATCAATTACATATAAAGGCTAGGTTATCCAGAGAATGGCCAAGCTGGAATGAATATGTCAAGTCCTTGTATGCTCATTTTGGTGCTGAGTTATTTGATGATCCAATGGGTGACTTAAAAGACCTAAAATAGGTATCTTCGGTACAAGACTATGTTGATCTATTTGATGAATTGCTAACTAGGGTTGAATTGTCTGAGATTATGTAGTTAGCTGTTTTTGTAGCGGTTTGAAAAGGGAAATTGGTTTACCTATTAAAATGTTGGCTCCTAATACTTTACAAATGGCCATTAGTTTGGCCAAGATTCAAGAAAAAATCCTTAGTTTACCACAACATGACACCAAACCACCTTTATTAGCAAATCCCAGAACCACTCACAGATACACCACCCCACAATATCAGCCTGTTACAAACCCAGTCTACCACAAACCTGTTAACATGCAGAATAAAAATTCCTCCTATAGGAACCCAAGATTCTTATCCCCAGCTGAATTAGAGGAGAAAAGAGCCGAGCACTTGTATTTTCAATGTGATGAAAAGTATGGTCCTGGTCATGTGTGTAAAAAGAAGAGGCAATTGTTCTCTATGGAAGTAGAAGACTATGATGATCAGGAAAATGTAGAAGACATTATGTTTGATCCTGCAGAGTTACTGACTATGATGGCTCAGGGGTTAGAAACAGATTCTGAAGGGGCTATTTTGTCCCAAGTATCAGTGCATGCTATGAATGGCATCTATGACTTCAAAACCATGAGAGTTATTGCCTCAGTCAAGGGTAAAGCAGTGCACATCCTCATTGATACTGGAAGCACTCATAATTTTTTAGATCTTAGCACTTCTAAGGAACTAGGGTGCTGCATGACTGCTATCACCCCTTCTTTGTGTCTGTTGCTGATGGGAACAAGATGCAGAGCAACTATATTTGTAAGGATTATTAGAATACTAGGAATATTTCATTCTGAATTAAGACATAAGAAACTCCAGAGTTCTAGAATCAATCAATGGAAAAACTGGTTAAGAAGCGTTATTTCAATATTCTTTGATTTCAAAGGAACATTAATTGGCCAGGAGCTCTTTTACCTTGGAAAATCATACAATTACCCCGTATTTCAAAAAAAATATTTTAATTTTAAGTAAAATAACTGGCCCAAGTGCTATTTTTACCCAAGGCTTTGCTACTTCTTGGAAAATGCAAGGGGTAACATTTCAGTCTGACATGCTAGCATTGCCTATTGGGGGTTGCAGCATGGTTTTAGGAATTCAGTGGTTGATTACACTAGGTGACATATCATGGAACTTCAAGAAATTAAAAATGGAATTCAGCATCATGGGACAGAAAATATCTCTAAGAGGCATACAACCTGCTGCAGCAAAAATAGTGCTACAGGGGAAGATGGACAAACTGTTGACTCAACCTGCTGAGTTGTGTATGATTTCTGTGGGAGTAATTGCTGAAAGACAGAATGAGAATCAACATATGTTGTTTGCTATGGAAACTAATTTGAAGGAAGAAGTTGTGCATATAGAGATCCAGCAACTACTGAACACAGAATTATCCTGAAGGAGGGCACTTCTCTTGTGAATATCAGACCTTATAGATATCCAGTTATTCAAAAGGATGAGATTGAAAAGATGGTGGATGAAATGCTGACTTCTGGGGTGATTAGAAGTAGCACTAGTCCTTATTCCTCACCTATTGTGATGGTCAAAAAGAAAGATGGCACTTGGAAATTCTGTGCTGATTACAGGGAGCTGAACAACTGCACTATAAAGGATAAGTTACCAATACCAGTAGTTGAAGAGTTGCTTGCTGAACTGCATGGTGCAAAGTACTTTTCAAAATTGGACCTGAGATCAGGATACCACCAGATCAGAATGCAAGAAGAAGACATTGGCAAAATTTCATTTAGGACACACCATGGGAATTTTGAATTTCTAGTAATACCTTTTGGCCTAACAAATGCCCCATCTACTTTTCAGTCTAATGAATAATATTTTCCACTCTTACCTCAGGAAATTTATATTAGTATTTTTTGATGACATACTTATCTATAGTTCTTCTTGGACTGACCATCTGTTACATTTGAAGTTGACATTTGAGGTTCTGAGAGACCACACACTTTATGTTAAAAAGAGTAAATGTGCCTTTGGGGTAACATAGATTGACTACTTAGGACACATCATTTCTGAGCAAGGAGTGGCCATGGATGCTCACAAGATTACTGCAGTACTGAATTGGCCTCAACCAGCAACTCTAAAGGCTCTGAGGGGTTTCCTAGGCTTAACTGGTTACTATAGGAGATTTATAAAAGGTTATGGGAGTATTGCGAGGCCTTTAACTGATTTGTTGAATAAGGGCCAATTTGAGTGGTCTGATACAGCCACTATGGCCTTTGAGAAGCTTAAGTTAGCAATTACCTCAGCCCCTGTACTAGCACTTCCTGACTTCTCTAAGGAATTTATTATTGAATCTGATGCATCCGGGGAAGGTATTGGAGCTGTCTTGACACATGACAATAGACCCCTAGCCTATTTTAGTAAAGGATTATCTACTAAAAACAAGGCCTTATCTGCCTATGAGAGAGAGCTTTTAGCCCTAGTGACTGCAGTACAGAAGTGGAGGCCCTAATTGCTAGGCAGACACTTTGTCATTAAAACTGATCATCACATCCTCAAGTTCCTTCTGGAGTAGAGAATCACTACACCTAGTCAGTAAAAGTGGCCGGTCAAGTTGCTTGGTTATGATTATACTATTGCTTATAAAAAAGGTAGGGATAACACAATAGCAGATGCACTGTCTAGGAGAGAAGAACATGCACAATTATGCAGCATCTCAGCTATTCAGGCTGACCTAATGCAGGAAGTAGAGCAAACTTGGCATACTGATCCCACTATACAAGCCATTGTACAGTCCCTCTCAAGTAATCCAGCTTCTAAACCTCAGTACAAGTTTCATGTTGGCATACTTACCAGGAAAGGGAAACTAGTGGTGGGGCAAGATGCAGGGGTTAAACAGAAACTGCTGCAATATTACCACTCCAGTTCAATAGGTGGGCATTCTGGCATCACTGCCACCTTATAAAGGCTCAAGCAAGACTTCTACTGGAAGAAGATGAAACAGGATGTTTATGCTTACATCAGGTCCTGTGATATGTGTCAAAGATGTAAGGGGGAAACTGTGGCTTATCCTGGCCTCCTTCAGCCCTTGCCTATCCCTGAGAAGGTGTGGCAAGATATCTCAATGGACTTCATAGAGGGGTTACCTAAAGTTGCAGGAAAAGAAGTCATTTTTGTAGTGGTTGACAGATTGAGTAAAGCTGCACATTTCATGGCTCTTAAACATCCCTATTCTGCCTCGGATATTGCTCAAATTTTCCTAGACAATGTGTTCAAACTACATGGCATGCCAAGTTCTATTGTGTCTGATAGAGATGTGGTGTTTACCAGCAAGTTCTGGAAAGAACTGTTCAAATTACAGACTGATGAGACTACCGATACCTTTTATCAACCCTGTTCTGAAGACTTATGCGTACCCCGAGTGCAGATTTGGATGCATCTTTCAAGGGGACTGACTTACTCTTTAAAAAAAATCCCTTTCTTTACTTTACTCTATCAAGCATTGGAACTTACCGCGGATACTGGCTTATCAAATTCTCTATCGAGCGATTCAACAAAAGACAGAAATAGTCTTTCCCGCAGGAACATCCACAATAGATCCAGTGCGCTTGATAAGATCTCCTTCTTTAATAGCAGTATCGCTACCAAAGACAACAATCCCTACATTCTCATTCTCAAGATTCAAGGCTATTCTTTTCACACCGCTGGCAAATTCAACTATTTCCCCAGATTGAATCTCGTTCAATCCATAAACACGTGCAATCCCATCTCCAACTGAGACCACGTCCCTTTTGACATCTTCAGCTTACCACCCCCAAACTGATGGCCAGACAGAAGTGGTGAACAGATGCCTAGAGTGTTATTTGAGGTGCATGACATTTGAGAAACCTAAGGATTGACCTCAGTGGCTTCCCTTAGCCAAATGGTGGTACAATACTAATTACCACTCAGCTACAACTATGACCCCTTATCAGATAGTCTGTGGCCAGAAACCACCACCACTTTTGCCTTACATGCCATTTGACTCTCAACTTGATTTAGTATATAGGAATCTGCAAGCTAGGGAATCCACCCTAAGAGCACTAAAGACACAGCTAAAAAGGGCACAAAACAGGATGAAAACACAGGCTGACAAGAAGAGAACTGAAAGGACTTGTGAGGTTGGGGATTGGGTCTATGTCAAACTGTAGCCTTACATTCAATTATTTTTAAAGAGTCATGCTTATCAGAAGCTTTCGGCTAAGTTTTATGACCCATTTCAGTTAATGGCAAGAGTGGGGTCAGTTGCCTACATATTGGCTTTGCCTCCTCACACTAAGATACACCCCACTTTTCATTTCTCTCAACTAAAAAGGAAGATTGGTCCACAGCCTGTCTCTGTCACCCTCCCTGAGGTGCAGTCCTCTTCTGGTTATCTTATGCTGACCCCTGAAGCAATCCTTGATAGAAGGTTGGCTAAGAAGAACGGTCGAGCTATCACACAAGTCCTTGTAAAGTGGCTAAATATTGCTCCTGAAGATTGTACTTGGGAAAACCTTCATGACTTACAGCAGCAGTTCCCTTCATTTCATCCTTGAGGACAAGGATTGTTTGAAGGGGAGGGTATTGATACGATCTTAATCAAAGCATTTCCAGAATTAGAAAGTGAGCTGAGGATTGAATTAGAATGAGAAGGAAGGCAGTAGCTGAGTCAGCAGATCGCAGCAGTTATTCTGTTAGAAGGCACGTGAGGGGCACATGTCAGAGAGTTAGTAACTCTCCCGCCTAATCTTCATTAGCTTTTCTTAGCTTAATAAATAGGCAATTCATTAGGTTTAGTAATCAGTTAGTGATTGAATAATATTGTAATAGTTCTCTCCTCTTTCTATATCAGATTCCATTCCAGTTTTGAGTGTTTGTTCAGGAGTTGTTCTTAGCTCAATTCCTTAGAATACTATTGTCCCCTTGCGGGCCTTGCCCTAATTTAAGTCGCCTATCACAAACGCAATCTAAGTCACCGCTTGTTGATGCATAAAACAACGTCCAACAAGCGCACACCCGTCTTTAAAAGACAAATGCCCCGCAAGGAACCCAAACAATACTGCTTGACTACACTACAAGAAACTATGCAAGTATACACAAAAAACACATATTGATGAATATCTATTTTCATTAATATCAAAGGCTCGTAGGCTTACTATATACAATCAAGTTCTTTCGAATATATTATTGTTCATTACAAGTATTCTTAGGAAAGCTAAGAGTCTCAAAAGACTAAAACTGCAAGTTCCTCCAAATTCAGCACGACTGAGATCCTTCACCTAGATTATAGATGTTGCATCAAGATCTCTCTCGGCACGCGGAGGGCGACACTACCAACCCCATCCCCAAGCAGCAACATCATCATGTTTCTGTCCCACAGGCGTTGCAAAATCAGTACAACTGAGGAAACCCTCAGTATAACGGCGGAAGAAGCAGCACGTAAGCCAGCAATTTCAGTTGGCATCGCATAGAGAGACACCAACATGGAACCACAGTGGCTGCGGGAGTACCATGTTCCCCCTCTTCTCCTAACGATTGGAAGCTGATGCAACCTCCAAACTGCAAACAAGGATAAAGGTACGCGACCGCCCTGGATGCAAAGGTTCTGGAGAAATTTGTTACATATCAATCACTCGGAGAAGGAGAGAAGACCATAGCGAGGACCTCCCCCTCCTCCCACGTCAGGTGGTGCTATCTATGGACTATTTATCTCATAGAGCGAAAAGACGAGCAGATACAGAAGTCTTGCTTGATAGGCATTCCTCTGCTGAGGAGCTCCATATGACAAGAGAAATATCATAGCAACCCCTGTATTAGAAAACGAGTGCACCATAATCAGGGCATGTACCATAAAGAAGATATTCCAGAGAACGTCATTAGGATCCTGATATAACTTCATGACTTGGGGGACTTCACTCATCCTGCCATGGATGGAAGAACAAAGAAAGATAATTATGGAAGTTTCTTTGCTTTCAGTTTTCTCAAACACCATCCATTTTGAATGAGAAGTTGTTCTAGGAATATCAAACCAGGATCAAAGGCAAATATTTTTGAGAGAGGAGTTATTCTTTCATGAAAAAGTTCTATGGAGGATAATATATTTTTTGAAGAAGTTTGTGATTTGCATCTACTATGAAGCCCTTTTTATAGGCAGAAAGAGATAAAGATGGGGCACGAAATGGTCAATATAATTATGGTCTAGAGATATGAAACAATTCGGTGCAGAGCAATTATGGAAAAGGTGCATGGAATCGACAGCATCCAATCAAATGAAGACATGTGGGATTCCAGAAGAAATTAAGCATCTGTCTCGGTCAAAGAGACTGCGAGTTTCGAGGAGTCGGTGAAATTTCTTTTTACACTTCTCTTTTACATACCTCTTTCACTTCCTGACTGCTTATGTCAGCACTCATCAAGTAGGGGGACTGACTGTATCGAAAAAAATACGCCACCTACAATTACGAGGATAGGAGTCCAGCTGGAGAAGACTAGACTTTATCTACAAGTCACTTGCTCCCAAGTCACGGTCCTCAGCAGGCACGAGCCCTGGGACATAAAGGCATACATCCCACCGCTTTAGAGTTTACAGTCTCCTAGTCAGGGTTAGTATATACCACTGCCTTGAGTAAATAGGTCCACAACCTTATTAGTCTTTGTATTTTGCCATAATTAGGACTGGTAAATCATAACTATAAAGATCCCTCCTTACATTGTATTGTACAAGCAAGTGATTTATACATAATCTGACTATTCTCAAAGAATACAACTACTTACTTTTCTTCTCAAATATTTATTCCTTAGCTTTATTTATTTTTCCTCGTATTTTACAGTATCGCTTGTGACCCTACTACAAATTTAATTGTTTAACCTAGGAGGCAAATTTTAGGCATAAACAAAGTTGCATAACACATTAAGAACCTGTCTGGCCAAGTTTATGAAAGCTGCTTATTTTGAAAAGTATTTTTCTTCAAAAATACTTTTCGTAAAAGTGCTTTTGGAGAGTAGCAATTTGCGTTTGGCCAACTCATTTGAGAAACACTTTTGTTAATAGTTGAGTAGTAATTTCTGTTTGGCCAAACTTTTGAAAAAGTACTTTTGAGTGTTAAATTACGAGTAGGGACATGTATGAGTTAACCTTATAGTTATTTAACTGGATAAATAGTTTTAAATATTTACTATCAAAGACTATATTTATTTTTTATTTAATTAAATTTTTTGAAAGTAGGGCATAAATAATTGAAATTTCTAAATTTATACCTTATAAAAGAAGCAATTTGATTAAAAGCTTCTAAATTAATAATAGTATAGGTGTACGTAGAAGAAACAAGGAGAAAAAAATAATACACTATTTATATATTATAATCATTAGATTAAATAAACATGACTATTAAGTATATAAGTATTTTTGGTGAGGATATTTTGGAATGTTAGAAATTAAAAACTGCTTGTGTTTCTACTTATATGAAAAAGTTACTTTTTCCAGCTTCTTCTCATAACAGAAAAACAGCTTCTACTACCACGCAGAAGCACTTATTTTTCTCAGGAAGCTTGGCCAAATACCCCAAAATTTTAGAATAAACACTTTTTGAAGGAGAAAAAAATACTTTTGGCTTCCCATAAATTTGGCCAGACGGGGGCTCTAACTTCTTTTGTTTATCCTAACCGGGTCGGGTCAGTTTACATGAATTGTCCACAACTCAAACCCAATATCCAACACTAGCTAAGCACCACTATCGTTTTATGCCAAGACCCAAGTGACCAAGTCTGTTAGGGGTCGTTTGGTATGCGGGATTAGGATTATAATTCCAGAATAAAATTTGGGATAAGAGTTATCCAACATTTGGTTGTTGGGATTAGCTAAAGTGGGATAAAAGTTATCTCAAAATCATGGGATTACCTTATCCCATATGGAAGGTGGGTTTATTTATGCTGAGGGTCTATCGAAAACAGCCTCTTTACCTTGGTGGGGGTAAAATCTGCGTACATTTCACCTTTTCCAGACCCCACTTATAGAATTACATTGAGCATGTTGTTGTTGGTGAAAATGAATTTATTTATCCTATATTTTGTCTCAATTTTCATCCCGAAATTATTAGATATCCCACATTTGTACCAAACCACTCCATACGGGATCACATAGAACAAGAAGCTAAGATAGCACAGGGGCAAAGTAGGAACATCATAAGAGGGATAATGGGGAACAGAATGGCTTTTAACCGAGAAAAAATGGATCTTATAAGCATAGACACACAGGATTCCAAGAATGGACCATATCACCATAATATGCCATCTCCTCGTGCACTTTCTTGAACTAATAAAATAATAATAACGTAGTTTATCACTCTTTGGTAGTGTCTACTGTCTAGTGTGTACTGTGTACGGTGCCAACTTTATTGGACTGCACTATAAATCAGGAATTAGGATCTTTTTTACCAGCCTCTACTGCTATATATTTTATTTTAAATATTTTTCTACTTTTTTAATCTGTAAGATTACTCTTTTTCTATTGTTGATTTTAGGTAAACGTTTTAATTTTTTAGTATAACTTTTGTTAGCCGAAACAACTGTTACAAGAACTGTTACATAATCTTCTTTTTATCTACATCTCCTTGAATTATTAATATATATATATATATATATGTCAAATATCAGGAAATATTGAATTGCTTATAGATAAAAGCAATTAATTACTGAACCAAATTTGGTTTATACCAGACATAACGAGGTGGAAATGCAAAACCCACTTATCTATCTTTTTTATGAAGTTTTCAACAACTATTTTCTTTTCTGTACAAACTTCAATGATTTTCTTTTGAAGAAAATAAACCTAGAGGCTAAGAACATAATGGTGTTACATGACCTGGCTGTCTAACAGTCTAAGGTGTATAGTACCTACATCTACTTAGCAAAATTTATAAGTTAGGCTAATTCAAATTCTATGCAGCATAGAACTAATAAAAGTAATTTTATCTGTTAGTAAAGTTTCAAATTTTACATCTAAAGTTTAACTATTGATACATTAATCCTATTCATTATACCTGTTGCGCGGTGCCCTTTTGATTCCTTTGCGCGCGCAATGTCTTTGCACCACAGGCGGATCAGACGAGTGTCAGCCGCTCGGCCGAGTGTCGGCCGTGCGCTGAATGAGTGTCAGTCGGCTGGACGAGGGCCAGTCGTGCGCGGGATGAATGTAAGCCGCGTACTTGAGGGGAAGCCTTGGCCATGTCCTAGATGAGTGCTAGACATGTGCTAGATGAGGGCCAGCAAGATTCTAGACGAGTGTCAGCTAGGCGCAGGCTGAGTGTCAGCCGTGCGAGCTGTGTGCGGGCACGAGTGTCAGTGCCGCACGTTTTGGAGCTATAGTGGGAATCTTGGAATATAGGGTGAGGGCCTTGTTCCTAAGATGCTATAGAGTGTGCATGCCAAGTTTGGTGCCGATCGTAGCTTGTTTGCCTATGGGCTTGACTTAGCCAAGAAGCAGTGGCATTGTGGTAATTATACTGATTTTCCGAGGGCTATATCTCTTTCCACGAGTATGGGAATGAGATGAAACTTCATGGAGGTGTGAACGAAGTCAAGAGGAATCTCTAGGAACAAACGGCACCTCATTTGGAGGTCGGAGTGGAAAGTTAGACCCTTGTACGATTCTCGGGACAAAGGATGTCAAGTGCTATGACAGGGGTTTAATTTTTAAGGACATATATAAGGGGGGCAGACATGGTGACAGCCTACCAGCCCTCCCCGTGCACTTTGTCGGGAAGTCGCACCAAGTGAGCTGCCTTGAGGAAGGACCTCAAGGGCCTGCCTGGACATCTCAGAGGAGTGTTCCAGGTATCCATACGAGTCAGACGACTCTATGGACGGCGTGTGGCCAGAGGGCCAACGTTGGGCGAACAACGGGCGTCAGAGGCTTGAAGGAAGGAAAGACTAAGCCCCGCGGGTTGTCTTCGGATATGATAAAAGACCTCTGTGCCGATTGAGTACTCGAAGAGCTATTGAGAGCCTCGTGTATTGACTTGCAAGCATGGCAAGGGTTCAACCATGCAAGCAAGGGCTCATTGGCCTAGACGCGCAGTCGTGGGGCGACGCTGCGCTACTCAAGAGGGAGACATGATGCGAGGGCTACGCTTGCCATTGTCAGGAGACATTGGGAGGTATCCTTGGAGTCGTGCATGACAAGGGCCAAGAGCTAAAGAGTTGTCCTACTCGGGCGAAGCCAAGCCAAGTGCCAGGGCACAAGGCGAGGGCCAAGCTTGAGGATTGCACTTCGCGCGCAGGAGCGACGCTTAGTGCTAGGCGAGGGATGGGCAGGTCCTAAGCCAGCCCCGGATGTGCGCACACTAAAGTTTCCGCATATGAGATGCGCACAAGGGAGAGACCTTCGGGCGGCACAGTTGAAGCTAGGCCACTGAGGCGAGCTTCCTAGAAACCTGGGACAAGGAGTAGGCT
The DNA here is from genome assembly GCA_037355625.1 of Petunia x hybrida. NCBI lineage: Eukaryota > Viridiplantae > Streptophyta > Magnoliopsida > Solanales > Solanaceae > Petunia > Petunia x hybrida. The sequence continues at coordinate 1,112,923 of JBBBVM010000083.1, read as the reverse complement.
GGCTTGTAGTCAGGTGGGACTACGAGCGCCGCACGGGCCAAAGGTGTGTCGCTGTCATTGAGGAAGGTGCGGCCCGTGACAGTTGGTATCAGAGCAGAGGATGCTCGGGATGGTGTGGTTTGTACCAAGCGGATTGGCACCCAAAGCAGGAGCTTTGCGCCGGGAATGGGATAGAGCATGGAATGCACTGTCAGGAATTTTTTTTGAGCTTTGTGATTTTGAGACGCCATCAAAGCACAATTTGTAGCTGCATAAGGGCTTGCAGTCCATTGTGAGCTAAGCCATCGGGGAAGGTTGACCCGTGCCAACAAGGAGTCGGTTTCGGTAAAACGCGTGAGGCCATAGTTGATGTCACAGCTTAAGAATGCTGAATTGTCAGTGCAATATGAGAATGTCATTGTAGAGATAATATCGAAGCAGGAATGATGTTCAACATGCTATTTGAGCCGGCGGACCCTGTAGGGCTGTTTTCAGAGGGTTTCAAATGAGGCATAATTGGTCAGCAATGAGCGCCAACGTGCTGTGCTGTTGGGATGATTTTGCAAAGACGGGACAGACGGTTAGCAGGAGCTCAATTGTCTTGATTGCGGGATATCCATCAGTTGTAAAGAAACTCTGCTAGCAGAGAGGAAACATTGAAGAGGGGAAAACTACGATGCAAAAATATTTTCATCCGAATAGTGGGCTTTCGTTCAGAGAGGGACATGCCGATGAGTCGGGTGGCCAGGAAAAGGGCCATGATTGCCAGGTCGAGCAACCATGTTGTGAACAGATACAAGCCGTGGACTATTTATATTAAAGCAGATCGTGGAGATCATGCCATAGATGCGGATGGCGCATCATTTGAATGTCTTTCCAGTGGGATTGACTTGAGCAGCCTGAGGGCATTGGGAATGCGTGGAGCATAAAAGGGATGCTAGAAGTGCGTGAATTAAGGGGCCTTCCAGAGGGAAGACTTAAGCACCGAGGAGCATAGTATTGGGTCCTCCTGAGGAGTGGACATTGTGAATGCCTAGCCATCTTAAGGGTTGCAATGAATGGAAGGCGAGTCCCTCGATAACCATGTCGGTTGAGTAGGCTTGGTGCCTAACACATGGGGCAAGCGTTGCTTGCATGAATGAGTGCTACGCTAGGCAGGAGCCGAGCTAGTACGGGGGTGTTGGCATGAATGTCGCACCAACAACCGCTTTGGATGATTGGGTGAGGCACCTACCATCGCGGGGGAGAGTAATCTCCAAATATGAGCTCTATGCATTGGGTGATGCCAAAGCTAGGGCGGGGCGTGCCAGGAGGCCGCGACAACCGTGAGGAAGGGCTCGAGAGCAAGCGTCTTTGCGGGGTGTTCGAGTGTCATGATGAGGTGGAGTCAGACACCATGTTTGTGACGGAATGGAGCTAACCTACCTAGTAGGGAGGCAAAGTCGGAATGGATAGCCAAGCCACTTCGTGTGGGGAGGCAAATGTGTTGAACCGGTGGACGGAGGGACACGGCAATGGGCCAAACTGGCGGACGGGGAGGCAACAATGAGGATGGTGAGCCAAACCACTTTGTGTGGGGAGGCAAACGTGGGAATTGTAATGGACTGCGCGGAGCAGATGGACGGAAGGGGCCAAACCATTATGTGGGGAGGCATTATGTGCTGAATCAAGGTGGGGATAGCGACGCTACGGATTGGATGGGTTTCCAAGTTTGAGAACAAAGAGCTTTGTTCGGGAATACAGCGAAGCTACCGCTTTGAGGATTGAAGTACTCAGAGGAGTACGTCCCAAGAGCTTGCCAAGTACCAGAGGGTGCGAGGGCATTTGAGGAGCCAAAGTTACCAGGCGTGGAGAGTGGGTTTCTAAGGCCGGATTGGATGTTCAATTGGGGCAGAATTGGGCATGAGCAGCCGCTAGTGTCTTTGTGTGGGCTATTGTCGCTCAGTCGTGATTTGCCTTGAGTATGGGATCAAGCAACAAATTACTGCGACTTGCCTTGAGTATGGGATCAAGCAACGAAGTACTCCGAGTTATGGGATCGGAATTTGATATAGTTCACACAATGACATAAGTGGAAGCTTTCCAGAGGGAAACGGAGGAGAAGGACCATGAGAGTATGGTTGGCAAGGAGCCACATCGAGGGATGCCTATCAATGTTTAGGAGAGTCTCCTACTTGAGTGGGGGAGAATTTGCCTATATGGAGGCATTGGGCTTAAGGGAAATCCTGAAGGGAGCAAATCGTCTAGAGGTGGAGAATAGGGCCGCAAGGCGCGGTTGGACTGCGTGTGCCACACCAGAGGGTGCCTGAAGTACTCACCAAAAGCGAAGGGAGCTAGCCAGATGGATTATGGCCATATAAGCTATGGCGTGGTTGGAAAGTATGCCAAGACAAACGAGTTATCTTCAGAGGAAGCAACAGTTAGTCACCACGGAGGTGCAAGTGCGGAGGCACTGTCCAAGTGATCATCGCGGAGATGAAGTGCAGAGGCACGCTTGGGCAAAACTTGGGAGGAGTAGTGATGGGCACGACTCCTATTTTAAGAGGAGGGACTTGAGGAAGTCCAAGGAGCCTTGGAAATGGGAACCGTGATGGATAATCCCGAGGGGGCAAACTCCGGGTTTTCGTGGGCTTAGGCAGTCGGTCATCGAGGACGATGCCTAGATCGAGTGGGGGAGAATGTTGCGCGGTGCCCTTTTGATTCCTTTGCGCGCGCAATGTCTTTGCACCACAGGCGGATCAGACGAGTGTCAGCCGCTCGGCCGAGTGTCGGCCGTGCGCTGAATGAGTGTCAGTCGGCTGGACGAGGGCCAGTCGTGCGCGGGATGAATGTAAGCCGCGTACTTGAGGGGAAGCCTTGGCCATGTCCTAGATGAGTGCTAGACATGTGCTAGATGAGGGCCAGCAAGATTCTAGACGAGTGTCAGCTAGGCGCAGGCTGAGTGTCAGCCGTGCGAGCTGTGTGCGGGCACGAGTGTCAGTGCCGCACGTTTTGGAGCTATAGTGGGAATCTTGGAATATAGGGTGAGGGCCTTGTTCCTAAGATGCTATAGAGTGTGCATGCCAAGTTTGGTGCCGATCGTAGCTTGTTTGCCTATGGGCTTGACTTAGCCAAGAAGCAGTGGCATTGTGGTAATTATACTGATTTTCCGAGGGCTATATCTCTTTCCACGAGTATGGGAATGAGATGAAACTTCATGGAGGTGTGAACGAAGTCAAGAGGAATCTCTAGGAACAAACGGCACCTCATTTGGAGGTCGGAGTGGAAAGTTAGACCCTTGTACGATTCTCGGGACAAAGGATGTCAAGTGCTATGACAGGGGTTTAATTTTTAAGGACATATATAAGGGGGGCAGACATGGTGACAGCCTACCAGCCCTCCCCGTGCACTTTGTCGGGAAGTCGCACCAAGTGAGCTGCCTTGAGGAAGGACCTCAAGGGCCTGCCTGGACATCTCAGAGGAGTGTTCCAGGTATCCATACGAGTCAGACGACTCTATGGACGGCGTGTGGCCAGAGGGCCAACGTTGGGCGAACAACGGGCGTCAGAGGCTTGAAGGAAGGAAAGACTAAGCCCCGCGGGTTGTCTTCGGATATGATAAAAGACCTCTGTGCCGATTGAGTACTCGAAGAGCTATTGAGAGCCTCGTGTATTGACTTGCAAGCATGGCAAGGGTTCAACCATGCAAGCAAGGGCTCATTGGCCTAGACGCGCAGTCGTGGGGCGACGCTGCGCTACTCAAGAGGGAGACATGATGCGAGGGCTACGCTTGCCATTGTCAGGAGACATTGGGAGGTATCCTTGGAGTCGTGCATGACAAGGGCCAAGAGCTAAAGAGTTGTCCTACTCGGGCGAAGCCAAGCCAAGTGCCAGGGCACAAGGCGAGGGCCAAGCTTGAGGATTGCACTTCGCGCGCAGGAGCGACACTTAGTGCTAGGCGAGGGATGGGCAGGTCCTAAGCCAGCCCCGGATGTGCGCACACTAAAGTTTCCGCATATGAGATGCGCACAAGGGAGAGACCTTCGGGCGGCACAGTTGAAGCTAGGCCACTAAGGCGAGCTTCCTAGAAACCTGGGACAAGGAGTAGGCTGGCTTGTAGTCAGGTGGGACTACGAGCGCCGCACGGGCCAAAGGTGTGTCGCTGTCATTGAGGAAGGTGCGGCCCGTGACATACCATATTCTTGATGTAACCTATCGAGTCTTTGCCAAAAGTAAATGGAGTAATACGTAAATGATGGACATCATAACTCTTTAATCTCTGAAAAGTACCCACTCATAATCATCCCTTAACTCTCTTCGTTCTAACTTTCTTGTATGTATGAGAGAGTAGGAGATATATATACATTTGGGTGAGAAGAGGACCTGCTAAATGCCAACCAGTTTAAGATTTTGGTGAGAATAGTACCTCCTGATCAAAAGGCTCCTAGTCTATAAACAATTGGTTCCTGTTTAATACAATTGGACATAAGTAGAATATATAAAACTTATCAAAGTATCAGTACTAACACTTGATTTCGTGATAAAATTAATTCTTATTAGTCTTTTTAATTCTTTTTCAAAAATTGACTTTTTGAGCTCCCCTTTTTGTCTTGAGCATCTGCCAAATTTCAATACCTTGCGGTGCTTAATAAAATACCACTATAACACATTTGTTTTTTTTATCCTTTTCATTTCTCTCTTTATGGCCCCAATAACTGTTGCCCTACTGGCTATAGGGCTAATGCTAAGCAAGCATCAATAACTTGATGTTGAGCTAAAATGTCCTTATCTAGCTACTACATTAATGGCTAATATCAATTAACATCCAATAATAAGTTGTAAACACTTAATGGAGCGTTTGGTTCGAAGATGAGTTATACGGGTATATGAGTATTAGTTATACGTATATTATTTATGCGGGTACTAGTTATATGGAGACTAAATAATCTAAAGATTGTAATGCATGAATTATTTTTTTAACCAGCGATATATCACAAAATTAATATACAATATATAATTTAAATTCTTATTTATTGTTAACCAAATTAGAGAAAAATAAACTTATCCTTATGAAGGTTAGTATTGTTATTTTAGAATTTAAATAAATGTATTGCTAATACCCGCATTATTATTCCACCTTCTATCCTGCATAATATAATATATAAATTTTTATTTAATACGTGTATTAATATGAGATGTGCCCGAAACCAAACCAAATATTGTACTATTTATACAAATTTTTATATATTTATCAAATGAATAACCAAACAAAGTTGTACTCCTATATATCTGTTTTTATTGTTTGCAGACGGTAACATTTGTGTTTTACAAGATAATCACGAATATATTTGTCGATTTTTGATAACTATGATGGTACACTGAGGTTTCTCAGATTTGGCATAACTAGATAGTGTAGCAATTACTCTATCCGGTCTATTTTTTAATTGAATTTTTGGCTATCTTCACGCAAACTCCCCCGTCTCAAAATACTTGTCATACTTTCTAAAAATAGTTATCTCAAAATATTTGTCCACTTAGAATTTCAAAGTAAATTTTCCTATTTTTACCATTTTACCTTTATTAATTATTGTTCTTGAAGACCCAATGATGCGGGGCAAATCGAGCTTAAAGCACTTACCATCAAGAGCCGGGATTGGAGATGCAAAGGACGAGAGGTCAAGAGCATTGGGGAAGAGTTTCAAAGCATTTTGAAGACTAAAGAGTTGGCTTCAGGCCTAGGCGCTCCGCCCAAAGGGCTAGCGCTCCGCCTCTTTGCTGGGCGCTCCGCCCAAATGATACACTGGCCAACTTGGCAGGCGCACCGCCCATCCTTAGGCACTCCGCCTCTCTCACTGTGAAGCCAAGACGAAGACTACTCTTTAGCCTAGTGCTATTTACTAGTTTGACCCTATGTGGTCTTTATTACTTTACCCAACTTGTGGGGTTATTTTAGTTTTTAATTAGAAGTGTAGAACACCTATAAATACTACACTTAGGTCATTAGATCATTAGCTAAATTGGAGAATGGAGAATAGAACATAGAATAGGCTTGGTCATTCTTGTTGAAGCTTGAGCTTCATGAATCTCTTACTTGGAATCCATGGTGGATCATCCAAGTGTGAACCCGTGAGTGATTCAAGTCTCTTTTTCCCCTTTCGAATCAATCTAATTATGTTAGTTTGATTCGTTCTTTCTTCTAATACTATTCTTCCCCATTCCTATTTTCTCGTTATCTTATGTTTACTTGCTTCCGCGTCTATTTTATTGCTTCCGCTCGTTTTACCTGCATCAGTTTGGTATCAGTGCAGGGCTCAGGTTATGTTTTTACAAACCCCCGTTCTCTGTTCATCGTGTTAATATTTGTTGTTATTATTCTCTTGAAAAGAAGAAAAAATAAAAAAAATTGAAAAAGTTGAAAAATACAAAACAATTGCTATAAATTCATGGATTTGATGACTTTTTTTATTATTGTTATTGGAGATTATTCTATATCATTTACCCGTTGATTTGGTACCTTCATATCATATTTTGGAGTTGTGGATCGAAAGTTTTAAAAAAATTGAAACCTAACTTGAAACCCTTGTTTAAACCGCTTTGAATCTTGATTGTGATCTTGTTATTGAGTGTTTGATGTTAAATATCATTGGGTTTGTTGTGATTAGTGAAAAATAACTTTGCGTACCTTTGATTTTGAGAATCGGGTTGAAAACGTTGAGAATTTGGGTGCAAAAACCACCAAAACACGAAGTTGGTGAAAGCTGAAGAACATTCCAGGCGGACCCCACCCCCTAGGTGCTCCAATGGCTACTGGTCAAAACCCATGCGTATCGCCCACCCACCCAGGCGGACCGCCCAGCCCTGGATTGGTTCCGGGTTGTTTTGTTTCGTGTGTTTTTGTGTTCCGTTTGTTTCCTAACTTCTTGGTTAGTGTTTCTAAGGTAATTGTCCTACTTTATTGACACTAACTCTTGAGCTTTTAGGGTGTTGTGTGTCTTGGAGCTTTACTGAAAGTCGTAGAACTTTCTTTGGCCTCAAGTGCGCACTTCAAATAGCTTCTGTACATCGAGTCACATCAACTCCACTCCGAGCCAATACTTGGACGTACTAGTTGGTGATTTTACCATTGTAGTTCCTAAGAGATAAGGGGCATCTTTGGTTGGGGGATTGGGAGTGTGAATCCTAAAAAGAGTGTTGAGTGCCACCACCAAAGGTAAGGGAGAGCAAATTGTTTATACTAACATTTGTTCTTTCCTAAAATGTCTTTTGCAGGTACAAGGAGCCATAAGGGAGGTTTGGATGGAAGTGGGAATGGTGAGAAAAGTGTAAGTAAGACCGAGTTAGTTCAAGCTTACCTTCGGGATATTATGACCAAGGTAAATGCAATAAGTACTCGAATTCAACACTTAGAGGATAATTAGGATGAGAATGAGGCCGAGGGAAGGGATGGTATGAGTAGTTATATGGGTTATGAAACCAAGGAGGGTAGAGGAGATTGCTACCAACTTATATTTCAAGGAGCTCCTATGGGTTCTATGATGAGATTCCTTCCTCGACTTTCAACAACACTTCTAATGTTGGAAGAGTGGCGGGAAGTTGACATTATTCTTGTGGTGTTGCTAGTAGTGGAGAAATAAGACAGTACCCATCTCGTGGTAATATTATTGATGGGATGTGTAAGGGGCATTACTTAGATGATCTCTTAAGGAAAACAGAGTGGTGTCAATTCATAGTGAGCCTTCATGAGAATCATGGATATATGTTGTAAGTGGATGAAGGTGAAGCAAGTTGGATTAGTCCTCTTGTAGTGAGAAGGTTGGGAATACCTTGTGTTGATGGAGTAGCCCGGGTAGTTGTTTCACAAAGGAACTTTGAAGAAGAAGTTGAGTGCAAAGTGGGTCCTTTAGAGGGATGTTGGAAAAGCCTTGGCTTCTCAAAAGATACTTCAAGTTCACCCACCTCTTTGGCGGTTATCAAGTTAAAGCACAAGGAAAGATGCAACTCCTCCTTCCTAGGAAAGAAGAAGTACAAGTAAGAATGCCCACGAACATGAGAAATAGTAGAACACCATTGAGGAGAAGTCCTATGATTGAAAGAGTGCAATCAATGAGCCCTACAATCAGAACAAATAGTGGGACAAATGCAAGTAAAGAGTTGACAAGTGTCAACAAGGTGAACCCGAAACCACAAGCCCCAAAGCCAAGTGGTTCACTAACAAAGAAGAAGGAGACGTCAAGTGATGAGTCTCCAAGTCCTAGATTTCGGGTTGAAGTTAAGAGTCCACCTACTTCGACTATGGGTATCCTTGGGCCTCGTCCAACTCACCCGAATATGAGAGACAAAAGATTGAGAGGAGTAAGGGGGTGACCGGTGACATTCCTCAAGTGAAAAAAAGGAGATGATTTGTTGAGTGATGTGAGTGAGATGTCACCATCCGAATGTACACCCGATCTTGAAAAGAAAATGAGGGGAAAAAAAGAGGGAAAAATAATTGTTGAGAGTGAGGACACCCCTTATTCTAACACTTACTCTTTATCTTTTTCTTCTACTTGTGTGAGTACTTGTGTAGATATTCTTAGAGGCAAACCAATGGAGCCTCAATCATGTTCCAAAGTGGATGGGCAAGGTGAAAGAGATCTTCAATGTGAGCTTCAAGGTGGAGGGACAATTAAGTGCATTTAGTGAGCAAGATAGCCACTCAAAGGTATGTGTTAGTTCTTCTTCCCTTTAGCATGCTACTTCCTTGTCTTATGATAGTGTCTGTGAAACCTCTATACTAGCTGATGAATTGTGTGATTACAATATGTTTGCAACTAGTGTAGAGTCGGTTGGTCAACTTGTGTGTGATTGCGAACCACTAGTTGAGAGGGATGATGAACCACATCATGACGTGAGCTCGGTTTTCATTGAACCTCTCTTTAGTGAAGATTGTGTAGTTGACCTTGTTTGTGACCCTTATTATGACACCTTACCATACTTGATAGAGGAGAAGATGAGTTGAATGAATATCATATTCTTCCCTTTGATTGTTTATTTGATAATGGTGGCCTTGAGTGTCGTAGTGAGGATGATCATAGCCTTGAGGAATCTCTAACGAATGAGATGGATAGGATTGTCTTTGATGATTCCTCAAGTGTAGATGATGACTCTAGATTTGTTGCCTCACCTTTGATGGGTAGTAGACTTGATTTCACCAACCCTTTGTTTGAAGAGGATTTTAAAAGAGGTAATAATGTATATCAAACTAGAGAAGAGTTTGGGTTTAAACATCCATGGTTTGGAAAGTTTGAGTATATAGACAATCCATTGTTTGGAACTCCAAGTGAGATGAGTGGTCTTGGTATTGGTTGTGTTGGACCGTCTTCTAGTAGTCCTAACCTTCATTATATGGACTATCATGACGAAGAACCTATTTTGGAGACCTTCCTTGGGAGTTTTTCTTGTGAAGAAGATTGTCTTAGAGGTGGATTTGGAGGTGAGGAAGTCACTCTTGGTGTGTGTAAGAGTGCTTTCAAGAAGGGGAGTGGAGTATTTAATGTTAGTTGCCAATTGAACTATTTTATTTACTCCACCCCAGATGTTGATCACACATTGGGTGTTGAGCATACCAAAGCCAATTAGTCATATTGTGATAGTAATGCATTGAAGGCTTGGTGTGTTGACCATAAGCTTGGAGGTCATAAGGAACCTAGTTGCTTAATCTTGCATGTTCCATGTCTTATTGATCTCTTTGCTTGTTATGGTAGTGAGTGCTTATCATTGTTGAGCCAAGAACTTGTTGTTTTCTTTGGAAACCTATACTTTTTTATTGGTATTGATACTTGGCTCTATCACAAAAGTGTGTTTTTCACATCACTTGCACTCACTCTTGTTAAGCTTACCTACTTTTGTAGTGGGAAGTTTTGATGTGTTAATCATGAACTTAGGGATCATGAGAATTTTGATAGCTTGATCTTGCATATTCCATTCATTATTGATCTCTTTGTTTATTCTTGTATTGAGTACACCCATTGGGGAAGCCAAGTACTTATTGTTTTCTTTGGAAACATGCGCTTTATCATTGTTATTGATACTTGGCTATACCATAAGAGTGTGTTTTCCATACTACTTGCACTAACCTACTCTTGTAGTAGGATATTTGGCTTGTTCTTGTCTTTGGTTGTAGGTCTTGATGGTTTGATTTCGAGGACGAAATCCTTTCAAGAAGGGGAGGATGATGCGGGGAAACTCGAACTTAAAACACTTACCGTCAAGAGCCGGGATTGGAGATGAAAAAGACGAGAGGTCAAGAGCATCGGGGAAGAGTTCCAGAGCATTTTGAAGACCAAGGAGTTGGCTTCAGGCCTAGGCGCCCCCCCCTCCCCCCTGCCTACAAAGGCAGGCGCTCTGCCCAAAGGGCTGCACAACCAGGCGCTCCGCCCAAATGACACACTGGCCAACTTGGCAGGCGCTCCGCCTCTCTCACTGTGAAGTCAAGACGAAGACTACTCTTTAGCCTAGTGCTATTTACTAGTTTGACCCTATGTGGTCTTTATTACTTTACCCAACTTGTGAGATTATTTTAGTTTTTAATTAGAAGTGTAGGACACCTATAAATACTACACTTAGGTCATTAGATCATTAGCTAGATTTGAGAATAGAGAATAGAATATAGAATAGGCTTGGCCATTCTTGTTGAAGCTTGAGCATCATGAATCTCTTACTTGGAATCCCGTGAGTGGTTCAAGTCTCTTTTCCCCATTTCGAATCAATCTAATTATGTTAGTTTGATTCGTTATTTCTTCTATTTCTGTTCTTCTCCGTCCATATTTTTTCGTTATCTTGTGTTTACTTGCTTCCGCGTCTATTTTATTGCTTCCGCTCGTTTTACCTGCATCACCCAAATATCTCAATTTATGAGTAACTAATATTAATTATTCAATTTATTTCTATGTATCCATTTAGATACCCTATGAAACTATGAATGCAACGTGAATTTTCTACCGAGATTCTTATAGGTTCTGCTGCCACTTAACAATTCAACTCACATTTATTTTGAGGTGTAGATAATGTTATGGATAACGAGGAGAGTGTAAAATAGTCAATAATCTTCCCTTATTAATAATTTTTTAAGGGGCATGTAAAACTGAAGAGGACAAATATTTCGAGACGGATGGAGTATTTATGAATTAAGTCTTTAATATCAATTAAGGAGGCTATTTACTATACTAACATTTATTCTCTCCCAAATTGACTCATACAAAATTGTAACGCTGGAAAAATAAAATTCATAATGTCTTGATTTTTGAAAAGATAAACTATTTTAGATCAAAGAAAAATAGTTAAAAAATCAAATAAAGTGAACATGAAAGAATAATAACTTTAAAGAAACAAGCATTCTTTCATCAAAGGAAATGTAATCATGATCAAGATACATGACAATATTTAGTATCAACAATTATTTTCACTTGAAATCTTGAACTTATGAAGATTTAATAAACCTTACGTATTTAATAATATATGCGTAATTATAATAATTATGGAGCATAAATTGTTTTAGCTTAATGATTAAAACTTCATTATACGTGCTCCTTGTTTTTTATTGGATCTTTTCGAAGAGTACTATTTGCTTTTAGGGTACAGTGACATAAACAAAGTTGAATTCATCATTCTCCAGGACATTGAGAAATCTAAAGTTAAAATAATCTTAAAAAGGCTATTCTATCCCCTTTCTTGTTCTTGGTTGTAACCTTTATTTTAATTTATAGATATTCAAGAAAAAAAAATTATTTTCCTTCCAAACGGATAAAGAGTACCTTATTATCCGTACCAAATGGAATCACGGGGGTTGCCATATAATTTATGGCATGAATTTAAACATCAACATCTTCAAAATTTTAACATAAAAATTATATATATTTAGAAATGACATCGCTACAAATTCAGAATATTAATTTTATGAATTTTGAATTATAAACCTTCTTGCTTATTGGGTACTGCTTAAATATACATAATTAGTTTAACTTTTAACACAAATATAGAATTTAGATTTAAGTATTGGGTTCCGTCAGATCCATACTTATGTTGTTAGATTTGTCGCTGGACGCCTAGGTTCTATAGACAATACATAATAAGTATGAATTTAGTCATTATTCTCTTAAATTTTTAAATAAGAAAGGGTTTTTTACACAAATATACAAATTTTCACCCTTAATTACAAAAAAATAGCAATATTATATAAATTACAAGGCACAGCAATATTTTTAATAGCACATTTCATTTTTCATTACCTTTCTTCAACAAAACAATCCATTTCATTTCCTCAAAAAATCCACATAATTAAATAAAAATGTGTAATCCATAACCATGAAACTCCTCCCCACCTTCGTCGTCGGCGCCGACGTAATAGTTTCCTTTTTTTCGTTTCAACTATTATGTGTTTATGTTCGTACATAATCTCCGGTACCGGAGAACGGTATCCATCAAAAACTCCGCATTTTCGGGCAACGAGGCGTAGAGTTCAGTTTTGCCGGCGACATTGCCGGGGGACTTGAATAACAGAATGAAACGGTAAGATTAAACGTCACAAAAATAATAAAAGGATTAAGAAATACAACAAGTTGCTGGAAAAATTCGTCGGAGATTTTAACGGTGAAAGGTAACCGAGTTGAAAGCCAAAAGATTAGCAGAAGAATCTAGAAACTCGCGAAACTATATTTCTCCGTCTCCAGAGATTTTCGAAACTTTTTTGATCTGAAAGGGTGAACAAGGAGTGCCTCTCCCTTTGATATTCTTTAGCATAAAGCTTACTGATAAGCTTAGTAGAAAGAGAGGTACTTTTGGCTTTTACCTTTCTTTTGTCCGTTGTGTTTTCTGTTTTTTTTTTTATAAATTGAATAGTATTGTATTCTTATGTTATTTTCAAGAAAGGCACACCTACACAATATTTGCAAATTAATATCGCCATGGATTGCACAATTAGTGTGCTTTTATATAGATGGCACGTGCGATTTAATATAAAAAAATAATGCACAAACGGGATGATACAATCGAGAAATAGTTAGATACGGTGTTGAAATAATCTGAAATAGTGCTGAAACAGCGTAAATACAGTTAGATACGGTGCCAAAACTGTTAGATACAATGCTGCAGAAACAGTAGAAACGGTGCAGAAATAGTTAGAAACAGTTGAAACGGTGCAGAAACAGTTAGATACGATGCTGCAGAAACAATAGAAATAGTGCAGAAACAGTTGAAACGGTGCAGAAACAGTTAGATACGGTGCTGCAGAAACAGTAGAAACAGTGCAGAAATAGTTGAAATGGTGTAGAAACAGTTAGATACGGTGCTGCAGAAACAGTTGAAACGGTGCAGAAATAGTTAGATACGGTGCTGCAGAAACAGTTGAGATACGGTGCTGCAGAAACAGTTGAAACGGTGCAGAAACAGTTGAGATACGGTGCTGCAGAAACAGTTAGATACGGTGCTGCAGAAACAGTTGAAACGGTGCAAAAACAGTTAAGATACGGTGAGATACAACGACATACATCGAGAATGGGATGAGGAAAAGTTAAATTGGCGGAAATGATAGGAATAAGAGTGAAATTGAGGGAAATGGTGGGAGGAAAAGTGAAATAGGGAGAAATGAAAGGAGCAAAAGTGATAGTGGAGGAAATAGGAGGAAGAATGTAAGGGTTTGGTATGTTATGTTATGGAAAAATATTGTTATGTTTTTGCTATATTTGTAATTAACTTGTGTTTTCCTCTATATAGGGTTATTTTGCTAAAATGTTGCTATATTTGGTAATTAAGTTCTAAAACTTGTACTTTTATGTAAAAAATCCAATAAGAAATCTAGAATAACAGCATCACCTCTTTAAGGGCAAATTTATAATTTATGTAATAAAATCATCATTAAATATAGAAAATAATAATAATTTAGAATATAGAGGGGTATTATTTAAGGAATCAAATCATTTTATTCTTCCTTTAAAGTTTTTAGATTATTTTGGAATAAGTTTACTTTTTTATATATCAACAGTGCAATTTATTTTCACGAGTAGATCACTAAAAAGATATTTATATATAAACTTTAATAACGCCGGAAATTTGCAATCTTAAAAGGCCTACCCAAAATAGATACTTGTATTTGTGTTCAGCCCCTACTGGCCGATTTGCAGAAATATAACACTATAAGCAATTGTTTGCTTTTTTGCCCGCGCTGACAGTAGTTTTGCAAAAAAATGATCCCATTAAGTCTAATGAAAAAAATTTAGACGGAAACGTCCTTGATAAACTTTTGGGTCGGGGTCAAGACCTGCCTTTAACACCTCTCTACTTTTCAACACTTATCCCTTCAAGTGTTGGTAAAAGGCAATACTTGCCGCACTTGCTGGTAGGTATTGGAAAAAGACCAAGACTTGCCTTTGACCCCTCTCTATTTGCCAACACTTGCCCTTCAAATGTTGGCATAAGGCAACACTGCCGCACTTGGCCGTAAGTCTTGCCAAAAGGCCAATACTTGCCCCTTCCAGTATTTTCCTACATTCTCGCCATATAACTTGAAGTATTGGCAAATAGAACTTGCCCTTGAAGTCTTGGCTCCTTTCCAATCTTACAAACTTTTTCCTTGAAGTCTTTGCTCCGGACTAAATAAGGGTATTTTGCTAAAACATTGCTTAACACGGGCAATTTTGCAAAACCACTCCTTATAGAGGGCGTCCAGTGAAATTTTTTGGCCCTACTCCAGGAAGTTTTGAGGTGTTTGGATAAAATCTTGTGAAAGTAAAGGGATCTGGTACACAAATCAATGCAAATACAAGTGGCTAAGTGGCTCGTTGACCATCTTAAAAATAAGGTACGTAATTACTTTTTACTAGGGATGTTAGTGGTTCGGTTTAGTCGACTAATTCATGAAATTTATACCATACTAATTTTTTGGTTACTAATTCGTGGATAACCAAAATAAGACCTTTTCAAAACCGTCCCAATCACGTCGATTTTCCTTGGTTTCGATATGATTCACTTAATTTTCGGTATTTTTCTAAAACTCTATGAAAGTCTCTTATCATTACTAAATATGCCATTATTTATGTAAAATAACTATAAGATCTGATATAACACATAAAATATGAGTTAAGACAATTTCTGAAGTATTGACTCTAGGTCGATAGCTAATATCTAAGTACTTGAAATATTTTCATTCCCCAAAATTGATCTACAAATGATTGGCACTCTTTATTATGTAAATATTAGAACATGACACTATTCACATAACTTTGATAAATATTGTTTAGACATTTTTAAATGTGATGAATTAAATCAGCTAAGCAAAGACAATAGAATTCCAAATCACACGAATTGACATATATTAATCAGATATAACTCAAGATTAGGTCTAGCAGAAGACTAAATATTCGCTAAAAAAAAATTAAACGAGTAAAAAAATTTCTGATACCTTGGTCACTTGGTGTTTGATGCTCAAGTTCGTTGGCTGCTCCAATTAATTTAGTTCCAAAAGATTATATGAGTGTGGATTAAGTTTGCGAGTTGAAATTTTCTTTATTAATTATTACATGGAGGCTTGTAAATATTTTCATCACCCCAAGACACAAGGCTTCATCCAAGTTTGTGTTTATTTTTATTTTTAAAAATAAAAAATTAATATATACTTACTATGCTTGGTTCAGTTCAGTATTTTTCGTTTTTCTTTTATTAAATAAAAAAAAATACCTTAATACTTAGTAAGATTATGTATTCAAATTGAAACCTTCAATTTTATTAAAAATAACTTAAATGATCAGATCGGTTGGCTAATTCTATTTTTCAATAACCATTGACACTAAGGGCAGAAACTTCACTCGCCGAGGAAAGAAAATAAAACTGGAATTGGCACAATATCGCGAAGTGGCCGCCCCCTTTTTTTCCAGGCATGTTCGGACATACGGTTTCCGCGGTCTTTCAGCTGACCTTTCCAAACCATGCTTCGCAATCAAGCTAGAAAAAGACTAAGCAAGTGCTGTCCTAATGACCCCTGGAAAAAAAAAAGCTGAAATCAAAAAGAAAGAAGAGAAATTGGGCCATCTTTCCCGAGAGAGGCCGCCTTCTCTCAGGCCAACTTTCTACTAAAGATAAATACAAATTAATAGTGCACTACAAGTCTACTACAATATACTCCGTGTAATTTAGGGAGAGTAAAGTATACCACTTTCTTATGAGAGATAAAGGAATCATTTTTTCAAGATTATAAATCTTACTCTTTATGAAAGTAATATAAACTCGGCTTAAGTATATTTTACTGTTTACACTATTAAGTTGTATCGTCTTTCTTAAGCCGATAGTCAATTGAAAATATACTCCGTGTAATTTAGGGAGAGTAAAGTATACCACTTTCTTTTGAGAGATAAATGAGATGTTTTCAATTGACTATCGGCTTAAGAAAGACGATACAACTTAATAGTGTAAACAGTAAAATATACTTATATGGAGAGTCGAGTTTATATTACTTTCATAAAGAGTAAGATTTATAATCTTGAAAAAATGATTAATCAAATAGACCAATATTTATATTCATGTCTTACTCAACAGAGTTTTAGTGTTTGACTAAAACCCGGTGAAGATAGATGTGTCAGGATCACAAATTAATGTAATACACAATATAATTTTATAGGTGGAGTCTCAGTAAGGTGAGGTGTATGTAAACCCTGCCCCTACCTCAAATTAGATACAAAGGCTATTTCTGAAAAATTTTCGACTTAATAAAAATTATAAATTTCTAAACGAGTTAGATAAATAAGGTAAAATATGGGTAGTCTATGCATATAAGTTAAAATTTTTTTGCAACATACATTTACCATTATTATAACGTTAATTACACTTGCACTTTTTAAGGCAGTAGTTCTATGCGCATTAATATAGTACTAATATTTGTCATTATAGTGGTAGGACAGGTGGACCTCACCTAAAAGGAGAGAGAGTGTGTGTAACTGATACATATATACTCCTAAATACTCTCACCTTCTCAGTCCACTCTCTCACAAATTCTGTACTTTTTTTTAGGGTTTCTTGAATTCTCCTCCCTTTCATCTGCCTCTTTTCAAAACCCTTTAGGTATATTCCTTATTTCTAATCTTTTTTATAATTTTGTTGAAGTAATTTTTTGTGTTTTTTCTGTTAATAATTCAGTCAATGTTGTTATTTTAGTTTAATATTTGTGTGTTTTGTTTCTTTCGACTTTTTTTGCTGAAAAATTTGTGGGTTTTTAAAATATTTGTTTTTTTCTGTTCATGAATCAGTCAATGTTGTTATTTTAGTTAAATATTTTATGGGTTTTCTTTATTTTGTAGTTTTACTCTACTTTTGAGTGATTTTGACTAAAATAAATTATGGGTTTTTGCTGAAATATGGATTAAATGGTTTGTTGAAGTATAAAATGTATTTTTTTGCTATGAATCAGTCAATGCTGGTGTAGTTTGTATGATTTCTGTAAAATATTTTAAGGGTTTGGTCTTTTTTTTTGTTTTTTGGTGCTGTTTTCTGAAGAAAAATTTGGGTTTGGTTTGTTAAAAACCCTGAACTGAAAAAGAAAAAGAATAAATGAGAAAATAAAAGACTAAATTTTAGAGTGAAATATGAGGGTTTTGTTTTGTATTTTTATATCTTTTTAATTTTGTCTTGTGAGTTTTTTTTTGGTTTGCATGTGTGTTTTATGGCTTGATTTGTGAGATTTTGACCTTTGTTGACCAGAGTTCTGTGAAAATTTATGCTTCTTTTGTGTTTTTGCTGAAATATAGAATGTTTTCAAAGTAGAGGGGGAAAAAATACAAAAAAAAGTTAATAAACAGAATATATTTATGGGATTTTGACCTTTTATTTTTACTTGTAGTATATACCTTATGGTTGGTCTGATTTTTGGTTCTGTATGGTGTTTCTAAAGAAAATTTCTGTTTCTTTTGTATTTTTGCAGAACAAGGATTTTTTATTTAAAAAAGAAGACTGCAATAGGTGAAAAAGTGAGCAAAAAAAGGAATAAAATTTGTGGGTTTTTGTGACATGTCAGTTTTTTTGTTTTGTTTTCCCTTTTTTTTGGGTTCTTTTTGACTAGCATCTGTGTGGATTCTACCTTGTGTTATAGTGTGGCTGAAAATAGTTTCTGGGGTTGGTTTGATTTTGTTACTTTTGTAGTATTTCAAGTGAAAACTTTGTGGAGTTTTTGTAGTGAGATCTGTTTGACTTGTATTTCTGCTCGAGTATGTCTTAAGAGGACAAAGAACACAAACAATAAAAAAAATGTAAACACAAAACTAAAGTTCGATTTAAGCTTGAAATATCATGGTTTTCTTTCTTTTTGTGTTTTTCTTGGCTTTGCATGTTTATTAAATTTGCTAGCTGTGTTTGGCCTCTTTGTTGTGGCAATCTTGCAAGTTGGTTTGTTGTTGATTTTGAGGTTTTGGTAGTATTTTCTTATACCTGTTTGTATTTATATAGCTCTCTCTTTCAGCATTTTTCGGTATGAGTTAGTGCTGCTAAAAATACCTTGTGTTTTCTGAGTTTACTTCTGGACTTGAAACCTTTAATGTGGTTTACTTACATGCCTTTTATGCATGATTTGGTGTTTAGCTTGAAATCTTTAGCAAGAAATCGATTTTCTTTACTTTCTTCTCTCATTCTTTGTGTTAGCAAGTTTATGCCATTATGGTCATCAATCATTCTTCACTGATATGTACATGTTGCTGTTGATTTTTTGTTTGTTCCAAACATGGTGACTGAGTACTTAGTGATTCCTGTTAGCCTTTTTTTTTTTTGAGTAAAAGAATGGTTTCTTATACCTGTATTTTTGAATATGCATCTTAATAGCAATTCTAATTTGCAATGAAATAGCAACCACCTACTTCGTCCAGTCTCACATGTCTATGATTTTGCTTGGTTTTGATGACCTCACTTATATTGGTGATTGCTGTGGCTTCATTTGATTTTAGTTCCTTCCTCTAGTTATTTTGTGGTCAACTACTTGTCTGCATTACCCAGATGTCTGTGCATGTGTTTCGTTATTAGTACTTTAAAGATTCGTCATTTCAGCTTTTATTATGCTGATAAAGCTCATTCTACAAGTCAAAGAGTGGTAGGTCTTTCTGAATTTGATAAGTTTTTCTGTTGCCTTGTGGGTGGTAGTTGTTCTACTAGCTGTTGTTTGTTTCAAGGTTGTATGAATTTATTCTGTTTCTGATTTTCTGACTACACCTTTCTGGGAATGCATGTTGCTTGATATTTCTAGTTGCATTTCATATTTTCTAAGATTCAGTATATCTATTTCACAGAGGATTCAGACATGGCTGAAGAAAACAGCAATGGAGCAGCAGAGGCCCTGCCACCTCCTCCCCCTATTCCGCCCGATTTCACTCCTGCAAAACCAGAAGCAGAGCCAGTGAAGAAAAAGCCTTTGAGAGTTCCCATGGCCAGACGTGGCCTTGGAAGCAAGGGACAAAAGATTCAAATCCTTACTAATCACTTTAAAGTCAATGTGACCAATGTCGACGGACACTTCTTTCACTACAGTGTATGTTTATGTGCCTCTCTGCTATATATTTGTACCTCTTATCTTCTTGGTTCTATAGAGGCTATAATTCCCTGACCTTGGTAACTCTTTTCTTTACAGGTTGCCTTGTTTTATGAAGATGGTCGACCAGTTGATGCGAAGGGAGTTGGCAGGAAGGTCCTAGATAGAGTGCATGAAACATACGACTCCGAATTAAATGGGAAGGACTTCGCCTATGACGGGGAGAAAAGCTTATTTACCATTGGAGCATTGCCTCGAAACAAAATGGAGTTCACTGTTGTTCTCGAGGACGTTACATCTAATAGGTTGGTTTTCTTGAAGGACTGACACTTTTTCGCTGCCCTTATAGTAGTTTTGGACAGTATGTATACAACTTCTATTTTCAGGAACAATGGCAACAGCAGCCCTGGTGGTCATGGAAGCCCCAATGAAAATGACAGGAAAAGGTTAAGGCGTCCTTACAACTCTAAGACTTTTAAGGTTGAGATTAGTTTTGCTGCCAAAATTCCAATGCAGGCCATTGCTAATGCCTTGCGTGGTCAAGAGACAGAGAACTCACAAGAGGCCTTGAGAGTCTTGGATATAATCTTGAGGCAGCATGCAGCGAAGCAGTATGTAATCTCGTTCTCATCACTTGAGCAGTTGATTGTTGTGTAAATCTTTTCCTTGCTTCATTTAGTTGATGTTTCTGTATCAGGGGCTGTCTCCTGGTTCGGCAGTCTTTCTTCCATAATGACCCAAAGAACTTTGCTGACGTTGGAGGTGGTGTTCTTGGATGTCGAGGATTCCATTCCTCATTCCGGACCACTCAGAGTGGCTTGTCTTTGAATATTGGTAATGACCTGTAGCGATAAATATCTCAAGCTTCATGTTTCATCCTTCTGTTCAAACAAAATGAGTTTAATGCTTGTCTAATTGCTTTAATTGCAGATGTGTCTACCACAATGATTGTCCAGCCCGGACCTGTAGTGGACTTCCTGATAGCAAATCAAAATGCGAAAGATCCCTTTTCACTGGATTGGGCTAAGGTAGATTCCTGTTTCTGGTGATTTGTTTATCTAGTTGTATATACTGTAGCTAAGTAGGGATTCTCATGATTGTCAGGCAAAACGAATGCTGAAGAATTTGAGGGTGAAGACAAGTCCCACCAATCAAGAGTACAAAATTACTGGATTGAGTGAGAAAAGCTGTCGTGAGCAGATGTAGGCATTTCTAACTCTGGTTATTTCTTGTTATTTAAACCTTGACACTGTTAAGTTTAGCACTTGTGCAAGACAGGTACTCATTTTGCAAAAGACTAGCCAGGTCAAAACTACTTTTTTTTTTGTCATTTTAGGTTTACCCTGAAGCAGAAAGGCAAGGGTGAGGATGGTGATGTTGAAACGACAGAAGTGACAGTGTACGATTACTTTGTCAATAACCGGAAAATTGACTTGCGCTATTCCGCCGATTTGCCATGTATCAACGTTGGGAAGCCCAAGCGTCCTACGTATATTCCTATTGAGGTAAAAGCCTTTTGTTAAACTTACCGGCTTATTTCATGCTTGTGTTTTGTTTATATGATATCCTTATATTTTCTTTTATGGTTTCAGCTCTGTGATTTGGTGTCGCTGCAAAGGTATACCAAAGCTCTGTCCACATTTCAGAGGGCTTCATTAGTGGAAAAATCTAGGCAAAAGCCTCAGGAGAGGATGAGAGTCTTAAGCGATGTAGGTTTCTCTTAACTGAATTATTCCTTCGGATTATTCTGGCGAATTGGCACTAACTTGCTAATGTGTTTTTGCAGGCCCTCAAGATCAACAAATATGATGCTGAGCCTTTGCTTCGTTCCTGTGGAATCTCAATTAACAGTAACTTCACCCAGGTTGAAGGGCGTGTTCTTCCTGCCCCAAGAGTATGTAACTTATAATCTTCTCTTTGCTGTGATTTGATTAGTTCATGTTATGTGTTTGAGATTCAGTCTGCCCTTATTTTTTATATTTCAGTTGAAGACAGGTGTAGATG
The DNA here is from genome assembly GCA_037355625.1 of Petunia x hybrida. Taxonomy (NCBI): domain Eukaryota; kingdom Viridiplantae; phylum Streptophyta; class Magnoliopsida; order Solanales; family Solanaceae; genus Petunia; species Petunia x hybrida. The sequence goes on along the minus strand of JBBBVM010000083.1, from coordinate 1,091,431 downwards.
AGTTTGCCCCACGCAATGGAAGGTGGAATTTCAATAATAAGGTCCAAAACAACTTATTTTGCTGTGCATTAGATTAACTTTGCACTCATTGATCCTTTATTTATGATGTGCATTGGATTTTCTTTTAATATTCATCTTGTATGGCAGACACTAGTTGATCCTACAAAGATAGAACGCTGGGCTGTGGTCAACTTTTCTGCACGTTGCAATATACAGGGGCTGGTCAGCGATCTGATAAAATGTGGAAAAGCTAAAGGAATCGTATGTTCTATATTCACAAGTTCACAGAAATGTGAGTATTAAGACGAATGACTGATCATAATTCCTTTTTGTTCAGCTTGTGGAAGATCCATTTGATGTGTTTGAAGAGTCTCCCCAATTCAGAAGGGCTCCACCACTGGTCAGAGTTGAGAAGATGTTTGAAGCGGTCCAGTCAAAGCTTCCTGGGGCACCTAAATTTCTGCTCTGTCTACTTCCTGAGAGGAAAAACTGTGATATTTATGGTTAGTTAGATCTACTAGTACTCTTGTCAAGGAATTATCTGCAATAAGCATTCTTGAACTGCTAAATGACTGATACAAATTAACTAATTGACCTTTCAGGACCGTGGAAGAAGAAGAACTTAGCTGATTTCGGCATCGTTACCCAGTGCATAGCTCCGACCAGAGTCAATGACCAATATCTCACTAATGTGCTCCTGAAGATAAATGCAAAGGTGAGAGTTGAGCATTCTGTGCTATCATTCTGAGCATCTTCTTGTTTCCACTTGAAATCTTAAAACTGTTCTTTCCTAATCCTGGTATTCCCTCTTTGCAGCTTGGTGGTTTGAATTCTATGTTGACTGTTGAACATTCCCCTTCAATCCCTATGGTTTCAAAGGTTCCCACTATAATTCTTGGGATGGATGTATCACATGGCTCTCCTGGCCAGTCTGATGTCCCCTCTATTGCTGCGGTAATTTCTCTCAATTTACAGTAGTCCATATGTGTTTCCTTTTTAACTAACCTGATTTAGGATTATTTGCATGTTTTAGAACTTAAAAAAAGACTCCTAAGAGTATAAGGACAATGAAGTGTTGCATTTTTCTCCCGCTTGAAATTGATAAATTGGTTCTCTTTTCTTGTGGTTCTTAACTTGATTAGGTGGTCAGCTCAAGGCAATGGCCTTCCATATCTCGCTACAGAGCTTCAGTTCGCACTCAGTCTCCTAAAGTGGAGATGATAGATAACTTGTATAAACGTGTTTCTGACACTGAAGATGAGGGAATCATGAGGTGAGTTTGCTTTTTCAGGTTTAAGTTCTTATTTTCTTCTAATGTTTTTAATTTGGTGTGGTGATGGGGGCCACTCATGGCTACTTAATCGTACGTGAGAGGATACTGTTAAGCTAGCTGCATTTCCCTGAATCGCAAAGCAAAAAAGCTTGCTGCACTTCCTTTCTGCTAATCTACCATGACTAAGTTTGGGTTAAATTTGGGGTGGGATGGGCAGGTAGGGGATGCTGCAGTGGAGAACATATTATTGTATTTGAATGTGGATGCACAATATTATCTTTTTTGGGGACTCCGGTAATTTGTTTAACAGAACTTTGTGATGCATTGTGGAATCTAATGTTGAGTGTTATAGATTGGATTCATACTTGGAGCTGAATAAATGCAGGGCTCCTAGGGATGAATGATGTTATATACTATTTGGTTTAGAATATATCCATTCCATTGTTGCATTTCCTAAAAATAATTATGCTGCGAATTGCAGGGAACTTTTGCTAGATTTTTATGTGAGTTCTGGAAAAAGGAAGCCGGAGCATATCATTATATTCAGGTGATCTATCTAGCTGCTATTCTCCTATATTTCATTTGATTTCCAGCGAACTGTGTTATAAAATTCTGTCTTGAAAATGCTTTTTTGGTTGCCATTATCCTTTTTTCTGCCATTTAAAATGCTCTGGAAGTCGGCACTGATATTGAAGTGCATGGTCTGACATTTGTAAGGCCATTGTCTGGATGTTGGTTGTTGCTGATTCTGGATTAAAATTTGGTGTCATCAAGTAGGGAATAATTGTTTATCCTTTGTCCTTGTTGGCTGTTTTGGATTAACTTTTTACATTCCTATTTTGATATTTTCGGAGACAAAAGTCTATTTGCAGTTCATGATGTGGTACTTGTAGCCTGACATTATTTTCCATGCTTTTGACTTGTTAATGTTCTCTTTCCACCTGTTGAATTCTCCATAGCAAAGCAACAAACATTGTGCATGTGTAGCATTTATACTCTTAGCCTTATTTATGGTCTTGTTCAAAATTTTCAGGGATGGTGTCAGTGAATCTCAATTTAATCAAGTTCTAAACATCGAGCTGGACCAGATGATTGAGGTTTTACCTGATAAATTCTATCTTGATGAATAGTGAACTGAGTCTGAAATAATTGTACTAAATCATTTATTTCATTTAATGGTTATATTAGGCTTGTAAGTTTCTTGATGAGAAGTGGTCACCTAAGTTTGTGGTGATAGTTGCCCAAAAGAATCATCATACGAAGTTCTTCCAGGCTGGTGGAGATCCTAATAATGTTCCCCCAGGTAACATAGGAAATCAGAGGATGATTGTTGCATCTAATACATTGGTTAAATCAGTTGCTTATACATTCACTTTGTGCAGGCACAATCATAGACAACAAAGTTGGTCACCCCAAGAATTATGATTTCTACTTGTGTGCTCATGCAGGAATGATTGTAAGTCTTTTTCTCTCAGCTTCCTTTTCCATCCCTCTTTTCAGACTAATTAATTCTTTTGTTCCTTAATTTGTTCTCATCTATTATGGTATTGTGTTTATCCTAGACAACTGATTAAACTATTAACTGGTCCTTAAGTTGAAAAACTGCTGAAATTTTGTATGAGATTGGCCTGGGAAAAGCTTGTTTGGTTGTTCTTGATTGCTCTGATTTGTGTTATGAACTAGACCTCATGAAAGTTTCCTTGTTCAGTCACTAGGGTAGCATGTGGTTCACCCCTTAATATCTTACTTTGTCGCGTCACATAGTCACTCTTGGGCAATCACTCTTTGTTTTTGGTTTATCCATTGGAATTCTGCTGTGTTTCTTTTTAAATGTGTGTCGCCTGGGAAATCAAGAATCACTTCACGTAAAAACAAAACTTGTCTTCACATCAACAGTTTTACTAGTAATTCAAAGCTTTAACTTGTGGCTATCAGCTGCATTTTGTTGAGTCATTTAATAATGCTTACGTGGACTAACGATTATTTTGTAGGGTACCACTCGTCCTACACACTACCATGTCCTGTTTGATGAACTTGGTTTTTCGGCGGATGATCTGCAAGAGCTAGTCCATAATCTCTCTTATGTGTAAGTATTGCACTACATATTCTGAAGCTGGTCAAGATCTATGAGTTGCAACTTCATATGAGCTGCTAGTTTTTGAGTCAGTTATTTCTTGTTGAATGTTGCTATAATAAAAACTGTTACATCATCCTTTGCAGGTACCAGAGAAGCACCACAGCAATATCTGTTGGTAAGTCTCCTTTTCTTGGGAAGAAACAGTAGATGCCAAAATGTTTCTTTTGCATGAACTTAATCATGTTAAAAATACTCTCCTCTGCTTTTGTTGCACATGCTCATGCTTTCTTGTTGCATGCAGTGGCCCCCATATGCTATGCGCATTTGGCTGCAACTCAGATGGGGCAGTTTATGAAGTTTGAAGATACATCAGAGACGTCCTCAAACCGTGGAGGGCCAAATGCTGGTCCAGTTTCTGTTCCCCAGCTTCCACGTCTAGAAGAGAAAGTTTCTAGCTCTATGTTCTTTTGTTGAGGCTTGATGTGTTAGCCTCCTGGCTGATGGTTTGTAAATAGTGCTGCTGGTTTCAAAACTCTTAAGGTTAGGTGAACATTGTGTAGGTGAATCAAATCTGTGCAGGGTCTTGGCCTCTTAAGTAGTGCCCTGTTGGTAAGCCCCCATGCATTCTTTTTGCTTTTGGGTACTCTATTTAAGTTACTTTGGATTGTGTACCTCTGATTGCTTGGGGGTTTACCTACCTGGTTAATTATGGCAATGACCAATGTTTGGACAGTTTATTATGTTTATGACAATTCTAGGATCTTGGTATGGTTAAGATTATGCAACCTTCGTTGATGTTTCTGATTATCAATTTACTTGTTGGTACATGCAAACAAGTATACTGACATGACATGGCCTCTTTTTGATTTCCCCAAATGAGAAAAGAGCTTTTTAAAGTGAGTTACGTTTTATACTTGCAGTCTAGGGTTCTATATATGTGGACGCACTAGGATGTGCCAATACTTTTTATTTTGTATTGACATACCACGAAACAGCAGATTTAACTTCATGTGCCCTTAGCTTTATATTCTAGGGATAGGAGAATTTTAGTTATTTGTAAGTTTTGTAGTATATTGATCAACCCTTTGATGATTCATGTAAGGATTTACAAACTTTAACCATCGGAAAATCAAGCTTTCTAATTGATAATGATGGGAGAAAGAAAAATCCTGTATGTTCGAGAACAAAAACCGAACCTGGATCAAAGCTGAGTATGCCAATAAGATCCAGAATAGTTAGAATTATAAAAGGATAAGATTTTAGTTGGCAAAAAAGAAGATATATATGAATTTTTTGAGTTTGCGGGTTTTAAGTTGAGAGAAATATTGCAGGGCCAACAGAAACAAAGGAAAAACCAAGAAATCCAGAATAAATGTTAGAAAAAGGACTGGAAGGGACAAACAAATTTGAACTTAAATATCCCCATGTTTCTGTGAACTCCTGAAATGAGTGACCTAAGCGACAAAAGTTGGAATAATCCTCTTTCATTCTCAAATGGAGAAATATATCACTTGCTTTTATAAACATATCCTCTCTCTGTTCCAAAATGATTGTCATAGTTTGATTTTGAGCGGGGTTTAAAAAATGTGGTAGAACTTTTGAAACTTGTGGTCCAAAATAAGTTTTACATAAATATGTGGCTATAAAATATTTCATTAAAGGTAAAGTTCAACTTGAAAATATTTCCAAATTTAGAATTGTGTCATTTTTTTGAAACGGACTAATAAGGAAATAGTGTCATCCATTTTGATAAGAGGGAGTATTAATATGTTTGACGTTGCAACTTACGATATGAAATACCACATAATTAATCATTCCCTTACGAGGTAGACTTTTAAAGTTGCTACTAGTTTCGAGATTTCAGAATTAGAATAATAGTAAGGCAGCGGAATAACAAATAAAGCATACATCCACTCTAGGCATGCATTGTCTAACAAAACGGCCAACATTTGGCTGCCTTCCCAGGATGTCGTGAAGGTGGTAGAGCACGATTAGGAGGTATGAAGGTGGTGGATCAAGATTTTTGAGTTGAGTTCTAATAAAATTTTGTTTAAATATAAACTTAATTAAAATATTTTAAAAAAGAACGTGTATTAAAAGGATGTGTCCTTTCATATATGTGTAACTACCAAGTAGCATTAAACTTCAAGGGATATTCCTTTCAACGTAACTTTTGCCCCATTTCAAACTTTACTGTATTTTCTACTATTCTACGTATTCTTCTTGTCCTTGAAAGAGTCTTTCACCATAAATGATCAAAGTTCAATTTTTTTTTCCTAGTAGAATTTCTTTAATGTTTACTTAGTGCAGAAATACAAAGGCTTGTCATTTCAACTAAAGCTATTTCCGTATAATCCCATAGCAATCTCGTTGAGATAGAGAAGTATAATCTCATAGCAATCTCGTTGAGATAGAGAGAGAAAATATCGCTGTTAGGGAAAGCCTTGCATATGTGTTTCAAGCCTTCAAAAGCGTTCTTCTTTGTTCATATTTTTCCAATGAGTGTTTGTCACTTATCTTTTCCTTTATCTCAACCCACCAGTTCCACACATCGCAATCCTTTTCCTTCATCTATCTGTCGTCCCTTATCTTTTTTTCTTCCACCTTTCACCACCAGACATCCACTTTTTTAATGTCTCTATCTCAATGAATTTAGTTTTTATACATGGGACTCGAACTAAAGACCTCAGTCATAACTTTGACACCTCTTCATTACTAGGCTGAAGAATCTTTTGTTGCTAAGGGAACTCAAAAGTAGTACATATCCATAATCCGCTTTGTCTACGAACAAAGAAGCTACTTGACTTCTGAGTTCTTAGCCAACAGTGTGATTTGTCGACGAAAGGGAATCAATTAATGCCCTTTCAGTACTCCTAGGTCCAGCCCTGGAAGCTATTATACATTATATTTGAAGTCAGTGCCGCTAGTATTTCTCGGTTATCAAAAACAATGAGAAAATTCAAGAGACTTTTGGTTAAAGATAGCGATAATTCCATGAGAGATTCAGATATGCTCTTTATTCAGATTTGAACAAGTTACAAATAAAAGAGGGAAGGGAAGCAGGAGAGAAGCTAGGGGGTTTGCTCTTTTTTCCTTTATTTATTTTGTTGGTACTCCTATTATAGGAAAAACTATACAAATATATGACTTGGGAACCATTATTTCAAAAAGTAGAAGTATTTTTAAATACTACTCCTATAAAATATAACAATACATAGTACAAGTTCTACAAATTACAATACTTTGTCTGGCAACCCATCAATCGTTTGCGAAACGGTGCATCAACAATGCCATTTTTTCTCCTGCAATAATGCTTTTTCCTTGATGATGCGGTGCAGCAATTGCTGGAGCTTCTTCTCCAACGAAATAGATCTGGACAGATATATTATAGAGATGATGTCTGTACTGTTTTGGTGGGGGAGGGGGAGGACAGATGAACATATGTCTACGTATACATTTGCTCATTTTCTGTATATTTTAGTATATATAAAGATTTTGACAAATTATCTCCCCGTGCATTCAAAAAGGATGTGTGACAGTAATTTCAAACAATAATTTCATTTGTTTTGCTTACAATAAAAAAGATACCAAGGTGACCAACGGCTGGGTCTTTGTGCGAAGGAGATGATAAGAGGAAAGACAAAAAATCTTAAAAGTCCCTAATTATGTGTACTTCATGGATCTTGCATACATCTATCTAAAAAATTGGCGATGTGCATTGTATTGTTGTATTATGTTGCATTAGCACCTATTATCGTTTGACGCTTAAAATACTTGTTTTATTAAAATTGAAGTACTATAGTTATTTGCTATTTGGATGAATTGATTAGATGAATTCTATTTCATTATTAATAATATTTTAGATCAGAACCATTATTACAAAGAAACCAAAATAGAGGTAAATAGATAACCAGACTGCACGATTATTAAATGTTAAGTAGGAAAAACTAAGAGAAATTGTATGATTCAATTCCCTCTTACCTTTTTGCTCTAGACTCGGTTTTAAATCGATTGCTAGCTTAATTTGGTACTCTTTTAAAATTTAAAAATCGAATTTAATTTTTCTTGTGTTTTCAAAGTATGAAGAAACCTACATCACCACTAAACTCCAAAGGGCAGCATAAACCCAAATCCAATTATATTGGACTGCTACGTGATTCAAATACCCAGAAATTTAAATGCCAAAGATCAGGTTAGCACAGTTTACCGCTTTCCATCAACCCAAATCTAGCAACAGTTTTTATGTTAATGATAGACCTAGAAACTTTAACTAGGATTAAGAGCAGCTGGCTAGAACTATTAAACCACCTCTATGGACGGCTTTTAGGGGTCAAGAAGCAAAGCTAAGCACACCCTATCCTTATATGATTCTGCCATGAGGGCTAATTACTTGCACATCCATTTCCTCCTTGAAGAGAGGAAAGCGAAGAGAAGTCCACTCAACTGAGTAGGCCGCGCTGGTTTGGAGTTGGGAAGACTTCCCAATGACAAAGGTAGAGTGAAAGTTTGACCAATTTTATCACCTCATGCCCAAATGATCATATCCTTTTACAATTCATGTGTCTTTACATCAGACGAGCGTGCATTCTAGTGTAGAGCACCAAGTCCTGCCATAGAAACATTTTTCTGCAAATCTGACCAGGCAGCCATCTTGACAAGACTTTCCCTTCAAATGCCAGGAGAACACCCTGCTCAGCTCCTGGATGCAAAACATCAAAGCTACAAGGTATTCTTGCATCATACCCTTGAATAGACTCCATCATAATATTGAGTGTGACAACATAATGCTAAAGTGATCAACTAGGATAGATACACTGTACTCCCCTCCCCTCCAAAACATGGGGGTATTTAAAATTTAAGAATATAGGCTTTCACACCACCCCTCCTAAACCAAAAAAAGAAAAAGATACTTTTACTGTAATTTAGATGTTGATAATATTTCAGAAACCCTCTTCCCCTTTGTCTAACCACCCCTTTCAGGTTGAGAAAAATTTAACTCACCGTAGAAATCAAGTTTTTCATTTTTTATAAATATCTAAAATTCAAGTGGGTTGTGACAGGGAGATCAAATCAGTGTTGAGTTTATATAGAGTGCATTCTCAAACCCCAGGCATAACAAGAGTCAAATGTGGGAAAATGGAGGAAAACAGAAGACACCTGTAGTGAAATGCCATGAACCTCACCATTGACCTGCAATAGCAATTGATACATGATAATCCATAAAACAATTAGGCTGGCTATTCGATGTGCTCATTCTGATAGTTTTGACCAAGGGAAAAGCAAAAGTTGCTTCTTATGACACACTTGGGTGTTTTGTGGAGCAGAAAACCATTCAGAAAATAACAAGTTTGATAGTTAGAAAGACATTGCTAAATAACTCAAATACTGGTGAGACATGGGTAGGATAACCCTACCTCTTTCTCAATCCTTTTAAGATAGAAAAGTCTAGTGCAAAATACTACATAGTGTTTGAAAACATTCACCAGAATAGAAGTACTTGAATAAAAAGAAAATACACATTGAAGATTATGGTCTTTAAAGCAAAGGGTAACTTTTGTAATAGTAAAAGACTTCATTTCGATGAGTGCCCGGAACTTCAGAAGAATCACCAGTCCAAAACTAAAAAGTTTGGTGCAATTATGAAGGAATCTGCACAATGAATAAGTAAAACATAAAAAGTTGAGTCGATAAAATATTTTTGCCAGGAAAACCATGAAATGCAGCTGACAGTAATACCTTCAGAAAAGTGAGAGAAGCTTAAACATAAAACTTTAATGTAAGATGGAAAACGAATTGCTAAAATGAACAAAAGAATGGTAATGAATTAGACAAAATCGATGAAAATATCAGCAACAAATACTAATAACAGCAAATAGACAGGGGCATCAAAGTAAACAAAGCCTTGATCTTCAAGTAAGAGGACTATAAAGTAGGAGCAGAACTAGGATGTAGCCTCGTAAAGGCTTCAGAGCTGATACAAGTCTAGACAAGCATAGACAACCAAAACCTTCAAGGTTTAACAAATAACTCAGCCAGACATCCTTACCTTGGCAAAGCATCCCAACATCCAGCAATCATAGCACAAAGCTAATCATGAGATCCATGAAAAGATTAAAAGAAAACAAAAAAGAACTAAAATAGCACACCTAGAAAACTATGAAGAATAAGAAAGTTCACGTCTAGTTCACATTATGCCATATACCAGAATTAAGTCGTGCAGTGACGAGTGAAACTACAAGTGCTATCAGAAATTACAACAAGATGAAGGAGATCATGTTATATTCGAGAAAATGATACACTTCACAAGAGTTGATCACCTACTCAATAATAATTCTGAAAAAGTTGAACAGCAGTTGTCATCTATTCAACAAATCAACCCATTTTACCTTTGAAGTACAACCATCACATTACTGATACATGTTAAATATAACAAAATGGAAAGTTACCTAGACAATTCAATGTTACCCTATCATGTATTCTCCTTCAGTAGTACAACTATCACTAATCAAGAATCAGCATAATTAACACTAATTAAGAGCCAAGTTTCAACATGCTTCTCATCTCATCTAAGATTCCCTCGACAAGGCACAATGAGACTAGGACTCCCTGGAGTAAGACAACACTGTTTCCTAATTTTTAAGACTTGAAAAGTACTTCCTGTCTACTTTGCAAATAACACAATGTCTAGCCGGTTGAAACTAAAGTTATGGTGCATTACACAAATTGCTTAGACTTAACCCAGCCTTTTAAACCTCTGAAGCTGTGCATTATACAATGACACATATACATGCAATGCATACAAGCATACCAACCATTCATCACCAGAAGCAGTTAGAAACCAACAGTCAAAGCATGAGAAAGGATCACACCTCAAGTTTAGTGACCTCCATAGCCCGAGTAAGGCGCACCACCCTGTGGCCGTGCACCACCCTGCATCTGTGGGTTTTGGTACTGCATCCCAGGCTGAGCTCCATAGCCTCCAGCACCTTGCACACCATATCCCGTTGCATTCATCACTGGCGGCACACCCTGAGGATTCACTGGCCCACCAAGACCTCCAAGCAAATTCCCTATCCCATAACCAGCTCCTTGTGTAGCTAAAAGAGCTGTCAGTGCCTGCCCAAGAGCCGGAGCCACAGCTGGATTGAATCCCACCGGTGCAGGCCCTGAAGGAGCCATCAAATGCCCAGTAGAGGCTGCTGCACCACCACTGCTACCTGAAGTTTTTCAATAAAGTAACAATCTTGTCAATTTAATGGGATAATCCAAGTATACATGAGGTGAAATGGGAAGTCCCTAACTGAAAAAATGTTGCACTGAAGTCCTTAAAAACTAAATTGTGTAGCTATAAATTACCTAAACTCTACCTTTACACATAAAAAATTCTGCAAAATACATATACAAATTATAAAACAAGCATCACAACTACCTGAATATTTCCCCTTCTTTGCGGGATGGTGATAATACGGCTGATGTTGCTGATGCTGAGGGTAATGCTGCTGCGACTGTCCCTGCGGCTGCTGATAGAAATTCTTACTATGTTTCGGCCCATCAATTGCCTTCTGACAATGCAGAGTATGCCCTTCAAAGCTCTTATGCGGCTCCTCCAATGCCTTCTTTGCACTCTCAACACTCCTATACACGAACAAACAAAACCCTTTCGGCTTCCCAGTCTGCTTATCCAATCCAAGTGGTCCCTCCTCAATCTCACCAAACTTCGAAAAGTACTCCAACAACTTCTGTGGGTCAAGATCCGCAGCCACATTACTCACAAAAATCTTCCTCTGGGTATACTCAGAAACAGGCTGAGTAGCGGCTGCAGCCGCAGTAGGTGGTGGAGCTGGTACAGGTCCAGTACTCGCCAACTGACAACTAGTCATCCTTGTACCAATCTTCTTCTGTGGTTCCCTCAACGCCTTCTTAGCACCACTCCTATGCTTAAACAAAATAAACCCATACCCTTTCGACTTCCCTGACACCTTATCCGTTACAGCCTTACAATCCTCAATCTCCCCATACTTTCCAAACACACTTATCAACGTTTCAGCAGTCGTATCCCAACCTAACCCATGCACGAATATTTTCCTATGAGCAGGATCCTTATCCGCCAACTTCTCAATATTTTCTTTAAAATCAGGAAACTTAACCAATGCTTCTTTTATCAATGCAGTTAATTGATCTTTAGTAAATGGTTCTAAAAGCTTCTCCAATGGCTCATCTTCCAAATCCTCTTCTTCGCCATCGCCTTCGCCTTGTTCTTCCTTCTTTACTTCCCCCTCGCCTCCGTTGGCTTGTTCGTTAACGGGTTGTTCTTGTTCTTGTTCTTCTTCTTCTTCGTCTTCGGGATCGGGTTCTTCTTCATCTTCTCCAAGTACAGTTTCCTCTTCTTCTTCAATTTCTTCTTCAACGACGTCGTTTTGAAACTCTTCTTCTTCTTGGGGTTCTTGTTTAATGGTTTGTGGTTCTTCTTGTTGTTGCTCTGCTGTGGCAGCGGCTGCTTCGGAAGCTCTGGTTTTTCGCTTTTTGGCCATTATTTTGAGAGAGAATTAGGGTTTTTGTGGAATTTGGGGGCTAGGGTTTCGTGGGGGAAAGTGTTAAGAGGAGGATAAAGGGAAGAAGGGGCTGATATTTATCGTATAGGGTTTGGATTTGGGTATCGGGTCGGTTTGTGGTTCTTTATTCCGGTAGAAGTGTTTGGTTTAAATGTGGGATATCCGGTATTGAAATTGGAAGAAAATGTGGGATAAGTAATCCTAACTTACTTATGAGATAAAGTAATTCTATAATTTTTAAGATAATTTTTATCCTGATTTAGCCTATACTACTTACGTAATATTAGAGAAATTTTATCCTCTCAATTTCTCATACCAAATATTATACTCCTTACCAATTTTGGGTAAATTTTTTATGAACTGCCTAATAGTTATGTACTTTTTCGATCACAATATATGTTAAGTAGTGAAGGTGTTTAACTAGGAACATTGTTAAAAAAATTAAAGGAAGAGGTGTGATTTTTTTTGTTTTATAGAAAATTTATGTGGTTGTAAATCATCTCGTAAAATTAAGGGGTCGTTCGGTTGTTGGATGTTGTAGCCCAATACAGGCACTAAATCCAGCACTAACTAATATAATGTTCGGTTGCTTTGAGTTGGAATTTTAATGTTGGGATAAATTAGCACAACGTTTGGTTTGTATTTTTTTTCCCGTATAGCTAATACCTGCATAAGTTAATGCGGCAATTTATGTATTATTTTATATGGGGTAGAAAAAAATTTACATTTGCATACACTTGAAGTAATACAACAGTTAAAAAATATATTATAATATTCAACCAAGTAAAAGTAAAGAAAAAAAACCATAGATAGATCGTCCAATTATGTACAGACTAATTTGTTTTGAAAAAATAAGTGGTTAAGAACACATGTTGAAAAATCATGTAAAATAACCGGTTAAGTCATTTCATTTCTAGAAAATAAGCAAGGTTCAATTAAGTGATAAAAATTGTAATTGTTAATAAATTAATTTATTTGTGGATGACCACTACTCACATCATCCAATTGTAACCTATGGTTTACTACCCCACTTTCTCCTACTTAATTCCTCCCCACTAAGTGACCACTAATTTCTTATCAAGTCACTACTTAATTCTTGTAACCTTTGGGTTGATTTGTAACCTATGTATTTGTATCCTATAAATAGAGCACATTTGGCTCTATGGAAGTAAGACTTGAAGAGATTAATGGCATAGAATTCTTCCTTCTCCTTCCCATATTTCTTGTCTACAATTCTTGCTCTTTTTTTACCTTTATTTTATAACACGTTATCAGCACGAGTCTCTAATTTTTTCAAATTAGAGTTTGATTTTCCAAATTCTAATTTTAAGATGATTGGTGGTCTAGTATTGGTATGACAAATAAAACTTGGGGATTTGATGCAATAATGACCCAGAATATTAGTTTCTTCTCCGGGACGACAAGGTATGTACGTGAATTTATACAGTAATATAGTAGATATGTATTTTCACGTGACTTGCTTCATTGTCAAAACAGATATATCTACTTACATTTTTCGTTCAATTTGATACAAAAAAAAAAAAAAAATTACTTATACCTATCCGAAAGAAAATCATGTGACTATTCAACAGTTGCATCGTGAGGTTCTAGAGTTTCGGTCCTCTGTTATTGCGCAATGGATATCTCCAGTAGTTGACTAGTGAATTACTCCTAGCACTTCGTATTTATATGATAGTCCTGTAAGATTGATTTTAACTTGATCTTAGAAATATGACATATTCAGCTCACGACACTAACCAATCTGGTATGTATGCGTATATATTTTTATTGGTTAGAACAATTGATTTTTCTCTTGAGAAATAAATAAATAGAAAATAGATATTGACCCTAAATATATGAGATGAAAGTCACAAATGAGTTGAGGATATAATGGTACGACTTGACCTAAAATACAACAGAAAGGATTATTAACCAAGTATGCCAGATCAGTACCATATAATTTAATGAAGTAGAAGTATTATCAAATTGGTTTAAAGATTGATAACATCTATTATTTATGAACTTTACTTCACATTAGGTGATTGATCTTATTTATATGAGAATTTGGGTAGTATATCTCATATTATTTTTCCTTTATCAGTTTGACAAAAATATACATTTGTACAGTTTCAATGAATTTACATTTTATTTAGTCTACAAATGCATTCACATGATATCACTTGTTAATGGGAGGTTGTACCATCATTTATTATGCGCCAGCGTCTCAAGGTTCTGGTCAAGGTAACCAACATTAGATTTATGATCTTGGTAATTGCATAACTTGTTTGTATGACACTCATATATATCTAACTTGATACTAACCTAAAGTTGTTATGCCCTTTGAATTTTAAGTCTAGCCATGGTTGAAAATTATATCACTTTCAAATGTAATCATACAGTGGTAATACTTATAAACGCTCAAAGGTAAGTCCATGCATACTTGGCTTATTATCTTATTTGTTGATGGTAAGACAATTTTTAAGTACTGGCTGTCCACCATTATAATAAGACATTTGGATTTAAGTTCCAATACATTATTGCCTAATATGTCTTTACGAGGATAAAACATTGAGTTCGGGACTCGATGCACCATATTGATGATATAATGATGACAGAGGTAAATAATGAGTTATTAAGTCCGTTCACAGATATGCTCCATTCATAGAGCTGAATGTGGGAGCAATATATGCCCCATTCCCTAAGATGAATGTGGGAGCAGGACAAGCTCCATTCCGTAAAGGTGAATGTGGGAGTAACACATACTCCATTCATGAATGAGAATGTAGTAGCACATAATAATGCCTGAAAGAAGGCAAAATATCTTTACGTCTGAAAGAAGACACAATATTTATCAGGCAATTTTTTATGTCCGAAATATGATAAAATAATTACCATAGTAGAGGCTATGGCTGTGGACGTGGCAATGGACGAAATAATAGTCATCATTGTGAAATAAATAAGAGAACAATAAGGGTTCTCAAAAGTAACCGTTCAAACGGTCAATATAATAATGGAATCAATGTGTTATGTGAATATGAGGCACGTCCTAAATGATTATGGTCCGTTCCTGAAGTGAATGAGACAATGTATAATAAATATTATGAATGTAGACCCATTCATGAAAGTGAATGTGGCAATATATGAGAAAATGTATGAATACGGACGTGCCCATTTGTGGTTGATAAAGTACCACAACTCACCTCCAGAAGAGGTTCGAGTAGAATGAATCTATTAGTCATTATGCCATAAATAGTCATTGCTCTCGTACATAATGTACGTCATAATTGTTGATACCCAATTTTGTCCATCCTTTTTTAAATATAATTGGCTATATTTAACCTAAAGGTGCAATACTGACTGTGAGCAAACTTGCATTAGAAAGCATACATTTATTTGTGTTTTCCCTACTTATACAGTATATACTTAATTGAGATTATATAATATAATTTACATCATTTAAGATGTTTGTTAAATACGTGTCAATTTGTGGTTGTTTGTACAAATTACTGTATTTTAATATTTATTATTTATTTGTAACTATTTATACTAAATTAATTTAATTTGACCCCAGTCATTTTTATGTGTGCATTTTATTTTCTTTTACACATTTAATATGCGTATACTTATATTTTTTTATTTTACTTAAGCACCTTTAGTTAAATTTTAGTCCAATTAAAATACCCTGACCATTATTTATTCATAATCTAGCACATTTCTTTTGAAAATTGAAATCCTCTTCATCTTGAACTTGGATGAAATATGTGACCACATACATTTTGTGTATTTTTTAAAATCCCTTTTAGATCGAACCTAGGCAAAGATTAGTCTAAGAACCTTTCCTGTATACATGCGCTTGTTAATTACATTTACTTTCTTGTGATCATTTGCATTTAATTGTGTCTACTCATTGCGTATTTATAATTATATATGATTTTCATTTAATTTATGGCACTTTTTTTTTTATTATGGCCTAATCTCTTATTTTAAGGCTATCTCAAACCACAATTTTCCAATCTCTACCTATGAAACCATCCTCGTCAACCCTATCATCAGCGTTAATCCACCCTTTCTCATCTCTTTTCAAATTCTTTCATTTATATAAATTAAGTTTGTTCTATTCCTCCCCTTTTCTTCTAACTTTCTTACCTTAAATTTTCACCCATCTTGTTACCATTTAACCCCAGATTTCAAGGTCCAATCTTCTCCGAAATTATAAAATCAGAATCTTCCTTTTACTTTGCTAATTTTGTGTAAACTAAATAAGTTCTTTTCCATGATTTATTTTCTACCATCTTTAGTATTCAAATTTTTTCACTATAAATTCGCGCAGCTTTGACTTCATTCTTCATTCGAAAATGATCTTAAAAAAAACAATACAGTTATTTTTCTCTCCTTTTCTTTTCATACTTTTGTAAGGTTATGCTGGTTCATGTGAGCTAGTTAATGGCAAGGCGTTAAAATGAAAGCAACAGTAGGCAATCTACCCCACCGTGAGCTTGAAGAACTCGGCATCCGCAGACTGCAACTTCTTTTTGTTGTGTATAAAGATTCTATTTTATATGATATATTTGTTGCCTTTCGTCCATGTTGATGAAGCTATGTTCAGGTCTTGACTTCATATAAGAATAAAAACTTGATTTTGTGCCTGGGATTGCTAATCACATTCGCACTAGCATACCAACCTGCCTAAAGCTACATCCCCGTATACATTTTTAAATTAATAAGCTTGACAAGATTCTTGATCCAAAGAATGCTTTAAGTTAATCACCTCTATGTGTCTGATTTGGCAATATTGCTTTTTGATCTGCTTATATGTACCTAAAACTAGGAGTAAACTGGCATCTATCCATTAGCGTTTCTTGTTGTTCCCTTTTCAATAATCACTGGCAAATACTTATATGATATTGAGCTTCCTTTCCGGTTAGTTATATATGGAGAATAGATGTACTCTCACTTTATTTGTGGATCCTTCTTGCATGCACACCATGTTCGATTGATCATCTGAAATACAATCACGTCGCACAACAGAATCGACGCTCGGATATCAAGACAAATCGTCGCACCACGCGGTGTCAGGTAAGTTAAGGGATATGATGACAATGGCAGGCTAATCGACTTCTTGAATGAAGAACACAAATACTATCTTTACAAACGTAAAGCAATAGTCGTTACTTCCTCACTCTAATTTGATATATCATTCTCTTAAAAATATAAATAACTTGTCGAGTTTTATTTTTTATTTTTTTCGCTAAATATTTATCTTAAACCGCTATTATTTTATTTGTTACAAAAAATATATTTTTTTTAGTCTTCTCAAATTTCTTTTAAACAAACTTTGTATTACGTTTATTGAACAGTTTTTAGAATTTCTTTCGTCGCATCTTAAGATGTTTAAGAGAGTTGATCATAAAATTGAGGAAGTAACATCGCATTGGGTCCTTACTTTGCCTCGCCCGATACTGATCCCACATTATCTCTCTTAATACCTGATTTAATTAAAGTTGTTAACATATCCTAGATCTTCATGTCAACTCGCCACCTAAGCTAAGGTGGTACTTTTCTGCTAACGATTTATTTTATTTTGCAAGAGAATCCACGATTCATTGGAGTGTTTAAACAACATCTGACGTCCGAAGAACTAAAACCATCTATTCTATTTGCCAAGTTGGATATGTAATAAAGTTAGTTGTCCTTATGATGAAAAGTTTCATCCTTACTTTAAGTTTAGAGCTCAAGTGAACCAAAATGTGTGTATTCTATTAAATTACTATATATTCGGTTTGTACAAATCATACGATGGAGTAGTGGAGTATTTTACGGGAGCCGGTCTGAAAAGGTTAGGTAATTTATTTTTTGCATCCAAAGTTATTACTTTTATTTTTAAAATTGCATGCTGATTATTTGTCCCATTGTTTAAATAGAATTAACAAGTATTAGTGGATAATTAATATCATCTAGATCATTTAGAGCTTCGCTAATTATTTTTTAAGCAGTCATATTTTGATCATAATTATTAGTTGTGAATTGATCCAAATAATTTGACGTTAAAATCTCAATTATATAGTCCGGCTGGTAACCACATTTGGTGGAGCTTAAGAGGTGCCTAACACCTTCCTCTCGAGTTTGACTTGAACCCTTACTTAGAATTTATGATTCGTAGACTAAGTTTCGGAGTTAATTATAAAATTGGCTAGAAACAAAAGTAGGTGCCCTAATACGCCTATTTAAAAAATATGTTAGGTGGCGACTCCAAGTCTTTGCCGCGAGTCCCAATAAGTCGAGCCATGTTTCGAACTCTAACTAGGGGTTCGGAAAAAAATGGGCGTCGACAGAATGGCGACTCCGCTGGGGATATCAAGGTTCAAACCATAACGGATTTTTAATTGGGATTCTTTGCATTTATTTTCCTGTCATTTCTCAAAACTAATATTTCTTTCTTTTTCTTTTGCAGGTTTGAAGTTTAGTTTTTTATTTCATTTGCGCTTTCTTTTAATTTATTATCTGTAAATGTATTTTGTTTATATTTCCTCCACTTCTGGATTTTTTTTTTACACCTGCACACACTATAAACGGTTACGTGGATCTCACGGCCGTTTCACTCTCAAAAACCCTTTAAGGGGAACGGTTGGGGGTATAGTTGGTCCGTGGTACAACTAACAATTCCAAACGTTCCCACCCCTTGGTCGTCCGCCTGAGGGAACCATGTTCTTGTCTAGTAAACCCACTCTTGGCACAACATGTCCCACATTTCAACAATTTTTAAATCTTCCATAAATTTCGCTAAATCTTTTCACGTCATAATTCTTTTTGTATTTTTATTTATTGCCTAGTAGTTTCTATTACCCTATTTTTAAAACTAACTTGTTGTTTCATTTCTCTTTTTACTCATACTTTTTAAAATCATTTTTGTGAAACACTTCAATATGTGCATCCTTTCCGTAAAATTGCTAAATCTTTTTCTTTAAGCCAATTTCACTTCATGATTCTTTTTTTCTTTTTTTTAATATTGTCTAGTTTCTATTAATCCTATTTTTCGAAACTAACGTATTTATTTTGTTTTTCTCTTTATCTTTTTAAATTCATTTTGTAAAATCCTTCAATATGTGCATCCATTTTGACACTTAAGCACGTTTAGAAACATGAGCATTTCTTTCAAAACTTGTACATTTTTAAACTTTTGCATATCACGCATACCCTCCGCCACTCCTGGCAAGTTTCTAAATAGTGTATTAAAATACGGTGGTTGCGACCACTTCTTCCATCACAAAAATTCCTTTAAGGGGAACGACTTGGAATCTATTTGGTCCGAGACGTTCCCGCTCCCGAGTCGTCCGCTTGGGAGGATAATAAAACTCGGTCTAGCTAACTCCATTCCTTATTAGCGGTGCTAGGAATCATGCATCATGACATATCATTAGTCGACATGTTCTCAAGTCCAATAGGCCAACTTGTTCGAAAAATCTGAACGGGTTTTTGGCTCTAAAAAGTGTTAAACATGGTTTATTGACAAATACTTAAAGGATTAAAACGTGCAAATATAGACCGTTTATTAATATTGTTCTGCATTCAGTACCATTCAAAGGCACAAAGGTTACCTAAGAGGCTTCAAAGCCCAAAGTAAATCAGAAATGATTGTTTATTCCTACACGGTCGGAGTTACTCTGTATTCAATGCTATTCAAAGGCACAAAGGTTACCCAAGAGGCGTCAAAAGCCCGAATTGAATCAGAAATGATTGCTTAAACAGTCATAATTATTCTGTATTCAATGTCGTTCAAAGGCGTGAAGGTAACCCAAGAGGCGTCAAAAGCCCGAATTGAATCAGAAATTATTGCTTAAACAGTCATAATTATTCTGTATTCAATGCCGTTCAAAGGCGTGAAGGTAACCCAAGAGGCGTCAAAAGCCCGAATTGAATCAGAAATGGTTGCTTAAACAATCAAAGGTACTCTATATTCAATGCCATTCAAAGGCACAAAGGTTTCCCAAGAGGCGTCAAAAGCCCAAATTGAATTAGAAATGATTGTTAAACAATCAGAGTTATTCTGTATTCAATGCCATTCAAAGGCACGAAGGTAACCGATGAGGCGTCAAAAGACCAAATCGAATCAGAAACGACCGCTTATTTCTTAAACTATTGAAATCATTCTGTATTCAATGTTATTCAAAGGTATTAAATGGTAACCAAAGAGGTCTTAAAGGCCCAATTTGAAGCAGAAATGACCGCTTGATAGACGGGATGACACATATGCGCATTTATCCTTTAGGCATTATATAAAGACTCGCCGCCCGTGGTTTGTTAAAAGTCCATTAGCAACTTTCGTTCAAAGTGTCTAAGAGATTCTCAATCCATAACGACACTTCTCTTCATATCTCATACTGCATTGTTTTCAAAAGCTCGTGCCACACGTTAATCGTTTGCTTACAACCAAAATTTAGGCATATTCCTTCCTTTTCTTCTCCTTCCTTCACCTTTTCCAAAAGATCATGGCCAATAGAACATTTGACATGGTCGCTGAAATCCCTCAGTTACTCAAAGATTTGTGGAGAAACCTAAGTATAGATCAACAATGCCGAGTTAAGGCAGTGTTGGGGAACCTTATTTCACTTATGGAGCATACGACAATGAAAGGGATAGTAGAAGCAACAGTACACTATTGGGACGCATGCCGAGCAGTTTTTCAGTTTGGGAATGTAGAGTTGACACCATTACTAGAAGAAATAGGCGGTTTAAGTCAATTACCATTTGAAAGTGAAGAAGTCTTGATGCCCAAGAACATTGCACCTGAGGAGTTCTTCGAAATGGTAGGGTTTAAGCCCGAGTTATGCACAGACAGTATAAGGCAGTCGGGAATTTCTCTGACTTCTCTCTACATCAAATTTGGGTATGGAGAAGCATTTCAAGAAGCCGAAGACTATTTAAGCATTAACCAGGTAGAGTGGCAAGAGCGGAGGGCACTTGCTTTTGTCACCAGCTTTTTAGGGACTGTCGTATTTCCAGAATACAGAGGACAAGTTGATGTTTGCATGGTATCAATTGCCGATACTTTACTCAAGGACTTCAACAAGAAATACACTCTGGTACCGATGATTGTTGCAGAAATGTACCGAGCTTTAGAAAAATGCAAGAAATGTGCTAGCTTTTTCGGAGGTTGTAATTTACTTCTCCAAATTTGGTTAATGGAGCATTTGCAAAGGATGAACAGTACATACCAAGCCTTCCACTCCATACCAAGAGAGAATTACCTCTTGACTCATACCGCCCGCATGGACAACGCTCTAGAGAAGTGGGACCGGCCAACAATAATCGAAGGCTGGCACCACAAACTCTCTCAGTTGACATCTGAAAACATACAATGGATGTTTGATAACTTTCCCGGCACAACAGTAATTACAAGATCCAAAAGAGATTCTTTTCTTGTCTTAGTGGGCTTTAGAGGAGTTTACCCATACACTCCTTTAAGGGCACTTAGACAAACAGAGAGAAAGCAGATTATACCCCAAATTGCAGACATCAGAAGTTTCAAAGCTGATATTTTCGGAGGGATGATACCATTCAAAGACAAGATATTAGAACTTTGGAAGGCAAGGCATCGAATGGGATTTGAGACTATCGGACGAGACAGGTTTAATGCAGGCTATGATGAAGATTATCCAGACTGGCTAAGGAAAGACGCAAAGACAGTTCAACCGAGAGCAACAAGAAAAAGGAAAAGAAATGCTGATGAATTAGAATCTGAGTGCAAGAGGCTACACAAACAACTGGCAAAGGCACGAGAGAAAATTGAAAAAAATCGAGGTCTGGTCGAAGCAAAGAAAAAAGAAAAAGACAAATGGAGCAGCAAGAAAGAACTCCTGGCAAAACGCATAGAGTCTATCGGCGTATGGGCTAGCGAGGGAATGAACTCGGTGGCAAACAAAGGAATAGAGGAGAAAGGAAGGAAGGCTTGGAAAATGTTGAAAAACTTCACATTCGACATATCCCGGCTCTTAACTGACGCAGACAATATCATCTTCCAAGAAGACTCGTCAGGGACAAGTTCATCTAACGAAGATGCGTCTGACGAGGAAGAAGATGAATCTTCTGAGGATGGATCAACATAAAGAATGCTCGCTCAGGCCATTATCTGATCTCCTAGCAATGTTTAGTCTTTTCCTTCTCTTACGTTGTTTCAATATCAACCATTGTAATAAAGATGAATGTTAAATAAATGCAATATTCTCTTTTAGACTCCGCATTTTGTAGCAAATGAAATGATACATGTGGCACAAAAGCGCTTTCCAAATCATCATGCATAAAGCGGTCATAGGATACATTTTTATTTGCTAGGTGTGCATTACGTGAAATTGCTTGATTGCTCTAAGTCTCTTTCTATCTAAGTCAATCTCTTCCCAAATCCAATTTCATACCATGGCACCTCATCTCTCTACTCTATGCCCAAATCTTGATATCAGAAATCTTTTCGCATGTCTTGATAATTCCCTATCTCTTACGAACTCAAAAACCTATTATCCAAAAGGTTGGCTTAAGTTGAATACCAAGGCAGAAGATTCGGATAAGCAAAGTGCACTTATCAGGGATTTTTCAAAATAAGCAGCGTTTGTAATAGCCGGCACTATACACACAAATTGGAAAATTGACAGGACAAGAGATTTGTTGGTCAAACTCAACCCTACCAACTAGCAAGTGCGGGACGAGAAGATGAACTCAAAATGAAGCTATTTGAGACACTTACAAGACCATAAATTGATACAAAAACAGGGGCAGACAGATTTCTTGGAGCGATATTGGTCAAAAGCTCTATTTGAATAAATTTTCATGAAAGCAACTACATTGAGCAAGGAATACAATATGGTCAACCTCTAAAATGGTCTTGACTGAAGCAGCAATCTAAGAATATACATGATACACCAGAATCGGTCTCTTGGCAACAAAGTCTACCTGACAAGTAAAAGTTGAGGCAAAAATTGTATTGCAGCAGTTGGTTGACAAGTATGAAAGACGCTGAGTATCTCTCTCAAAGACACCCGCGCATCATGACACACAGATTTGCAAGAAAAGATGACAGATGCACTTAAGGTGTTGGTGCTCAACAAAAGCTAACCTCCTTTCTGTCAACACAACCTATTCTTTACACAACATCTTTACCACCATTTCATTGACATTTGACTTCTCATCTCCTGCTTAAATGAGCATCGGCCATTCGACCAGAATCTTTATCTTGACCGCTACATAAAGCACTCGAGCAATCTTTTAACCTCTATACAATTTGTCATAATCTTCAAAATCAAGTGCTAAACTATCATCCGCGGTCTAGGCATTCTTTTAAGCTATATCTGTTGTTTTTGCATCAAATCTTTGCTAAATGTCCTAACACAGTTTTGCGCATTTTTACCACTCTATTATGGTTGCTCTGCATCTGAACACTGAAATTGGTCAAGAATCTGCATTCAGAAAAGCCGGAATGGCAAGCCAAGCCGAAAACTTTTACCTCGGGAAAAAGTCTTTTAAACCACTAGCATATGACACCGAGGGAACCCAGACAATCCAAATTCCATTACTGTACAACTTGTGATGTGGACAACTAAAATCAACCAATATTTTACCCATACAGGAGTCGCAAGAAAGAAATGTAATCACTATACAACCGAAAATGATCTACACTCGTCACTCAAACATTCAATACCATGACATCAGAAAATACCCAGCATCGGAACACAAAATTCAAAGTCTGATTGATCTCAGGCAAGATAATGATATAATTAGAACCAACCAGGGAAAACTCCAACTCCCAAACCACAAATACAGTTTTTTACAAAAGCCAATCCATCGAAAGCTAGCTCCATGTCTGTCGAAAAGAAGAGCGCGAAACATGAAGACATCCCGACTCAACCCAAGACAAATACAGTTTTGGACATCCTCCTAATCCAACACACCCACCCAAAAGTTTTCAACCTAAAACAGAAGAAGTATTCGCATGATCGATTGGGTAACAAAGATTTTCAAAGATATCATCTCAAAGGGACGAATGCATATTCAAGCCAATACATTGGTGTTCAATGCAACCACTTTGTTCGACTAACAAATCTTTCTTTGACAAGGATCTTTCAGCACAAACACAAAACTAGCAGGCAATCACAACGGACATGATAGCACTTTAGCCATGTCAGGCTTAAAATATGACGACTAGCCTCGTCAGGCTTAAAATATGACGACTAGCCACGTCGGGCTTAAAATATGACGACTAGCCCCGTCAGGCTTAAAATATGACAGGCTTACAATATGATGAATAGCCTCGTCAGGCTTAAAATGTGACGACCAGCCTCGTCAGGCTTAAAATATGACGACTAGCCCCGTCAGGCTTAAAATATGACAGACTTATGATATGACGACTAGCCTCGTCAGGCTTAAAATATGACGACTACAGGCTTAAAATATGACGACTAGCCACATCAGGCTTAAAATATGACGATTAGCCTCGTCAGGTTTAAAATATGACGATGAGCCCCGTCAGGCTTAGAATATGACTATTAGGCCTGTCCGCCTTAGAATTGGACATACTCATTCTTTCTGTTTTGCAGGCACTACTATAATCAGCCTTATCCGGCTTAAAATAGGACAAACTCACTTATTTTGTTTTGCAGGCATCACTACAATAGGCTCGTCCGCCTTAGAATTGGACATACTAATTCTTTCTGTTTTGCAGGCACTACTATAATCAGCCTTATCCGGCTTAAAATAGGACAAACTCATATATTTTATTTTGCAGGCACCACTACAATAGGACTAACCACGTCAGGCTTAGAATATGACGACTAGCCACGTCAGGCTTATAATATGACGACTAGCCCCGTCAGGCTTATAATATGACGACTAGCCTCGTCAGGCTTAAAATATGACGATCAGCTCTGTCCGGCTTAAAATAGGACAAACTCATATATTTTATTTTGCAGGTACCACTACAATAGGCTCGCCCGCCTTAGAATTGGACATACACACATATTTTTGTTTATTTTGCAGGCACTACCATGATATGATGATCTATCAAAGGCAATAAACTGGGGCAGAATTTTTGAGGATCCCCTCAAAAATTCCCAAAAGACTCAAGCTGATACTGGGGCAGAAATTTTTGAGATCTCCTCAAAAATTTCAAGAGAGACGAAATACAGAAACTGGGTGTTCACTGAAGAAAGCTTAACCAAGGCCCAACATTCATGAAAGCATTATAAAAGCAGAAAAATGACGACTTTCCTAGTGGCATTGCAGACATGATAATGACATTTTAATTTTTTAGCACTTCACTTTATTTTTGTTCACATGGTACACAGCCGGCGACAGGCACTTTACTTTTTGTTTGCAGAGTACACAACCCGACACAACAAACAATTATCACCTAAAAGAATATCCCCAGAGGAGAAGCATATATTTCCTAAATACTCAAAGCAACTAGGAACACACTAGACAACTACATTACGAAGGAGAGCTCAGCTCAACAGGGAAGTTTACTCTATCTTTACCTTTATCTCTATTTGCATTTATCTTGGTTTTGCTGCAGGTCACTCCCCGATCTCTCGACAAACCCCTGGACCATTTCCCATACCCTTACACTTGCTCCCCAGAAAATCACTATCACACATGAATTTGTGCAACCGTAAAACCTCAAACGCATACCATGCACCATTCTTGAACACCATTCAAGAAGCTTAATCTCACAGACAATGTTTTTGCTATACCCGCAAACTATCTGTTTTGCCGAGTTCCAAAGCACTCAAATTTGTATTTCTATACTCGCACAAGTGATCCACCTTATCTTTCATTCCTGACTGGATGCTAGTTGTATTCCTTCATATTCAAGCTTATCTGTGTCAATCATGCGTGTTCTCGTGCTTAATCATGCCCATCTGTTTGAATCGTGCGCACTTATAAAGCTCGTTCTTCAAATATTTCCCAGCTCATTCAAGACAATTGAAGGCAAGATGACCCATTTATCGAGATGAAGTGGAAACTATGTAAACTCCTCTTTATGGGTGTGTCGTGCACCACATCTTCATAACTAGGATGATTACAAGCTCTTTTCCCATGCTCGATCTATTGACGATATCTCGTCTTCGATAGTGCCTCTGCTTTATTTTTCAATCATTTATCTCGCCAAGAGGCAAATCATACACAAATTTGAACTTCGCATACTTGGACAAGTTCATTCTTGACACCTCAATCGTGCGCCATAAACATCTCACACAGGCAACATGCCATTCTAGAACTACACACGGCCTGATTCTCGTGAAACCCGAGATATGTAGGCAACTCAGAGACCGGGG
This sequence comes from Petunia x hybrida, assembly GCA_037355625.1. Lineage (NCBI taxonomy): Eukaryota > Viridiplantae > Streptophyta > Magnoliopsida > Solanales > Solanaceae > Petunia > Petunia x hybrida. The sequence goes on along the minus strand of JBBBVM010000083.1, from coordinate 1,065,211 downwards.
TTCGGCCGAAAACACCCCAAAACTCTAATTTTCTCTTCCTACCATTTTGTTTACCATTCGTGACAAAATTGGCTACTCCGTCAACTATCTTTGCCCGAAGACTCTTTTCATCATTCCTGGGCAAAGAGAGGCAGCTGTTGACACCCAATTTTGTCCATCCTTTTTTAAATATAATTGGCTATATTTAACCTAAAGGTGCAATACTGACTGTGAGCAAACTTGCATTAGAAAGCATACATTTATTTGTTTTTTCCCTACATATACAGTATATACTTAATTGAGATTATATAATATAATTTACATCATTTAGGATGTTTGTTAAATACATGTCAATTTGTGGTTGTTTGTGCAAATTACTGTATTTTAATATTTATTATTTATTTGTAACTATTTATACTAAATTAATTTAATTTGACCCCAGTTATTTTTATGTGTGCATTTTATTTTCTTTTACACATATAATATGCGTATACTTATATTTTTTTATTTTACTTAAGCACCTTTAGTTAAATTTTAGTCCAATTAAAATACCCAAACCATTTATTTATTCATAATCTAGCACATTTCTTTTGAAAATTGAAATCCTCTTCATCTTGAACTTAGATGAAATATGTGACCACATACATTTTGTGTATTTTTTAAAATCCCTTTTAGATCGAACCTAGGCAAAGATTAGTCTAAGAACCTTTCCTATATACATGCGCTTGTTAATTACATTTACTTTCTTGTGATCATTTGCATTTAATTGTGTCTAATCATTGCTTATTTATAATTATATATGATTTTCATTTAATTTATGGCACTTTTTTTTTATTATGGCCTAATCTCTTATTTTAAGGCTATCTCAAGCCACAATTTTCCAATCTCTACCTATGAAACCATCCTCGTCAACCCCATCATCAGCGTTAATCCACCCTTTCTCATCTCTTTTCAAATTCTTTCATTTATATAAATTAAGTTTGTTCTATTCCTCCCCTTTTCTTCTAACTTTCTTACCTTAAATTTTCACTCATCTTGTTACCATTTAACCCCAGATTTCAAGGTCCAATCTTCTCCGAAATTATAAAATCAGATTCTTCCTTTTACTTTGCTAATTTTGTGTAAACTAAATAAGTTCCTTTCCATGATTTATTTTCTACCATCTTTAGTATTCAAATTTTTTCACTATAAATTCGCGCAGCTTTGACTTCATTCTTCATTCGAAAATGATCTAAAAAAAAAAACAACATAGTTATTTTTCTCTCCTTTTCATACTTTTGTAAGGTTATGCTGGTTCATGTGAGCTAGTTAATGGCAAGGCGTTAAAATGAAAGCAACAGTAGGCAATCTACCCCACCGTGAACTTGAAGAACTCGGCATCTGCAAACTGCAACTTTTTTTTGTTGTGTATAAAGATTCTATTTTATATGATATATTTGTTGCCTTTCGTCCATGTTGATGAAGCTATGTTCAGGTCTTGACTTCATATAAGAATAAAAACTTGATTTTGTGCCTGGGATTGCTAATCAAATTCGCACTAGCATACCAACCTGCCTAAAGCTACATCCCCGTATACATTTTTAAATTAATAAGCTTGACAAGATTCTTGATCCAAAGAATGCTTTAAGTTAATCACCTCTATGTGTCTGATTTGGCAATATTGCTTTTTGATCTGCTTATATGTACCTAAAACTAGGAGTAAACTGGCATCTATTCATTAGCGTTTCTTGTTGTTCCCTTTTCAATAATCACTGGCAAATACTTATATGATATTGAGCTTCCTTTCCGGTTAGTTATATATGGAGAATAGATGTACTCTCACTTTATTTGTGGATCCTTCTTGCATGCACACCATGTTCGATTGATCATCTGAAATACAACCACGTCGCACAACAGAATCGACGCTCGGATATCAAGACAAATCGCCGCACCACGCGGTGTCAGGTAAGTTAAGGGATATGATGATAATGGAAGGCTAATCGACTTCTTGAACGAAGAACACAAATACTATCTTTACAAACGTAAAGCAATAGTCGTTACTTCCTCACTCTAATTTGATATACCATTCTCTTAAAAATATAAATAACTTGTCGAGTTTTATTTTTTATTTTTTTCGCTAAATATTTATCTTAAACCGCTATTATTTTATTTGTTACAAAAAATATATATTTTTTTAGTCTTCTCAAATTTCTTTTAAACAAACTTTGTATTACGTTTATTGAACAGTTTTTAAAATTTCTTTCGTCGCATCTTAAGATGTTTAAGAGAGTTGATCATAAAATTGAGGAAGTAACATCGCATTGGGCCCTTACTTTGCCTCGCCCGATACTGATCCCTCATTATCTCTCTTAATACCTGATTTAATTAAAGTTGTTAACATATCCTAGATCTTCATGTCAACTCGCCACCTAAGCTAAGGTGGTACTTTTCTGCTAACGACTTATTTTATTTTGCAAGAGAATCCACGATTCATTGGAGTGTTTAAACAACATCTGACGTCCGAAGAACTAAAACCATCTATTCTATTTGCCAAGTTGGATATGTAATAAAGTTATTTGTCTTTATGATAAAAAGTTTCATCCTTACTTTAAGTTTAGAGCTCAAGTGTACCAAAAGGTGAGTATTCTATTAAATTACCATATATTCGGTTTGTACAAATCATACGATGGAGTAGTGGAGTATTTTACGGGAGCCGGTCTGAAAAGGTTAGGTAATTTATTTTTTGCATCCAAAGTTATTACTTTTATTTTTAAAATTGCATGCTGATTATTTGTCCCATTGTTTAAATAAAATTAACAAGTATTAGTGGATAATTAATATCATCTAGATCATTTAGAGCTTCGCTAATTATTTTTTAAGCAGTCATGTTTTGATCATAATTATTAGTTGTGAATTGAGTCAAATAATTTGACGTTAAAATCTCAATTATATAGTCCGGCCGGTAACTACATTTGGTGGAGCCTGAGAGGTGCCTAACACCTTCCTCTCGGGTTTGACTTGAACCCTTACTTAGAATTTATGATTCATAGACTAAGTTTCGGAGTTAATATAAAATTGGCTAGAAACAAAAGTAGGTGCCCTAATACGCCTATTTAAAAAATATGTTAGGTGGCGACTCCAAGTCTTTGCCGCGAGTCCCAATAAGTCGAGCCATGTTTCGAACTCAAACCAGGGGTTCGGAGAAAAATGGGTGTCGACAATAATTATGTATTATTATGAATTATATAAGAGCAAGTGAAGCAAGAAATTGATCTTGCCTATAATTATTTTACCATGAGAAAAATAATATGATTTTCTCCTTGAAAGGAGATATTCACTATATGGTTGGTATAATAAAATATATGGTAGTACAAAGCTATTTCAGTGCTCCTGAAGAGCCAAAATATTACTACATGGAGGAATGAGATTGATAAAATATTTATTATAGTATGTCTCGAAAGAAACTTATTAAGTTTCAAGTACATTTGCCAAAAAGGCTAAGAGACTAAATTTGATGGAAAGATATGAATATCGTTATATTACTACAAGAATGTCGGGTGAGATATATGTGCTTGAAAAGCTCCCCGCCTCTTCATCGAGTATGTACTACTCAAAATATAAGTGTGGTAAAATTATATGTGCATGCCACAATAAACTTTTAGTTTATTGTAACAATGTCCATGCTATAGTAAATTTCTAGTTTACTAGATGAATAAATTTATAAGTTGGCATGACCGGTTTGACCATCCCGGTTCAAATGATGTACAAAATATATAAATGAGAATTTGCATGGGTATATTTTGAAGAATAAGGATTCTTCAAGAATTCTCTTTGTGTTGCTTGTTCTCAAGATAAATAAATTATTGGACCAACTAAATTTGGGATCAGGATCCCCGCAGTTCTAGAATGTATAAAAGGTGAATATGGGCCCGTTCACCTGCCATGTGGATCATATAATTATTATAAATAGATGCATCTATGATAAGGTCACATGTGCGTTTTATTACAAACCCGCAATGATACTTGCGAGGTTAAGTATTTGCTCAAATAAATTTTATTATGAGCATATTTCCAGATTATGCAATCAAGACAAGTTATCTTGATAATGTTGGCAAGCAGGTTTAGCAGATTCATATATTGAAAGCCTACAATTGCTAAACCATGGATATGAGGACAACGCTACCTAAATCATGTATGAGATATGGTATATCCATAAAGCAGCACTTATGCGTGACGTGCCACCAAATGAATTTTTCCTCATAATTGGTTCGGGGTTAGGAACCAAATATTTTCTATCTAATAATTATAATGTGCGATTTGTTATCAATTACTCCACCGCAACGCACAAAGATGGATCCCACATAAGGTTGGGAACAAATGTTAGTTTGGCTAACATTAGGGGGAGTAAATTAAAGCAGCTGAGGAATAAATAAATTAAATTATCATTTGATTGTGATCCTCATATAAAGATAATGCAAGTCACCGCCAGACGCATTACTGACACAAAAAAAATATTATATTCCAGCTGCTAATGTTCCTGATGTCCTGGTGAGATAATCTATTTATGTAAATGAGTCTAACGCACGCCTGAAGCGTGGTAGACCATTTGGTTTCAAAGGTAAAAGTCCTTGAAAAAGGAAATGAGCAAATATTTGATATGGTCAAATAAGGAGACGGGCTCTAGAAGAGTCCACGACATAACACTTCATAAAACCTCCTTAGGAGAGGTTCAGGTACCTAAATGAATGTGAAGAGATCTCAATATGTTATGTCGGATTGGGAACCGAGATATGAAATTATCGTCGACGATATCTTACATATATTATAAAGCTCAATATTATATGATTATGAGGGTCTTGAGCTTAAGTCTATTTGGAATACAGACATGAAATTATTGGCCAAAATAGAAAAATGCATTCAAGCAAAAATTGGCTTCACTCGGGTGACGTGAAGTTTTTGGACCTATAGTCCAAACACCTGAAGGTGCAAAGCCAGTGATGTACAAAGATATTTTTGTGCAAAAATATTGATAGTAATAAGTCGTTAGATATATAAAGTACGACTTGAGGCACAAAAAATCTGACATTGATTATATGGAGCTATATTCTCCTTTTGGTGGATGCAATCACCTTCAGGTTATATGTCTGGCAGTGCATGAAAGACTTGATATGCATATGAATGTTGCAACAGCCTTTTATATGGCTCATTGAGCAACAATATATTTATCTTTTAAGGATTCAAAATCCTAGAAGCATGTAAAGGTTCCCGGGAAACCTATTCAATGAAGCTTCATAAATATTTATACAGATTAAAACAATCCGGCCACATGTGGTGAAATCGCGTTAGCATGCTTCTTGGCATAAAAATATCATATTTTAATACAATCGGTGTATTGAAGTATCTTACCAAATATACTCTACTGGTTATAATTTATTTTATAAGCTTATTGGTAAGATTTAGTTCTTCCTCAATGCGAAGATATCAGAAGAATACATATGGTATGTACTTGATCCACAAAGCCCGATATCAACTAGCTAGCTATTTTCTTGTGGAAGTATACCTATATTATGGCACTTTACGAAATGCATTGTTGTTGTTACATCTTCAAATCATGAAGAGATAAATAGCTATACATCAAGCTAGTCGTCAATATAAATGATTGAGACCAAGGACTCAACTTATTCAGCAACAATGTGGTGTTTCTTTGAAGATGAAGATTCAGTAATATTATATGAAATATTACATAGCCAATTCAGCTAAAAGGAAGATACAACTAAAGGAAACATTATTAAGCAAAACTCCTTTCAATCGTGATCTTCAAGAGAGTGATGAATTTAATGTTGAAGAGTTTATTCCAGTGATAGTTTGGTGGATCTGTCTACTAAGTCATTGCCAATCTCAACATTTGAGAAGCTGATTGGAATATGTCGTCTTCAAGATATTAAATGATGTTTTCATCAGGGGGAGTAAAATATGCGCTTCACTCTTTTTCCCTTAACAAAGTTTTATCCCACTTGGGTTTTACTTGTAAGGCTTTTAATGAGGCAGCTCTAAAGGCGTATTACAGGAAGTGTGTACTCTTTTTCCTTCACTGGGCTTTTTCCCACCGGGGTTTTCCTAATAAGGTTTTAACGAGGCACATTACCTTCCAAATGGTCATTCAAGGGGGAGTGTTAATAAATTTATTTATTTGTGGATGACCACTACTCACATTTTCCAATTGTCACCTATGGTTTACTACCCCACTTTCTCCTACTTAATTCCTCCCCACTAAGTGACCACTAATTCCTTATTAAGTCACTACTTAATTCTTGTAACCTTTGGGTTGATTTGTAACCTATGTATTTGTATCCTATAAATAGAGCATATTTGGCTCTATGGAAGTAAGACTTGAAGAGATTAATGGAATAGAATTCTTCCTTCTCCTCCCCATGTTTGTTGTCTACAATTCTTGCTCTTTTTTACCTTTATTTTATAACATAATGAAACTTGATTTGAACTTGGACATTGTGGTTTGGTCACTAACCTCAAAGACAAAATGAAAAAGATCCAAACAATCGACTCATCTCCTCCATCAACGTCATATAAAAAAAAAAATAACACCGCTACTTCTAGGACAAATTTGAATATTTTCTCAAAATTTGACTATTGACAGACGAACTTTTAGATAACAAATAATGGATTTGGCTCAAAAATAGATTTTTACACAAATATACGAAAATTCATCCTTAATTACAAAAAAATAGCAATATTTCTCTAATTACAATGCATAGCATTATTTTTCTAACACATTTAACAATAATCTAACATATTTCACTTTCACTTCCCATTTTCTCCAAATTAAAAATTCTCTCACTTACTCTCTCTTTCTCCCATCACCCCACGCATAACCCCGACCCTAACACCATCACCACCACCCCACCACCATTACCCCCACCACCCCAGTGCCATCACCCCCTCATCCGTTTCTATTTGGTTCTCTGTTACCAAGCCTGGATCAGCTCCAAATTTAGAGGTGTCTATTTTTTCTCTAGATGTATCCACATCAACAACAACAGCCAACACCATAACAGAAGTAAGAAATATGAGAAACCAAGCTAATAGAGTTGTTTTCAACAGTTCTGAAGCAGAAAGCATGATGAAGATATCCGGCGGACAATACAGAATTAACAGTACAGTACTTCGGCAATCAGGTGGTGCAGAAGTCAATGGTTCTAAAACCACAATTGGTAATAGAACAAAATGATTTTCAACAGATCTATTACATCTCTAAATGCATGCAATAATATTTCACGTATGTTGATATTATTCTAAGTAAATGTTTAGTACATTTGCAGCCTGCCAATTTGCTCCAAGCTGTTTTGGCACAGAGCATCTTCAAGTTAATGACATGAATTGCGATGAGCTTGAATCTGTCGAGGGTGCTTATAGACATTTTGAAGAAACCAGTGTTGGAGGTCATTTATTTAATTTGTTACATAATTTTTACCTCTAATATAATTTGTTAACAGTGATTTTATCCCATTTTTACGGCAATTCTTCAAATATAGACGGTCTGAAATAGTTTGAACAATGCTGAAACAGTCTTGATACAATGCAGAAATAGTTGATACGGTGCCGAAACAGTTAGATACAGTGTTGCAGAAACAGTTTGATATGGTGCAGAAACAGTTGGATACGGTGCTGCAGAAACAGTTGAAACGGTGCAGAAACAGTTATATACGGTGCTGCAGAAACAGTTGAAACGGTGCAGAAACAGTTAGAAAGAATTGAAACGGTGCAGAAACAGTTAGATACGGTGCTGCAGAAACAGTTGAAACGGTGCAGAAACGGTGCTGCAGAAACAGTTGAAACGGTGCAGAAATAGTTAAACACGGTGCTGCAGAAACAGTTGAAACTATGCAGAAACAGTTAGATATGGTGCTGCAGAAACAGTTGAAACGGTGCAGAAACAGTTAGATACGGTGCAAAAATAGTTGATACGGTGCAGAAATAGTGAGATTCAACGAGATACATTGAGGATGGATGAGGAAAAGTGAAATTGGAAAAAATGAGAGGAGTAAAAGTGAAATTGGGGGGAAATGGTGGGAGGAAAAGTGAAATAGGGGGAAATGCGAGGAGCAAAAGTGATAGTGGGGGAAATATAAGGAAGAATGTAAGGGTTTGGTATGTTATGGAAAAATATTGCTATGTTTTTGCTATGTTTGTAATTATCTTGTGTATTCCTCTATATAGGGTAATTTTACTAAAATGTTGCTATGTTTGGTAATTAAAATCTAAAACTTATACTTTTATGTAAAAAATCCCTCAAAAAACAAGGTTGGTTATTTTTAAGCAGTTTTTACATAAAAGTACAAGTTTTAGAAGTTATTACAAAACATAACAGTATTTTAGCAAAATTACCCATTATAGAAGAAAGGAAAAGCTAATTACAAAATATAGCAAAAAATAGTAATATTTTCCCATAACATAGCAAACCTTTATATTCCTCCTCCCATTTTCCCCAATATCACTTTTCCTCCTCCCATTTCACCCAATTTCACTTTTTCTCTTACTATTTCCCCCAATTTCACTTTTAATCCTCTTATTTCCCCCAATTGCACTTTTTCTCCCACCATTTTCCTCAATTTCATTGTATCTAACAGTTTCTGCATCGTTTCAGCACTATATCAGCACTGTTTCAAACCTTTTCTACATCGTTACAACAATGTATCTGCGCTGTTTCAAACTGTTTCTGCATCGTTTCAGCACTGTATATGCGTTGTTTCAAACTGTTTCTGCATCGTTTCAGCACTGTTTCTGCATCATTTCAGCACTGTATCTACGATGTTTCAAACGGTTTCTTTATCGTTTCAGCACTGTAGCTGCACTGTTTCTGCATCGTTTCAGTACTGTATCTGCGCTGTTTCAAACTATTTCTGTATCGTTTCGGCATTGTATCTAAGTTGTTTCAAACTGTTTGTGCATCGTTTAGCACTGTATCTGTGTTGTTTCTGCATCGTTTCAGTACTATATCTGCGCTTTTTCAAACTGTTTCTGTATTGTATCTAATTGTTTCTAGTCCATTTCTGCATTGTATCTAGCTTTTTCTAGACTGTTTCAATATTGTTTCAATGAAACAGAGGCGGAGTAGCATTAAAATATATTGAAATGGGCATTCAGAAGAATCCTTTTGTTTCTTGAAATTAGAAGGCAAATCTTTTTGTTTTTCTTCAGAATTTAATAATAGCAACTTGACTTGATCATGTTCTTTCTTTTAACCCCATTATTGCTTCTGATATCATCTCAAATTTCACAAAAGTTCAAACATCAAATTAAACAAACATAAAATATATAATAACACACCGTAATTAATATGTAATTAGAATGATTAACTACCTCAGTATAAGGAGGATGAGATCTGGGTTTCTTTGGTGCAGAAACTTGCTTAGCAGTAGCAGGCCCCATTGTAAAATTAAGAGCTTAATAATTTGAGTGCTTATCAGTAAGCAAAAATTTATGTTGGTGTCCCTTGTTTGCTCTTGGATTGGACTAAGTGGAATTCCTTACTGTGGAATAAGGGTGGCTAACGGGCCGGTCGAGACCGGACCTGGCCGGTTTTGGGCCGATAACCGGCTCAGACCGGTTGAAACTAGACCAATAACCCTTATGGTACCCCGACCCCGGTTTCGAAACGGTGTGCAAAAAAAAAACGGATGGTCCGGTTAAAAAATGGACCGGAACCGGCCGGACCGGTCCAACAAAATAAAAAAAAACAGAAAAAGTCATATTTTCAGCCGTTAACTAGCCGTTGGCAACGGCTCTTTTGACCCTCTAGCCGTTGTCCAACGGCCAAACACGGTCATTTTCACCCCTCTACCACCCTATAACCACCCCTAACTATTTTTTTCTATAAATACCCCATTATTTCATCATATTTTTCACAAATCTTCCAATTCTCTCAAATTTTCTACAATATTGCTATAATTCTACTTTGGCTATTTGTTAAAAGTTTATAATTTGGCTACTTTATCAAGTTTTAATTGGAGTTGCTATCAAAGTTATATTTGGCTATTTGGTGAAGTTTTCAAATATCAAGTATTGGGTCAGTTGGAGGCGCTATTTGGTTGAAATATCAATTTAGCTATTTTTACAATTTTTCGATTATCAAGTATTCGACTAATTAATTGAAGCGAAGGCTCAAGTTTCAACTTCACCTTAATTATACAATTATATTTGGTTGGTCGTTCCTACTTTCTACTCTTTTATAATTTTTTTTGGTCATATATTTATTTTATTTGCTATTATTATGTCTCAAAAAGGTTCAATTAGAACTAGTGGTGGGGGGCGGACATGTGGTCGTCGGGGAAATAGGGTTAAGAAATTGCTGGTAGTTCTAGTCAGTTCACCCACATAGATGATTCTCAATATTATCATGATGTTAGCGCTAATAATATACTTGATCATGAAATGTTAGAAACACGATATGAGAATCAAAGCGGGGTTAATTTAGAAGAAACACCTGAATTTTAAGCTAGTCCACCCGAAGTTCAGTCTGACTTGCCTTTTGTACCTCCTACTAGAATATCGGTTAAACGTAAGGATAGATCTGAGGTGTGGGAATTTGCAACAAAGAATATTCAATAGTAGATGGCCGTATGTGGGATTTGTGAAAAGGAGTGGGTTTTTAAAACTAGGGGTAATGATGGTGGGACGGGTAAAATTAGCACCCACTTACAAAAAAAACATCCTAATGAATGGTCAAAAACGTATTATTGCTTATAAAGTTGTTGATGAACCACACACGGGAAATTATATTTGTAATAAAGTTTCATCAATTTATCGTACGTACTGTTTAACTAACAAAGTTTTTAGTATTACGGTAGATAATGCTACAAACAACACAGATGTACTTAGGAACTTGATACCTATTTTGAACCCCCTTTTGCGGAATTTTTTCATGTTAGGTGTGCATGTCATATTTACAACTTAGTAGTAAGCGATGGTCTTGACTTGTTTAACAACATCATAAAAAAGGTGCAAATAGCTATTACTTATATTTTTAGAAATAAAAACCAAGAAAGAAGAAGAGAATGAGAAAGAAAATGTATAGAATTAAGATAGCCAATTAGGAGAGTCCCAAAGGAAGTTTGTACTAGGTGGAACACTTTATATAATGCATTGAATGTCGCTTATGAATATAGAGTGTCTATTTCTCAAATGTATAATAAACATTAATGGAAATCTATCACCTTAAAGATGACGATTGGCAACTTGTTCAACATCTTTTTCAGTTTTTACAAAAATTTTATCAAGCTACTTTAGAATTTCCTGGTCAATATTATCCAACTACTCCTACTATGTTATATTATATAGCTGGAATACCGGAATTATTGAAATTATATAAGCAATATGCAGTTTACAAACCGGCTGTAGAGAGAATGATTGAAAAATTTAGAAAATATTTTTTTCCAATTCCTCATCTTTTTTACATTGCTTCTGTGTTGCATCCTGCTTTTAAAATTAAGTTAACTGAACGACTTGTTAGAGAAATATATGCAAATATAGAAATTACTCCTATTGAAATTGCTAATAACGGGTATCCAAGTGTAGAAGATGCTATTGCTAAAGTTTATGTAGATACCGTGGCTGTTTTTGCAGATACCGTGACTGTTTTTGCAGATACCGTGACTGTTTTTGCAAAGTATAGAGCTTGGGCAGACATTGCTACACCAACGGAACCAATACAATCCACCAGGCAAAGTTCTTCTCAAATGGGCAGCACACAGGCGGAGATGAGCACTTTTGAGGGACTTGATGAAAAGTTGCTTTCAGAACTGGACGAGTACAGGGAGGAATACAACGAGTTCCAAGTGCATTTAGTTCAATATCCAAAGAAACTTAACAACTTTGGAACTCATCATTTGTTGGGTTATTGGAAGAATCAAGAATCACAATTTCCAATTCTTTAAAAAATTGCCCGGGATATATTAACAATTCAAGCTTCATCAGTTGCATTGGAAAGCACTTTTAGCCAAGGAAGATTTCAAATTGGAGATCACAGATATTCGTTGAAGGAGGAGGCAATGGAGACAAGAGTTTTATTCAGGGATTGGATCAGAGCAGAGCGAAGAAACTTTGGTCTACAAGAACTTACTAAGGAAAAAGGCAGAGCATATCTCGATCAAATTTTGAGCGACGGAACAAGTGAAGGGAGTCAAACTGGCAATGAAGAATAAGAAGAAGAAGATGAAGAACCAGAAGAAGATGATGAACAAGAACAACAACGGCCAGTTCCTAAAGAAAAGCCTACGACTATCCTCAAAAGACTAGCTAATATGTTTAAAAGAATGTAATTTTCTTAATAAAAATTACAAGTTTGAAAGTTTAGCTATTGTAGTATGTGTTGCACTACTTATGTCTTAAACAATTCAATAAAATTGCTCCAAGTCTTGGAATTCAATCACAACTATTGTCTTCATATTTTTTATTTTTAATTTATAGTTTCCGCAAAATACTATAATTAATTACTAGTTTGTAAATTAGTTCAAATTTGATTTTTATAAAATTAATTCAAAGTTTGAACTTTAAACTTAACAAATTAATTCAAAAGTTTGAACTTTGAATCATCACTTCAAAAATTTCATTACTTCAAAGTTTAAAAAAATACTATAAGTTTTTTAATTTTAAGTTAAACTTTTAACATTGAAATAAACTAAACATTCCAAACATATGTACAAGTAAAAACTTGATAATATTTTGTTGTAATATTTTTCAAATTATCCATCACTTTAAATAAAACATAAAGGAAAAAAAATATATTTGGGCGACTGCCGGACCGGACCGGGCCGGCAGTTTGAATGGGCCAACGACTCTCTTTCAAATATCGCCGTTGGCCAACGGCAAAAAACGGCTATATTTGCCTACCACCCCCCAAATGCCCCTCATACCCCCAACCTATTTTTATCTATATATACCCTATTATTTCATCATTATATCACACAATTCATCACTTTCTATCAATTTATCTCTCAAATTACTCTCAAAGGCTATTTTTTAAATTTTTTCCAAAGTCCAAACAATTATAATGGCTGAAAATCAAGCTCTCGCTGCTCCCGGTCCTAATGAAACAAGACTTGCGGAACGAAGATGTCGTTCTATAGTGTGACAACTTATTATGAAAGATACTGAAACTCAGAAAGCTAAATGTAGCCTCTGTAACAAAGAGTGGTAAATTTACACTAGTGTGCACGGTGGAGGGACGAGAAAGTTTAGGAAGCACTTAGAAAAACTTCACAAGGCCAAATGAGATAGAGTAAATTGTTTTAATCTGCGTGATTGAAAATTTGAAGAGATGATTAAGAGAATATCTATGTCATTTCAATTATGTATTTTCGAATTTCTAGTTTATTTAGTATTTTTGTAATTTTCAGCTTCTAGTTTATTTTTATCATTTCAATTATGTATTTCCCGAATTTTCAATAAATTGTGTGTATTTCTTTTCCAATCAACGTTTGTTTAGTGTTTATTTATTTACTTTACATTAATAGATTTAAAAATATAATTTACATAATTGTTTTGTTTCATTAAAAAATATAATTTACATAATTATTACAAATGGTGTTTACTTTCATTAATAAATTGTTAAGTTTTTCAATTTTCAACTTTATTTGCCTAAAGAAAAAAAAACTAAAAAAATTTAGAAAAAACCGTTAAACCGGACCGGTCCAGACCGGACTGACCGGCTTAACGGTCGCCGGTGCCGGTCCCGATCCGGATCCAATATTTTTAACCGGATGAGACCGGACCGGTAGACCGGTATAAATTCGGTTTTGAATTTTTTCGGCCCGGACCGGGCCGCTAGCCACCCATACTGTGGAAGTAGACCTTGTCATTCTTCTCCTTCAATGCCAGTGCCACAGATTTCTAAGTCATTGAAGCATCACACAGATGACAGATACTCTCCCAGCTCTCACCTACTCTAACCTTGCCAAACTGAGAATGCAGCAGGTGAGATAAAGGCTGCTTGCTAGGCTCTTAGATGGGCTTGTGAACGAATCTCCAGCATCGGATCGATATATCGTACGACGTAATGGAGATCTTGATCTAGATCCGGTGCTTCGCAGAATTCGGGACCTAACGATGTTCGGTTCTGCCAAAGAGCTCGAGTAGATTCATGAATGTCCTGGAATTTCAATATGGGCAAAAGAGGTCGAGATATTCTTATGCCGCGCAAAAAGAAGAAGCTAGAATCTTTCTATTGATAGAGCATTCATGTCTGCACATAGAATCCTTTTTTGCCCTTCCATTCTGTTTGGTTACCGACAAACGCTTCTCCAAAGGCGACCCTCTCGAGTTTCCGGCTCCTTGAACCTTTTTAATCTAATAAAATAGCCTGAATCATTGCTTTCCTCTATACATTTTCTTTGTCTTTGTAATCGTTGTACCATAGCAGAAAACTATGACTGAGGAAGTCTCAGGGAGGGCACCCCTTTTTAAGGTAATTATATGCCCACTTTTGGCCTGGGCTACAAGCCAAAAGTCAAATACTAAATCAGTAGAAAAGGAGAGTAAGAAGAGCGCTGGAATAGGGTTGACTGCGGGGTTTTTAGTTGTAAAACCCAATGATTCTCTATCGGAAGAGACGGAAAGTAGTCCATCCAAGCTTGGTTTTGTGTGAATCTTCGTGGAAGAAGAAGAAGCGGAAGAAAAGGAACTTCGGCGACCCAGAGATCGCGGAGTCAGCGCGGGGTTGGAATTGGAATAGTAATTGAATCGAAGAATCGGATTCACTCTGACATCTGTCGAAGCCAGCTTGTGGATTACGGGTAGGCCCCAAAGCCCCGAATGGAATGGATCGTCTCTGCCAACGAAATGAACATGGAGTCCATTCTGAATGCTTACTTTATTCTATTAAATTCTTCTTTTTTTTTTTTTTTTTTTTTTCCGACTGGCCCCTCTCGAGAAGCAAAAGTTTCTAAAAAAAAGTCCGATATGATCTTAGAGCTATTGACCCTACCCAACTAACTCTCTCTAAGTAAGAGCTCGCCCCCGCCCCTTAGCCCGGTGCTCATGACGTGCTACGGAAAATCCACCGTGCCGGGTGAGCCAGCCATGATGACTAAACTCACCAAACCTGCAGCATATTCAAATTGGAATCATAGGTTTCTATATGCTTAAGGAAAATGGGATTTGCAGAGTAGGATAAGATTTTCCGATTGCCTCCGCCCCTATCTCTTAAAGCTACGACATCCCACCGATCCCCGAATCGGCCCTGCTAGTTCTTTAGATGCCCAGCTTATCTGCCAGTTGTCTGGCTTATAGCAAAAAAGTAGTTAGTTTATCGGAATCAAAGTAAATATGATAATAATGGCATTTTCTTTGGTGATAGAGAAGCATATAGAAAAAGTTTGACAGTACATATTGCAAAGAAAGATTTTATGGTAAGTGATAGTCATCATTCACTAAGTGAAGAAAGGACCGTGTAAAACTTAGGCTTTGTATCTGTTTAGCTACCATTTTTACTCTTCTAGGATTCGCTATAAATTTAATTAACCTTCGTATTACACTCCTCAGCTTCGGCGAATTAAATTGCGGGGTACTGAAAGATTTTGCTGTGAAAATCGATGGGGATGAATTCATTACTGCCAGAAAAAATTAAAATATAATCATGACTGAAACTATATAGATTATTTTTGTCATCAAAGTACTAGTTGACCATTTAATAAGGACTAATTTATTTTAGATACTGAGCCTGAAAGCGGAAATTTAACCAAAAATTCCAATGGTGAAAAGACAGTGATCATCTAGAGCAGAATCCAAGCAAATTCATGGTAGGAGCATTAATGGGGGACATGACGGGAGTCCGAGGTGAGGTGTGAATTTTCGCCAGAAGGGAGTTGTGGTGGGGGTGAGGTTGAGAAATTTCAATGGAAAGGAGTGGTATATGCTAGGAAAAATAAAATATGGTGTTATTTGTATAATCTTACTATTTTTTGTAATATAAGGGTGTATTATATATATATATATATATATATATATATATATATATAAAATCCTATTTTTTAATTTTGAATCATGGATCGCCCATGTGGACTGATCCGATCCAACTCAATTCGAGTCATTATATAAAAATATATGGAATAAGGATAAAAGGTTAAAAAAAAGTTATCTAGGTTTTAACCCACTCCACCACTATTAGTAGTGGAATTAACGTGCAAAATAAAGGCACGGTTAATGGAAGAATAGAAACTTCTTTTTATCCTTTCATCCTTTTACTAGTTTAGTTCCAATGCGATGCGCGAACGATATTAGAAAATATTAATCATGTAAACTTGTGATGTACATGTGAGCAAATTAGAACATATTATTTAGCTAGCCAAATTTTAACTGTCACCTTATTTCTTAATGCGAGGTACCTAACAAAGAGAATTTAAGTAAAATGAATTGAATTTGAATTGTTGTCTTGTTCCTTATTTTTCTTTGTTACATTATCAACTATATATTATTACATTGTTATATGACTCACTTTAAATTATTAAGAGTTTGAAAAGAAAACAACTGCTTTCTTAATTACTTTGGTTAGAGCTTTTCAACTTATGGTTCATACAAATACAAATAAAAACTGTTCTAAGTAATGAAATTTACTCAAACTACTAAGTTTTGAACATGAACTAAACAAACCTAGTAGAGACCCATATAATATTCGTCAATATGAAGGCACATGACTATTTATAAAAGGAATCTTTATAACAATACATATAGACAATTCAAAAATGCTAATTCAAAAATGCTACAAAATATGGAAACACCCTTTCAAAACGTAGCAGTATAAGAAAAAATAAGGATTATAAACATAGCAATATAAGAAAAAATAGGGCATATGCTCTCTCTATACCACCCAAATCATAATTTTGAATTCTCTACACCACCCTCACCAACCTCCTTAAGTTGTTGCGCCGTCTGTTACTATCATTGTCGTTCTCCATTCAGCCACTGGCGCTGCTGCTGCTTCTTCTTCTTCTTCTGCGACGATGAGCAACTCGTCTTCCATATTATTGCTTTAACCCTTATAAAAGATCTATAAGAAGTACATCTATAAAAAGGATAAATAAAATCAAAAGTGCTTTCTAGTTAAAAGCATAAAATATTAAGTTCCAAGATAACAGAAAAGTATATTTTCATTAAAATATTAGTGGCATCCTTCCTTCATATGCTAAAAGTTTTAACGAAATCTCACCAAAAATTTTGCAAAATAAAGTGATAAAAAAAAGTTTTAATTGGTAGAGCTAATTGTAAAAAAGAAAAAGAAATAAGAACAAATCAGATTAAGGTATTCTATTCCGAAAATATTTCATTTTAACAGAAAACATCACAAGGAATGACACTAAACCTCAAGATTGCATTTTCGTGAATTGATATTTAGTCAAATACATTTAAAGCAATGGGCAAATATGGAAAAAACTCCATAGACATGAGTCAACTATTACTCGACGCCCGGAGCTCACCACCAAATTATGGATGCGAGTGTCATGTTTTCTTCTCGTACAATTAGCCGGAACCTGAGTGAAACTTAAGATGATGGAGTATAAAAAGCATCAATATTGAAACAAAAAAATCATCACTCTTCTTGATTTGCATGCATTTCGATTTCCACTACCCAAATATGCACAAAATAACAATCATAAAGTACACAAAACACTAAATTCATAAGAAGATGCTACTTCTGATGAATAAGTTTTAATTTCTTTGACTAAATATCAATATATGAGAATGCAGTCTTGATGATTAGTCTACCAGACCAATATTCTGTTGCCAAATTAAAATATTTCAAAAGATTTTCTTCCACTAAGTGACACATAAATAGTGTAGTAACATGTGTCACTACACTTGTCATATTGTTACAATGGATGTGCATGAGTAAGCTATTCATTGGACAAGTGTCTACACTTGTCATTTGTGTACAAATAAGTAAGCTATTTATTTTGACAAATGGCAACACTTGTCACTAATATGGATGACTAATCATGTTCCCTTCTTCCTATATATACACGCCAAACATAGCATACCATTATCAACAGATACCCATTCTTCTCTTTAAGTAATCATTGTCATGTCAATCATTACAAATCATTGCAATACTTCTTTTCATTCCTAGTTTGTCCTATCCATTGTTGCTGACAAATTTCTACACAAAAATCCTTTTACCACCTCTACCTAATTTGCTGGATTAACATAAATAATTTTGTTGATTCCTGATCCTTCTACTATACTAGAGGAAGACTCGTTTTATCCTGGGGAAACATTCCAGGCTGCTGGAATAGTTTCTTAGGACAGTGCCCATCACGTCTCAGAACACCGTATATCTACACAGAGATAATATAACTATATCCTTTTACTTTTATTGTATTCAACAATACTTTAGTTGTACATTATTATTGTTATTGTTATTACTATTATCAGTATTACTGTTGTTGTTTTCCCCAATTGTTCCTACAATCTAAGAAACTATGGCAGACAATAATACTGAAAAAAGATTGTTGATATTATCAATGTCGGTGCTGCCTCCAGTACTCCTGGTGTGGTCGTTCCTTCATATGAGCGTATTCATAATAGCAACAATACGAGGTATGTTAATAAGTCTCGAGGTTACGAGTCCAATAACTCCAATTTTAAGAAAGTGAAAGGCTATAATTTTAATTGTGATAGAACAGGTTATTATGTCCAAAAAAATATAAAGATGACATGAAATGACAAAGAAAATAGAAATCCTTCCAAAGCTAATTTAGCTAAAGGAGATGAAATTATTGCGGCTGTCATTTCTCAAGTGAACATTGTAGGCACTTTGAAAAAATGGGTGGTAGACTCTGGGGCTACTCGGCACATATGTGCAAATCGAGAAGCATTTACCTCCTATACTAAGATAGGAGAAGATAATGAAGTAGTCTACCTTGCAGACTCAGGAACTGCTAAAGTCCTGGGTAAGGGTAAAGTACTCCTGAAACTTACTTCGGGAAAAACTTTAGCCCTTGCCGATGTGCTACATGTTCCAGTTATTAGGACAAATCTGATTTCTATAGCCTTGTTGATAAAAGCCGGGGTTAAAGTGACATTTGAATCTGATATGATTCTAATGACCGAAAATTATATTTTGGTTGGAAAGGGCTATTGTAACCAAGGACTCTTTGAACGTAATGTTTCTAACGTTATATATGAAAATACATCTGCTTTTGCTTATATGGTTGAGTCTATTTCTTTGTGGCATGCTAGACTAGGACATTTTAATGTGACAGAAAATGTATGCAATGAGTTTAATATCTGGTTTAGACTCAAATAAAATTGATAAATGTGAAATATGTGCTGAAGCTAAAATTACTAGGAAATCTTGCTTCCCTGTTAATCGAGAAACTGAATTATTGTCTTTGATACACACTGATTTGGGAGATTTAAAACAAACTATGACTAGAGGTGGTAAAAGATATTATGTGACCTTTATTGATAATTTTTCTAGATATACTAAATTATATTTGCTTAGAAATAAAGATGATGCATTTGATGCTTTTATTTCTTATAAATCTGAGGTTGAAAATCAACTTAGTAGAAAAATCAAAAGAATTAGATCTGATAGAGGAGGTGAATATTTGGCCTTAAATGATTTTTGTGAAAAAGAAGGAATTATTCATGAAATAACTCCTCCATATTCACCCGAGTCTAATGGAGTTGCTGAAAGGAAAAATAGAACACTGAAAGAAATGATGAACTCCATGTTAATTAGTTCTAATGCTCCTGATAATTTGTGGGGTGAAGCAATTTTATCTGCTTGTCACCTACAAAACAGAATACCACACAAAAGAACTGGCAAAACTCCATATGAATTGTGGAAAGGTTATAAACCTAATTTGAAATATTTAAAAGTGTGGGGGTGTCTTGCCAAAGTTCTGTTGCCTGAACCTAAAAAGAGAAAGATAGGTTCTAAAATTGCTGATTGCATGTTAATTGGATATGCTGAACATAGTGCTGCATATAGATTTATTGTTTTAAAATATGATGTGCTTGATTGCAACACCATTATTGAGACAAAGAATGTTGAGTTCTTTGAACATATTTTTCCATTGTCTTATAAAGTTTCTCATGCACCTATTGAAAGAAATAAAGAGAGTACCTCTGTTGAGGAACTGAGAAGGAGCAAAAGGCCTAGAAAAGAATATTTTTCTTATGGAAATGATTTCCAAACTTTTATTGTAAACAATGAACCATTGAATTATTTTGAAGCTGAATTTTGGAAAGAGGCAATTAAAGTTGAAAATGATTCTATTATGAAAAATAATACATGGGTTTTAACAGATTTACCTCCTGGTGCAAAGCCAATTGGTTGTAAATGGATTTTCAAAAAGAAGTTTAATCCTGATGAATCTATAGAAAAATATAAAGCTCGTTTAGTAGCAAAAGGATTTTCTTAAAAACGAAATATTGACTATTTTGATACATTTGCACCAGTAACTAGAATTTCTTCCATTAGACTTTTAATTGCCTTAGCCTCAGTTTACAAGCTTTTTATTCATCAAATGGATGTTAAAACAACATTTTAAATGGTGATTTAGAAGAAGAAATTTATATAGATCAGCCTAAGGGATGTATTATTCCTGGGTAAGAAAATAAAGTTTGTAAATTAATTAAATCTCTTTATGGCCTTAAGCAAGCTCCTAAACAGTGGCATGAGAAATTTGATCAAGTCTTATTGAGAGATGGATTTTCTTCTGTTGAAGTGGATAAATGTGTTTATACGAAAGTGTTAAATGGTGATTTTTCATAATTTGTTTATATATTGATGACATGCTTATATTTGGTACAAGTTTAAATATTGTGCAGAGTACCAAACTATTTTTGTCATCTAACTTTGATATGAAAGATATGGGCGATGTGAGTATGATATTGGGAGTCAAAGTCATAAGAAGAGATGATGGTATTGTGTTGTCACTAGAACACTATGTTGAGAGACTTCTTAAGAAGTTTGATTGTTTTGATGTGACACTTGTGGCCACTCCTTATGACGCTAGCTCTCAATTAAAAAAGAATAAAGGTGACCCAGTTGCTCAGTCTAAATATGCTCAGATTATTGGGAGTTTGATGCATTTAATGAATTTTACAAGGCCAGATATAGCCTATGATGTGTGTAGACTGAGTAGATATACTCATAATCCCAATCAAGAGCATTGATCTGCATTAGTAAGACTGATGAAATATTTGAGAGGAACCATGAATTATGGTATCCTATATAGTGGATTTCCCGCTGTATTAGAAGGATACAGTGATGCTAACTGGATCTCTGATTCAGATGTGACAAAATCCACTAGTGGCTATGTATTCACCATTGGTGGTGGTGCAATAGCATGGAGATCAGTCAAGCAAACTATAATTGCTAAATCTACTATGGAAGCAGAGTTTATAGCTCTGGAGTTGGCTGGTTCTGAGGCTGAGTGACTAAGAAACTTCTTAGCTGATATCCCTTTAACAAAGGATGTGTTGCCTCCTGTGTCTATCCATTGTGATAGTAAAGCGGCAATTGATGTTGCCAAGAATAAATCCTATAATGGGAAACACAGTCACATTCGTCTGAGACACAAAGTTTTCAAGCAATTTCTGAGAGATGAAATAATTTCCATTGATTATGTGAAGTCAGAAGTGAATTTGGCCGATCCTCTGACTAAACCTTTGGGAAGAAAATTAATTCTTCAAACCTCAAAAGAGATGGGGTTAAGGCTAACATGATTGTCAATAGAGATGGTAACCCAACCTATGTGATTGGAGATCCCATGAAGTAGGTTCATATGGGTAATAACAAGTCGATATTGATACTGAAGCACTTAGATGAGAGTGCTTAACTGCTACTATTTGGAGGGTTGAGTTTTAACTCTTAATGAATTCATAGTCCTAATGGATGGTGTATTTAAAGCAGTGTATACTTGATGAATTCACCTATATGAGAGTAGGAGTGGAGCCGCTTCTATGAGATTCTAGCCAAGTCTCTAGAGCTCTCATGAATACCAGGCACACGCACGTCCTATTCGTGCAAAACCGCATTGAACAGCAAAATTGTGGGTCTGAATGTGACTGGTAGAGCCTCTGGCTTACAAAACGAATTATTGGTTTATAAAAATATTATATTTCACCAGTAATTCTATGAGTCAGGTTTTATCGGTCTAAGTTTGGTTCATAATCCAGAAGACACCAAACCTATTGCATTTGGACCGTGTAAATCCAGCAAGTCTTTTCCTTCATAGTTACCCCACTATTCCGTCCCTCTTGATGCTTCAAATCTTTTAAAATATGTGGGGGAGTGTTGCCAAATTAAAATATTTCAAAATATTTTCTTCCACTAAGTGACACATAAATAGTGTAGTAACATGTGTCACTACACTTGTCATATTGTTACAATGGATGTGCATGAGTAAGCTATTCATTGGACAAGTGTCTACACTTGTCATTTGTGTACAAATGAGTAAGCTATATATTTTGACAAATGGTTACACTTGTCACTAATATGGATGACTAATCATGTTCCCTTCTTCCTATATATACACGCCAAACTTAGCATACCATTATCAACAGAAACCCATTCTTCTCTTTAAGTAATCATTGCTAATCATTGGCATGTCAATCATTACAAATCATTGCAATACTTCTTTTCATTCCTAGTTTGTCCTATCCATTGTTGCTGATAAATTCCTACACAAAAATCCTTTTACAACCGCTACCTAATTTTCTGGATTAACATAACTAATTTTGTTGATTCCTGATCCTTCTACTATACTAGAGGAAGGCTCGTTTTATCCTGGGAAAACATTCCAGGCTGCTGAAATAGTTTCTTAGGACAGTGCCCAACACGACTCAGAGCACCGTATATCTACACAGAGATAATATAACTATATCCTTTTACTTTTATTGTATTCAACAATACTTTAGTCGTACATTATTATTGTTATTGTTATTACTATTATCAGTATTAGTGTTGTTGTTTTCCCCAATTGTTCCTATATATTCACGTTAGAAAAATTTAAGATCTCCAAAATGTTAATTTTATTGGAATTCAACCAAGTTTAAATACAATTACATGTACAATTCTTATCTCAACACTGATCTTTCCCAAGAAAATGAGAAACCTCAATTGCGACGGAGGAGTAGTAAACTTGCATGTTTAATAACTTTTGCTTAAGGTTCATAAGCTTTAGCACAAGTACAACAAACTTACTTAGAAGACAAACTAAAGAACTATATATGTTTATATATCACAGAACCTCAAAGTTTAACAAAAATTATCATAGTTCAACCGATTGAGAAAGTTAAAAATGGTTCAAGTACTACTATTTGAACAAAGAGAAGAAGCAACAATCTAATATTCTCATAAAATTTGCTCCTATTAGAATGACAACTTTTGATTATAACCTTCAATATTTATTTCTAGAAATAACAATAATTTTTATAATGTTTATTAGTAGTTATTCTTCAAATACATGTATAAAAACATTATGAGAATCCTTCACACACACTCCTATATACCTTGTCGTTGTGATAAGTTCCTCTAGTTCTTCTTGACATTCATTCCCACCATAGGGGTTGTTTTAGTATAATTGATTGAATCCAAACCGCACGCCCATGGGACATTTTGAAATTTAGTTGTCAGCGTCTTTTCTTCTTATAAGAGATCGAATTTCAATTTACAAACCTGAAATACAAATTAAGCAAGGCAACTTATAAATGTAATGCAAATCAATTAACATAGTTACTCAGAAATAAGAAAAAATTAGTATGAAATTGATGGAAAAATAATATATTTCGCTTACCTATAACGCCTCTTACATAGACATAGAGAACTCATCAAAAAAGTATTTTCTGAATTAAAATTTTAGGATAATCAATAATCAATGAACCTCCGAAACTTTTGATGAAACATATTTTTAGTTCCAATATTTTACATTATCGTCATAAAAGCACTACACTACCCAGAGTATTCATAGATCTAATATATTTAGAAATGGACATCATGCTTATCCTATGTTATAATATGATTAGAATGGACATTATTTCACCAACTTAAGATATTGGAGTGAAGATGCTAAATAAATATACAAATTAAACTTACAACCTTTACATATTCACGTTAGAAAAATTTAAGATCTTCAAAATGTTAATTTTGTTGGAATTCAACCAAGTTTAAATACAATTACATGTACAATTCTTATCTCAACACTGATTTTTCCCAAGAAAATGAGAAACCTCAATTGCGACGGAGGAGTAGTAAACTTGCATGTTCAATAACTTTGGCGTAAGGTTCATAAGCTTTAGCACAAGTACAACAAACTTACTTAGAAGACAAACTAAAGAACTATATATGTTTATATATCAAAGAACCTCAAAGTCTAACAAAAATTATCATAGTTCAACCGATTGAGAAAGTTAAAAATGGTTCAAGTACTACTATTTGGACAAAGAGAAGAAGCAACAATCTAATATTCTCATAAAATTTGCTCCTATTAGAATCACAACTTTCGATTATAACCTTCAATACTTATTTCTAGAAATAACAATAATTTTTATAATGTTTATTAGTAGTTATTCTTCAAATACATGTATAAAAATATTATGAGAATCCTTCACACACACTCCTATATACCTTGTCGTTGTGATAAGTTCCTCTTGTTCTTCTTGACATTCATTCCCACCCCAGGGGTTGTTTTAGTATAATTGATTGAATCCAAACCGCACGCCCATGGGACATTTTGAAATTTAGTTGTCAGCGTCTTTTCTTCTTATAAGAGATCGAATTTCAATTTGCAAACCTGAAATACAAATTAAGCAAGGCAACTTATAAATGTAATGCAAATCAATTAACATAGTTACTCAGAAATAAGAAAAAATTAGTATGAAATTGATGGAGAAATAATATATTTCGCTTACCTATAACGCCTCTTACATAGACATAGAGAACTCATCAAAAAAGTATTTTCTGAATTAAAATTTTAGGATAATCAATAATCAATGAACCTCCGACACTTTTGATGGAACATATTTTTAGTTCCATCATTTTACATTATCGTCATAAAAGCACTACACTACCAAGAGTATTCATGGATCTAATATATTTAGAAATGGACATCATGCTTATCCTATGTTATAATATGATTAGAATGGACATTATTTCACCAATTTAAGATATTGGAGTGAAGATGCTAAATAAATATACAAAGTAAACTTACAACCTTCACCTCCAGGTCGAGGACATCCAACAATTCTTTTGTCAAAATTGTTGAAGCTTGAGTTTTGATGATTGACAAATAGAAAGAAAAACTTGAGTTTTCATGATTGACAAATTGGGAGAAACTGATTATTGAAACGGGAAGAAACTGGTGATGGACCTGGTTCACAGACTGGTTCACTTTATGTGGAAAAGATGCATAGATACGTTCCCAGTCCGAACTGGAATAGGAAAGAATCCGGAGAAGCAATTTTACAATCCGAACTGGATAAAAAACACAAGGAAAACCCAATTGTAGAAGTTTTTCAAGGCGGTGAAGGATTGGAGACTTGGAGGACAAGCAACCAACATGTTATTCTATTTATGAAAGGAGTCAAGGTTGTAGGAGTTAGAATTCAACAAGGAAAAGCTTAATGAGGTTACCTTATTTACTTGGGAAAGAGCTTTTATTCTCATAAACTAATTTGGTGTCTTGATCTTTATATATACTACATGTTGGGGCTGCAAAAATCATTCACTAATTCACAAGCTTCGTGAGCAGAGCAAAGGCAAATATATTGAGAGAAGTCTTGGAGTGAATCTGCATTTATGCGAAACAGAACCGGGCTGAAGGCGAGTTTCTTATTAGTTCTGTTTTGTCTAGATCTCTGTATTTAGGGCTTGAGTTGTTTTGGCCAGAATCATAACGTACTCAAGAAATCTCAACAGAGCCAACAGAGATCAAATAATTCGTGAGAGCTATTGTGTGCAAGATCAAAAATAAGGCAGCAGCACCTGACGGAGTTGGAGTTTCATAGTTATAGTCTGTTTGTCTACTTTTATGTTATAGGCTATTGAGTAGTAATCTATTAGCTTGTTAAGAAATATTGAGAAAAAAATTACTTTCTAGTGAGGTAGTTTCAACCTTACAAGCTAACGTGTGGCTTGGAAGGTTCTAGGTACAAGTCATAGTGAGGCTAGTTCCTTGATTGCATTGCGTTGTAATCTAAAACTTGCTCAGTTTTCCTTGAGTGAAAAGTTTAAATCCCAAGAGTTTGAGTCTTGGTTTTTGATCCCTTGAGCAAGGATTTTTCCACGTAAAAATATCTGTGTTCTTAACGTTTCCACATTGTGTTAAGTTTCAGAGATAGGTGAAACTTGCAAGGAACCTGGTACTTTGTGAGCTAAGCGATCAAAGTTAAAAGCAAAGTTTAGAAGTTCAAAAATTGGATAAGGATACTATTCACCCCCTCTAGTGTCTTACAGAGGTGCACCAAGTGCAACAAGTGGTATTAGAGCGAGTTCTCTCATTAAAAAAATTAACATCTTGAGAAGGATCTGAATTATGATTGCACCACCGATTATAACCAAAGGTAAATCCATCAATATGTCTCCTTAATTTAATGGCTAATACTATGGATGGTGGAAAGCAAGGATGACAGATTTTATTCAAGCTGAAGATTACCAACTTTGGAAGATTACAACTGAAGGACCTTTAATTCATACTGTGGTTTATGAGCAGCAACAGATAGTTCCAAAGGACCAAAGTGCATATGATGATGCAGATTATCGAACGATTGAGAAGAAAGCTAAGGCAAAACTTTTGATCATCCACGGACTAGGTCCTGAGGAGTATTGCAGGGTTTCTACTTGCACCAGTGCCAAGGAGATTTGGGATGCTCTTTAAGTTGCTCATGAAAGAACGAATAAAGTCCAGGAAGAAATCAGGAAGAGAGAAAAGGCTGACAAAAATAAGGAACTGAAGAAGAATCACCGTCCCGCAAACTTCAGAGCTCAACGAAAAAAAGGAGAAAGAAGCCTTTTACGCATCATGGGGAGAATCAAGTGATGAAGCTGAAGATGAAAAAGAGGATGACTCTCCTTTCGCCCTGATGAAGGATCCAACTTGGCTCCAAGAGAATGCAAAGGCGACTGTGGTTCTGAAGTCTAGACTAGATGCTGAGGTTCAACAGCGAGTTTCAAATTACTGCACAACAAAGAAGATTTGGAATCATACGAAGGAGAATTACAAGGATGAACCTCCACAGAATCAGGTGCTTCAACTGTCTGAGATCCCTCCCAGCAAGAAACTTCAAGTAAAGGAATCTGCGCTCATGGCAACGAGTGATGAAGAACCTGATAATGACCGTGTAGAGGTAAGTCTCTATGAATTTAAGAGGAACCTTCATAAATTTTCTAAAAGGAACTCTCTCTTCTAATGCTAACTTTAATTAAAGAGTATGAAAGTTTGAGTATCAAGAAGGACCAACTCGTATCAGTTGTGTCTGAACTAAAAAGTGATTTTAAAAGCTCTGAATTGAATAAAACTGATGCGGGTACTGTGAAACACATCCAGGAACAGGTTCCACAAGTTGAAACAAGAAACTCTGCACTCAAACTTGAAAATCTGAAATTAAAGGAAGTAAGAGGTAAGCATGTAGCTAGTGAAATTGAAACAAATCTTGAAGTTGAGCTTAAAAAGAAAAATGAGATTCTATATCAGGAATCTGGAAGAACCAGATTCTTCAAGAAAAGTTTGAAATGACTGACTATGAGCTTACTAGAACCATGAAATGAAATAGGTCCATAAAAGTTGTGAATCACCATAGGAAAGGTAAGAAAAAATAGGTTATAAGAAACTACTACCTGCCTGGAAACCCAAAAGTAAATTTGTGGTTACCTGAAAACATGCTTGACATAAGTTGTTGCAGAATTGGACATCATGAAGAAACTTCCATGGTTATTAAAAGGGCAGTATTGTTTTACCTAGTTTGGTTAAAAGAGATATGATTCATCCATTTCATTGTCAGAAGGGACCCAAGCTTGTCTGGGTTCCTAAAACTAACCTTTGATTGAGTTTTGCAGGCTAAAGTGAGAGGGAGCAATCAAAACGAGTATTTAAACAGTGGTTGCTCAAGACATATGAATGGAGACAAATCTAATCCTTCACTAACAACCTTCATCGGAGAGAGAGTGATGTTGGTAAGAAATAGTAATATCATTGACTATGAGGTAAGGAAGATAAATCACTTTCCCACTCCATAGACTATTAGTATTTGGTTAGTTTAAAGCATAAATTGTTGATATTTCACAACTTGTGACCCTGAGCATAAAAATGAATTTTGATCCATTGGTTGCAAGATTGTGAATTTCACATGAGTTTTGAGATACATTGTAAGTCCCTAGTTAGGGAAGTTTTCCTATGACTCACTTTGGGATAGGAAGCTGATGTTGGGCATATGTCTTGTGTTTTGACATTAATTTTTACCACTTTTGGCTTTGTTATAAGGATATTATGTGCCCAACAATGATTAAATTGAGATATATTGCTAATTTGAGGTGTTTGATGTTGTAGGAATGAAATGAAGGAAATTGGAGCTTAATTGGTACAAAAACAAGGAAGTGGCAGCGCATACAGCCATCCATGCGTCGCATGCACCAGTGTTTGGCCTGGGAAGAGCAAAAAGTGAAGAAAACAAAGGAGCAGCAGTGCAAATAGCCATTGGCGCGAGGCTTCGGCTGGTGTTTGTGTTGAACAGTTTTCCCAGACGAGTTTGGAGAGGCTTTGGACGTTTTCTACTTATTGTATTCCATATATAAACCCTTAAAAACATATTTTTGGAGGAACTTACGCACTTTGGAGGCAAGAAACATACAAGGAGGCTAGAACTTTGGAGATTTGGCGAAGGCAAGAGTTTTTCCTAAATTCTTTCTTCCTCTTTGTAATTTATTCATTCATGAATTATATTGACATGGTTATCATGAACATGAGTGGCTAAGTTACCCATACTAGGGTTGATTGAATCACTCCATTACTTATGTCTGACGAATATTAGTTTCAATGAATGAAAACTTGATAATTCTTCCTATCTAAGTATTTACGTTTTATTTGCTATTGATTGGAAGGGCCCCCAATTAACTGTCCCCTTTGGTCTTGTGTGTCTAGGCCTCTAGGGATAGATTCATAAGTTAGGATTAAATACTTAGAAATATTTCAACATAAAACCAAGGTATTACTTAGGTTGTCAATAAGGTGATTTGTGACCATTGAGCCTGATTGTGAACAATACTTGTAGTTCTATATATCTTCATTAATTAATTAAAAATTTGGTTAGTGAAAGTTATAATTATTACACGGGAGTGAATAGTTGTAAATGGAGCAAGTGTTCAATAGGAAGAACCAAGTTAAATTCGTTAAATCATTATTCTAACACATATGTAGAAATTGGGTAAATCAATCCTAGGCTCTACATCCTTGAATCAATCTTAATCTCTGTTAATTATTGTTTACTTTATTGTTGATTTCTATTACTTAGTTGTTACTACAATATCAATCTTAAATCAAACATTGTGAGAAGTTAATTGAAAGGTAAATTAGTTAAAATAACAACTATATTTCGAGTGTTCTATGTGGGATTCGACCTCGGAACTTTAAGTACCTAGCTATATTTGCTACGATTGCTTAGTCCCTTTTATAGGGCGTAGTTGGGCGTGATCAAATTTTGGTGCCGTTGCCGGTGATCACGGTGTTATTTTAGTTGTTAAAATAGCTAGTTTTATTTCTCAATTTACTCCCCTTATTCATCTTGAACTAAATCTTTGGAATTTGTGTGTTTCAGGTGTATGCGTTAGACAAGATCTCAATCTGCAGAGTTGAAACCGTTTGCCCCAGAGATTGAGAGGACATTCCACGCCTTGAGAAGGGCGAATACTGTTGGAAATACACTTAGAATATCAGAAACCAAAAAACATTGAGATGGCTGAAGATTTGGCATTTAATGCTTTTGCTCAGCCTATGGCTGGAAACTTGGCTTCTGCTATTCGGCTTCTGGAATTTGAAACTGAGAGTTTTTACATCACCCAAACTATGGTCAGTCTGTTGTCCAACGCTGGACTTTTCACGGGTAAATCTACTAACGATCCTCAGAAGCATTTGAAAAATTTTATGAGGGTGTGTGAAACTCAGAAGCATGCTCGAGTTACGGCTGAGGTCATGCGATTGATGTTATTCCTATTTTCTTTAACATATGATGCTAGTGACTGGTTTTTGATTCTTTGCCAGTCAATTCTATCACTTCGTGGGATGAGTTGCTGATCAAGTTCATGAAGAATTTTTTCACACCAAACAAAACTGCGGAGATGGTTGATGAAATACTCATGTTCAGGCAGAACCCGCTCGAGACTTTGCCAGAAGCTTAGGAGAGGTTCAAGGGTTTTTCTTGCGAAAGTGTCCCCATCATAGAATTCCTGATCAGATGTTGGGAAAAAGAATTTACATGGGCATGAGTGATTAAATCAAGGGCAATTTAGATGCATCAACTGGAGGAGCATTCTTGAGTAAAACGTTTACTGAAGCGAAAGTTCTACTCGATGTGATGGCTCAAAATTCAGGCTGGTTGACTAGAGATGCATCTGATGGCTCAGGCCCAAAGGTTTTAGCTACTGGAATTGATCATGGGGTTGAAGAGCAAATGTCAAGGCTGCAGACTATGCTGGATGTGACCCTAAAACAATTTAATGAAAACATGGTAAAACCCGTTAACCAAGTGGACACACCCAATCCTTGTAATGTTGCTGACTCTGATTTATTGGGTTATACTGAAGATGTCAATTTTCTGAATTATGGGCAGAGTCAGCAATACAATCAGTAAGATCCAGTTAGGCAGTCACAACAACCAGCTCCATACAACACTGCCAGACAGCAGGGTCAGCCAGTTCCTTACCAGAGACAAACAACTTACAATAATCAGCAACAAATAGTATTACCTACCCAGCAAGCTAATGACATAGCTGATATTAAGAGCATGGTGGAGTCTATGCTGGGAGTACACAAAAAGTTGCAAGATCAAGTAACAGCCCATGACACTGCCATTAAGGGAATAAAGGCTAAGTTGGGACAACTAGCCATTGCTTTAAATAATAGACCTCATGATGCCTTGCCAGGAGATACAGTGGTGAATCCAAAGGATGGAAATCCTAACAAGTGATGGCAGTTAGCTTGAGGAATGGTAGAGATTAAGATAAAGAGCAAGAAGTGTCTAAGGGAGAGGTGCCTAGCGTGCCAATAGCTGACCCTATAGATGTTCCAGCTAAAGTTGCTGACAAAGATGTAGCTGAAAAAGAGATTTACACCTGACCCTGTGACTAAGCCGGCTGAAAAGGTAAATGAAGAGGTAAGTGTAAAGCGTACAAAACCACCACCACCTTACCCCCAAAGGCTTGTAAAGCAGCAAAAAGAGAGCCAGCACAAGAAATTTATTGATATGTTAAACAATTACATGTTAACATTCCTTTACTTGAAGCAATTAGACATGTATCTGGTTATGTTAAAATAATGAAAGATCTTTTGTCTAGAAAGCTTGACTTTCAGGATCTGGCTACAGTCACACTGACTCACACTTGCAGTGCTGTGGTAACTAAGCCCGTGGCTCAAAAGATGGCAGACCCATGTAGTTTTACTATACCTTGCACGATTGGTAAGCACACTTTTGCTAGAGCCTTACTTGATTTAGGAGCTAATATAAACTTGATGTCGTTTATCTATAAAAAGCTTGGTTTTGGCAGAGCTAGACCCACCTCTATGAGTCTTCAGTTAGCTGATAGGAGTGTTAAGAGACATGCAGGGATTTTAGATGATGTTCTAGTGCAAGTGGATAAATTTGTGTTCCCTGTAAACTTTGTAATTCTTGATTGTGCAGTTAATTATGATACCCTTGTCATTCTAGGGAGGCCTTTCCTTGATACGGGGAAGGCTATTATAGACTGTGAGGCTGGTGAGATGAAGATGAGGTTAAATGATGAGGAGGCAACCTTTAGTGTGCAAAAATCCATGAGGAGACTTAGTGAGTTTGCTAATTGTTCAATGGCTAATGTCTTAGAGGTAGATAACTTTGAGGATGATGAGTCTTATTATTCTAATAACCCACTATAATATGGACATCCTTGATGGCGAGGAATAAGAGGAGACTATATTGGCCTTAGAAGGGCGCGAGTTTTGGCATAGAGGACCACGATTTGAGCCACTTGATTTGGCTAATAGGATAGCGCCACCCGCAAAACCATCTATAGAGGAGCCCCCTCAGTTGGAGCTCAAACTATTGCCCGAGCACCTGAAATATGTTTTCCTGGGACCTAACTCTGCTTTGCCTGTTATTATCTCATCTACTTATACAGATGTGCAGGTAGAAAGGTTAATGCAGGTTTTGAAGGAGTGCAAGCAGGCGATTGGATGGACTAGTGCTGATATCAAGGGAATGAGCCCAGCTTTTTACATGCACAAGATTCTATTGGAGGAAGGTGCCAAACCTTCAATAAAATATCAAAGAAGGCTAGTCCCGAACATGAAAGAGGTAGTCAAGAAAGAAATAATTAAGTGGCTGGACGCAAGTATTATCTTTGAAATTTCTGATAGTCAATGGGTAAGTCCAGTCCAGTGTGTGCCAAAAAAAGGTGGGATGACTGTTGTTAAAAATGAGAATAATGATCTAATCCCCACTAGAATTGTAACTTGATGGAGAATTTGTATGGACTATAGAAATTTAAATAAAGCCACTAGGAAAGATCACTTCCACCTTCCCTTTATTGATCATATGCTTGACAGATTGGCAGGGAGATCCCATTTTTGCTTTTTAGATGGTTATTCGGGGTATAACCAGATTCATATTGCTCTTGAGGACCAAGAGAAAACTATCTTCACATGTCCCTATAGCACCTTTGCTTTTCGAAGGATGCCCTTTGGTTTATGTAATGCGCCAGCCACCTTTCAAAGGTGCATCATGGCTTTTTTTACGGACATGGTGGAGGATATTATGGAAGTATTTATGGATGATTTCTCTGTGGTAGGTAACTCTTTTGATGAATGTCTGATTAATTTAGAGAGAGTTTTGAAAAGGTATATTGAAACTAACCTTGTGCTCAACTGGGAGAAGTTCCATTTTATGGTACAAGAGGAGATAGTCTTAGGACACCAAGTGTCAAGTAGGGGGATTGAAGTTGATAAAGCCAAAGTAGAGGTAATTAAAGAGTTGCCTGAGCCCAATTCAGTGAGGGCAATTCGTAGCTTTTTAGGCCATGTTGGTTGCTATAGGAGGTTCATTAAGGACTTCTCTAAGATCTCTCATCCCTTGTGTAAATTGCTTGAAAAGGATCATCCATTTGTTTTTTCTGATGAGTGCAGGTTAGCTTTTAAGGAGCTAGAGAGGTTGGTGTCAACACCAATCATTATAGCACCTAATTGGAAGAAGCCATTTGAGTTGATGTGTGATGCAAGTGACCATGTTGTGAGTGCAGTGCTTGGGCAAAAAAAAGATAAAATAATGCACCCAGTCTACTATGCCAGTCACACACTGAATGAAGCACAATTGAATTACACCACTACTGAGAAGGAGATGCTAGCTGTAGTATTCGCCTTTGACAAGTTTCGTTCCTACCTACTTGGTTCAAAGGTGGTGGTGTATACAGACCATGGTGCAATCCGGTATCTAGTTGAGAAAAAGGACTCCAACTGTTGATACGGTGGGTGTTGTTATTACAAGAGTTCGATTTAGAGATCCGCAATCGTAAAGGTACTGAGAACCAGGTTGCAGACCATTTGTCTAGACTTGAAGGAGCTGAGAAGCGAGTTGAGGAAGGTAAGATTTGGGAAAATTTTTCGGATGAGCAGTTATTGGCTACTACAGTGGAAGAAATTCCATGGTATGCTGATATTGAAAATTATTTGGTAAGTGAAATAATTCCTCATGATTTTGACTCTGCGAAAAAGAAAAGGTTCTTGTATGAATGTAGATTTTATTTTTGGGATGAACCTTATTTGTTTAAGATATGTGTTGATAACATGATCCGGAGATGGGCCCCAAGATAGAGCAATCTTCTATTTTGTAGGCATGCCATTCTTCACCTTATGAAGGACATTCTGGAGGGACCTGAACAACTGCTAAAGTGTTGAAAGAGGGCTTCTCTTGGCCTACTCTATTTAAGGATGCTAACTTTTGGGTCCAGGCTAGTGATGAGTACCAAAAGATCGGCAATATCTCTCGTCGTCATGAGATGCCTATGAAACCAATCTTTGAGGTTTAGTTATTTGACGTGTGGGGGATAGATTTTATGGGTCCATTTGTTAGATCTTATGGGAATAAGTACATACTTGTAGCAATGGATTACGTCCCAAGGGGATCAAAGTTGTTGCTCTCCCCACTAATGATGCCAAGGGAGTTACTCAATTCCTTGAAAAGAACATCTTCTCTAGATTTGGTACTCCTCGAGCTATCATTAGTGATGGGGGAAATCATTTTTTCAACCAAGTGTTCAAGAGGTTGCTGTAGAAGTATGGAGTTCATCACAAGGTAGCCACACCTTACCACCTGCAGACCAATGGACAAGTTGAGGTCTCGAATCGAGAGATTAAAAGTGTGCTTCAAAAGACTGTAATTGCTACCAGGACTGATTGGGCGAGGAAGCTGGATGACGCTTTATGGGCTTACAAGACTGCTTACAAGACACCTATAGGCCTGCCGCCCTACAAGATGGTGTTTGGGAAGGCATGTCACTTGCCTGTGGAGTTAGAGCATAGGGCTTTGTGGGCTCTTAGGAGAATAAGTTTGGATTATGATTATGCAGCATTTGGCAAGATCAATGAGTTGCATGAACTTGAGGAGAGACGCTTTAACGCTTATGAGAGTGTGAGATTGTACAAAGAGAGGATGAAAAACTTACATGACAAGAATATAATAGATAGGAGCTTTGAGCCCGGTGAACAGTTATTGCTTTATAATTCTAGTCTTCGTTTGTTCCCTGGTAAGCTTAAGTCGAGGTGGTCTAGACCGTTTAAAGTAGTGCAAGTAGCACCTCATAGAGCTGTGGAAGTGGAGACTGAGGATGGTTCAAGAAGATTTAAGGTAAATGGACAAATGTCGAAAAGTTACTATGGAATGAAAGAAGAGGTCAAGATGATCTTTGTCTTTTACTTTTATGTGATGGAAGATTGCATAATTTCATGCCATGACTATTGCGTTATCGCTTCCATTAGTTAGTTAGTTAGTTAGCTAGCATAAAAATAGAAAAAAAAAGAAAAAGAAAAAAATAAAAAGAAAAGATTGGATTATTGTGAGTATTAATGTGTTTATGTAGTATGTTTATGCAGGTGATAGAGAGCCAATAGATGAGATGAATGAGCATTGGGTGTGCAAAATTTAGTGGAAGAAAACTTGCACCAGAAAAAAATGATATTTAAGAGAAGATACCAGGCGAAACAGCCTCCTATGCATCGTATGGAGGGTTGTTTCAGCCGTAAGTTTGGAAAAATATTGATGATGTTGATTAGTGTCCAATTTCCAAAGCATGCACGGATGTTTCAAGTTTTTTGGTAGCAAACATTCTCCAAACAGCAGTTGAGGCCTCGCGCCAATGTGTGTTTCACCTGAAGCTCAGAAATTAAGCCAAAAAAGGGTGAAACATCAGCCAAAGCGTCACGCCATATGCTGTTTCAAATTAAATTGATTAAAATACAAGCTGGTCAGTGGCAAAAACATAAGGCATCAACCAGTGTTTCAAATTTTAAGTAAGTATTCCTATTTTGAATCAAACACAACACACACTTCACAAAAACAAACTCAAATCAGTAAAACATCAGAGAGCACAAAAAAAAAGTACGTTTGCCTCTTCTTCCTCGTGATCAGACCCTCAGTTTCACAGGTATGATTCTCCTCCCTCGCTCCATCTCTTATACACACACACACACACTCTCTCTCTCTCTCTCTCTCTCTCGTATTCCTTCTTTACAGGCATTTTTTTTCCAGCCTTTTTTTCCCCTTAGGTTTATACTATAAGTTCATATTTTTACCATGAGTTCTTGTGAAATTATGCATTGTTTTACCTGGTATCTGATTGTGGGGAGTGCGGTGATGCACTATGATCATTGAAAACTAAAAGCTCCCAGATTTGGTAGGCGAAAACATGACCAAATAGCTCACATAAAAGCTGTCCCGAATAGAGCACGTAACGTGTTCGATGAAATTCCCCAATGAATATTTGAGATATTCAGCCAACTTTGAGTATCCGAATCTGTTAGGGGACGAATATTCAACATAATTTGGTTAGAATCATGGTCTAGGGGCAGCATTTAGGGCACGTTAGCTTGAGCGACACTTATTGCACGTCACACGCGCACGAGGAGTGTCGTTTTTCATTCTAGCTACATGGGTGGCTGCCCCATCGTGCAATTTAAGGGTTGCCCTCTTTTTTTTTTTTCCGCTTAATTGATGATTTTTCCATGCTTTGGTGATAGATATTAGCATAAGTGTGGGGTGTAGGAACCCCCTTTTGGATACTTTAGCAATTTTAAATGCAAGAATTGTTTGAAACAAAGAGGTGCACGTGAGGAAAGTCTGATTACCTCGCGATTGACAAAATTAGTGTACAATGAGCTTAAATTGTTTAACTGTATAATGTAATTGAGCTTAAGTATGGGGTGCATGCGCACAGAGTGAGCTACAACCAAAGCAAGAACTAGTTTTTTTTGCTATCTTGATAAGATTTGGTTGCAATCCATGGGCTAATTTTGCATAATTTTTGTGCAGGTATTTAATTGTAAAATGATCGAAGCAAAACAAACATCCATGAGCGGTGGAGGAGGAGCCAGAAGCCAACCACCAAGGAAACCAACAGATGGGAAGGCTATCAAGGAGCAACGATCAAAGAAAAGGCAAGATAAATCTGCCCAGGACTTAGAGAAGACTAGTGAGGAACCTGAAGTTATCCAGTAGCAAAGAAGAGGTAGATCAATTCTTCGCTGCAATCGCTTCGATCCACCCCCTCGGTCTCCGCTCCTCAAGCAACCAAGGGCAAGAGAAAAGCCTCAAGTGGGCCAGAAAAACCAGTCATTATCAAAGAAGGTGGCATTTCTAAACCATCAAATAAAAAGCGAAAGACAATAACAGTGAAAGGAAAAGGCAAAACTCCGGTTCAACCTGAGGATGATAGTTTGAATGAGGATGATGAACCTGCTGATGATGAGGTTGCTGATGATGAGACTCCTCTACCTTCGGATATATCTTCCACCAACGCTCCTATTGATAGATCACTTGGGGAGGGTCAGTTTGTTAGTGAGGCAGCTTACATGGCATACCAATGGATCTTTAGAAAGAAAATTACTCGAGAGAAAGGCCTAAATTTCCACGCATGTGAGAGAATGCCCAGAGATCATAACAAAGGTGAACGAGAGAAAGTGGGAGCAGTTTATGCAATGGCCTAAGGGTAAGGCCAATGTGACTGCTGTGAAAGAATTATATGCTAATTGGGACCCTGAAAAGACTGACATAGTGCGGATTCGAGAGGTTGATGTTGATTTGTCCACTCGTGCTATAAATGCTTATTACATAGCCAACAACGCAGCTATGGAAGACTTCCACAGGTTGTCCGCCAATCTAGATTATGAGGCTATCATTGATGTGTTATGTGAGCAACCAGCTGAAGGAGGAGAAAAAAATTGAGTGGGTTAGTAATACCTCGAAAGATCACGCCACCTTAGCTAAAAGGTTCATGCATAGAGAGGTACGGGAATGGCACAACTGGGTTACTAACCATCTTATGCCTGCTGGGCATCAAACTAATGTTCTTAGGGAGAGGGTGTTGATCTTGTATGCTATTATGACTGACATGTTCTTGAATCTAGGTGAAATTATGCACGAGCAGATGGTGCGCACATGGGCTAATAAGAGACTGAAGTTGTATTTTGTGCATACTTTGACATCATTAATGAAAAAATATAAGGTTCCATTTTATAGTGCAGATGAGTATGTGGGGAACAAAAGGTACATGACATCGACATCAATTCAGGATCCTTTGGCTAAGAAGAAGGACAGGAGATCTATGCCTATGCCAGTTGAGGTAGTTGAGGCCGAGTTGGCCAAATGGAGGCAGGAGCAGAAGGCACGGGATAGACTACTGATGACTCAGTTGGAGGCTCGAGATACATTGATGATGCATAGACTGACTGAGATTTTGGCTTCTGTGCAGGGTGCTAGAGTGACCCGCTCTATCGATACCCAGACTGATGTAGAGCCTAAACCGAAGGTTGTAGAGTTGAGTGTTACTGATGGCATTGCTGTGGAGTCATCTCCTGGCATCACCATTGTGGAGAGCTCGTTGATCGATGCTGTAGACGGAGCCGACACTATATTGTCAGATCCTTCCACTGCTCAGACTGTGGATTCAGATCGATCTGCAGCATTTCCAGACTCTGCAGCTTGAGGGAGTTTCTTTTGATACCCACTCTTGTTCATTATTTTTGTTTTTGTGCAGTGGAGACCATGCACTATTTTAAGTGTGGGGTGGTGTATCATGATTTGTAATTGTATTTTTACTGTTTTTAGTTTTATTTCTTTCTAGATTAGTGGCATAATCCTTGGGTTTCTTAAAGCCACGGTTCTTTCCCGAGGCTGCCTTTTGTTTTGAACCGGATGTATTTAGTTAAAAGTAAAAAAAAAATCAAAATAATAATAATAATAATAATACAAAAAAATTAGGAAATAGGAGTAGATAAGTGGTGAAGGACTTGAGCGCTCTTTGTGACTTGTTTGATGCTAGCATATTTAGTCATTTGTATGAAACTCGAACTTCCCTGGATATTTTTGGTGTGAGTTTTAAATTTGATTGATAGATGATCTTGTTAGTGACTCTTCGGCTTAAGTTTCTGACTTTACTTGTTGATTGAATAATATGACTTTTTCTTGCTTGCTCTTGTTAGGAGTTGGAATTGTTCCGTCTTGAGTAGTTCATGTGCCATGTGTGGTGAGGTATTAATATTGATTTCAGTGCTTGCATAATTGGTCTAGAACTTGCCCTGATTATTTTCGAGGCAAAATCCTAGGATGTACTCGGCTTAGGAAATGATAGTAGGCATTCTTTCTTCCGTTGAAATTTTTTCTAGCCTTCCCTTGATGATATGACCCTTGTTAGCCCCTTTTATTGGAAGCCATATTACAAGCCGTAACCTATTTTTGTGCTTTGCACTGTCCATGATATGTTTTTCCTATCTCCCTGAGCACTTATCTATACCATGAGCTGAACAGGTTAAGTTGGAGTAAAGGGTGGTGCGGTTTGAGTTGGTGACCATGAGAAGCAAAAGTGTTGATGAAAAAAAAAAAAGAGAAATAAAGCAAAATGGAAAGTAAAACAAAGAAAAAAGAAATTGAATAAATGGAGGAGCAATTAGGAGTTGAATTGAAAGGAAAACCATGGTTGGAAAGAAAGTGGCAATTGAGGTTTAAATATGTTTTTGTAAGTGCTTTGGGAGTTTTAGTCACTATTATCCATATATTTATCCTATCCGTCGCCTAGCCAACATTACAACCTTGATTGATGCCGGGCAATTCGTCACTAGACCCTTCACTCGGAGTCAAGCCATGAAGGTCCAAGAGGTGCATTTACACTTGGAGAGGAAGGGCCTCGAAGATGGAAGCGATTGGAAGCTGTTCCGGATGATCAAGGCTCAGGCGCCCTACCTGAGGAGCCAGGCGCTCCACCCTGAGAAGCAGGCATCCAGGCGCTCCGCCCAGGGGTTGGGCGCTCCGCCTAGCCCACCCCAC
The DNA here is from genome assembly GCA_037355625.1 of Petunia x hybrida. Classification (NCBI taxonomy): domain Eukaryota; kingdom Viridiplantae; phylum Streptophyta; class Magnoliopsida; order Solanales; family Solanaceae; genus Petunia; species Petunia x hybrida. Next base: position 1,025,461 of record JBBBVM010000083.1, on the reverse strand, counting down.
TGGTCATTTTTGTAGGCGCTCCGCCTAAGGTTTGGGCGCTCTGCGCGGATTGCTGAAGGGCAAGATTTTGAGTGTTTAATGACTATTTTGGCCCTGCATGGTCTTTTAACTTAAAGCCTAATATGTGGGAATCTTAGACCTTTCACTAAATCTTGGAAAACCCTTATAAATAGCCTAGCTTAGCCTATTTCATTACTTAGCTAATTTTGATGAATGATGAATATTGTTAAGAGTTGAACTCTTGAGTGAATGAAAGAACCTTGTTTTTGGACTTATTTTTCTTCTAGCAGAGCTAGATGAATTCCAACCCCTCCCCGATCATTCAACTTGCGGGTTCCTCGTGTAACTCGAGGGTAGTTGCTTAGTGTAGGTGTTCCTTAACAATCTCCCGGGGTGTATCGAAACTAGTTCTTCGGTTCTACTTGGGTTATTCGTTCGAGCTACGTCTCGCTTTTATCTTTACTTTATCGCTTCCTTATTTGCCCTGCATCAGTTTGGTATCAGAGCAAGGCCCGGGTTTGTTTCTACAAACCCCGACCCTTGATTCTTCGTGCCTAATATCTTTCTTTTTAGTTTCTTGTTGTTGAAGTTATTAGAAAGAAGAAAAAACAAAAAAATTGAAAATCCAAAAATTGGACATAACTTTTTGATGTGTTTGATTCATGTTATGGGTGTTAGTGGAGATTGATCCTTGTTGAAAACCCGTTGTTTGGGTACCTAAATCTCGTGGATTAGATTGGTATCAAGAAATTTGAAGATTTGAAAACCCCAATTTCTTAAACCCTTGTCAAACCTTTGTTCTTGATGATTTTGCTTGATTTATGGGTTGATTGATTGTTTGATTGTGGATTTTATTATCAGAGTTTGTTCTAGATTGAAAAACGAACAATTTGACACTAATTTTGTGAGATTTGGAGTTGTATAACATCAAAAGTGAAGAATCAAAACCCAATTTGAAACCCTTTTTGAAAACCCTCTTTGAATCTTTGATTGATGATTGTACATTGATTGTTGAGTGTGATAATAACTGGGGTTTGAAGAAGATATCAATATACAACTTTGAGTACCTCGGATTTGTGCAAAACATGGTGAAATCGATCCAAAATTTGGATTGAAATTGAAGAAAAACGAAGTTGAAAACCTGAAGCCCGAAGATCAGGCGCTCCGCCCAACCCTAGGGCGCTCTGCCTGGCCACCCCCACTGGTGGTTTTTGGAGGTGCTCCGCCTACCTTGGGGCGCTCCGCCCAGCCACTAGGCGCTCCGCCTAGTCCACTGAAGGTTGGTTCGGATAGTTTTTCCTAGGTTTTCTTGTATCTTTGTTTGCTTAACCTCTAACTAGTGCTTATCTAAGTAACCTTCCTACTTGATTGGCACTAGTCCATTGAGCTTTTAGGTAATTCGTTAGATTGGAGAGTAGAACTCCGAGAATATTCGTAGATACTTTTGACTCAAGTCCTCACTTTAAAGTGCTTATCGTCCAATAGAGTCATATAAACTCCACTCACCCCGGAGTACACATTAACGTGTGGAAAGTTTGATTGAGTTGAGGATTGTTGTTCATCTACGTGAAGCTTCTAGATTCAAGTTCGAGTGAAATATCCACCATCACTAAAGGAGTGAACTTAGTGAAACATAAGTGAGGGTGTGTGTGAGGTGAATTCACTAACGTTTGCTCATTTTGTAGGTACAATGGCCAACGAAGTAGAAGATTTTGTAAAGAATGCTTTGGCTAGTATCCTTGCTAAAATGGATATTATGAACAAAAGGATTGAAACTCTTGAAAGGGTGACCTCAAGCACCCAAGTTGAGCAACGGACCCCGAGTGTCCAAGTTGAGAAAGGGACCCCGAGTGTCCAAGTTGAGAAAGAGAACCCCAGTGTCCAAGTTGAAGCCGGTGAAGGTACAAGTAGTACAAACTTTACCCCGGAACAAGTTTTTGAATTGCTTAGACAACAACGGGTAAAGGAAGATCGTGATAGAAATGAACAAGTGTTGGGAAATCCCCAACGAGTGGGCATTCCCCACCTAGTGGGGCAACCCCCATCTTTTGGGCAATCCCCAAAGGAATGTTACACTTCCAAGAGCCATTCGAAATGTTCTACCTCTTGAGCAAGTAGATGAAGCTCAAGAAGGGAAGGAGGAAGAGTATGGTGGTAGTGACTATGGAGCTCCTAACCCGAATGGGAGAGCCATGAATTGGGGTTGTAATTTGAATAGGGGTAGAGACTGAGATCGAGGTCAACCCATGGGGAATGTTGGGAGGAATGCTAGAAGGGATTTTGGTGATTATGGAGACAACTTTGGAGGCTAACCAGAGCCTTATCAAGGGGGCCGTGATAACAACAATCTCAATAGTGTGAAGCTTACTATTTCTTCCTTCAAAGGGAATAGTGATCCGATTGAGTACATTGATTGGAAATTGTCTATGGAAAGGGTGTTTGACACCAATGACATGACCAAGGAGAAGAAGGACAAATATGCTATATCTTGTTTTGAATCCTTTGCTTCTACTTGGTGGGAATCGGCCAAGAGGAATGAAAAGAGAAATGCTATGGCTATCAATATGACTTGGGGTGAATTGATCTGTGCAATGGATGAGAAGTATTTGACTCAACAATATCTTCAAGACCAATACAAATGCTTTTATGGGTTTAAGCAAGGTTATAAGACAGTTGGGGAGTACTTCAATAAGTTTGAGCAAATCCGGATGACCTTAGATTTGGATGGGGGAAGAAAATGAACCGGCCGTGATTAGATTTAGAAGTGGTTTGAACCGAGACATAGCATCTCAATTGAAGTTCCACAAGTATGACACTATGATCTCTACGATGATGCGGTTGTAGCCGAGAAATGGCTCAAGGAAGAGAAATCCACTCGCTACAAGAGTAGCACTCCTACTCCCATGAGTATGCCAAAGGAGTGGAAGAATCCTACTCCAAATGCAAGATTTCCAAATGCAAGTGGTGTAAGTGCTAGCAAGGATGTAAAGAAGCCGTATGAGAAGTACACACCAAATGTAGGAGGTAATTCTAAAACCCAATTAAATACTCCTACTTCTTCTTCTATTCAATACCACAAATGCAAGAGGTATGGTCATTTTGCTAAATAGTGTCCTATAAAAAGGACCATGATTGTGGTTGGTGATGGTGCTTATTAACAAGAGAGTGAACCGGAGGATGAGGGAGTAGAGGGAGATGAGGTGGATGATGTGGAGGAGAATACGGTTGAGGAGGATGATCCTCATGCTTTCCTAGTTGTGAGGAGGAGTTTAGGTGCTATGCTTATGGAGGATAGTGAGACCTTGCAAAGAGAAAACCTCTTCCATGCTAGATGCCGAGTCATGGGTGTAGTTTGTTCCATGATTATTGACTCGGGAAGTTGTGCCAATGTTGTTAGTCAAACACTAGTTTCCCAATTGAAATTACCTACTCTGAAACATCCCAATCCTTATCGTTTGCAATGGCTTAGTGAGTGTGGGGAACTAAAGGTGGTGAAGCAAGTAATGATTAAGTTCAAGATGGGGAACTATGTGGATGACCACTTGTTTGACGTGGTGCCTATGCAAGCTTGCCATCTATTATTTGGTAGGCCATGGCATTTTGATAGACATGTGGTTCATAATGGACGTGTCAACACTTATACGGTCAAGCATGAAGGGAAAAAGTTTATGCTCAAACCCTTGTCGCCCAAGCAAGTAAGTGAAGATTATAGGCGCATGAGGGAACTGAGAGAAGCGGCAAAGGCTAAGTCGGTTGTTGAGACTAGTCCCTTGACCGAGAGCTTGGTAGTGACTCCACCATCCTCTACCGGTAGCATTTGTGCCATGATACAACCGGGTGACCTTTTGAAGGGAAATGATGGGAACAAACTACTCATTTGCCTAGTGCACAAAAGGTATGATTCTTACTTCCGAATTTGATTATTCTTCTAACCCTTTGCCTAGTTCTTTTGAAAATGTGTTGAAGGATTTTGGGGACATGTTCCCGGATGAGATGCCAAATGGTTTACCTCCCTTGAGGGGTATTGAACATCAAATTGACTTTGTCCCGGGATCCCAAATCCCAAACAAGCCGGCCTATAGGAGCAATCTCGAAGATACAAAGGAGTTGCAAAGGCAAGTGGATGAATTGCTTACCAAAGGCTTGGTGAGAGAGAGCTTGAGTTCGTGTGCCGTGCCCGTCATTCTTGTCCCAAAGAAATATGGCACATGGAGGATATGTGTGGATTGCCGAGCGGTCAACAAGATCACGGTAAAGTATCGACATCCCATACCTCATTTAGATGATATGCTTGATGAACTAAGTGGTTCTAGCATCTTTTCAAAGATAGATCTTAGGTCCGGTTACCATCAAATCCGTATGAAACTAGGTGATGAGTGGAAAACCGCATTCAAGACCAATTTTGGTCTATATGAATGGATGGTGATGCCCTTTGGCCTCTCCAACACACCTAGTACTTTTATGAGACTGTTGGTGATGCCCTTTGGCCTCTCCAACACACCTAGTACTTTTATGAGACTAATGAACCATGTGTTGAAGCCGTTCATCAACAAATTTGTGGTCGTCTACTTTGATGATATCTTGATATATAGCAAGTCATTAGACGACCATGTTGATAATTTAAGGCAAGTGCTTGAAGTATTGAGAGTCGAAAAGATCTATGCTAATTTTAAGAAATGTCCCTTTGGTGTTGAAAATGTGGCCTTTCTTGGGTTTGTTGTGATTGCCCAAGGAGTGGAATTGGTAGAGGCCGTTCATGATTAGCCTACTCCTACTACCGTAACTCAAGTGAGGAGCTTTCATGGTCTTGCTAGTTTCTATAGACGATTTGTGAAAGACTTTAGCTCCATTGCCGCTCCACTCATCGAATTGGTGAAGAAGGACAATCCTTTTGTGTTGTGAGAGCCTCAAGAGAAGGCCTTCCAAGAATTGAAAAGTAGGTTGAGTACCGCCCCTCTATTGTAATTGCCCGACTTCGGAAAGGCATTTGAGGTTGAATGTGATGCCTCGGGGGTGGGAATTGGTGGTGTCTTAATGCAAGATGGAAACCCCATAGCCTACTTTAATGAAAAATTGAAGGGTGCCTCCTTGAATTACTCTACGTATGACAAGGAGTTGTACGCCCTAGTGAGAGCGCTTGCTCATTGGCAACATTAACTTTGGCCTAGAGAATTTGTGATTAAGAGTGATCATGAGTCACTCAAACATAGGGGCAAAGAGAAGTTGAACGAGGCATGCAAAGTGGGTAGAGTTCATTGATTCTTTTCTCTATGTCATTCAATACAAGAAAGGGAAAGACAATGTTATGGCAGATGCACTTTCTATGAAGTTTGCTCTTGCCACCACTCTTGCCTCCAAGCTCATGGGTTTTGAGAGCATCAAGTTAATGTATGCTCATGACCCTAAGCTAAAGAGCATCCATGAAGCTCTTGAGAAAGGAGAAAGAGTTGAGAAATACCAATGGGTAAATGGCTATATCTTTAAAAATGGTAGAGTGTGTATATCCGAGTCCTCATGGAGAGAATTGCTTGTGTAAGAGGCACATTGTGGAGGACTCATGGGTCATTTTAGTAGGGATAAAACCTTGGACATTCTTATGGAGCAATTACATTGGCCAAAAATAGGATTGCAAGATGAGAGGCTTTGCAATTCTTGCCTTGAGTGCAAGTATGGTAAGTCCAAGTCGAACTTACATGGTTTGTATACCCCTCCCCGTACCTACTAGCCTGTGGATGGATATATCTATGGATTTTTTATGGGATTACCACGGACTATGGGGACCATGATGGCATTTATGTTGTCGTGGATAGGTTCTCCAAGGTGGCTCATTTCATTCAATATAAAAAGTGTGATGATTCACAACATGTTGCTTCTTTGTTCATTGATAATATGTTAAAGTTGCATGGTGTGCCTCAAACAATTGTGAGTGATTGGGACACTAAGTTCCTTAGCCATTTTTGGAGGAGTTTATGGGGTGCTCTTGGCACCAAATTGTTGTTCTCTACGTCCCACCACCCTCAAACCGATGGGAAAACTGAGGTGGTGAACCGAACTTTAGGTGCTCTTCTTAGAGCTATGACCCGAGGTAAGGGTGGGACCTAGATTGACAAGTTACCTCTTATGGAGTTTGCATACAACCACACTTTGCATAGAATGATTGGCATGACTCCATTTGAGTGTGTTTATGGTTTTAACCCCTTGATTCCCCTTGATCTAACCCCTTTTCCAAGGGAAGTGGTTGTTAATTTTGAAGGTAAAACCCGAGCCAAGCCTTTGGTTGAATTCCATGCTAAGGCGAAGAAGAACTTGGAGGAAGCTTATGAAAAGGTGGCCTCCAAGAAAAACAAGGGACGCAAGAAGGTGGAACTCAAGAAGGGTGACTATGTGTGGGTACACTTCTGCAAAGAAACGTTTCCAAACCTTAGGAAAGGGAAGTTGGCACCCCGAGGAGATGGACCCTTCCAAGTGCATTCAAAGATAAAAAACAATGCTTATGTGGTCGACTTGCAAAGTGAGTATAATGTCTCTAACACTTTTAATGTTTCTGACTTGACTCATCTTGATGTAGGAGATGATGGAGCCGAGGACAATGATGCTTGGATTTCGAGGACGAAATCTTCCCAAGAAGGGGAGGATGATTCCTTGGCAATCCGTCTCTAGACCCTTCACTCGGAGTCAAGCCAAGAAGGTCTAAGAGGTGCATTTATACTTGGAGAGGAAGGGCTTCGAAGATGGAAGCGATTGGAAGCCGTTCCGGATGATCAAGGCTCAGGCGCCCCGCCTAGAAGGCCTAGGCGCCCCGCCTGAGGAGCCAGGTGCTCCACCCTGAGAAGCAGGCATCCAGGCGCTCCGCCTAGCCCACCCCACTGGTCATTTTTGTAGGCGCTCCGCCTAAGGTTTGGGCGCTCCGCCCGGATTGTTGAAGGGCGAGATTTTGAGTGTTTAATGACTCTTTTGGTCCTGCGTGGTCTTTTAACTTAAAGCCTAATGTGTGGACATCTTAGCAGGGGCGAAACTACCTTAATAGGAGGGATGCCACGGGACACTGCTTCATCGAAATTTTTTACCGGGTATTTATATAAATATATGAAATATCTACTATATGTTGGTACAAATACAAGAGGTGACACTGCTTAGAACAAAAAGTCAAAGTGATCTAGTGGTTATGTTACTGGTCGTTCTCTCACATGACGCAGGTTCGAGTCCAAACGACCATTTTTTATCACAATTTTTGAATATTTATAGCCAATATTACCATTAAAATATACAAGTATACAATGCAACAGTAGGGAAACAACAGAATCATTGACTTTGAAAAGTGAAAACAACAGAATCATTGACTTTGAAAAGTGAAATGCAGATCTTCAAAATTTTACCAATGTCTCTATTCAAAGTGACACTGCTTACAAAAAATCTTGCGTACGCCACTGCATCTTAGACCTTTCACCTAAAGCTTGGCAAACCCTTATAAATAGCCTAGCTTAGCCTATTTCATTACTTGGCTAATTTTAATGAATGATGAATATTGTTAAGAGTTGAACTCTTGAGTGAATGAAAGAACCTTGTTTTGGGACTTGTTTTTTTCTAGAGGATCTAGATGAATTCCAACCCCTCCCCGATCATTCTACTTGCGGGTTTCTCGTGTGACTCGAGGGTAGTTGCTTAGTGTAGGTGTTCCTTGACAATCTCCCGGGGTGTATTGAAACTAGTTCTTCGGTGCTATCTGGGTTATTCGTTCGAGCCACGTCTCGTTTTATCTTTACTTTATCACTTCCTTATTTGCCCTGCATCATTGATAAAGTCCTATTTAATTCTAGGCCGAGTTCACCTATATTAGTGGAGAATTACAAGACGTGCAAGCCTATGGTACCGTTGTGTGGCACTTAAATTTCTTTGTAAGTGTTAGCGAATTCTTTCTATTTTAGCGTCCCTTATAATTAAATTGATCTACTTATATGTGATTGGGACTAGGCTTTGATTGGTGAGGACACATGGATTATGAGCTTTTATTAGGCTACCTAATTTTGAGCAAGTGAGCATGTCTTGAGTAAGTTGGTGAGTGGAGTTGATTCTTGAGGTTTGGATGTCACTACTTGATTGTTTTGATAATTCATGTTTTCAAATGGGTGATTTGTAAATATGGAAAGTTGTGTGCTTGTATGTTTGGTGATTAATTGTTGGTATCAACCAAAGTCATAGGTGTGTACTTCCTTGAATTTCTTGATTTGGTTGGATGAGTTTGATTGAGTAAAACTATGTTGGGTTTGTTTGTTTGAGGACGAACAAGGTCTAAGTGTGGGGTGTTGATGTTGGACATTTGTCTTGTGTTTTGGAATTAATTTCTTACCACTTTTGGCTTTATTTTATGGATATTATGTGCCCAACAATGATCAAATTGAGATATATTGCTAACTTGAGGTGTTTGAATATTGTAGGAATGAAATGAAGGAAATTGGAGCTTAATTGGTACAAAAACAAGGAAGTGGTAGTGCATGCAGCCATCCATGCGTCGCATGCACCAGTGTTTGGCCTGGGAAGAGCAAAAAGTGAAGAAAACAAAGGAGCAGCAGTGCAAACAGCCGCTGGCGCGAGGCTTCGGTTGTGTTTGCGCTGAACAGTTTTTTCAGACGAGTTTGGAGAGGCTTTGGACGTTTCCTACTTATTGTATTGCATATATAAACCATTAAAAATATATTATTGCAGGAACTTACGCACTTTGGAGGCAATAAACATACAAGGAGGCTAGAACTTTGGAGATTTAGTGAAGGCAAGAGTTTTTCCTAAATTCTTTCTTCCTCTTTGTAATTTATTCATTCATAAATTATATTGATATGGTTATCATGAACATGAGTGGCTAAGTTACCCATTCTAAGGGCTTACTGTACCACTCCATTACTTATGTGTGACGAATATTGGTTTCAATGAATGAAAACTTGATAATTCTTCCTATCTAAGTATTTACGTTTTATTTGCTATTGATTGGAAGGGCCCGCAATTGTTTGTCCTCTTTGTTCTTGTGTATCTAGGGATATATTCATAAGTTAGGGTTAAATATATAGCAATATTTCAACCTAAAATCAAGATATTACTTAGGTTGTCAATAAGGTGTTTTGTGACCATTGAGCCTGATTGTGAACAATACTTGTAGTCCGACATATCTTCATTAATTAATTGAAAAATTGGTTAGTGAAAGTTATAATTATTACACGGGAGTAAATAGTTTTAAATTTGGAGCAAGTGTTAAATAGGAAGAACCAAGTTAAATTCGTTAAATCATTATTCTAACACATAGGTAGGAGTTGGGGAGATAAATCTTAGGCTCTACATCCTTGAATCAATCTTAATCTCTGCTAATTGTTGTTTACTTTATTGTTGATTTCTATTACTTAGTTATTACTACAATATCAATCTTAAATCAAACATTGTGAGAAGTTAGTTGAAAGGTAAATTAGTTAAAATAACAGCTAGATTTCGAGTGTTCTCTGTGGGATTCGGCTTTGGGACTTTAAGTACTGAGCCATATTTGCTACGACCGCTTAGTCCCTTTTATAGGGTGTAGTTGGGCATGATCAGAAGCCAAGCGTCACTTACCTAAGAGCTTTTGGTCCTAAATGATTCATTCATAATATAATGGTAAAGAAGCTCTAGGCAAGTTTGATGCACTAACTGATGAGGGAACTCTTCCTAGGAAATTCACTACATAGGAAAGCTTAAAAAGTGTTATGGACCCTATGTGTTGAAAGCATGCTTGTGATTTTTATGAAACTAATAGTGTGGCTGAGAAAGGCATGCAGGAAGACAAACAGGAAACATGACTGCACAAGAACCAGGTTCCCCAGGGTGGAGACAAATCTGAAGCTGATGAAGGATCAAACCAAATGACTAAAAATTGCTTCACCTGACTGACATGAATTCGGTGACTTAGGGGGAACTGGTTCTTAGGCTGATATGTTGATATTGAAGAACTGACACATAAACCAGGCGAAATAAGAAGAAACTAGACCTGAAGCTGATTGTAGGAAAAGACCAGTGGCTGAAATACATGTTCACCGTGAAAGGCATAGATTCAATCAAACGGGGGGGGGGGGGGGAGGGGGGAACTGGTGCTCAGATCGATGAATTTGATCATGAAGAATCTACTGGAGATTCTTAGAACCAAGTAGAACATGAAGGAGATCAAACAAAATATACATGTCATATTCAGAGGGAACATGGAAGCAGTCAGACAGGGGTAACAACAGATCAAGAAGATGAAAACTTAGAAGAACCTGGTCCCTCACAAGATCTCTCTGGAGGAACCTCTCAGCAAACATAGAAAAAGACTTGGAAGTATCAAAGTTTGCATCAATTAGAGAATCTCATCTCTGATCTAAATACTGGAATTGTTACAAGATAAGCCTTGAAGAACTTCTGTGCATTCTATGCGTTACTTTCGGCCATAGAACCTAAGAATGTACGAGAAACACTTAAAGATCCAGATTGGGTGATTGCTATGCTGGAGGAACTTCATCAGTTTGAAATAAGTAAAGTTTGACACTTGGTTCCTCGACCAAAGGAAAGGTCCATTATAGGAACTAAGTGGGTGTTTAGAACAAGCTGGATGAGCATGGTATAGTTATAAGGAACAAGGCTAGACTGGTGGTTCAAGGGTACATTCAAGAAGATGGGATCTACTACGATGAAACCTTTGCACCTACTACTAGAATGGAAGCCATTAGGATGTTTATTGCATTTGTGACTTACATGGAATTGAAGTTATATCAGATGGACGTGAAGGGTAAATTCCTAAATGGCCATTTGGGTGAAGAGGTGTATGTGGTTCAACCACCTGGATTTGAAAGCACCAAGGTTCCTGATCATTTACTTCAAAATAGACAAGAAGCTTTATTGGTTGAAGCAGGCTCCAAGGGCACGGTAAAAGAGGTTGTCTTGGTTCTTACTAAAGAATGGTTTTACTAGAGAAAAAATAGACAATACATTGTTTCTAAGGAAGAAAGCCAAGTACCTGCTCATTATTCAAATCTATGTTGATGGCAATATTTCTGGTGCTATTAATGTAAGTTTGAGATGAAGAGTAGTGAAGGCTTGGACTCACTGATAGCACATGGAACAAAGCTGAATCTGGATGAAACTGGTTCTCCTGCTAAAGAGACTAATATTGGAGAGATCATTGGTTCTCTTCAAGGCCTTACTGCTAGCAGGCCAGTCATTATTCTTAGTATGAGTTTATGTGCAAGGTTCCAGTCAAGACCAAAGGAATCACACATGTCTACAATGAAATCTTGAGATACTTGAAAGGACCAAAGGACTTGTGTGAGTGGAATTTTTGAGGAGAAACCTTTGATCTTATTAGATTTGCTGATGAAGAATATTTTGGTCATCTTGTGGATTAAGAAAAGTACATCTGGAAAGGCACACCTTCTAGGTCCTTACTTAGTTTCATGGGCTACAAAAAAAAAATATTATGTGGTTCTCTCCACATCTGAAGCTGAGTATGTTGCAGTTGCTTTTTCATTGTTCACTACGCTTAAGGATCACATAGCAGCTGAAGGACAATGGTATGAAGAGTGGACCAGTGCCTATCTATTGCAACAACACAAGGACGGTCAACATTGACAAGAACCTGGTCCAATCCAAAAGGGCAAAACATATTCAGATTAGACATCACTTCTTCAGAGATAATGATGGAAAAGCCTAATTACCAGGAATTCTTGCAGGATTGAGGACCAGATGGTAGATAACTTCACCAAACTGTGGAACATAGTACACTTCAAAAGGAACATGTTGGAGTTGGAGATGACCAAACTACACTAAACGACCCAGCACCCGGTTCTCTTGATGATTGGCTAGTGAAGTATCTTTAAGTTTACTTGTTCGGGAATACATCAGAATGTCGTTTCTAGTTTTTTACTGTAACAAGTATGCATTTCATCTATACTATAATTTCGACTTTGATACATCGATTTGCTTGTATTCACAATCCAAATTCGATTTGTGACCTAAGATCCGTTTAGGCCGATACATTCATGCCTACCAATTTTCGTTCTAATATTGAAATTTATCCACTCTTACGACAGTGAGAAATTTTAAGATCTGCTTCAATCGCAATAGATGTTTCCAAAATCCTTGATGTAATTGCGGACAAATAAAGTATTTGGTTCATCAACTATACATATTACTGCAGAAATCAAAGTTGTGAAAACTTAAGAGGAAACAAATACATAATATAAAGGAAAACATGCATACCTTTATGTGAACGTTTGATTTCAGGCGAGGTAGCCGCCGTGTCATATCAGCACAACATAGGATAGATATGGACAATAGTACCACATCAATATGGTAAAAGAAAAAACTTAAATTAATAATGAAGGGTTCTTGAATGTCGTAAACAGACTAAGAAGTAAATCCTGAATAAAAGTTACATGTATTAGATATAGCTATTCCAAGATGTATATCAACATTCAATCTTTTATTTCCTTAAAAGATGAAATCGTTGAATAGATTCCCATTCTATGTTTCCTTTCAATGCATTACCGTGTTCATATATAGATTTTAACAAGTGGAGTTGGAATTTATCTATTCTCATTTCAGAGAAAATTTATGTAGGAAGTTCAAATAGGATTCTTTCAGCAGTATTAGGTTAACAGAAAAACAAAAGAACACAGGTGATGAAGATTAAAGTAGTAGTTATGCGACTTTGTGTAGGATATGGTTAAGTGAACATGGGTAGTGAAATTATTGGAAGAAGTTATCTTCATGTTTTTAGTAGTTAAAATCTTGAAACGTTAAGCCCCAGTAAGGAGGAAAAACTGTCACGTTCTCAACCTAATATATTATTAAATTAATTAATTATTATCCTAAAATTGGCAAATGACTTTGTAGTTACTTGGCACTTGGCTTAAGATAACATATAGTTTATTGAGTAATAGGTATTAATAACTATCTACAATAACATATACATTTCTACTTTTTGGCTTTATCAGAATGATAAAAGTTTGTTTGATAGGGTGTATTACTTTTATCAACAGAAAAGATAACAAAAAGAAGAAGAATAAAGAAAAACAAAACAAACCCACGAACTTGTATTAGTGCGGTATTAACAGGCCGACTTAAGGGTTGGTGGGATACCCATCTTAGAACAGGAGAACCAATCCTAAAAGATGGCCAAATCATTCCTGATTCAAACAACACTTTAATTTACACCATTATCAAAACATTCAAAGGTAGTCCAGGTATTTTTAGAGAAAGATCTTCTGAAATACTCAACAACCTTAAGTGTAAGACCCTCTTCGATTTTAAGTAGTATAAAGATTCATTTCTTTCCAGAATACATAAAAAACCAGATGGAAACCTCCCATATTGGAAAAAAAATTTCCTAGATAGCCTGCCTAAGTCCCTTAAAGATTTAGTCAAAGAGGAACTCCAAAGTCTTTACACTGGTAATATTATTCCTTACGAACAAATCACCTATGGTCAGCTTACCAATCTCATTCAACAAGTTGCTCTTAAAATTGCCGGCAAGATAAGATATTAAGACAATTAGCCAAAGATAGAGCTCAAACTCACCGAGATTTAGGAAGTTTCTGTAAACAATTTGACATCCCTTCTTGTGGTAAAAAGCCTCATAAATGACGAAAGTATAAATATAAAGATATCCCAAAATATAGACCTTCTGCATCTAAGTTTAGGAAAACAAAAATTTCATACTCTAAAAACAAAGCTCTACCTAGTAGACCCAAAGCACCAGGCTTCAAATCTCCCAATTCTAGCAAATGTTACAGATGTCACAAGCCTGGGCATATCGCCAGATACTGCAAATTAGCTAACAAAGTTAGAAATCGTGAATTAGATGAGACTATTCTTAACCAAATAGAAAAACTTCTATTAGAAGATACTGATGCTTCTGATATTGCTGACGATGAACTTGAATAACAATTCAACCAACTCGAAGATGATGAGGTAAAATTATCTTCATCTGAGTCTAGTCAAGAAGACCAAAATAGTCAACCCGAGATTAATGTTCTCTCCAAAGAACAAGATTTCCTTCTTGAACTCATATATAATCTTGAGAATTCGGATCAAAAGAAACATTATCTAGAGTAGCTCAAATGAACCATAAATATGCCTTCCACATCTTCAAGTATCTTTCGAAATCATCCTCAAGTATCTAATACCTACAATATTACTGATATTCTCAATAGATTTCCTTCACAAAAACCTAAGGCTATAACTATCCAGGATCTCCCAACTAAGATAATACTCCTTAAGAAAGAAATTCGTGAAATTAGAGAAAAACAAGATATAGATCGTCTTGTTCTCCAACAGCTTTCTATCTAGCCTGAACAACCTAGACAAACAGAAACCAAACCAGTTTATTAGGAAGATATTTCATCAACTACCTCTCTAAACGTTCCATTCATAAATGGTATATTAAGGTTACTATAGTTATCATAAGTCCTTCACTTTAGATATTGTTTCCTTATTTGACACAGGTGCAGATCTCAATTGCATACAAGAAAGACTCATCCCAACTAAATACTTTGAGAAAACCAGAGAAGCCCTTTGAGCCGGCAATGGCAAAAAATTAGGACTTAGCTTCAAGCTCTCTGACGTTGAAGTTAGAACTTCTTCCTTGTCAGTTGCAACTTCTTTGTTATTAGTAAAAGACCTTACTAATTCTGTCATATTAGGCACCGCTTTCATCCAATAAAATCATACCATTATGGTCACTAACCAAGGCATTCAAATAGAGTGCATAGGAAATAAGATTCTCTTTCCCTTTGATAAACCTCCTATCAAAAAAGTCTTATCTACCTTAAAACATAAGGAAGTCCAGATCAGTTTTATCAAAAAAGAAGTTGCGTTTCAAAGACTTTAACAGCAGCTTCAAGACCCTTCTTTTCATTCTTAAGTTAAAAAATTAGAAGCCAAATTCCAAAAGGATCTTTGTGCTGATTTACCAACAACCTTTTGGAACTGCAAGAAACACATAGTCAGACTTCCTTATGAATCTGACTTTGATGAGAAAACCATTCCCACAAAATCTCGTCCTATCCAAATAAAACACGAGCTAACAATTCATTGTCAAAGTGGGATCAATGATCTTCTTGACAAACACATCATCTCTCCCAGGAAATCTCCCTGAAGTTGTGTCGCCTTTTATGTTAACAAAAACTCAAAAATTGAGCGAGGTGTCCTCCGTTTAGTCATTAATTACAAAACCTTGAATACAACTCTTTGTTGTATTAAATACCCTATTCCAAACTAAAAGGATTTACTTCACCGGCTTTATGCTGCTACTATTTTTTTCAAAATTTGATTAAAAATTAGGTTTTTGGCAAATTTAAATTGATTCAAGAGATCGATATAAAATTACTTTTGCTGTTTCATTTGGGCAATACGAATGGAATGTAATACCATTTGGATTAAAAAATGCTCCTTCTGAATTTCAAAGAATCATGAATGATGTTTTTAATCCTTTTTCAAAATTTATTATAGTTCATATTGATGATGTTTTAGTATTTTCTACTAGCATCGACCAACATTTTAAACATTTAAGAATTTTTTTTAATACCACCCAGTTCTTTATAAAACTAAATATAGTTTTTTTCAAGTAAATATCCGATTTTTAGGTCACAATATCCAACAAGGAACTATTGTCCCTTTTGAAAGTCAATTCAGTTTGCTGATAATTTTTCTAATCAAATCCTAGATAAAATCCTAATGCTTATACCAATTTTGTCCAATAAATAAAACTAAAAGTTAGACATCTTCCTTGTTTGCCTCTCATTGATCCTTCTGTATTCAAAATTGTTGAAAAGGATGTATCAGACATTGGTTATGTTGGCATATTAAAATAAAAGAAAGATGGAAAAGAACATATCATTGCATTTGCATCTAAGCATTGGAATAATGCTCAACAAAATTATCCTACCTTTAAAAAGGAAATACTAGAAATTCTTTTATGCATTTCTAAATTTCAAGCTGACTTACTAAACCAAAAATTCCTTTTAAGAATTGATTGTAAAGCTGCAAAATATGTTTTACAAAAGGATGTACAAAATCTTGCCTCAAATATATATTTGCTAGATGGCAAGGTATTATATCTATTTTTGGTTTTGATATAGAATATATCAAAGGGAGCTCACACTCTATTCCAGATTTTCTCACTCGAGAATTCTTGCAGGGAAGATAAAAATGCAGAGAAAAAAGAAGGAAGAACTTACGGCCCTTCCTCATCCAGAGGAAAACAAACAAGACAAAGCTGTCTCCCAACAACAAATATTGTCAGTTGCCTTCAAGCAACTCTCAAAAGATATTGTTGATCCAAGTCAGCCAAGATATCAAGCTTGAACAGATTATGCTAAGAAGGGAATACACCCGTCATAACTCCTGAAAAAAGTTGAACCAATTTCAATTGTAAGCATGAAAACATGGGCAGACTTAGTTGAAGAAGAAGAAACTCAACATTCACAGACATCATCTGCCTCCTGGTCAGATACATACTTCTTAAACTGGTGTAAGCTTATGGGGATGAAAGCAACTATAAGTTACCCGAAAATAAGAAAATAATTTATTATGTTTCAAAATTTATGTTCCACTGTGGCGGTCTCAGGCTACGCATCTTCTTCTCAAACTGTGGCTACTAAAAGCACCACACAAACATCTAATGGTGGCCAAAAGCGCTGCTAAACAAAGCACAAGCACAATGCATTTGGCACCCAAACATGCATTTTATTCACTAATGCCACAACCCATTTCTTCATACAAGAGTTCCTCCTCCGAGGAACCAACCTATATTAAAAATGAGATGTTTATCCACTTATCTAAATTGAGCCAGAATTTTGGCATCCAAACCCCCAAGAAGCAGCTAGTCAAATGCTTAGCTCATCAACCAATTTCATACAATAAACTCCTGACCATACTAAAAAATTTTATGAATTTATCCTTGCAAATACAAAATCTTGCTTAATCAAACCTTACAAGGATAAGCAAACCCAGACATATGTTACCCATACAACAGTAACAACAACAACAACATATCCAGTTTTATCCCACACGTGGGGCCTGAGGAGGGTGATATGTACGCATACCTTACCCCTACCAAGGTGGAGAGGCTATTTCTGATAGACCATCAGCTGGAGAAAATTACCCATACAACAGTGTAGATTAATAAAATAGTCTCACTAAAAAAATAGGGCACACATCTATCAAAATATACCCAATATTTTAAATACTACAACTGCAAGGTCGCCTGGATGAATGCCTTCACTTTTCAGAATCACCTTGAAAAATACTCTTGGTTTTTGGGTAAACAATTAGTTTCTGAATTTCCTTAATGGTTTTTACATCAATGGTGGCCTGTTTATAGACACAAAATTGAGATCCTTCCCCCTTTAGTTAAGGAGGGTTATGAATATTTCAGTACTAGGTTCTTTAGCCAACAACGGATATTTTCCATAGATTTCACATTCCATGGATCTATTCCCAAAAAGTTTCTTTTCATAAGCCAGATGGACACAAAGGACTACCATGATTAGCCCTTCAAGGCCACACCAAGTGGTACAAAAACTGGAATCCTTCTGAAGCCTATGTTCCGGTATTAGATAAATTGTTTCTAGAAATCTAAAGTATTTGTCTCCAATAGATGCTGCCCAATATTCATATTTTCATTAAAAATCAATAGCAGCTACACAATTAACCAGCTCCGGCAATAAATGAGATTTTATTGAATAAATGAAAAAAATCCTCCAACAACTTAAATCTGGATCCTCCAGCCAAAAGTCTTAACCATCTTCATCATCATCATCGGAAGAAGAAGACCCTGATTATGACTTAGCAGAAGAATAACCAGGATGACATTACATGACATTAACAAAGCTGACATCATCCATGACATCAACAAGATATTTTTTTTGAAATTTATTGTAGATACACGTACTGTAGAAACACTGCTCACTTTTAGTATTCACTGCAACTGTAGTAGTCCGAAATTTTTGCTATAAATTAACCCCCATCACTTGTATTAGCACACACCACTTATACCATAATATTCTCCCTCACAAACTCTCTCTCTCTCTCTCAAGAAATTGGTTAGAGCACTCCCTCTAACTTTGTACTATTTTTATTAAGTATTTTTTATATAATCTTCTTAAATTATATTTGTCTTAAGTATTTATATTTTGTATATCATGCATGCATGATTACTTTACTGTACTACATATTTAATTTTTATATTGCATATTATATATATGGTCGGCACTGCCGCTTGATTAATTAATTAATCTGTACTTAACTTGCTTCCTGGCCTTCTCCTTATTTCTTCCTTTTTTTTAAGCAAATACCACTAAGCTTTATAGCTTAGTGGCTAACTTTATTAATAATAAACAAACAAAAAATAAATAAAGTCTTTACAATCATGAAAAAATCTAGCCATGCTAATACCAAGTAATGCCTAGCTAGAAAACTAAGAACTACATGCCAATATTTTACAATTACTCCCTTGGGTTGAGCATAATCAAATGCTAATACCACCAAGTGAAACAAGTATATCATCTTGATAAATAGCTTTGCATAAACATCCCTAGCTAGTAATAAAATTAGTGAACAATAATCTAGATAATGTAGTGATAGAATGATGATAAAAGTTAATCAAATGGGTGTTAATGCGTTGAAACTATTCCATGGGTTTTATTCAAGCTCACTCCAAGTAGTTGAGGCATGAAACAAGCGAAACATCAACCCATGCCTCGCGTCATGGGCTGTATGGGCTGAAGTTGAGATTTCTACACATACGCTCATCCATGCTTCGCATGGGTGACTGTTTGGGCTGGGAACATGGCGTTTTAATCCCAAACAGCCGTTGGCGCTTTGACAAATAGCCACTGATCCAAAAAATCAATTGAATTCCAGCTGAAACACTCTCTAATGCATCACATGGCAGAGTGTATCGACTGAAATTGTGCATTCTTCCAGTTGAAACACCTGTTGGCGTGTCGCCTCAGCCACTGTTTCACCTGGAACATGAAAAATCTGCCCTCCAACACTTTGTTCATCGTCCCAATGCATCCCAAACTCAAGCAACTCGTTGAAGTCTTCATCCAAACTTGCGATATTTCCATTTCGTTGCATTCAATTCCTCCATTCATCTCACACAAAGCATGAAGGTTCTTCACCCATGAATTATAATTATGAATGTACCTACAAAAAAGAAAATAAAATTAGTAGTAAAAGCCTCCATACTCTCCTCTACAAAGATTCGAGAATGAAGGACAATTCCACCTCCCTTGTTTCTATCCACTCCTCTTCGGCCTAGAACGAATGTATGTCTCATTACACTTATCCCCATTCACCAACCTCCTTCCCATGTTATCCAACTCATGAAACGAATTAACTATGGCTTCTCCTTGATCAATAGCCAAGTTCGCCAAGTAATCCGCCAATTTAATTCCTTCTCTAAACACATGCATCACCACTCCTCTATGTCCTCCATCAAATTCCAAATCTCCTCCATTATTTGCATAATTTACTAAGGCACCTCCCAAATTTGTCACTACGTTCTAGAGCAACATTGAGTCTGTTTCAACTATAACTTGTGCATAGGAAGTAGACACTACATACCTCAAGGCCATAAGAGTCGCAGTTGCCTTCGCTTGAGTATCTGTGGTCATCCATCTCCCTAGCACAAGCATCCAAAATATCACCTTTGTCATCCCGAACACAAAAAGCCCAAGAACTAACATCGGGATTACCTCTAGAAGCACCATCCGTATTAATTTTGATCCACCCCACCTGATGTGGACTCGAAGCAGCCTTTGTCATTACAAGCTTACGCGTATGATCCCTTAACATCTGCAACAAGTCCTCCCACCTACCAATCATATACTGAAAGTTCCTCCTGCAAACTCTCAGCAACATGATAATATGTTGAGTGACAAGATACACCAACCTATGAGCTGAGGTCGACCCACCATGCCTCAAATTATTCCTCAGATTCCACAACTCCCATAAGATAAATATGGGAATAGCATGGTAAATCAACCTTAGAACCGAGCTACCACGAGCATCCCACCACAACTTTATCACTTGTGTCAAGTGAAACCCATCAAAATTATGACCTGCAAGACCTCCAAAATAGATCCAGACAGACCGTGCTACAGGTGCATTCAGAAACACATGTGAAACAGTTTCCAAATTAGGGTTCACACGACAATGACACCTAGATGGGAATTGAATTCCCCACCTCTTCAGCATATCATCTAAGGGCAGCTTAAATTTCCACAACCTCCATAAGAAAAATGACATCTTAAAAGGTATACCTTTAATCCTGATGTGCTTGTACAGATCACTTGGCTTCTTCCTTTGCCTCACCAAATGATACGCTGACCGGACTGAAAAAGTGCCCCGAGGTTCCAGCATCCAAAAAGGCCAGTCCCTCTGGTCAGGACAAATAGGAAGCTTGATATTATGAATCACTTGCTCAGCAATGTCTTCAGTCAATAGCTCCCTGAGGCGCTGCTCTAGCCATACTCCATACTCAGCAACTTCATAGACACAAACTACGGTATCATCACACAGAAATTCAAGAGGAACTGCATGATACAACAGACCAAGTCCAGTCCAGTTATCAAGCCAGAAGTACGACTTGCCCTTTTTCAGCTGCCAAATTATCTCATGATCCATCTCAGGCCTGCTCTGCAACATTTTCTTCCATGCATAAGTCCCCTCCTTCCATGGCACCACCACGGAGTGATGCTTTTTCAAGTATTTGTTGCTCATGTAGTCCCTCCATAAAGACTGTTTGGTATGAAAATTCCACCAAAGCTTTGCAAATAAGGCCTTGGAGATATCATACAAGCTCCTAAATCCAACTCCACCTTCATTCAGAGGATGACACAGAGTCTTCCAAGAAGCCCAATGCCTGCTATCCTGACCCACAGAGTTACTCCAGAAGAACTTGGCAAACATCCTGTGAAGCTGAGCTACCACCCCAGCATGGAGGTTGATCACGCCCAACTACGCCCTATAAAAGGGACTAAGCGGTCGCGGCAAATATAGCTCGGTACTTAAAGTTCCGAGGTCGAATCCCAAAGAGAACACTCGAAATCTAGTTGCTAATCTAACTAACTTATCTAATCAATTAACTTCAAAAGTTAATATTCTTATGATGATTTCAATGTAACAGCTAATTAATAATAAAGTAAATAGCAAAGTAGTAAGAAATAGATTAATTCAAGAGATGGAAACCTAGGATTGATTTTTCCAACTCCTACCTATGTATTAGAATAAACATTTAACGAATCCAACTTAGTTCTTTCTATTGAACACTTTCTCCAAATTCACAACTATTCACTCCTGTGTAATAATTATAACTTTCACTAACCAATTTTCTAATTAATTAATTAAGATACGTAGGACTACAAATATGGTTCACAATCGGGGTCAATGGTCACAAATTACCTTTTTGACAACCTAAGTAATGCCTTTGCTTAGGTTGAAATATTACTAAGTATTTAACCCTAACTCATGAATCTATTTCTAGATGCACAAGAATAAAGGGCACAATCAATTGGGAGCTCTACCAATCAATAGCATACAAATAATAAATACTTAGATAGGAAGAATTAACAAGTTTCATTCATCAAAGTAAATATTCGTCACACATAAGTATTGGAGTTGTTCAATCAACCCTAGAATGGGTAACGTAGCTGCTCATGTTCACAACAATCATGTCAAAGTAATTCATGAATGAATAAATTACTAGAAGAAAGAAAGAATTTAAGGAAAACTCTTATGGTCTTGAAGTCTCCAAAGCTTTAGCCTCATTTGGTTCATTATCAGGTCAAAAGTTATGTTTTGGGACGTGTTTTAGGGCTTTTATACCGTCCCCATAGACCCACACAAGTTGGGAATCCAAAATAAAATCTGATTTGAAACGTCAGAATTTTAAGCCTACGACGCCCCACATCACATTGTGCAGTGCGGTACCGTAGAGTCGATTTACTGAGAGTATCTTTTTTTCACTTTGGCGGCGCGTACTGCATTGCACAGTGTGTTGCCGTAAGCCACTTTACCTGGGACTCCAATATTTCTTTATTTTTCCTCCACGCCTTAGTTCGCTCGATCCTCGGGCTTCTACTCAGACTTCAAAATCCTTGTTTTCACTAAACTGTGCTCTACAAACGCTTCATATCATCAACATAATTCCTACAACGTGAAATACACAAAATAAGAGCAATTCCATTCAAACTACCAATAAATATCACAAGTCAAAGCATGAACACGAGGTGAAAGTATAGAAATTATTGCAATTTCTAGCCTCGTATCAGAGGTCATAGGCAGATAAAAAGTGAATAGGCATACTCTGAAGTACTGAGGAAATCAGAGTCACCCGTCCACCTTTGGAAATCAGTTTACCAGTCTAGGAGTCGAGCTTTTTCTGCACTTTCTCCACCAGCTCATTGCAGCGACAGTTCTTCCTCCTAGCATAATAAATAGGCACGCCAAGATACTTGAAAGGAAAATCACCCCTCGGTATCTCAGTGACATCAAGCACCCTCTCAGCTATCAAATGCATAACCTGGCTATGCATATACACATTACTTTTCTACTTATTGATTTTCTGACCGCTAGAAAGCTCATAACTAGCAAAAGTCTCCATCACCAATTTCAAAGATCCCTCCTCAACAGATGAAAAGATAATCATATCATTCGCATACGCCAGGTGATTAAGGTAGGGACTCCACTTTGGCATCCCATACGACACAAAATTATCATCCTTATGCAGTGCATTCAGAGCTCTAGAAAGGCACTCAGCAGCAAGCAAAAATAAGGTAGACGATAGAGGATCACTTTGTTTCACCCCCGGAAGACTGAAAAATCCCATATGGATGGCCATTAACTAGCACAAAATACCAGTTATTACACAGGGTCCTAAAGACCATGTCAATAAATACCTCACAAAATCTCATCCTTCTCAGGGCCTTTGTAAGAAACAACCATGTCACCCTATCATATGCCTTAGCCATGTCTAGCTTGATTAGCACATTAGGCGGTTTGCCCCTGTCAGCAATGTCATGCACAATTTCTTGCACCAGTAGAATATTCTAAAAAATGCTCCTCCCCTTCACAAAACTAGACTGCTACAGTGAAATAATTCTAGGCCATAAAATAGAAAGCCTGTCATGAATTACCCTGGAAAAAACCTTATCGCTGAAGCTGCTTAGACTAATTGGTCTCATGTCTGAAAAGGTAGCAAATTTTTTCCTTTTAGGTAGGAGAATCAAGTTAGTAGCAGTGATGTAACAAGGCAGTAAGTCACCCCAAAAAAATGCCTGTACCATTTTAACTACACCAGCACCAATAAAATCCCAACAAGAATTGTAAAAGACACCCGTATAACCATCAGAGCCCCCTGCAGAGTCAGCATTAAGGCCAAAAACAATCTTTTTCACCTCCTGTTCATCTGGCTCAGCAAAAACAACAACATTTTGGTCCTGTGTAACAAGATGAGGTAGGTGATCAAGTTTAGAAAAATTATCTGGCACCGGGTCATTTGAAAATTGAGCCTGAGAAAATCTGATTACCTCCTGGGCTATGTCTGTATCATTCTCAAGCCAAGAACTAGTAGCATCCTGAATTCTTCTAAACTGCAACACCTTCATTTTTCCATTTAATGAGCATGAAATTTTTTTGTGTTTCTATCCCCATCTTTGAACCACTGCATACCAGCTTTCTGCTTCCAAAACTGTTCCTCCAGAGCATAAAAATAAATCAACTTTGTATTCACTCTCTGAAGTCTCTCTCTATTGTACCCAGTGGGATGCTCCTCGAACTCCTGTTCATATACCCGGACCACCTACTCTAGCATAGTAATCTGCCTGAAAATGTCACCATACGTCTCCCTGCTCCAATCAGACAATCTCTTTCTCAATTTTTTTCAGCGTGCACTGAAAATTATAAAAAGGATCCCTACTAAAGTTTTCAGCCAGTTTTCTCTAAGAAAAGCCTGGAATGAGTCATGCTGCACCCAAAAGTTTAAAAATCTAAACAACAGTGGGGCTATCTATATTAGTAGTAATCAACTGTAGTGCATGGTTTGAACCCTGCCTAATCAGGTGCTCTACTTCAGACTGAGAGAATAATGCCTGAAATGCTTGATTCACAAGACACCTATCAAGCCTTCTGAATATGCATTCATCATCCGATCTACCATTCCACCAAGTATACATGCTACCCTTGAAAACCATGTCTGAGAGCTGACAAGTATTTATACAGTGCACAAAATCTTCAACCTTTGGGTAATAAAATGGTAGGCCCTCAAACTTTTCAAGTTCATTAACAATGATATTAAAGTCACCCTCCACTAACCACGAGAATTTCATTTCATTATCCTGAGCATACAAAAGGTCCTACAGTTCCACCCAACTGAAGTGATCAGTACTAGCATAAACAAACAACACTACAAATTCCAGCAAACCATCCAAGTGCATCAGCTTCAAGGACAACATTTGTGATGTATCATACACCACCTCCACCTGATATTCATCATCAACAAAAGCCCATATTTTACCATTAAAATTATGCCAAGAAGAACCCATACCTAGCCACAGACGATACTTATCAATATGTCTATGGTGCTAAAACGGCTCCATTAGTGCAATAAATGAAAAGTGCTTCGGCCTATACATTGTGACCACTCTATCAAAGGCCTGCTGAGTGTTGACAGACCTTATATTCCATATGAGTGAGCTATTCATTGCAACTGAGAGGCTTTGGAAACCGTCCTCTTTGTTGATACCCCTCCAGCAGCTGGAGGAATGCTTGCACCTCTTTTCACCCGTACCTGCTTGGTTTTCTTCTTTTGTGGTTCCACCTGCCTCGGTGATATATCACCCTTCTCAGCAGCATTAACATAATTCTGAGCAGTAGACTCAATATCAAGCTCTTCATTTCACCAATTTCCACCTGCTTTTCAGCCGGTTTGTCAAAAACATGCACTAAAGCTGGCGTGGGCTCAAAATTATTTGCAACCAGCTTGTATTCTTCTTTTTAGCACTTTCATAGGCTGCTTTCAGCTTCTGCAGCTCCTTATCAGAGGCTGGCCTACCCCCTGATAGCACAGGACTGGCATTAACCACATCAATCTGCATGTCAGCACCACCATGTGGCTTTTCAGCACTTGCATTTTTCTGACTTGAACCACCTTGATCTTTGTCTTTCTTATCTTCCTTGCTACTATTATCCTTTGACATATCACCCTCCAGCCCCAAGTAATCATCAGAAGGATCTTCTTCTAAATTTTGTGGATCAACAGCATCATTTTCACTCTCCTCCCCATAATCCACCAATTTATCATCATCCTCTTCCGAATCAACTACCTTCAGCTGGTCATTCTTCATATCACCATGATCCTCGATAATAACCTTGGCCACCAAAGAGTTTGAAGGCACCTCCTGTTGGGAAGTGTTTAAAGGCACATGGACAACAGAAATAGGCACTGCATCAGTAACAAGAGCTCCCTGTGGAGCTATTTCACCCTTCGTCTATTGCTGAGGTTGGGGTTTAGCAAGTTGTTTCCCATCATTCTCTCATTTTTTATTAGCCCATGTCTGTTTTAGCTAGTCCATAGTTGATTTAGGCATATAAACAGTACATTTTTCGGCTGATTTTTAAGTTGTAGCGCCATTCTTGGTTGCGCTTTTCTTAACGCTATTCTTTGCTGCAGCATCACCTTTCTGAACATTAGCAGGTGGAACATGATCTTTTGATACAACTAGTACCTTGTCACCCAAGTCATCAACTTCCTGAGTTTCATTATCCTGGAAAGCTGAAAATTTATTATTCCCAGTCTGCACCAAAGCTAACTTGTCATCGGGTTTCACAACACTTTTTGTAGCCTGAACATTGTCATTCCCCTTTCGTGTTTTCTTACTCTTTGGATCATTCCACTCATCCTCCTTTCTCACATTTCCTACAACCTTCCCACTAGTTAGGATACAAACTGGAGGAGCTGGAAGAGCAAGATTAACCTTTGGAACGTTTGCATGTGCATCCCGGGCACCATTATTATTTTTCTTTTCCCAGAGCTCTGGGTGAATCACCTTGCACTTGCTTTCATCATGACCCCGCAACTTACAATTTTTGCAATACAATAGAAGACAATCATACATGATATCTACCCATGTACATATTACACCACCAGTGTCATCATCCTCCTCATTAATCAAAATACGAGTAGGGTGCTTTGCCGACAAATCTAATTCAACTTTGACCCTGGCACAGCTTGGTCTAGTCTTATTAGAAGTTGGAGTATCAACTTTCAATGGGGTTCCCACTGCTGAAACAATGGAAAAATTAAACTCTGTAGCAAAAAAGTTTGGAGGCAAATTTGGAAAACTAATTTATGCAAGAGCCATTGAAGTCTCCTCCTCAGGCTTCCAATGTCTTGTCCACTTCAATGATCTCATAGGAAAATATTTACCTCTAAACTTAATCCAATAGACTGTGGTTGATAAGAAATTAACATAATCTTCCAATGGCGTCAGTCTGATCAACACGTACCTACTATCCAAGTAACCAATATTGCAATCACCTTTGATCCTACATTGGCTCGGGATGATTTTACATAAAGTTTTCAAGTCAGGCCTACCATACGAAAATTTCCCAAGTACTGCTAGTTGTAACTGCTCCTTTGTAAGATATTTATTAACTTCTAACGTCTTCCATGTAAGAGTAGTTGTTCCTTGAGAATAAACAACAGTACGAAACAAACGTTGGTCAATATCAACTTTTTGAACCTGTGGTTTTAACATATGAGCATAAGGAATTGATGGATTGGGTGGAATTGTACTGGGGTTTGCATGGGGACAAGGGACAGGTTTGAGCAACCCCTGAGGGGGGCTGCCCAACGGGTGGCGCGACAATGGCCGCCATTTGCAAGGTGGTGGCGCTGCTTTGAGGTGTATGATAACTTCAAAAAGTGCTTCTGAGCACTGTGCTTATAAGCCGAAATAAGCCATAGATCCCATTTGGGTGAGCTTATAAGTTTATAAGTCAATTAATAAATGTTTAGTAACTCAAAAATTTATGGGCTTAAAAGATCTTATGTACTTAAAAAAGCCAAAAGCCAAAAGTTATGAAATCCTCACTTTTGATAAGCTCACCCAAATGGGCTCATAAGCCATAAGTATGGAAATCCTAACTTATGACTTGTAGCTTATAAGCTGACTGCATTTATTTAATTTTTTTATTCTATTTTACCTAATATTTTAGTTATTCTAAAAGTACCTTTGAAACACTAGACCTAAATTTATATTAATTATTTCATCAAATTATTCTCAGTTTCAACACTTTTATCCAAACACATGTTTTTCAATTTCAGCTACTTTTAGTAAACTATATCAACTACTTTCAACAAGCTGCTTATAAGCTACTTTTTATCAGCTAACCCAAACAAGCTCTTCAATTGCCCTAACATCATCACAATGATGCCATCAATGATCTTTTAAATCTTGAATTTTATTAGTTTTAATGATGGCATCGGTAGATTACTGATTCCATTAGTACGTTTATTATTTTTACTACTTTTTACCCTACTATCTTGCCTATATGTAGTTTTCTTCTCCGTCGATAATCCCCATGAAAGTCCATATTCTTTCTCAAGTTTTTTTATTTTACAGTCACTATCTTTCTTTCCACCATATCTGACCACTAATTTCTTATATTTCTCTCCGTTTCAACAATTTCTTTGGTTTTCCTTTAAACATCCACCATGTCTAAACAACAAAGAGATGTTGAATTCTATCTTCTTCTAAACCCTAATTTAAGTAGACATATCATTCATGAAAGGGAGTTAGATTTCGATCAAGAAGACAGAGAAATCAAGAAGTTCATCTATGATACAATATAAGAGTACAATTGGAAAAAGTATGCAGAGAGTGTAGGTGACCTTTTTCTTGAGTTTGTCACTGAATTCTGCTAGAATATACACACTAAAGTATGGTCAAAGGGATAATAATTGATTTTTCATCTGAAATAATTAATGAAATCTACAATCTTGACATAGTAGATGAGAGTAAAGCCCAATACTTTGTAAACAACCCTGATAGTGATATAATTGAAGCAATATTGTGTTCTTTTAGAGCCAACTGGGGTTCGACACAAATGGTTTTAGAGACAATTTTAAAGGGGTAAACATTAGCTATAAGTTTAGACTATTTATTTCTTTCATATCTTCTAAGTTCACACCTAATACAAGTACTATTGTGTTGCATATGAATAAGATCTCTTTGCTATATTGTCTCTATGAAAGAATGCATTTGAATGTAGGTAATTTGATAAGTTAAAATTTGAAAGAAAAAAAAAGTTAGGGTGCATCTTATGCGACAATCTGGTTTCCAAGTACTATCACCAAGTTGTGTTCTTATTTTGGAGTCAAAACTAACAGTGTGAAAAAAATCATGATATTTAACAAATGGATTGGACAAAAATATTGGACACAGATTTATCCCACAAATGGCTCAAGAAGACAAAAGGGGAAGAGGAGCCCTTCAGGAAAAGTGTAACTCCATCTTTAAAAGATATTTGGATTGCAACCTGTTAGGGATGATTGGAGGTAAAAATTGAATGAGTTAGAGAAAAAATGAGAGTTGGTTTTGAGGAGATAAGAGAGGAGAATAGGGCTGGTTTTGAGGCAATAAGAGAGGAAATAAGGGCTGAATTTTCTGATTTAAAACGTGAATTGGAAAGGATGGAGATATGATACATGTAGAGATTTGATCGTACTGAATATATTCAGATGCTTCTTGATTTACAATTCTACAATGAATCTTGTGTCATGTAATCAGTTGAATATGTTTTGTATCCACAACCAGTTCACTCCACAGATGAATAAGGGTCCATCTGAATTTCCATGTATAGTCTTTCTTGATCCTGACAATTGCCCCATCCCTCAATTCATTGTGCTACCACAAGAACCAGCCCATCTACAGGTCCCTACCAATGCACCACCACCAGCTACTGCACTCCAAATGGTTAACCTAACTTCTCAGAGTAGTAATTTTTTTTTGCTAATTTGCCTAATCTTAGTCCTCAATTCTCAAATTCATGTACTATTAGGAAGTGTGAGTTGGTGTCTGACGTGCCAAGTTGAAAAAGGCATAGGGCAGGAAAAGCTGTTATTTCTAATGAGAGCAAACCAGTCTCCGATTTGCATATTTTGTGGCGCGATTGGAGGGTTGCAACAACTAAAAGAGTCAATGAGAACTCAAGTGAAGGAAGTAAGGGACATGTTTGTATGTTTTTGGTGTGGTTTTTTTTTTTTTTCTTTTTTTTTGGGGGGGGGGGGGGTATACTTGATTGATTGGGATAAAGAAGTTGCTAGAGAGAAAGTGTTGTATGTTGTCCATTGTTCTTGTATTTTATCATCCAGGAGAATTATGCTATTCATGTTTTGAGGGAGGATGATGCTATTCTATGTTGGTAATATTGATAGCTACTACTTAGTTTTTTTTGTGTGTGTGTGTGATATATATATATATATATATATATATATATATATATATATATATATATATATATATATATAAAGTTAGCCTTGAAGGAAAGAAGAAAAAGTAGAAGAAGAGGACAAGATGAAAGATGAATGGCCTTGTGCAGAAAGGGCTCGTGTAGCTATTGGGCCCACATATCTTTCATTTATGGCCCAAAAAGCTCTGTGTATTTGCATGTATGTATGTGTGTGTGTGTATATATATATATATATATATATATATATATATATATATATATATATGGCATATGTAGTAGCATTTCGATATTTATTTATCTTATGCTTGTTTTGCGGGCCCACATAGATGCTCGAGAACTATGGAATCACCCCTAATTATTGTAAAATTATTAGACGCAGTATTACTATTATCATGTTGATATTCCTCTTGTGTTTTAGTATTTCTTTTTCTCTAGTAACGTTTGTTTCGCTAACTGTTTTTGTTTTTGATGATATTTTGATTTCTCATTTAAAAAATTTTAAAAAAAAATTATAGGAAAAATACATCGACAGCCCCTTAAAGTTGTTCACGCTTTTTACTTTGAAACTTCAACTTAGATCTGTTTTATTTGAGCACTCCAACTACATCTCAAATGGGTTATCTAGACACAAAGTACAAATGTGGCACAAAAAGTATTTTACACTTGATGACCGGAGCGTGAGTAAAGAAATATAAATATTTTCTCTTTATTTTTTGACAATATTTTGTCATCTTTCTCTTTCACCCTTTCATCTCCTTTATGGCTCCACCATTTTCAACCATTTACTCCTAATTCCTCCTCTTGGCTTACTTAGACAATCAATTTAATTCAACAATAAGTTTTTATCAATCAATTTAATAGGGCAATTCAAAGATTTCAAATCACAATTTCGCTAGCATATATACTAGAATTAAGAATTTTCAAAAATCTATAAAATTATGAAAATCCATTTTGTCCCAAAAAACAGAGACAACCCCACCAAAATAATCAAGAAAATAGAAAAACAAAAAAAAATAATAATAATAAGAAAAAACACACAAAGAATTTTGCTCTTAATTTCCTCTTCAACTCTCAGCTTTACGCTCGTCAACTTTTACTGAATCAGAGGATTGATCACAATCTTAGTGAAATCATCAAATTGTGCTATCACCAAGGACAACGACAATTCGTGCTGACTTTTTTCTGACAGATTTGGTAAATTTTCTGATAATGAATTGGATGATAATGAATTGGATGTTATTGATGAGGAGAATCTCGATACTGAACATATGGAGGAAGATGGATACTTGGTAGACAAAGAAGCTCTTAATTATGATGATTTAGATAATGTTTCCAAGCTTCAAAAATCAACGAAAACTTCTGCTCTTCCCCAAAAATAAAATCAAGCAAGTTCAAAGTATTCTTCTTTTCCCCTTAAAAGCAAACTGAAACCAGAATAATTTTTTTTTTTTTAAAAAAAAGCAAATCCAGATGAGAGATTATTTCAACGTCCATCATCTCCTATACAGACTGCCGCCGTGAAAATCATGTAGCGTCAATACGACTGCGGCGATAGTGTTATTTATGGTGGCGACGATTCTACTAATTTCGTTGTTTTGATGCTATCAAAATTTTAAACAGCAAGATTACTTTACAATAGGAACTTATGGAAGCTTGATTTTTTTTTTTTTTTTTTTGTGTGTGTTATGTTTATGGAGTGAAATCTAAGTTCAAAATTTTTGGCGGAGAAAGAGCTTTTCATTTTTTTTTCGTTTTTTTTTTAAAAAAAAATTATTGTTAATTTCTTTAATTTAAAAGCCATGTGTCCCCTTTTTATTCATCACTTTGGCGTGTGAATTACACGCGGTTCTTGTGTTTGGCTGACCGTGAATTTTGTGTCTAGATAATACATTTGAGATGTGGTTGAAGTGTTCAAATGGAACAGACTTAAGTTGGAGCGTCAAAGTGAAAAGCGTGGACAACTTTAAGGAGTTGTTGATGTGTTTTATCAAAATTATAATATATATTAAATATATATATCTTATTTACATGCTTGAATAATTATATCTATTTATATGCTTGTCTATATACTTTAAATTTAATTATTGCACTTTTGTAAATACAAAAATCTGCAATATATAATTTTCTCATTTCTTGCAAATATTTATTTCTTTGATTTCTATCATCTAACTTCAAAGCTAATAATTTTATCTATGTGAAGGCGAAATCTGATATCTTAGAGCTCAAAAAATCATTGAAGTTGAGTAGTTTTATGATATAAAATAGGTGAACTCAATATTTTTAATAAAACTTGCTCCAAATGTCTCTCTAAACTAAGTAAAGATGAACACAATATCTTGAAAGATATACTTCATTTTACCTATCCAATTAATACCTCTTCAAGAAAGATAGACTTCCTTTCACATATGTAATGAATATCTCTTCTCCCAAAAAAAAAAAAAAAGAAAAGAAAGAAAGAAAGAAAGAAAAAGGAGTCTAGATACAACCATACAATCATGAGAATATAGTAATATAAGATGACAAAAACACAAAGAAGAAAAGACAAGGAAAAAAAATTTAGCCAGAGCAGATAAATAAAAAAAATAAATAAATAAACTGCTCAAGGACAATATAGTTGAATGGTCACCAAACAATATTTCTCTTCATACTATATAAAATTTCAAGCCACTCTACAAGCCAAATAAAAATAATATACTTGGATTCCATGTTAAAAGGCTGATGAGATTGACAACTGGTGCACGTTTATCAAAATGAATTGGATTTTCTTAGTATATAAGATCATAAAGTCATTAATTTAGATAAGGACATAAAGTGAGAGATATTGGTTTTTTGTCGAGCAAAGATGCAATAAAAGAAAGGTAAAGATTTGATCAACATGGAGAAAATTATATTTCTTCATATTTTTATTTTACAAAGAAGCAATGAAAATAGGGGAGTAAACATTCTTTTCTTTTCCTCGAGGACGAACAAAACTTCAAGCATGGGGAAATTTGATAGCTGTAAATTTATATATATTTAAATATATAAGTTAATAAATATATTAGTATCTTTTATATATAATGCATAATATTATATTCAAATATGTGCAAATACTTCTAAAATATAATGTAGGAAAAGAGAATGAAGAAAAGTGAACATAGAAGAGCTGATAGCATCCATCGTGGAAAAAGGAAGACAACAAATGCATAATTGAAACTCAGAAATGACATTACTGATTCAGAAATTGCATTATTGTTCCAGTAATAGGGTAAATGATCCA
Source organism: Petunia x hybrida (assembly GCA_037355625.1). NCBI lineage: Eukaryota > Viridiplantae > Streptophyta > Magnoliopsida > Solanales > Solanaceae > Petunia > Petunia x hybrida. The sequence continues at coordinate 992,673 of JBBBVM010000083.1, read as the reverse complement.
GAAATGACATTATTGTTTTGAAAATGGCATTACTAATCTAGTAATGGCATTACTAAGGTTTTTGCCCGGCTTGACTCCCTATAAATAGGTCAACTTCTTTAGTGGAAAAGATCATCCTTTGTCTGTGTAAAGCAAAAACCAAATACTCTCTATAATATTGGTTAAGATTTTAAGTGTTGAAATTGTACTTTCCTTTTTAAAAATACTAAGTGTTTCCACTTTTGTAGTATTTAATATTTTCTCCATGGAGTAATTTCCTTTAAATTGGGATCAATGCTGAAGCTTGATATATTATTATAATGAAAATTTTGGTATTTTTATTATTCTTGAGTAAGAATGCTATTTTGTCAAATTCTTACATCAGAGTATCAAATACTAATTTTATCAACCCTGTATATTTATTTTATAATATTCTTCGCTAATTTTTGTTATCGAAAGAAACAAAAATTAAATGGTAATAATGCTAACCAAATATATTCTCGTGATAATTTGACATAGTTATATTTAATCACTCAAAATTATTTATCTTGATATTTGAGTTTTTTATTTGAGATAAGAAAATCATTTAGCCACGTTTTGGAATTTAACAAAAGCTAATCGAAAGATATTTTTATTCATACGATATACTCATTCAAGACAAGTATTTTTTAACTCCAATACTACAAGTTAATCATTTTATTATGCTAATCGAAAGAGGCATAATTAATTGAGAAACTCATAGTAGTATTAATTGTTTTCTCTTAAGCGATTGATATGTGGAATAGAAAATGAAATATTTGACTTTCATTATAATTTATACAAAGTGAATTCATGAATAGTAGGGATAATAAAAAATTTGTAGGATAGATTCTCCAATCTCTGTGGACAATATCACAAACTATACTAAAATTTGGCAAGAACGAGCAGTAAAATCCTATACACATCGGACTTATCACTATTCTTGGAATGTAAAGGAAAACATCATATAAATATAAACACGATCTTTGTAAACTTAAATATGGAAGAATCCTTATAGAAGTGTTGTTATTCCTCCAAAATGATGAAACTTACCGATGTTGGGCATATTTGATATATTTTAGATATCTATTTTCCCTATCTTTTACTTGAATTAAATGTTAAAGAATGCCCAACATTACTTATTTTTTAATATTCTACTAACTTGAGGTGTATGAATGATTTAGGCATGAGTTGGTGATACTTTGGGTAAGATGGATATATTTTTAGAGAAGTTTCGAGCCGTAATCAAAGAAGGAAAATGAAGAAGGGGTCGTGGAAAAGTCAGGGGAATAATGGCTTTGTAAGTCTCGTTGTATGAACCTTACAACAACCGTACATTATAAGAACGGCTGTGAGGCTTGGAACTTAAAGCTCACAGAAGGTCTTACATTTTAAGAGTTGTTGTACGACCTGGAAGTTTTTCATCTGAATTGGGATTAGGTTAAAACGTTTTATACTCTTTGTAATCCATATATAAGCATCCTTAAACATAATTTTAGGTATTTTGGATCTTTGGACCTTTGGGAGGCAGAGAAATGCCAGAGACGGGTTGGAGCTCAACGTCTACATTGAGTTTTCTTCTCTTTTCCTTTACATAGTTTGTTGGTTCTAGAGTTGTGGGGTTCTACATGATTGTTGATATTCCTAAGTAGATTTTATTTTATTGGTTTATCATATTGAGTTATTTATTCATATCTTGATCCTAATTATTTGATTGTTTGATCACCAATTGAATACTATCTACGAACCTAGGGTTGAACTCAAAAGCGGGAACCATAGATTGCAATAGGATTGAATAGAGCGTGTTCCTGAACCTGGGCATCAGAGAATAGTTTCGCGGTTAGGATAGACATATACCTAGCAGTCATGCTTAGTCACTATACAGGAAAAATAAAGCGTTCTTGTTAACTCTGATTCCATAGACATATAGACGTTAGGTTGGCTTGAATAGGCAAGCAGGGTATCATAAGAGTCTAGTGAATATTATTAACCCTGTGATTAGTAACTCAGACAAAGTCATTAAGTCATATTAACTAAAGAATTCAACATGATTGGCAGATATCTCATAACACTAAACTATTATCTCTTCTTGAAATCCAAAATTATGTTTAAATTATTTTAGTTGTTTGCTTAGTTTAAATTAGTTAACTTAGTTAGATTAATTCGCTATAAATTATTGGAATTTAATTAGTAATTGTTTGATTTATTTAATAGTTGATTAATAGACCTCGTGTGAACTATACTTTTACTCATCACTTTATTACTTGATCGACTGTGTATACTTGCGTGTGCATTTGGAATGACTATTCTTTCGACTTTGCAGGGAAGGTGGTGCACCGCAACAATGAATGGCCGCATGTTCTTCAGTTTTTAAAAATGGGCAGCTGTTTGTTCATCAGGGGTAACCACCCGTTCTTGAGATGTGGGATGCCAAAACTTTTGGCGGGCCGAACAAGGGCGGCTGACTTCTTCAAGTTGGGCTACCGCCTTGCTGTGATTCTTCATATTTCACTCTTACTGACTTGTGATATGGCTGTTTGGTTCCTTGCTTCTTTAAAATGTCTTTAGCATCCGACCAAGCAGAAATATGTCAATTACACTCACAAATTCTCAATTTTTTGACATATGTATGATGTTTGCTACGTATAAACTGAAACGATAATATCTTGAACTATTGCATATTTTGATGAAGTTAACAAAGTAGGCAAGATCTGAAATGAGCAACACAAAAGAGACTTGTCTTGTAGAAAAATAATAAATAAAGGAAAATATAGAGAAAAAAGATGGAGTTTTTACACTTATATACAATTTTGAAGCGTTAATTACAAAAAAATTAGCAATATTATTGATATTACAAAACATAGCATTATTTTTTATATACAAGTTGCTACAAACAACAAAAAAAGGGGAAAATATAGCCTCCACCTTACATTCCTCCCCTTTGCCGACCCCGTCGCCTATTGCCCCCACTGCCGCTTCCGAGCTGACTCCGCCGCCGTCCAGGTCTGCAACAATGGTGCAGAAATAGTTAGAAATTGTGCTAATACAGTCTAAAATAATACTGAAATAGTTAGAAACAGTAAAGATATAGTGAGATAAAGTGACATACAGTGCAGAAACGCAGAAACAACACAAAAATAATGCAGAAACTGTACGGGAACGCCGAAAAAATGCAGAAACAGTTAGATACAATGCAAAAACAATGCAAAAATGCAGAAAAAGTGAAAAAATAGTTAGATATAGTGAAGACATAGTGAAGATACATCAAAATAAAAAAGATGAAAATGACAACAGATCTGGCTGGAAAATTATAGATCCGGTATAAAAAATACTAGATCTCAACGAGCAGATCTGACCGGGAACACCATAAAAATCAAATTTTCAAACAAAATTATGTCATGGTTAACTTACAATACCATCTAGAACTTAGTGTACTAACAGATTCTTCCTGTCCATTTTCAACGTTTTGCGTTGTTCAACAAGTTCAGCGTGCCAGTTTGTACTGGTTTGGGGATCAGCTTTAAACTTTCTATATACATTTCTCAGTTGTTGAATGAGCATCAAGCATGAAGTAGTTGAACTATAAGATGACAACTATGTCACATCTGCGAGCCTAGAAATAAAAAAAATGACTTGGTGTCCAACAATATATTTCAAATGGAATGCTTAAGCTAGTCAGAAATAAAGGCAAATGCAAACATAGTTCACAAAGCCGAAGCGCATCAATAAAGCAATTGTACTTGGCACAGAACTCGAGGGTGCTTAACACATTCCCAAGAGTCAACCAAGATCCTACCCAAAACTCTGATACATACCATTAACGAGTCGAAGGTGTTCTATGTATACCTCTTTGGTGACTTGACATACCTTGAACTTGTCAAGTGGCGACTCCAAATCTCTTAATAATTTATACCTTAAAATACCGTCATTGCCTTAAAAACTACTTAATGTTTAAAAAGGGCGTGGCAATGGGACTTTTATTCATGGGGGCCTAAAGTGGAAGCTTTATTGGCCTTACCTTTGAGCCACCTATGAGTGCTTTACTAAAGGATGTATATTAATTAATCATGCATGAGTGAGAACAATGTATTAGTAAATAAATGGCATGGATCTGTTGGTTGGATGTAAACACCCTATGCAGTTAAACTTTTTCCTTTGTCTTGTTTATATTCATAGATACGCTATATATATTACCAAAAGGGGACTGTTACAGCTCAAAAAATAGAAAAACCATACTAAACTACTTCCTAGGCATCCCCAGTCAGCTATCGACTTCTCCTCTTCCCTACATCTCTCCTACTTACTACTATAGTTCTGTTAGACATGGTAAAAGTTTAAGCTATCCAATATACTCACTAGTTTTCTTTTTTGTGATCCTCAAAGATGTATCTCCCTTATGATCAGCTTGATGATATCTGTCTTGCTTCTCCTTTTCTTTTGGTATTCACATGAATTTCTCTCCAGCCAGACATGGTATATTGTAGCAGTCAATGTCATCCTATATAGTGTTGTTGCTGCCGCCCTTTTCCCACTGTACGCTATATATATATATTACAACATCTTATATTTGATGTTTGATAGGAAATATCATTTTATATATGTATAAATGCGAGAATTAAAACATCTTTATTGGCTGATATGGTCACTTTTTGATAATCAATGCATTGTCCGGAGAAAATGCTGTAGTGTTTGTTGTATTATGCTGAATATTCGAAATGGTTTATTGAGTACTTTATGTCTACAGTTTTTCCTAAAATGTGTCTTCGTTCAAAAACTCCCAACTGGCTAAAGTCACTCCGAGCTGTCAAAAATGATTACAATGATAAGCATACAAAAAATAAGGTTGCATGTGACACATGTCGTTATAAGTTCATCAATAAAGCTGAATATGATCAACAAATCAACAAAAAGCACCCAATGTATATTTCTTAGGATAACCAATGTTATTTAGTTCTAACTATATGTAAATACTTATATATTTTTGTTTAGCTAAAACTTGCGTAATAAGTAAAATAGTTGAATTTGTGTTTGGGGTCACAAGCAATAATGATATATCAAAGACCACAAGTAAGATTTTGGTTGTATTTATAAGTTGAATAGTACAATAAGGTGATTGAAGTACTTATAGGCAAACTTAACTCCAACCATAACCCTATTATAATTCAATTTATGATGCTCATAGCCCATTGCATAAGTCGGCTAAGTGACTAATACTCTAAGCAGGAGGAGTAGAGACCCCAAAAGTGACCCACCCATTTATGCTAGCACACCCGTTGGGCTCATGTTTTGTGGCTGCAACGGCCGGTGCCCACGAAGCTGACAGGTGCTTCTGGATCCGTAGCTTTTGTTATTCTTGGGCCCTTTCCATATGGGCCAACAGGCCTTCAGATCCGTAGGTTAGGAGTTATGTAATTTATGCTTACACAGTCAGTCTCCTAGTTGTTAAGTGCTTCCGTTAGTGCTCAGGAAGTGAAGTGATGTTCCAGTAGGAAGCCAACTTTATTATGCATTAATTGCGCTGTTTCGATTTGGCAGTTGTCGTTTCATAACATATACGTGTTTGCGCCTAATTGGTCATCCATTTTTTAGTCCCTCAAAGTCTATTATTGCGTCCCTTCTCAATCATATCATTAATACACCTTTTCATGTTTACAATCATTATAGTGTCTTTTTGTATTCTTCTTCTCACTTTCCTATATATATAGTTCAAACCTCAATTTGTCTCACCTTATTGCTTTCTTCCAAGCTTCTCCAACAAATATCTATGTGAACAACAAACCTTTTCGCCTTTCCTTTTCTTTCTCAAAACTTTCCATTCTTCAATGGTTGCTCCTACTGACTTCCTTGCTGCAGATTTCAACCTAGATCATTACGTCAGCTTGGTGACTAACTACTTCAATGACGACGAGATACATGAGAAAATAGACGGGTAAGCAGGCACCCTGTAACCTTCCCATCAATGCTTACCCCACTGATGTTATGGAGATGGTCCTACCTCTAGTAAGGGATCAACATAATTGGGGTCCTGAAATTGAGGTCTTCTTTCCTTTTAAAGACGAAATGGTCACTACCTATCGTGAAAGATTTTCCTTTATGTACACTTACCTTTTCACCATCAGACTTGAGTTGTTGGTTCATTTCGTTGTAGATAAGATGTGTCGGCAACACAACATCTAGGACAACTGAGTGCATTATGGGCGTTTCCAGAGAAGTGTTATGGGTATCAAAGAGAAACCTTTATAAGCACAAAGGGGATTGGTGGTGGAATGAAGTTGTCCAGGAGAAAGTGGAAGCAAAAAAACTGCATATTTGAAATTAATTGAGAGTAGTAATGAGGAAGAAAAGAGGAAAAATAGGTAAGGATATAAGACTGCCAAAAAGGAAGCAAAGTTAGTAGTTTCGACGGCTAAAACGACTGCTTTTGAGCGTCTATATAAAGAATTAGCTGAAAAGGGAGGAGACCAGAAGTTGTATAGGCTCGCGAAGGCTAGGGAGAGGTGATCATGAGATCTAGACCAAGTGAGGTGCATTAAGGATAAGGATGATGCGGTGCTGGTGGAAGAGGCCCATATTAGACGGAGATGGAAAACGTATTTTCATAAACTCTTGAACTCTGATGGCTATAGGCATATTGTGCTAAGTGAGTTTGCACACTCAGAGGGTCGCCGATATTTTGGATACTGTAGGCGCATAAGAGTTGAGGAGGTTAAGGGGGAAATTCGGAAGATGCGGGGGGTAGAGCGACCGGGCCAGATGAGATTCCAGTAGAGTTTTGGAAGAGTGCGGGCAGAGCATGTTTAGAGTGGCTGACCAGGTTGTTTAATGTCATCCTTAGGTCGGCAAAAATTCCTGAGAAATGGAGGTGGAGTTGTATGGTACCATTATATAAGAACAAGGGGGATGTTTAGAACTGCAACAATTATATGGGCATCAAATTACTCAGCCACACTATGAATGTCTGGAAGAGTGTGGTGGAGATGAGGATGAGGAGGGATATGGATATTTTTGAGAACTAATTTGGTTTCATGCCTGGGAGATCGACTACGGAGGCCATTCATCTGTTGAGGAGTCTGATTGAGCAGTATAGGGACAAGAAAAGAAACATGCATATGGTGTTCATTGACCTAGAAAAAGCATATGACAAGGTCCTTAAGGAGGTTATGTGGAGATGCCTGGAATCTAAAGGGGTTCCAGTGGTATGCATCATGGTGATTAAGGATATGTACGAAGGAGCTAAGACCCGAGTGAGAACAGTGGGAGGAGATTCAGACCACTTCCCGGTCAGCGCTTAGCCTATTTTTATTTGCACTGGTAATGGATGTATTGACTTAGAGTATCCAAGGAGAGGTGTCGTGGTGTATGTTATTTTAAGATGATATAGTATTGGTGGATGAGACACGCAGAGGTGTCAATGAGAAGTTGGAGGTGTGAAAGCAGACTGTAGAGTCTAAAGGCTTTAGACGAAGCATGACAAAAATATAATATATGGAATGCAAGTTTAGTGGCGCTCCTGATGAGTCAGATATTGAAGTGAGACTTGATTCTCAGGTCATTCCTAAGAAAGGAAGCTTCAAATATCTTGGCTCAATCCTCCAAGATAATAGAGAGATTGATGATGATGTCACACACCGTATAAGAGTAGGCTGGATGAAGCAGAGGCTCGCTTCCGATGTACCATGTGATAAGAGAGTGCTACTTACGCTTAAAGACAAATTCTATAGAGTTGTCATTAGACCAACTATGTTATATGGTGCAGAGTATTGGCCAATCGAGAATTCTCATATCCAAAAGATGAACATAGCGGAAATAAAAATTCTTAGATGGATATGTGGGCACACTAGGAGGGATATGATTAGGAATGAAGTCATTCGTGACAAGGTTGGCATAGCCCCAGTGTCTGAAAAGATACGATAAATGAGGTTGCGATAGTTCGATTACGTGAGAAAAAGGAATGTAGATGCTCTGGTTATGAGGTGTGAGAGGTTAGCAGTGCTGGGTCTACGGAGAGGTAAAGGTAGAGCAAAGAAGAACTGGGCTGAGGTGATTAGACAGGACATGACCCAGATCCATATCACCGAGGACATGACCTTGATAGAGGAGCGTGGAGGTCGAGGATTAGGGTAGAAGGTTAGGTAGTAGTCGAGTATCTTTTCCCGTATTAGATGTGGTACTATGCTTATGTAGATGATTTCCATTTTAGTCTTCGCCTTTATATCTACTGTTATTATCTTTTTGTTTTAGATATGCTTTAGTTTTAACTTTCTCTTCAGCTCGGTATTACTGGTATGATTTTCAAAAGTGTTTTCTCATTTTTTTTGCCTAACCGAGGGTCTATCGGAAGCAGCATTTCCACCTTAGTGGGAGTAAGGTCTGCGTACATTTCAGACCCCACTTATGGGATACACTGGGTATGTTGTTGTTGTTGTTGTTGTTGTTGTTGTTGTTGTTGTTGTTGTTGTTGTTGTTGTTGTTGGCAATACAACATTTGCTTAGCTCAAGTAGGCTCTCAAGCATGGTGACTCATCTTAACCTTGGAATTCCTAGCCGACAAGGCAACAGTTCCATTTAACTTTTGGTATCTCTACGCTCTCTACTCCCCCAACCGCTACCGCCTTCCCCAATACCTTATCCGGTATAGCCTTACAATCTTCAATCTCCATATACTTCCCAAACACACTTATCAACGTTTCCGCAATCGTATCCCAACCTAATCCGTGCATGAATATTTTTTGGTGAGCCAGATCTTTATCAACTAATTTCTCTATATTTTCTTTAAAATCATGGAATTTAACCAATGCTTCTTAAATAAGTGTTGTTATGATATTTAGTAAATTGTTCTAGAAGCTTCTCTAATGGCTCCAAATCTTCTTCTTCGCCTTCGCCTTGTTCTTTCTTCTTCACCTTGGTATCGCCTCTGTTTGTTTGTTAATTAGCACCTTTTTCATCTTGTTCTTATTCTTCGTTGTCTTTTGGGATTAGGTTCATCATCATCATCATCATCATCATCATCATCATCATCATCTTCTTCTTCTTCTTCTTCTTCTTCTTCTTTCTTAATGGTTTATAGTTCTTCTTGTTCTTGTTCTACTGAGGCAACTGCTGCTTCGACAACTCTAGTTTTTTGCTGCTTCGACAACTCTAGTTTTTTACTTTTTGGCCATTATTTTGAGAGAAAGAGTGGAAAGAATTAGGGTTTTAGTAGAACTTGGGGGCTAGGGTTCGAGGGGAGAGAGTGTGAGAGGAGGACAAAAGGGAAGAAGAGGCTGATATTTATCGTGTGGGTTGGGGGTTGCATTTGGGTATTGGGTCAGTTTGGAGTGGATCTCGTTCCTTTTCATGGAGCTTTAGACCACATACTTGACCGACCCAAATATTATATAGTCAAACCTCGTTATAGTGGCAACATTTTTTTGGAACATTCATTGCTGCTATAGTGAGTTGTTGTAATATATGTATATGGTTTTTAGGTCTCATTTACTTTTATAACCAAAAAGTACCCAAAAAGATATTTTTGTTTTGTATATTTTATGTTATAAACGAACTTAGAGATTTGTTTTAACAGAATAAGTTGTCAAGAACATATGCTTAAAAAACATAAAAGATTAGGTAAGTCATTAAATTTTAGGAAGTTATCAAGGCTGAATGGAGTGATAACAACCGTAATGAAACTTGATCTGTTCTCGGACCTTGTGGTTTTCTCACTAACGTTAAAAATAAAAAAGAAAAGCTCTATATTTGTTCATGAACTATTCGAGATGGTCTACCTTTCATTCTACTAATAGTTAAAGTTAAATGAGCTCCCGCAACCTGGAAAAAACCTCACCTAAGCATATATTCACAAATGTAACATTATTTTCAAAGTAGCTCCCAGTTACACTGATTAGCACCTAGAGCTAGCACACATCGCAAGATAAATTTCTAGCCCTTGGCTGCTTTAGAGACTCAATCTTCGTACGTACGACAACAGGTGCATGACCTAATCTCATACGCCATACTGAACAAAGAACATTATTTGAGGTTGTAGAGCCTGCAAGGCGGATACTTGTTGAACTTCTGAGCTGAGATAGAGCAAGAGCAAGCTAGGCCATTTTGCTCTTTACCAATCCATTTTCCTATCCATTGGATTGGCCCGGAAAATATAGAAATTTGGAAAGAACACCACATAGCAATTTAGTTCTTTTGTGAGTTGAGAGACTAACAACAAGTTAAACTTGACCTCCGGATTGTGGAACACATTACTGACCTCCTGATCTTAGAAATGCAAGAAGATCTTGTGCGAGCTATGTTGACTACAGTGTAAGTAGGTAAATATACCTTTCCACCTACCAATTTAGATGTATGTTCATGCTTGGTTATCAAAGTTATATTTGCCACCATATAATTGGTGGGACCAGTATCTATTATCCACCTATTAATAGGCACTCTTGACATAAAATGAGATTATATATGTAGTTGCAAAGGTAGACTGAGAAGAACTCTCTAGACCATCCATTTATTAAGCATTTGAACAATGTACTAGAGTTGTTCCTGTGCGAAAAATGAAGCAGCAAGACCCTTCCTAACATAAGAGTCATGAGGAGATCCTTTAGCAGAGAACTGGCTGTCAGATTGTCCTCTGGAACCATGATCTTTTGTCATGTGCCCGAACAATACCCAGATCAATAAAACAAATACTCTAGAGAGAGAGGAAAAACAGTGTGATTTTCGTGTGTTTTTCCTTTTGGCAAAAATACCTTTTATATAGTTTTGAGGGTTAAAGCCTTTTTCCAAAACTGTCTAGAATTTCTTTTCCACCAAGAAACCTCTCTCCTAGTCCTAATTGAATTTGGTCACAACAGGGACCACAAAATTAATTAACAAGGCTTCCAATTATGGAATTAAATATTTTCTCTAGAATTAACCTTTGCAGATTGTGGTCCAGAGTGCTAGGTGCCTGAAGGTTTTGGAGTCTCTAGAATTCCAATTCCTTTCCGGAGTAGATCCAGTTGCGCCTTTCCTTTTATACTTTGACCCAAACATAAACTTCTTGAATTTGAATAGGGTATCTCTAATGTAAACCCTCCACTTACAGAAATCACAGTATAGATTCATATTCCTCTAAAGTTTGGGGATTTAAACTAGTCTTATTTGCAACTAAAGTTGTGGTTTGTTTCTAGCAAATGTGCAATGTTTAGCACAATATGTTCACTTTCCCTTTCAATCATCACAGAGTAATCTTTATTTACAGTAGGGAGAGGTATCATCGGTAACTCTATCGCGTGGCTCGTCAATCAATATTATGTCGTTTGTAAATAAAAACACTATGGTACCTCCCTTTAGAAATGACATGCTAATTCATCCATCATCGAGGCAAACAAAAACGGGCTGAGGGCTGATCCCTGATGCAACCCTATCTCGACTGAAAAGTGCTCTGAGTCTCCTTCTACCATTCTTATTCGGGTCTGGCTCCATCGTACATGTCCGTGATCACTCTAATGTATGCCACATGTACCCATATAGATTTGAAGCACCTCCATAAAATCTCACTCGAAACTTTCTTGTATGCCTTTTTTTTTTATTCCTATATTGCTCTACCATTCCCCTTATAATATTTAATGTTGTCCGTAGTCGATCGTCCAGTCATGAATCTTAATTGATTCTCAGAAATACATACATCCCTCCTCATTCTCATCTCTACCACCCTTTTTCAAACTCTCATAGTGTGGCTTAGTAGTTTAATACTCCTATAGTTGTTACAATTTTTAATATCACCCTTGTTCTTGTACAACGGAATCCTTGTACTCGAAAACAACGGAATCCTTGTACTCGAATTTTATTCTTTGAGCATTTTTGTTGTCCTAAAGATGAAATTGCACAACCTAGTTAGCCACTCCATACCTACTTTCCCTGTGCTCTTCTAGAACTCCACTATGATCTTGTCTGGCTCGATAACTCTTCCCCCTCGCATCTTACAGATTGCCCCCTTAACCTTTTCCAATTTTATAACAGCTGCAAACCTAAAATCTCGGCGCCTCTCGGAATGCACCCCTCTATATTTAATAGTTTATGGAAGTATGTATGTCATTTCTGTCTAATGTGAGTCTCCTCCACCAATCTAAGTCATGTGTCTGCCTCTCCCTCGCCTTGACGAGCCTATACAACTTCTTTTCCTTACCTTTGTTCGTTGTTTCTTTATACAAACGTTCAAAAGCTGACGTTTTAGCTCCATTATCGCTAACTTCGCTTCTCTGTTGTAGTCTTACACCTTTCTCTATTTGCCTTCTTTTCTTTCTCGTCTTTGCTTTCCACTAACTTCATATAAGCAACTTTTTTGGCTTCCACCTTCCCTTAGTGACACGACCTGAATTCTCGGTTTGGCCGTGCGGGCACCCGACCACCTCCCCTAATCCTGTCGGGCGAACCCTATTGACTGAATCGATATAAATTGTGAAGAATTACCTTGAAATGAAAATGAACTAAACTTTAACAACATAAGATAACTCTCAAGGATAGACAAACATACAAGCTGTCTGAATAATGCAACTAACTACCCAGAAAACACAGTTTTAAAGGTTTCCATATCAGACATCTAAGAAGGCCAAAAGATATGCACACCTCTCGAAGGGAGCAAAAGTAAGGAAAACTGTAATATCTGAAGTTGGTGGCCGCAATAAACAAGATGGCTCACCGTAGACAGCTGAGAATGTACTACTCCTCAATCACGGCGGGACTGGCTGGGTCCTGGAGCAGAATCTGCCAAACGAAAAGAAAACATAAGAAAAAAATAGGGGGTGAGTCATAAGGACTCAATAAGTGTGAACAAACTAGCAACCTCGAAAAATAGATACGCTAGTCAGGGAAATGGAACCAGACAACAATCAACAAATAAGCAATGCACATATAAGCAGAACAGTAGTCATGTACAGAAAATCTACACAATAGTATGAAATGAAATGGAATGAGATGAAATAAGATGAAATGAAATGAAATGAGATGCAAAGGGTCACATGTGATGAATGGAGCGGAATCCTCCTGCTCCGAGGGCGGAATCCTCCTACCCCCAATATGATGCGATGGAGCGGAATCCTCCTGCTCCAAGGACAGAATCCTCCTACCCTCAATATGATGCAATGGAGCGGAATCCTCCTACCCTCAATATGATGCGATGGAGCGGAATCCTTCTGCTCCGAGGGCGGAATCCTCCTGCTCCGAGGGCGGAATCCTCCTACCCTCAATATGATGCGATGATAACCCTTCACCGGCGCGGGACTCTCATCGACTGCCGGGAAGTATATGTCAACTCACAGCCAGAGTACAATGCTCAAAACCTCAATGCAATACCAACAACAGGACATAACATATAACATAGAATGTAAATCCAAAGCTTAGGCGTAATGAGTACGCCTATCGGCAGCTACACACGTAAGGAACACGTGGTAGAAAATCTACGAGGCCAAGTGTCTCCAAAGAAATGGATATAAACACTTACCGTATTCCAAAGCCAGCCCTGCTACTCAACAACTGCTTTTTCCTTTGGATTAACTGACAAACGATCCCGCTCTATTCAATAAGCAGAAAAATTATATCAAATAAAGCTAAAGGCTTCATTCCTTATGTCTTAGCGCAATCCAGTTAGGAACCTGATACCCTATTCGCATACGCAATACGTAGGCTAGGCCTATGTACAGGGTTCAAAGTCCCATAACCAAACCTTAAATAAATTACATTTATATGTTGCCCATAACTCACTGAGTACGAATATATAATTATTTCCATCATCGGGGTCCAATTGACCCTTTAAACTATCAATTTAAGTCATTAGGGCGATGTCTAATATCCCTATTTTTACCATAAAAATATATTCAAACACACGTAATAAGCTAAGATAATGAGTTAACATTATTACCTGGAGATTTGGGATAGAAATTCCACTATTTTCCCACCTCTTTTTCCCTTTTTTCCTCTTTCTTTTCTAATCTTTCTTTCCTCTGTTTTTTGTTCGTATGTTTCTGCTCTATATCATAGCTACTGCTGCTAAGGGATTAAATCACTTAGCTAACCGACTTTTCAAATTATTTTTTATTTTTTTTTTTAAATTCGCTACGACGATTAAAATTAAAAGAAACCCTAGAGAAGTCGAAATGATCCCAAATTTTTCAAGTAAGTTATACAAATATATGTAACATACTCGCGAAGACGGATCTCAAATCGGACTCCCGAAACTCAAGATGCGAATTTAAAGAAAAAAGGTCAAATTATTTAACTTTCAGCATTTTAGCGGAAACTAGCCGAAAAACATCGAAATTCACTTTCGAAAAATCACAAAAGTCACAGATAATCATACCAACCTAACGGCGCTTTCGGATTTCGAATCGGAGCTCATTCGCCAAAACCGAGCTCAAAAATCTCTTTTTAATATTTATCGACAATAAAAACTGAAACCTTCTTCCGATGCCTACCAAACGAGGTCTGATTTAGCTCAAATTTTACAGACAGGTCCTAATGGACCTTATAAATATTTTAAAATTATCGGCACACCAATCGGAGTTTTAACTTCCGAAACGACTGACCGAGATCGTTTCACTTAGGCCTCTTCATTCCACCACCTGTCCCCTCTGTGTCTGCTAAGTTACCGTTTAAGATCCCTAACACCTTATTTAGCTGCTCTTCTAATACAATCAGCTGCCCTCGTCTATTCACATCACCAGTACTCTCCCAAGACCTCATAGCACCGGCTTCTCCCTCAACTCTTAGAATATTCCATTAATGAAGGCCCCACTCTTGGCAAGCGTTTGGACATAGTTTTTGGGGTCATTTTTTGGAGATTTTTTGGGATTTCCCAAAAAATCCCAAAAACTGGTTGAACCCAGTTTTTGGGAAATCCCCTCACAAACTTCAAATTTTGTTCCAAATAAAATGCATGTCCAAACAAAATTTCAATTTCCCAAGTTTCAAATCCCAAATCCCAAATCATGTCCAAACGGGAGCTTGATTGTAGGTTGGTTATTTTCTAAAATAATTAATCAAACATAAAAGAATTATAAAATATTTTCTTATATATATTTTTGATCATACCAAATGCCCCCATTATAACGTAAATTTCATGTCTATTTAAATTTGTCACATGTATATCGAAACATTTTAGTGCTGTACTTGCCCAATAACATAGCTTTAGCCAGACCCGAAACCGAGAAGATTCCGTTTCACTATAAACCTCTGGGCCAGCCCCATCAAGAAAATCAATCACTTACTCATTTATAGATGAAAAAAAGGAACAAAAAGGCAGTTTCAAGATTTGAAGAAACAAAAAACTGATACGTGGATTCCTTATACGAAAGACAAGAAGTTCTCTTTTCTGTTTGATCCTCTTCTTCTGCCAGGTAATACATACATCCATACACATACATAACCCCTTCTTTTATCTCTCTCTCTCTTTTCTTATACTTTTAATTTTCTTTCTTTCCCTCTTTTATTGGTTAAATAATAAATTCTGGTGTTATTTTTGTCATCTAGTTTAAAAAAAAAACATTCTTGATTGAATGGGTTTGCAATTAATTATTTTGAAATGAACTAGTTTGAATATTGGAGTGAGACATATTTAAATATTAATTATTGAGGATTCATTTAACTTGTTTGAGATTAAGAGGTGGTAGTAGTAGTAATGGTAAATGGTAATTTTAGTTGTGGTTCTTGTGAAAGTTGTGATCTTTATCCTTCCTTTGGTATGTATCTGAATTCTTACACGTGATTGGAAACAACATGGGGTTTGAGGCTTAGTACTGTAGTTTCATTATATCTTTAATATTTTGGTGTTATTGCTTTTCTTTACCTTGGTATTTTTATCTTAGAATTTTATTCTTGTATTTTTTTCCTTTTCTTTTCCCGAACCCGTTTTCAAAACTGCTTTTCTTGAGCCGAAGATCTGTCAGAAACAACCTCTATATTTCACTCAAAATAGGGGTAAGGTCTGTGTACTCCTCGCCCTTCTTAGACCCCACTTGTGGGATCGTGCCAGGTATGTTGTGGTTGTTGTTGTGTGTTTTAGGGGGGAACTCTGCCTGTGTGAGCTTGCTCACGTGCCCCAAGTCTGGATAAAGGAGGAGGGCTCTAGTGTAAAACTAGCAAATTTATTCTGAATCCTTGTTTAGGGCTGAGACATAATAGTAGTTGACTAGTTGTTATTGGGGTTTTGGTGTTGGGGTGAGGGTGTGAGAGTATGGCAGATTTCTCAAGAAAAAGTGGAAGCATTTTTCTGGTGAATTTTGAAAATAAGCCTAAATTTTTGTCCCTTTTGGTGTAGAATGAGTTTAAATGAAATAACATAGTAAGTGAGTGTAGTTGCTGATATTGGGGTTTTGGGGGTTGGGGGTGGGGGGGTTGGGAGAGTACGATAGATTTCTCAAGAAAAGTGAAATCCTTTATGTAGTGAATTGCAAATATGAGTGAAAGTTTCCTTTTTTTGGTGTGGATGAGTTTAAATTGAGTAAGATGGCAAGTGAGAGTTCATATACCCAACCCCAACTTACTTAAACTAAAGCGTAGTTGTTGTTGTTGGTCTTAGCGGGGAAATTGGCCTGACTAAAGCAAAACAGATATAGACATTTCATTATTGTTCATGTAACTAGTTCCAACTTGTCCGGGAGAAGTAAAGCTTTTCGATGGTGAAGATTGCATGTACCACTGATAACCTATCCTTTCTGGCACTAAAGGGGGAATGGGGCTCGACTAGAGTAGATTGGATACAGAGGATTCATTAGGTCGAATTCAACTAGTTTAGGAATGAGCCGCATTTTTCTTTCTGAGATGATTGATTGACTGATTGATCTTTCTTAAAGGGTATGATCTAGAATTTATTTTCTTCTATATTTTTGACAATAAGTGCTATTTCTCAGCAGAATAGGTTTTTATTAGGGGTTAAGGTTGGAGGTTTTGATGAATGGGGAGTCAGACCATGAATACTCATGGGAGTGGGCAACAATCTCATTTACAGTCGTTGGACATGCGAAAAATCATTGTTTAACCTCACATTTGACGAGGTTAAGAACCAGTTGGGTGATTTAGGTAAGCCTCCGGGCAGTATGAATCTTGATGAGTACTCACAAGTGTTTGGAATGCAGATTTAAATCAGTCTGCTGGAGTGGATATTGATGATACTTCCCCTGCCACTTCTTGTCAGCATCAGGCTAGCTTAACTCTGGCAAAAGTGGTTAGTAGTAGGCAGTTGATAAAGTGTGGAGACATACGTCAAGGCTAGGAGGTGAGATATCTCGAGAGCATGAACACTCCGAAGATAGAGCAAGCTCTTGGTGAGACGACTTTGGAGGACTACTTGGCGAAAGCTGGCCTTTTCGTTGCTGATGCTTCTTTAGGACATACAATGTCATTAGATAATCCTACTGCAATGCAAAATTTTGTGCCTCCGATAGGCTTGTCACCATCTAATTCGATTGATGCATTGTCGGATACACCAGTCTCTGGACGGAAGAGGGATGCTGGGAATATTGATAAGACTCTTGATAGGAGACTAAGGAGAAAGATCAAGAATAGAGAGTCAGCTGCACGCTCCAGAGCGAGAAAACAGGTGTGCTGTTGTCTGATAATGTTTTGATTGCTCTTACAGTTTGCATTTGCATTTCACAGTTTAATATTATTTTCATCTCCATGGTCTAGGCTTACCAAAATGAGCTGGTGAACAAGGTGTCACGTCTGGAGGAGGAGAACATGAAGCTTAAGAAAGAGAAGGTAGGGATTCTCTGATCTTCTTTACGAGGTTTCAAACATTAGATATATCATTTTATTTAAAAATATTTCTAGTATTATGGCTTCTGATGTCATTCATGAGTTCAGTTAGCTGATTCATAACTGCCTCTACTCTCTGTGCCATTTGTCTCTAGTAAAAGATTGGAGACCTCAGATAATCCGATTGTAGAAGAGGAATCATTTTAAAAGTGAGATATTAGATCTGTGAAAGGTAGCCAGCTTTGACTATAGTATTTAATGTAGCCTAAAATTTTGATTGATAAAACTATTAGCTTTGTACTGGAATTAGAGAGATCATTAATTATATAGGCTTGTCAAGTATGTGGATTTAAGTGGGAAATGCTTAATGTGAAAGAAGGGCTGAGCCCTAAAACATATCAAACACATTCTGATTAATCTTAAGTAACTCAAGATAAGAACTATAAGTAGATTGGTCATGGATGGCTGTTTATGTCTGAAGTTCATCCCTATGCCACTTCTTTCTTGTTAATGTCAGTATCAAATAATCTATTAGGTTTTGGCTCAAATTAGCTGTTAGAACTAGAATTTAGGAATCTCCCTGATTAGCTAGCTTTCTTGATTAGACCCTGTGATCCTTGATTTTTCTTGGGGGTGGGTAGAGAGGCGAAAGAGGAGGAGTATGTTTTTGTAGTCTAGGCAGAAAATGGGCTTTGATCGGGTAGAAAAGTCAGATTTTCATTTGCTGATTTCTGGTTGACTCGAGTGTTGCAAGGTAAAATGAGTAGATCATGAGAACTGTGTCATAAGCAGTGATGTGTGTAATTGCAAATTTTCCCACTTCAACCTGACATTCCAAAGTGATCTGATTGGTACATTTTTGGCACGTGCCCAGAAAGACTTATTTATTCTGTATGTTTCTTGTGATGTAATCACTATATTGGTTCCTTATCATCAAGATTTCAACATGCTGTATTTTCAGTCCGCTATCCTTTTAGCATTACCAAAATGTTCCTTTTAACCTACCACAATTTTTTTGGAAAGCACTTTGTTTGATACTTTGTGCACTGGGCTGACCTCTTTTCTTTTCTTTTTCTTTTTTTTTTTTTTTAAAATTAAAAAACTATTTTTGCTCTCCAACTTAAGTCTGACAAAGGTGAAAGTACCTACTTAAGATACTGCAGAGTACCTAGGTTGTGTGTGTGCTGAGGAACCCTAGCACTAGTGTCTACTACTTTCTTCAACACAAGTATGACGTGTATATTCCGTGACTTGAGGAAAACAGGAAAAAAGTCTTTAAGATCTGATGATATAAAAGTAGAGCAAAAAGTAAAGGACCAACAAATCAAACCCATTAAACGACAAGGTTTATTTATGCTTGTTTGTAGGTTGCTTACATGGTTGTTTTGTTTGGGTACCTTCGACGATTTAATACTTTGGGTTCATAAGACCTCATGCATTTGGTATGTTACGTCATGAGTTTTAAAATAAAATAAAATTAATATAATAAACTAAAAGTACTTTAATATCTGTTGTTCATCAATATGTCATGTCATACCATGTAATTTCACATAAGGGGTCTTCATGAAGGTAAAATGGGAATGCTAGATTAAGTAGTTTACAAATATAGAAAGCTCAATTTTTAGACGCAGACTAAAGAGGAAAGCTTCCGTGTACAACGGAACCGAGTGAGTAGTCATGCATGTTGTATTTGGGTTGGAAAGCTAGCTTCAAACTTGGTGCTTAAGTCCCTTTTTCCCTTCAAAATCAATCCTAGTGATGCCATGCAAGTCGACCACTTCTTTAAATTAGCATGATCCGCAAGCACGCTTATACGTTGTAATGGACTAAAGTGAGTATAAGATCATCTTTGAAATGCTTTAGGAATGTGATTGATGATTGATGTGATGTTGTTGGGATGATGCTAGTGGACTGATGGTCGTAGAGTTAGAGGCTTGTTGTACGCCATGATTGATTGAATTGGGCTTTAGGTATTCTCTTGTTACTTTCCTAATGTAGGAGAACTGAGTTTACTTTGGAACTTCCCTTCTTTTCCTCTTCCCCTTGCTGGTAAAGTGATATTTACCTTCTTAACTTACTGCATCAAAAGAAAAGGACAAGCAGGTATTCTGTAATATTTATTAATAGAAAAAGATGTAAAGAAAGGTGTTCGGGTAGCTGTAAATAAGAGATGTTTCGAAGATCAAAAACTGTACATGCTTATGTAAAGAATAGATGCCTGCAGAATCTTTACTTTTGGTAGGAATAGTATCATACAAGATCTGTCGCAGTATAAAATGTTTTGGAACTTTTGGTGGTGGTATCTAAAACAGCAATGCAGTAACTTATTAGTATCTGTTATCTTGTACTACCTTCTTGGTACTTTTGTTAATGAAATTTTCTTTCCTTATCAATATTTTTTTGAAAGACGATGTCAAAAAGGAACTCAATCTAGAGTTCCAGTAATCTCTACATCATGTTATCGTCTAACACTCCTCAGTTCATATTTTATGTCAACTTCTGGTTCCTATTCCACGACTCTGTTCCTTGTATTTGAATGTATGTTAACTTGTTAAGTGTGCTTTTTAGCTATGAAGACTTGTGCTCGAATTTGGTCTTCTGATAGTTTGGTTACTGGAAAACCCTAGCTTGCATTGCAAATTCCTAAGTCTGAATGTGTGATATCAAATGCATTTACGGATGTTGGGTGGAAAAAAGTCTTTCACTATGCTTCTTATTATGGTCCAAAAGTAGTATTACTTTTGGGGTTATGGTGCTTGTTGACCACTTCACCTTTGTTCTGATTAATGTAAGGACTTATTGTCCTAAGTTTGTATTCGTCTGCCTTTCTCAATGTAGGCACTCTCTCTCTCTCTCTCTGTAAAGCCTGACAGCCTATAGTATTTGTGACTAATTATAAGTAGCCTAAATCTGTAGGGGTATTTAATCATGGTATCTACCAAATCGAGGGTGGCTGTAGTGTTCTTGCCATAGGATTACCGTTCTTCTAAGAAATCATATCCTTGACGTTATATGTGTTTGACATTCTCTTTCCTAGAATTATATTAGATATATCATATAAGATGTGTTTACGAATCTTTAAACAACTAACTAATCACAGTATGCCTTTCTAATGCTATAGGAGTTTCCAGCGCATGTCTTTCCCATAAGGGATTTGTGATAATCCTGTCCCTGATAGTATGTTAGAGCAGGGACTTTTCGTACATTTGTTGGAGTGGCTCTGCAGCTAGGGTAGCTGCTGTGGCTATTTAGCTGTCTTGTTAGTGCTGATAACATTGAGCATTTAAGGGATGTCGCATATAGAGTTCGTTCAGGTTTACTGATCTTATTGGTGATGAGTATCCTTTCTCGTTTCTAGTTTCATGCTGGCAACTTGGATTACCTGTTTCCGGAGGATGCTATTGTTGAGTTCTGTCTCTTGGTATTCAAGTATGGTCGGCCTGCAAATCTGAAACCACTGGATAAGTTTGGATTCTAGGATTTAAAATACAGTACTTTTTCTTCTCGAGGATCCACATAATCCTTTCCAGTTTTCTTTTTCCTTGTGCCGAAGAGAGTTGCAAGGCATGCAAAATTTGAAATAGTACTACATTATAGAAGCACTTTGTTTTCTGTCAACGAAGTCTTGCTTATATTTGGCTTGAAAATTGTGGGAGCATGGCTTGAATCGTTTTATATATTTCCTACTCAGTTCTGTCTTGTTACTATCTAATGGCACATATATCAACTTAACAAAACACGCTATGTCTACGTGTTTCCGGAAACACCTTTCTTATTTCTGTTCCTGATTCTGCCTTGCAGGAGCTGGAGAAGATGTTATCTGAGTTGTCCCCTGAACCAAGATATCAGCTCAGACGAACGAGTTCATTCTGATGAGCTCTAGTTGTTCTGCAGAAGTTCTGGTAGTGTCGTAGGCATAGGATTGAGTATCCTCTATGAAAGCTCTTAGGAGTTGGAGATATATAGGCAAGTTTGCTTCTTCTGATGATGTGCTTTTGCTTCCCACCCATAACTTAGGCTTTGTTTATCTGTATATGTTATAGATATTGTTCTAGATGTGTATGAAAACTTTTTTGATCAGTAGATGCATATGAAAAATTGATTGTCAGGACAACTACTATTGTGATTGTTTTGGCGAGTTTGATCAAGAGGGACAAAAGAGAGATGCTTTCTATCCGTCAAAAGCAAATTTTTGCTCCCTATTCGATGAAAAGAAATGAAGAACTCTGGGCATAACAAGTTGGGTGGTTGGGACCTTTTAGAAAGAGTGTTTTTCATTCGGTAAACAAAAAGGATCGACTCAAAAGAGCTGCTCTTTAGTCGAGAACTTCATCTTTCATTACATTTGACCCTTTTTATGATACTTTTTCTTTCAGAAAATTTTGAATCTGGGTTTTCTAAATCTCCTGTAGTACAATTAAGATTTATGTGACTAAAAAGAAGAAACAAAAGGCATTATTTGATTTTTTTAGTTCTGTAATTGATGAGGACGAAGTGACTAGTAAGTATCGGACACTGAATGATTATGTTACACTGATTTAGGTAAATCAGTGTAAACGTTGGGGAAAAGAGTGAAGGGACTGTCTTTAATGGAAAAAGGAAAGTGAAGGTACTACCTACAACATAGAGAAATAGGGGAAAAGGATAGAGAGAGATAGAGAGAAGATAGAGTTTACTATTTTCATTCATACCATAAAAATGATGATGGAATTGTTACTATTGCAACAGGGAAGATAAAATCAAATAGCGTGACGAATTTATATATTCTGTAGGCAAGTAGTTTTTTCCCCTCCTTACCATTAATAGCCCCTTTGTTGTTTTGCACAATGGTCTTTTCTATTAGCTCCCACAACTTCACAATAACGGAAACAATACTTGGTATTTCCAAGAATTGGACCTGATAACTATCCCAGGATCCCATATTTCACGAAAACTAGAAAATATGCTTGCTCCCTTACTCCTCATATCATATGGTATATATAATATCTTCGCAAGAAAGCTCGCATTCCGGAATTTACATTCCACCTTGGGTACACCCAAAATAGGGATTGGAATAATAAGAACTCTTGGTCTATACAGATTACCAGAATGCGATTCCCATATACTTGCATCAGGTTGCATGATTCTCTTAAGTTTCCCATACACATCAGCAAATGAACTCCCATGTACTAATAAACTAGAGTTCTTCCAACAACAAACACCTCTGTTTACAAGTATCACGGCACCAACTTCTAGTCTTATTACTCCTGTATCTTGATCAAAAGTAACTGCAGCTGTCACACAAAGACCAGAAGAACCAAGACTAGTAGTTGAAATTTGTGACATATAGATCACCAACCATCATCATTTTTACGTCACCTCTTAAATGAGTTCCATTTTTCAAGTTATTAACAATTCCACTAATGATGAGCCAAACTACTACTTTCTTTATCCATAAATGCCAATAAATAGTCGATGCCAGTGAATTAGCAAGGTCAAAAGTAACACCTCTAACAAGAATCTTGATGTCTTTAAGGACCTTCTCTATATAGTTTGGCGCAATTGCTGACTTTTTCAGAAAGGACACAGTGACTTCTTTTATCCCAGTCTCAATAACTGCTCCACCAAATACATAGGCAACCTAAAGAAAAATGCTCTTGGAGCTTTTTCCCAGCAACTACCATTTCTTAGTTCAATATTCACACTAGGCATCGCTTCAATTACAATAGGTAAAGTCACAGACACAATGTTCACTACTCCTGCAGCTCATGGATCATTTACATAGCAGGAAGTTGCCATATACAAAGGAATAGCATTTAGGTATATTGTTCTTTGAAACAACTCTACTGCAAATTTCATTCTCAAACATTCATGATCAGTATCAAGCAGGAAAGTACCACAGTGTATATTGCGAGCATGTGTACCAGGATCAAACCAAAAATAAAACAGCATACGTAGAGTTGTCGCCTTTTCAGATATCACACTATTCCTGTACACTCCATTATATTCAGGCATTTGATTTAACAGGTAGGAAACACCATGTACCTTTGTTGCTTGTGTCATTTGCTTCTTATCATCATGTACTGTCGCACCAACAACCAATTGTACACTATTATTGCAAGTTTGATAATGAAACAACGTTGGTAGCTTTTGAAAAGAACTCATTGTCGATCAAATGCACCACTGCTTCGGACTGTTTGAAATTATGAAACTCAAACATGGAGTTCACAAATTCAGCACCAAAACATATCTCCCCAGACCCCATACAAGTCTTCGATAGATCCAATTTCAACTCCTCAAATTTTGAAACTGTAACGTCCCCATTACTGACCGGAGAAACTACATTTTCATTTTGATTTTCCATGAAAAGTATAGACATGTCTGGCAATTTATCGAACATAGAGGGTTCAAAAAATATTAGAACATTACATTTGAGATTTGAACTTGTGATTTAAAGTAATTTTTGAACCCCTTCGCCACTTTAATAGCAATTTTTCTTGTATTAAGAAGGTTCAATAGTGTATATATTACCAAAAATTCTCGTTTTTACCCTATTTACCCAGCGTAATTATTCTACGAACCCTTTCCAATACCTAGCTCTGCCCCTGATCGGAAATTGAATGACTAAGTTTGACCAGTGAATATCGAACCTCGGGGTGATCAAGTCAATCATATAATCAATAATGAAGTGGCCCATGTAAACTGGGGGAATAAGATTATTTTATGGAGAAATAGAAAAAATAGCAGTAGTAATTGCAATTGAGGTTCTTTATTTTCTTTTGTTGTTAAAATTGGGGAGGGGTTAGGCGAAACAGGGTGGGGATCACAAGGTGGGAAACCCAATCCCGAACAATAAGGTCAAACTTTAAGTAGCAACTACTAAGGTTTTATGTTTCAATGCAGGTATAGAAATACGGGTATTAGCAATGTGTGTATTAGTAATACGGGTATTAGTTATGTATATATTATAAGAAATTATTTTTTGAATCACTAATATATTTCAAATTAATATACAATGTTATAATTTAAAATATTTTGTTAATCCTTAAATAAAATTAAAAAATATCCTTATTATTATGAGGGTTAATTTTGTCATTTTAAATTTTAATACATGCATTGCTAATACCCACATTATTAATTTCACCATCTATCCCGTATAAAATAATACATAGATTACTTCGCTAATTTATGCAGGTATTATATATAAGAAGAGAAAAATCCAAACCAAACGTTGTATTATTAATGCGGATTTTTATACCAAACTAGCATACCAACCAAATGATACACTAAATTCAGCATAATTTAGTGCAGGTAAACGACCCTTTAAAGTGGAAGTTAATTTACTAATGCTTTATTACTAGTGTTTTACTTTACCCTTTAATCAACTAGCTAGAGAACTTTTGATTTGAGTTTTAAAAAAAATATTGCTCTTAATTTGGAGAGATCATAGAAGTTACTTTTCTTCTTTTTAATTTCTATCTTGTCTTGCTATATTTGATACAATCATGTCAATCAATCATGTATATGGTGTTTCAAGGCTATGTTTGTTGTAAAGAAGATAGTAGATGTCAAATAAAGACCAATTGAGAAGAGAGGATGTCTCAAATTTTTGGAGTGACCATTAGATTTTGGTCCATGGTACTTTACATTTAGGCATGGTACATTTAAGCTTTGGGTCAGTCTTGGACCAACCAAGTTCAGTGTTCAGATCTTTATTCCAATGCTTGCCAGTGGTATCAATCTGTTTCTTCAAAACTTGTCTCAAGATACCTTCTTTTCTTTTATGCTAGTGTTTTACTATAGGTTGTTTGAATGGTTGTTACATATCGTGTCATAATGTATTGTACTATATTTTATTGTATTGTAACGCAATACGTATTGTATTATTGTTGTTAGTACAACATTTGGATAAACTATATTATTTCCTATCATAGTAGCACGAATGTCACGACCTTAGTCTTGAACTAAACGATTCGTACGTCACTTGACAATTTGCTCACGATCTTGCTATGCCAAGTCAGTCGAGATCACTAAGGATCGGTAAGAGAATGGAAATGAACAAGGAAGATTTGCCAAGGAAGTTTTTTATTATTTGGAAGATTGTTGCTTGACTGCTTGATGATTTACAAATGAATGACCCCTCTATTTATACTACTCACTTAGGGGCTACTGTCCAAATATTAATTGTACACAAGTCACTCTCTAGCTTAAAAAAAAGTCTCTCTAGAATTATCTCCATGTTTACAATTAGGCCCCTATTCTAGAACTATCTACATTGCTAGAATATTCCAAGGGCTTCCTAAAGTCTTCCTAGCTAACCCATAAGTATCTAGAGTATTCCCAAGGGAATATCTCCATACCTCTCTAGAATCTTCCATCAAGATGTTAGGCTCTTTTCCAAGTAAGCTTCCACATGCACCAAATGACACCTACATGGCATGATGACGTGGTGGGTCATCGGACGAAGTAGTAATTTCAAGAATGAGCTTACATTATTGTAAAAAAAGGTAGGGTACGTGGTACCGTTAGTAAGGTAAAGGGTGAAATAGGATATTTAAATAATAAGCAAGGACAAGATGCAGAAAAGATAAGGTAACGACCAAATCAGTTGTCACACAAATTTAACAGTACAATACAATAAAATTTAAGTAATAATCAAAACAAATATTTTATTTAGAGTAATACGATACAATACTATAGTTAATAACCATTCAAACAAGCTGCTGGTATTATATTAAGTCAAATATTTGGTGTTGGGATGAAAGGGCCCGAATAGAGAGGAAGGGATTTAGAGGAGTTGTTGTTGTCAAACGCACACGCAAGTATACGTGGTCGACAAGTAATAAAGTAATAAGATCAAGTATCGTCCCACAGAGACCGTTGTTAACTATTAACTAAATTAAACGATTTCGAATTGTCTAAACAAGCGGAGTTGGTTTCGTGGATTAAAGATGTAACTAAAAATTAAAACTTTAAACTAAAATTATAACTAAAGTAAGTAATTTGATCAAAATACACTATCAAAGTTTTGGTTATCAAGGGGAGGAACTATTCCAGGGTTATGGGATATCTGCCAATCCTGCTGAATTCTTCAGTTAATTTGAATAATTAATTCATCTAAGTTACTAATCGACAGGGCTAATTTTACTTATAGGAATCTTCCGATTTCCTACTCGTCTATTTAAGTTAATCTAACGCCTATATTCCTATGGAATTAGAATTAACAAAAATGCATTAGGAATTCATGTAAAAGTGATTAAGCAAGGCAAAAAGGTATATTCCTATCCTAGTTGCAAATCCGTTCCCCGATGCACATGTTCAAGAACTTACCCTATTCAATCCTATTGCAATCTAGAATTCCCTTTCCCAAGTTCAATTCAAGATTCGTAGATAGTATTTAACTGCTGGCCAAACAATCAAATAATTGAGCACAAGATATGAATAAATAATCCAAAATGATAAATTAATTAAATTAAACTAACTTTTGAATATCAATATTCATGGAAAATCCATAACCCCAGAACGAAGATTTTAGCTACACATAGTCATGGCGGAAATTCAACAATTAATTTGAAACAACATAACTTGTAAGAGAGAAGAAGAATAAGAACCATGTGTAGAATCCTGGGAAAGCTGCTCCTAGCTCCTAGCCGTGAATTGTATGAATTGATGATCTAGAAATATGATAAACTATGAGCTTATATAGACATTACAAATTCCAACTTTACTTGGAATTAGGAAATCCTATTCTAGGTTGTAATTCCAGCTTCATCTTGCTTTTGGATCGTCTTTTTCGTGTTCTTGTGGATTTGTATTTTCCAGGTTTTTACTTGTTAGGTTGAATTTCTAGTCCCAGTTGGCTTTGGCTCTATTTAACTCGCAAGAAAAGAGTTGTCCAAGAATTTGCACGTTACTTTGGAGCTTGAATCAAAATCATATTCTTGCTTGGATGCCACCTTGGATGCTTAGCCTCAACTCAGCTTCCTTCAACTTTTGCACCACAAGCTCCCATTCACTCTAAAAACTACTACAAATCACATGTTTAATCCAAAAAAAATCAAGTAGTGATATATCAAATAATCATATAGTGTTGGGCATAATTAATCACTGAAACAACTTCAAATATATTAGAATCCATAGGAATTTGACCTTAAAACATAGAAAAATATGGCCAACATCACTACCCCACACTTAACCTTTTGTACGTCCTCGGACAATCCAAACTCAACAACTTAGACAACTCAACCATTACTCTCAAGAGACCTCAAAACTATTGTTGTACCACATAGTTCTCATTTAAGATCACAACACTAGAGTTCTTTTCTTTTTTTTTTCTATCGCCTCACCTAACTCAAAATACCAAAGCCTTCAACAATATCAAGATCACAACCCATTAAGTATAGTCGGGAAATAAGATTGATGCATTAGCTTAACTCCCATGCAAGTACCGTAAATTCAAGGGTCCATAGTGTGTGTGTGATTGTTTTCTCCTACAACTTTAATAATGAAACAATGGACCAAAGCGGCAAGACTTAAAGAGAATTCACATAATTTTCAAACAATTAACTAATAGATATCACAATTAAGTTCAACTTCCATAACCAAGCCTCAAGGGTCAACAAAGGGGTATTTTCCATTATTTGCATAACACTTGGATGATTGGGGACCTAGGAAATCAACAGACACGTCAACCTCACTAGGGTGCCTTTGGCGTGTTCATACTCGAGGCTTTTATCACCCTTAGCCAAGCATAGGAACATTGCCCCCATCCGTTTTCTTTTTTTTTTTTCTTATGCTTTGCACGTGTTTTCTTTCCTTTTTTTTTTTTTTTTTTTTTTTTTTTTTTTTTAAATTTACCCTCCTTGATTCATCCCAATTCATAGGCTCACAAATGGTTGTTTCAATCATATCTTTCATTCCTTATTTTTCAATTTATTTTCTATCATATCTCTTGTGTTCATTCTCTTCATCATTGCTAATCAAAGACCATGTTCACAACTATTTAAGTACATAAAGGAAAACAAAGTGCTCAAAGTATAGTGGACACCATAGGACTTAGGCAAATGCACTCGAAGTAAAGCTAAGAATCAGGCATTTTCCTACTCTCCTAATGGTTCATTTTTCCATCATACAATGTGTCATCAGGCTCCAGTTAAAATGAATTAAGCTAAGCAATTTTTTCTTCTCTCTCTTTTCTTTTTTAAGCTATAAAATTCTAACTAACTACAACTATTCCTAAAACACCAGGTTCAAAAACAAAAAATGTCTCTGGAAAAGAACCGTGGCTCGAAGAAAAACCAAAGACCATACCCTAATACTAATCTAAAAATAAAAATAAAATTATCCATAGAATAAAGACAACTAAAGCACATAGACACCCATCCCACACTTAGAATGATGCATTGTCCTCAATGTATAGCAAAAGGAAAACAAGTAAGGAGGGTATAAGAAAACTCCCCTCAATCCGGTGTCTATGGCTCAGCAACAGTAGCCGGAAGAGAATCAACGTCACCAGGCGATGCAAGCGGAGCCGAACTCCCTGAAGTAGTAGCCGGGGTAGACGTTGGCTCAACAACCGAGTGGGTGGTTGAAGTGTCTAATGCATCAATCAAACAGACCTCCATCATAGCAGTAGAGCCAACAGGAGCGCGCGCAGGTCCAGCCCTTGCACCTCCAGATAGAGCAACAACTTCAGCAGGTAGCTCACAGGACGTAGCAGCAACAGAAGCAGACTCTGGAGCAGGTGTAGAAGAAGAGGGACCAACAGTCGATGGTGCAGAAAAGGCAGCAGCAGTATCAATCCTAAAGTGCTGGCACAATAATTGCATGAATACTGCATTTTGAGCTTGTGCCGCTTGAATGTTGTTAAGTTGTTCCGCCTATCTTGCTTGCTCGGCTTTGATCTCTTGGTGCTCTGTATGAATCTGCTGGAACTACTGTGATGTAGTAAATTGAGACGTCCTAACCTTGGTTGAATTTTGCACAGCTGAAATATCATACGCCTTAGGTGCAGGCTCTTTATCATCACCCAGTCGCTCTGGAACACCTAAGTGTCTCGTGTACACAGTCAATGTATTAGCATATAACAAACGCCATTTAAATTTTCTCCTTATGCGCTGCATTTGCTCAAGCATAATCTCGCCCAATTTTAGCTCCATTTTAACCATTAGTGCATAGATCAGGAAGACTCTTTCCCTTGGAACATTCATTTTATGTAAGCAAGGCATCAACCGGTTGCACACCCAATTAAGTACCCCACGAGCTAGAGCGCACATGAACTCCTTTGCTAATGAATGATATTCTGTGGTTCCACTCTTCCACCGGGCATCATCTCTATTTGGACACACTATAGAGTTGAGGTGTGAGAAATCAGGATTTTCAACAAACTCATTGTACCTTTGCATGGAAACATGTGGCACTTGTAAGAAGTTGTTTAAAGCTTGTGCATTTATGTCAACATCCACCCCACGGAGTCGAATTACATTGCCCTCAGTGTGTCTCAGTTTGCGTACAACTCTCGCACCCAAGTCAAATTTGCATAACCGAAGCCTTCAAAGATTGGACGCCATTTCTGCTTGTTATGAAGTGTCAACAAGAATGAAGGCTGCTTCCTACTAAGAGCTGAAATGTGCAATGGCTTTTCTGGAATGTAAGCCTTAGATGTAACAATTTTATCGTAAGCTCGGCGAGCCTTTGCACTCACAAATGTGCCTACCCAGTCCTGCTCCTCAATTGGTTCGCCCTCATCTTCTTCACTCATGTCAGCTTGCTCTTCATCTTTAGGATCTGATTCAGACTTGGAACCTGACTCATGCACCAAAGGCTGTTTCCCTTTGCGCTTTTCAGTTTCTTTCCCTGTTTTCGCAATCTTCTTTTGCTTGCTTAGTTGTGCTCCCTGGTTCTCTCTAATTACTATCCCAGGTTGAGAGGTTTTCTTTGATTTTTCAACTTGCTTTGCTTTCGCTTTGCCTGTGTCCGCAGCTGGCTGATCTTGCTTTTGTTTCTTCCTTTGTTCCCTGTTACCATTATTATTCGCTGGTCTTTTGGAAGGTTGGCTGCTGGCGCCACTTCTCAAGGCTCTCGCCATTATCCTTTGTTAGTAAAAAAAACCTGCAAACCAAAGAATTAACTGAAAATTAATGGAAGAGACACACAGCTTCATATACAAGCTACTGTTACAAAGAGCAATCAGTAAGGTCACTCCTGGATTCTAGCCGCTTATCAAGAACATATGCAGACTGTTCACAGGCTGTTACAACTAGTACAGGAAGTTAAATAATCTAAAGCCGCAGACACTTGCAACTATTCAGCACTTGCGGATTAAATCTAATCTATGACAATAGCGCCTGCACTGATACCCAATTCTAGTTCGTAACAGCTCACAAAGAACCCCACACTCAATTCTTTTACATATACTTGCTCAAAGAACCTTGCAGCAGTCCAAAAGCAGAAAAAACTCTCCTAGACATTCTGTCGAACAGCTACTGTGTGTATATGTACGCTGCAGGTTTCACACATAACTAGACTAGCGACCCTCCCAAAATTTTAACTGCAGGGAATTATAGTTTTGCAGTCACGATACCACACAACACCATACATCAACCTACTGTTTCATTGAATAAGTAAACACGGGTAGAATTCTGCCTTAATTGTGCAGCAAAACAGTTCAGGAGATATGGGGGAAAGGGGGTCTGCGAAGGGAGATAATCAACAAAATAAAGAGGAGGAAGCAAACCTAGAAGCTTTAACTAGCGGTGGGTGGTGGTTTTCGGTGGATTACAATAGCGGAGAACGGTGTGTGATCGTCAAATATGGGGTGGGGTGTTCAAGACTTGGAAATAATATGAGAAAGGTTTGTAAGGAATTGGGAATTATAATTCGAAAATAAGGACTTACCTGTGCGCGCTAATAGGAAGCGACACTTCCAAAAAATTTCACAGTTAAAAATTGGATGCTGAGTTGTGTGCGATTGAAAAACTTCACTGCCTAAAATTTGAAAAAAAAAATTAATTCAGACGCTGAAACAGGCGACTAGCAAGCAATGCTTGCTTTGTTGTTTTTCAGAACTTCTCATGTCTCCTGCGCATCAGTCAACTGTGGCCACTCTCAGATATACTAAACATCATCCTGTGTTATTTTCTCATTAGTTTCCATTGCTTCCCTGGCTTATTTTTCAGGTCTGTAACTGCCAACTACCAATAATACACCCAAACTAATCTAACCTTGCAAAATTTAACAACTAAATAAAATTAGAAAAATTTAACGATTAAGAAGACGAAAGCGATAAAACTTGGGTTGCCTCCCAAGAAGCGCTTGATTTAACGTCGCGGTACGACGATACCTTTTTTCAAGCGTCCTCCGGAATTATAGAGCTTTTGTGACGCTCCATATCACCTCCTAAGTAATGTTTTATCCTTTGGCCATTCACCAAAAATTTTCTCTCCGTACCAAGGGCGCGCAGCTCGACTGCTCCATACGGCATAACTTTGACTACCTCGAACGGACCCAACCACCTTGATTTTAGCTTTCCAGGAAATAACTTCAGCCTAGAGTTAAACAAAAGAACAAGTTGGCCTGGCTCAAACTCTCGACGTTGAATATGCTTGTCGTGCCATTTCTTAGTCTTCTCTTTATATAGCTTGCCATTCTCATAGGCTTGAAGGCGAAACTCATCTAGCTCGTGAAGTTGTAACATTCGCTTTTCCTCTGCTATTGCTATATCCAAATTAAGCTTCTTAATCACCCAATACGCTCTATGTTTAAGTTCAACCGGCTGTCATGCCCTAAAATTTTACTAAATAAATAAAAGGTAGGTTGTGAATTAGGTGTTTAAAGGTATATTAATTATTGAGATTTACGGAGTCGCCACTTGACATAGTTCAAAGGTGTACCAAGTCACCAAAGTGGTGTACCTAGAACACCCTTGACTCGTTTTAGTGGTCTGCGTCAGAGTTTCGAGTAAGGATCTAGATTGACTCGCGGGAAGGTGTTAGGCACCCTCGAGTCCTGTGCCGAGCACAGTTGCTTTTATTGACGCATTTCGACTCTTTGAATTTGTTTGTTGTTTATTGCCTTTATTATTTTTGCTTTAATATTTTTTGAACTAAAGATTGTATTAGCTAACCCACTGGGTATACTTTAGAACAAATTGCCTCTCTATTTATTTTGGTGTGCCTAATAAGTAGATCACGAATCATACTTATTTGTCGTACTTATCTTTAAATGGACTTAACTTTCTTATTTTTATTGCACTTTGCCTAATAAGTAGATCAAAAATCATACTTAATTTTGCCTAATCGAGCGAATTTTATTAGCTTGCAATTGATTTACCTAGCGGTGCGTTTTGATTTACTTAACTATGGTGTAAAAGTGATTGTCATTATTCTCGTTTGTTCCCTAAATGTGCCCGTTTCCATTGAGCGTGCCTACTGCTTGCCTAAACAGCCTACTTATTTCTACTTAAAAGTCATTTGCCCTCATGTCCCATTTTTGTCTATTTATTTCAGATCTGGCCATCTTTACATACAAGCCCATTTCATAAGTTATCTAACATTTAATCAAGTTTGCTTTATAATTCTAATTTTGCTAGTGTTTGAAAATGGTACAACTTTTACACAAGTGATATATCTCATGACGGATCTGGTTTTATCCTTAGAAACACGGCTGAATAATCATCAACCAACTCTCAATTTTGTTACAATATGCAATAGCTGTTGTTAACTTAACTTAACATGGCCAAAACATACGTGTAGAGGCCCAACTTCACATTTTCAGGTTCTTTGCAGACATAGAGCAGAAATAAAATAGAATACTTTTATAAAAAAACTAGATCTCAAGTTTAACATTCCATCTCATGCATATTCAAACTTTAAACCATGTTGAAGTTACATAAAAGAGTCAAAGGATTTAGAGAATTTACCTAGTGAAGTAAAATTCCCAAACAAACCAACTGGACCACCAGCAAAGCCAGAACTAACTAGCAACCCAGCAAAATACAGCAGCAACTTAGCAACATTAAACTCACCTAACGGCTCTTTAGACCCTCACAAACAGCCATCGAAAGAAAACAAGCAGCCCTCCATTTTATCTCAGACTTGTACAACAATAACTCTTTGTTTCTCTCTGTTTTTCACTATTTTTTACCTTTATTTTCAGCTTTCACTCTCTCCTTCTCTTTTCCATATTTTTTCTTAACTCTCAGATCTGGTTGTAAAAAAAATAAAGGGACAGGAAGTGTTTTCTGAAGATGTTTTCCTTTGGAGTGTGAAAGTGTTTCCAGCTCTTCCCCAAAATGAAGATGAGCGGCCTCCTTTTATAGCTGAAGTAAACTCAGCAATGCTCCTTCTAAAAGACAAAGCAAAGCAGGCCATATCATAAATGAAATTTCCCTAATTATGTTAAACTTCTCACCAACCAAAAGAGGGCTGACATTTTACCTCTTTTGTGCAAGCCCTTTGTCTCACTTGTTAACCCTCTTTCCCTCTCTTTTTAAAAGACAAAATTCTGAATATTCTGAATTAAATGTGCTACTGGGCTTGACCCGAAAATTACCCTCCAGCCCACTTTAGCCCAAGATACAATTTGGACCTCAGTCCAACAACTCACAATCTTACCAGACCCCTCCCAGAATCCAAACTACACTACTACTAAACCAAATCTATCCAAATCCTACTTGAATTAAAAAAAACAAGCAACTAAAACCATTAAACTCTCACAAGAACATATTCAGACAGCTTACCGTACACCTTACCGTACCAGAACTACACAAGCAAAACTCGTGCTCAAACTAGGAAAACCAAATGATGCAATCGAAACTACGAAAGCGATAAAAGATAAGAAACAAAACGAGACTCACACGAAAGTCCAAGTAGCAACGAAGAACTTGTTCCGTTACACCCCGAACGATTGGAAAGAATCACCTACGCTAAGAAACTATCCTCAAGAGACACGAGGCTTGAGCAAATAGAATGATCGAAGACGGATTGAAGAGCAACTTGGATTCATCCAATTGATTTCAAGCCAAAATGGTTACAAGTGTTCAAAAGCAATGCTCATTAATGTTTTGTGTTCAAAGTAAGGTAAAAATGCAATAAATGAAGAAGAGGTGTATTTATAGAACCCCTTTACAAGTTTTCCTAGATTCTGGTCTGCTGCTGCTCAAGCCCTCTTCGCGATCGCGCAGGAGTATATGCGATCGCGAAGACCACTCAAATGCTGAGGTGCGTGATCGCGCGAAGGCAAAGACCAAAGAAAGTCTCTTCGCAATCGCAAAGGTGTGCACGCGATCGCGAAGAGCAAATCCTCTCCGTCAGGCAGTAAGCTCAGGAAGTGCTCCCCTGTTTTGCTCCCCTGCTTCCTGCACTGTTTCCTGCCTTGTTTCCACTTTGATTGAGCTCCAATGCATTGTCTTCAAGTCATCCCCCGAGCTCATATCATCCATGCCTTTCCACACCAAGTGTAAGTGAGCGTCGTGTATATCCTTGGCTTGACTTCGAGTGAATGGCCTCGATGCAATTTGGGATGCATCATCCTCCCCTTCTTGAGAAGATTTCGTCCTCGAAATTAAGGCGTCCTCCTACAAGGTATCATCACCTACATCAAAAGAAGTCAAGTCACTAACATTGAAAGTAGTCGACACATTATACTCACCGGGTAAATCTATCACATATGCATTGTTGTTGATCTTGGACAACACTTGGAATGGGCCATCGCCCCTCGGCGTCAACTTTCCCTTTCTTTGGCTGGGAAACCTTTCCTTGCGGAAATGCACCCACACCCAATCTCCCTTCTTGAAATCCACCTTCTTTCTTCCTTTGTTTTTCTTGGTTGCTATCTTCTCATATGCCTCCTCCAAAGACTTCCGCACCTTGGCATGAAGTTTAAGCAATGCCTTTGCCCGAGCTTTACCTTCAAAATCAACAACCACATCCCTTGGCAAAGGGGCAAGATCAAGAGAAATCAAAGGGTTAAAACCATAAACACACTCAAATGGAGTCATGCCAATCATACGATGCAAAGTGCGGTTATATGCAAACTCCATGAGTGGTAGCTTATCAATCCAAGTTCCGGCCTTTCCTTTGGTCATAGCTCTAAGTAGAGCTCCCAAAGTCCGGTTCACCACCTCGGTTTGCCCATCGGTTTGAGGGTGGTGGGACGTGGAGAATAGCAACTTGGTGCCAAGAGCACCCCACAAACACTTCCAAAAATGGCTAAGGAACTTGGAGTCCCTATCTTTAACAATGGTGCGAGGCACCCCATGCAATTTCAAGACATTATCAATAAATAAGGAAGCCACATGTTGTGCATCATTAGTCTTTTTGCACGGAATAAAGTGAGCCATTTTGGAAAAACGGTCAACGACAACAAAAATGCTATCGTGTCCACCTCTTGTCCAGGGCAAAGCCATAACAAAATCCATAGAGAGATCAACCCACGGACTAGTAGGTATGGGCAAAGGAGTGTATAAGCCATGGTTGTTGGATCGAGACTTGGCCTTCTTGCAAACCAAGCAAGCATAGCAAAACCGTTCCACTAGAGGCCTCATTCTTGGACAATGGAATTGTTCTTTAAGTATGGCCAAAGTCTTGACCACCCCAAAGTGACCCATCAAGCCCCAACAATGTGCTTCTTGAACTAGCACGTCTCTCCAAGAGGACTCGGGGACACACACTCTCCCATTCTTGAAAATGTAGCCATCAACCCATTGGTATTTTTCCACCCTCTCCCCACTCACTAGAGCATCATGAATGCTCTTGAGCTTCGGGTCATGTTCGTACAACAACTTTATACTTTCAAAACCCATAAGCCTAGAAGCAAGAGTGGTAGCAAGAGCGAATTTTCTAAAGAGCGCATCGGCTACAACATTGTCCTTACCCTTTTTGTAATGAATCACATAAGGGAAAGACTCAATGAACTCCACCCACTTGGCATGTCTCTTGTTCAACTTTTCTTGGCCTCTTAGATGCTTGAGTGACTCATGGTCACTCTTGATCACAAATTTCCGAGGCCATAGATAGTGTTGCCAATGGACTAGAGCTCTCACGAGGGCATACAACTCCTTGTCATACGTGGAGTAATTCAAGGTTGCGCCCTTCAACTTCTCACTAAAGTAGGCTACGGGTTTCCCTTCTTGCATGAGAACACCCCCGATTCCCATCCCCGAGGCATCACATTCAACCTCAAAAGGCTTCCCGAAGTCGGGCAATTTTAACAAGGGGGCGGTACTCAACCTACTTTTTAATTCTTGGAAAGCTCTCTCTTGAGGCTCTCCCCACACAAAGGATTTATCTTTCTTCACCAACTCGGTGAGTGGTGCGGCAATGGTGCTAAAGTCTCTAACAAAGCGCCTATAGAAACTAGCAAGGCCATGGAAACTCCTCACATGAGAGACGGTGGTAGGAGTAGGCAAATCTCTAATGGCTTCAACTTTGGACTCATCAACTTCTACACCATTGACACTAACAACAAAGCCCAAAAAAACAACCTTTTCAACACAAAAGGCACACTTCTTAAAGTTGGCATAGAGCTTTTCGGCTCGTAGCACTTCAAGGACTTGACTCAAGTGGCCAACATGGTCGTCTATTGACTTACTATAAATCAATATGTCATCAAAGTAGACGACCACAAATTTGTTGATGAATGGCTTTAGCACGTTCATTAGTCTCATGAAAGTACTAGGTGCGTTGGAGAGGCCAAAGGGCATCACCAACTATTCATATAGACCAAACTTGGTCTTGAATGCGGTTTTCCATTCATCCCCGGGTTTCATCCGGATTTGATGGTAGCTGGACTAAGGTCTATTTTTGAAAAGACGCTAGAACCACTAAGCTCATCTAACATATCATCCAAACGAGGTATGGGATGTCGATACTTTACCGTGATCTTGTTGACCGCTCGACAATCCACACACATCCTCCAAGTGCCATCCTTCTTTGGAACAAGGATCACGGGCACGACACAAGGACTCAAGCTTTCCCTCACCAAGCCTTTGGTAAGCAATTCATCAATTTTCTTTTGTAACTCCCTTGTGTCCTCGGGATTACTTCTATATGCCGGCTTGTTTGGAATTTGAGATCCCGGGACAAAGTCAATTTGATATTCAATACCCCTCAAGGGAGGTAATCCTTCCGGCATCTCATCCGGGAACACGTCCTCATAGACCTTCAAAACATTGTCAATGGTACTAGGCAAAGGTTAGGGTTAGATAAATAATCACTTTTGAAATTTAAAACTATACCTTTGTGCACTAGGCATATGAGCATCTTGGTGCCATCATTACCTCTCAAATATTCACCCGGTTGCATCATGGCACACATGCGACCGGTGGAAGATGGTGGAGTCTCGGCCAAAGGTTTGGCCACAACCGGGGACTTGGCCTTAGCCGCTTCTCTCAACTCTTTCATGCGCCGATAGTCTTCACTTACTTGCTTCGGGGTCAAAGGTGTAAGCACAAACCTCTTCCCCTCATGCCTAACCGTGTAAGTGTTGGCCCGGGCATCATGAACAACTTGTTTGTCGTATTGCCAAGACCTTCCAAACAAAAGGTGGCAAGCTTGCATTGGCACCACGTCAAACATGTGTTCATCTTGATAGTTCCCAATCTTGAATCTAATCAAGACCTGCTTCACTACCCTCAACTCCCCACACTCACTTAGCCATTGCAAACGGTAGGGGCTAGGGTGTTTAATGGTAGTCAACTTCAATTGTGAGACCAAGGATTGGCTCACCACATTTGCACAACTACCCGAGTCAATAATCATGGAACAAACTTGTCCCTTCACTCTACACCGGGCATGGAACAAGTTCTCCCTTTGTTCATCTTCCCTCTCCTCACTCAACATGGTTCCCAAAATGCGACGCACCACAAGGAACATATTAGGATCATCCCCCTCCGTCGCTCTCTCCTCACCCTCAACTTCCTCACTCTCCTCTTCAACTTCACCCTCGGACTCACTTTCACCCTCATAGACCAACCCATCTTCCATCACAATCATTGTTTTCCGGGTTGGGCACTCTTTGGCAAAGTGTCCATAACCCTTGTATTTATGGCATTGGAAAGAAGAAGAAGAAGGAGTATTTAAAGTAGTTTTAGAAATACCTCCAACCTCTTTGTGGTCGCTTCTCGGGGTGGCCTTTTCATAAGGCTTTTTCACTTCTCGACTCCCACTTGCTCCACTAGCATATGGGCTCTTCCATTCTTTGGTGCGAGTTGATGGAGTGGTAGTGGTAGTACTCCTATAGCGAGGAGCCTTCTCTTCTTTGAGCCATTTCTCGGCTTCAACCGCGGCATCACAAACATCTTGTAAGGAGTGGAAGATGTGTAGTCTCAATTGGGAGGCAATCTCCCAACTCAAGCCACTTTTGAAACGGATGATAGCTTGTTCCTCATCCTCCGTTTCCATATCAAGAGCCATCCGGTTTTTCTCAAAGTCGTTGAAATATTCATCAACGAACTTGTAGCCTTGTTTCAATTCATAGAGCTTTTTGAGTTGCTCTTGTCGATACTTGGGAGTCACATATTTGTTGTTCATTACTTCTTTCAACTCTTCCCAAGTGATGTTCATCCGCAACCCAAGTCTTCTCCTTGATCGCTTGATGGATTCCCACCAAGTAGAGGCATAGGACTCAAATGAAGCTATAGCATAAGTGGCCTTCTTCTCCTCGGTCATATCATTTGTGTCGAAGACCCGCTCCAATTGGACCTTCCATTCAAGAAATGCTTCCGGATCACTAGCCCCTTTGAAAGGAGGGATAGTGATCTTCACACTATTGAGATTAGTGTCACGACCCCCACGGTTTGGTTCCGGTTGAACCCCATAGTTGTCATCAACATCCTCATATTCCCTTCCCAAGTTTCTTCCCATATAAGCTCTTGGAGGTCCTCGACCTCGCCCACGACCTCTATCTACACCTCGGCCTCCATTCATCGCTCTCCTATTTGGATAGGGAGCATCAAAGTAATCATCATCAAGTCCGAGACCCTCCCCTTCTTGAACCTTATCAACTTGTTCAAGGGGTGCAATGTTTCTCCGAGGCCTTAGGAACGGAACATCTCCTTGGGGATTGTCCAACATTCTTTCTCTAGCAAGAGTCTCATCCCTCAACCATTGTCGCCGAACTAGCTCCGCATATTGGTCCGGTTTCATGATGGAATCATCACTAGTGCCTTCATTGGCATCCTTTTGGACACTCGGGGTCCTCTCCTTTTCCATAACTTCCATTTAAGGTTTAAGGCCTTCACCTCGGCTAATAAACTAGCCAAGATGTCGGTTGGAACCTCAATGGTGCTCTTTGCTTTCTCCTCCGCCATGTACCTACAACAATCAAAAACAAGAAAAGAGATTAGAGTAAGAGTCCTCACCCACTCCCTCATTTTTGTTTGTCGTTCGGGTTCACTCAAGTTGGGGGTTAGGTTCTCACAAACTTGAGATCAATGGCTTCCTCGTAGTTGCGCAACCTCCTCAATGATCAATCCATAATACAAGAACCAAATGCTCTTCGGAAAGAGTGGATTCAATGGGACTCGATAAACGCTAAGCTATTTGATGCGCACTTGAACCAAACAATTAACTACGAATCTTCTTTGAATTCTACTCTCCTTCTAGGCACGAGTATCCTATTCGCACAATGGTTTAGTACTAATTAGGTAGAAGTGTTACCCTCAAAGTACTAACCGGAAGTGACGCGATCAAATGTTCAAAGATCGAATCGTCACTAAACGGATTTGAAATTGGACGAATTTTGGTTTGTGATCTAGAAACTCACCATATTTGATGATACTATGGGAGTTTTGGTGGTTGGAAACTGTTACGATACCTTTGCGAACGTTCTGTCCCACTTCAGGATTTTCTGGAAATTGGTACTCTTCGCGATCGCGTGCAGAGGGGCGATATCGCGATGGGTTAAAATGCAGAAATGGCGCGATAGCGTGAGACCCTGCGCGATCGCGCAGGTCTGTGCAGCAGAACCAGAAACTCGACTGTAAACTTCAGTTTTGGCACACAAACAACTCCAATTCAACTTGTTTTTCAGTTTTCAAGCTTTCAAATGGTGTTTTCAACTGTAGTAAACAATCCTCACTGGTTTTACCAAACAAACAACCAACAAACAACTTGTTTCAATGATTTTGGACAAGTTCTTCAAAAAATTTTAAAACCTTCAAGATTAAAAATTTTGATTTTCACTCCAATACTCCAAATGATGTTATGGGGGTATCAAAACGTCGGGAAAACTATAAGGAGTAAACCCTGATACCAAACAACCAAGAATTCATAACATCAATCGAGTTCTAGCAAATTTTGTAAAATCTTCAACCTAGGGTTTAAATTTTCCAACTTTTGATTTTCAACTTGAAATGGTGTTTTAATGGTACCCAATCAAAGAGAATATGCATTCAAACAAACCCCAATAGTTGATAACAACAAAATCGCAACAACAAACGATTTCTATCAATTTTTTTTGTGATTTTCCAATTTTTGAATTTTTTTCTTCTTTTTCAAATAACAAGAACAAGAACAAGAAAATAAACAAGAAACAAAGATGACAAGCACGAAGAGTAGGACGAGAGTTCGTAAGAACGTAACCCTAGCCTTGCTCTGATACTAAACTTTAAGAGTGAACTGCAACCATTTCTACCAATAGCCATAGCTGATGGTAGAGGCGCAAATCACATCTTATACCGCCGGATCAACCCTGTTATTCTTTATGCACCTCCTAAGGACACTAGAAGGGGGGGGGGGGGGTTGAATAGCGTCTCCCGATTTTCGCAAGAACTGTGTTCTTCTACTGTAGAACAAGGTTGTAGAAGTTCCTTCTACCTTCGTCTTAACAAGAACATACACAGACCAGAACGCAAAACACACAAGGATTTTTACGTGGAAAAACTCCTTGCTCAAGGGAGAAAAAACCACGACCCACACTCTGAGATTTTTGCACTGAATCCACTAACACAAGAGCAATGTTTTAGATTACAAACTCTCTAACCAAGGGGCTACACTCTAGACCCTAATCACTAATCAAAGCTACACTCTAGCTTTTCTAGTAATCACAAAAGAGTTTACCTAATACATAAGCTTCTAGAATAAGCAAGTAGGTAAAACAATGAATGCTCGATACAATGACAACTTACAACTCGATAATCCTAGACAAGATATCTAGACTTAATACTCTGCACGCAGTTTAGTTGTCTTCTTCAGCTTATCCACGTAGAAAGTTATTGAATCGCCTTTGCTTGTGCTCAACTCTCTGTGCGTGAATAATCAGAAAAACTCGGCTGTCTCTACTACTGGCTTTTATATAAGTCGTGCAACCCTAGTTGAGTTCTACAAGGAATCCCCTTAATTAAGGTAAGTTGGGATTCGTAGTAACTCTTTTCTATGTTAACGTCTGACTCTCTTCATACTTCGTAGACACAGCTGGGACACCGCCTCTTTTGGTCCGACTAGGATACGTATACAACCACGCGCCAATTATTCCTAGTTCCACAGGGATTTGCAACCCACCATCTTTTCGATCAACCGTGCCCTTCCCTTCAAGGACCGGGTTATTCAGGTTCCTTGCATGAACCTCAGTGTCCTTCCTGTTTGTCATACTTCAAAACCAGCTTTCAACAAATTCCCCCTTTTTGATGATGACAAACAACCGTTGCCCAAGAACCTAAATAGACATAAACAAAAACCAAAACAAGAGAACAGAATAAAAAGCAAACAGATGAGTTAGGTCACAAGCACCCCAAATTCCTTCTTCCCCCTTTTGGCATCATCGAAAAGATTCGAAGACCTGCAGGAACTTGTCAAGTTAGTTCAGTCTACTGCACAGGGCAACTCGTTAGTAATAAGAACACAAGCATACACAAATAAGGGCCCATCCAAGAACCTGATTACTTAAGCAAAAAAACAAATAAGAACACAAGAAGTTTAAAAACATTATCCAGATTGTGTCATCAGCACAACCCTGTTAATAGTTACAGAACCGAATTAAAAATTGTCTTAAACATCCATAACATGCAATCACAGGAGAATGAGAAGGAGGAAAGATCAGATATGGGTAGGAAGACAGGACTGGAAGGATCAAAGCTGAAGGTTGAAGTGTCTGACAAGTGCCTCAAGCTGCTTCGTATTTTTGGCCCTCTCCATCACCAGCTCGGCCTCATGCTTGTGGCAATCGATCTTCAGACGATCAATCTCTTGATCCTTCACCTTCAACTGTCTCTGGAGCTCAACATTTTCAGCATTAATCTCAAGAACAATTTTCTCCAGTTCCTTCACTGCATCAATGGCCTCATCAGGACCAAAGTCTTCACTGTCATCTGCTTGCTCTTCTTTTACCTGCATTGGCCTTTTGGAAGCTCTGCTCTCTCTGAAAAAATCACAATTCTTTAGCATATTTATCCCAAACATCTGATGAATTGTGGGCTTCTTTCCTGCTTCCAAAGGGACCCCAAAATGCTTAAAAATCTGATGAAGAATGTAAGAATGCACAAGCGAGTGGGGCTTCTGATCAGTGTCAGAGATCCTCTTAATGTGCCTAATGATCAGCCCAGGCAGATTTATCTTCACCCCCTATCCATCAGATCCATATAGGTCAAATCCAGAGCACTGGCCTCACAATTCCTTTCTCCCCTAGGCAGAAGAAACCTGTGCACAAATTCAAACAATAGTTGATGGGCAGGTTCCATCTCCTTTTTCTCAACTTTCCTTTCCTTCCTCAGTCTTGGCTTCCCTGAAAACTTTCTCACAACATCCAAAGAGGTGACTCCATCTGTTCTTTTTGGCCATTTTAGCTTAACATACCTGCAATAACCTTCTGCAGGTACATCCAGAATCACCCCCAGTTCAGGTCTTCCAAATTCTATTTCAATTCCTTTAACAGTAGAAAACACTCTCCTGGCAGTTACTCTACAATTAGTATAGAATTCTCTCACTTCATCCACACACAACTTCCTGTCCCTGTTGGAAAACACAGCAAGCCACCCCTGATCACCAATCATCCTCAGCAAAGGTCTCAAATGGAACTCCTTTTCATCATGCAAAATACTTCATGGCAGAACCTGATGCCTAGAGAAAAATGCTTCTCTATCCACTTCTTCATCATTGTCCCCTCTTCTTCTTCTCTTATTCTCCACCTCACTATCAGTGTCTGAATCACTGGGTTCTACATAGCTTCCATTCTCACTTTCCTGCTCAGCCTCACCAGCTTCCCTTCCTTCCTCTTCCAACTTCTTTTCTTCTCTTTCTTTGACATTTGTTATTGTCCTTCCCAACTTGTCAAGCTTTTCTAACTGCATTTTTAATGAGGATCTGGTACCTACTCTCCTGACAACAGGCTCAGCAGCTGCCTTGTCATCACCATCAACACTATCTCCATCAACCAGTCTAGATTTCAGCACTGGCTTCCCATCTCTCACCAACCTTCTTCTTTTTTCTGGCTCTACTAGATTCTCTCTCACAAACACTACTTCCTCGTCTTCTTCCTCAACTAATTTTTCATCTTCTTGCCCAAACTTTCTCTTCCTCTTTGTTTCTTCAACTTTCTTGGTTATCTCCTCTTGTTCTAAAACAACCTCTTTGTTCCTTTCCTCTTCAGAATCTGTCCAACTAAAATCTGCCTCATCAGTCTCATTAGGATTTGGGCAAACAGCAGACTTTTGACCCAACTCCCCTGAGACTTCAGCAATACCAAGTCCATCACCTGCAGGACTTTTAGGCACAGATTCTTTCACAACTTCAACAGTTTCACTCGCCCCTTTACTCGGTTCTACTGTATCTTCCATCAAGATTTCCACATTATCTTGTTCTTTAAACTGTTCTACTATTCTTTCCGCAGTATTTAACTTATCTCCAGACTCACAAACTACAGGACCTAGCACATCTTCCCTAAGATCAATCTTTTTACTATCTTGTTCCCCCTCACATGAATTCCCCCTATCTGTTCTATCCTTTTCTTGATCACCCATTATCTTGTCTAGTTCAGCAACTAGGGTTTCACTTTCTACAATTCCAGGGCTCTTTATATTAACAGGATCAACAGGCGCAGATACAATAGGTTCAGGAATTACCTCTTGTGACGATAGTGATGAACTTTGGCCAGTGGGTGTTGAGAGAACGGTTCTGGATTTCATCTTCTTTACCAGTTTCCTATCCCCCTTTTGCAAAAATTTTGTGCGTGCCCTTGCAATTCTTTGAGCCAAAGTAGATGGAGGTGGTCTATCAGACATCTTGAAAGATTTATGAGTGAT
Source organism: Petunia x hybrida (assembly GCA_037355625.1). Taxonomy (NCBI): domain Eukaryota; kingdom Viridiplantae; phylum Streptophyta; class Magnoliopsida; order Solanales; family Solanaceae; genus Petunia; species Petunia x hybrida. The sequence goes on along the minus strand of JBBBVM010000083.1, from coordinate 947,744 downwards.
TTCTTGAGATCTCTAAGAAGATTTTATTTTAGGGTTTGAGAGAATTTTGGTGTTTCAGCAAGAGAAGTAGGTGAAGTGTGAGGGATTTGAGAAAGTGTGGTCGAAGTGAAGAGGCTGTGGTGATTTGACACTGTCTAGGGAAGGCAAGAAGTTATGAGTAGAGTAGAAAGGCAGCTTTTTGAATTTTTTTTCGAGAACCGGGAGAAGTTACACATTTGACGGTTATGAACTTAATTAAATAAGCCCTTTTTCAAGAAGTGGGGTCCAAGCTTATTCAAAAAGAGATCTATCCTAAAAAGGAAAATGTTCCTATAATCTAGGACAGTTACGAGAGTATGGTAGACCCCTGTGACACACGTATGAATGACAATTTTAATTTCAGTTATGAATACTACCATACAGAGTAGGATGAATGTACCTGGACATGATTCCTCGTGTTCAAACTGGTTCCTTCTCAGTACATAGTAGGTCCTTCATGGGATCACATTATTTGTGCCTTGTGATCAAAACATCAACAACGAGTGTACTTTTACAAGCACGAGATTAGACTAAACATCTATAACAAGATTCAAGCAACCACATCAAATACTTAACTAACCAAATACAAAGGGATTACCTGCTGGGTCATCCGTGTATTTTGGTCATCCCTAACTCCAACCTATTCCTTTCAAACTGTACCTTGTTCAAAGCTTTGGTATATATGTCAGCTATTTGATCTTCAGTCCTGCATGAATTCATAGTAATCAGACCTTTTTCTACATTGTCTCTCAAGAAATGGTGTCTGATATCAATGTGCTTGGTTCTTTTATGTTGGACTGGGTTCTTGGCAATGTTCACTGCACTGGTGTTGTCACAGAAAATTGGCACTGCTCCACACTTGATACCAAAGTCCTCCAGTTGTTGCTTGATCCATAGCAATTGTGAGCAACATGAAGCAGCTGCCACATACTCAGCTTCAGCTGTTGATAAAGCAACTGAGTTTTGTTTCTTTGTAGCCCACGAGACCAAGCAGGGACCTAAAAAGTGTGCCATCCCTGAAGTGCTTTTCCTGTCCACCAAATGACCTGCATAATCTGCATCAGCAAAACCAATGAGTTCAAAAGTCCCACCTCTGGGATACCAAAGACCTAAATCCTGAGTCCCTTTCAAGTATCTCAGAATTCTCTTCACAGCTGTCAAGTGTGATTCCTTGGGCTTTGACTGAAATCTGGCACACAGTCCTACACTGTATACTATATCTGGTCGACTAGCTGTGAGATATAGGAGTGAACCAATGATTCCTCTAAATTTCGTTTCATTTGTCGAAGGACCAAGTTCATCCATGTCTAACTTTGTTCCAGGAGCAATAGGGGTAGTCATTTCCTTTGCTCCTTCTATGTCAAATTTCTTCAATAGTTCCTTGACATACTTTTGCTGATGAATCATGGTTCCTTCAGAAGTCTGCTTTATCTGCAACCCAAGAAAGAAGTTCAGTTCACCCATCATGCTCATTTCAAATTCACTTCCCATCAATTCTGCAAAACCTTTGCTCAGTTCTTCATCAGTAGCTCCAAAGATGATATCATCAACATATACTTGAACTACCAGCAAATCCTTTCCTTTCTTCATGAGAAATAGTGTGGTCAATTTTGCCTCTTGAAAAGCCATTTTTCATCAGGAACCCTGAGAGTCTTTCATACCAGGCTCTAGGAGCTTGCTTCAAACCATACAAAGCCTTGTCCAGTTTGTAAACATGATCAGGAAATTCATTGCTCACAAAGCCTGGAGGCTGCACCACATAGACTTCTTCATTCAGATAACCATTCAGAAAAGCACTCTTCACGTCCATCTGATACAGTGTGAATTCCATGTACGTGGCAAAAGCAATCAGCATCCTAATGGCTTCCATCCTTGCAACTGGAGCAAAAGTTTCATCATAATCTATTCCTTCTTCCTGACTGTATCCTTGAACCACTAGTCTTGCCTTGTTCCTTGTCACTATCCCATGTTCATCCAGCTTGTTCCTGAATACCCATTTTGTTCCAATTATAGATCTGTCCTTCGGCTTAGGAACTAGATGCCACACCTTGCTTCGTTCAAATTGGTGAAGTTCCTCCTGCATAGCTAGAATCCAGTCTGGATCTTCTAGGGCTTCCTTTACATTCTTTGGTTCCAAGGATGAGAGAAACGCAAAGAATGCACAGAAGTTCTTCAATGCTGATCTAGTCATAATTCCAGTGTCCAACTCAGATAGGACATTCTCCACTGGATGAGAACTTTGATACTTCCATGGCTTGATTTGAATCTGACTTGAAGGACCTGCAGCATTCTCTGGGTTAGGTTCTTCTTGACTTTCTGGATTATCAGCCTCATCTGAAGTTCCCCCTGTCAAGTTGACTCCTTCATCCGAATTGTTCAGATTCTCCTTTTCATCTGAGTCCTCCAGTTCATCTATGGTTTCTTCTCTCCTTAAACCAATTTCTTGATCATCTGCTTCAGTTTCTCCCAGTGTCTTATCTGATTCATCAAATACAACATGCATACTTTCTTCTACAGTTTGTGTTCTTTTGTTAAGCACTTTGTATGCCTTACTTTGAGTGGAATATCCCAAAAATGTCGCCTCATCACTCCTAGCATCAAACTTTCCCAAAGGTTCCTTCCCATTGTTGTGAACGAAACACTTACAACGAAAAGGTTTTAAGTGAGCAATGCTTGGCTTTCTACCTCTGAGCAACTCATACAGAGTCTTGTCAAGAATTGCTCTGATGGAACACCTGTTTAACAAGTAACATGCAGTGTTTACAGCTTCAGCCCAAAAATTCCTTGCCAGCCCACTTGCTAACAGCATAGTTCTAGCCATATCTTCCAACGACCTGTTCTTCCTTTCAACCACACCGTTTTGTTGGGGAGTTCTTGGTGCAGAAAAGTTGTGATCTATGCCATTCCTTGCACAATACTCAGAAAAACTTGAGTTTTCAAACTCAGTACCATGATCAGATCTCATACTGATGATCTCAAGGCTTAGTCTTTTCTGAACCACACCAGCCCAATCATTGAAACTTTCGAAGGCTTCATCCTTAGAGACCAAGAACAGGGTCCAAGTATATCTTGAGTAGTCATCCACGATAACAAACACATATCTTTTTCCTTCACGGCTCCTGACTCTCATAGGTCCACATAGATCCATATGTATCAGCTCCAGTGGCTTTGTTGTGCTGACCACTTTCTTTGGTTTGAATGATGTTCTCACATGCTTTCCCTTTACACAGGCGTCACACATTTTTATGTTTTCAAATTTCTTGCTTGGTAATCCGCGAACCAGTTCCTTTGAAGCCAGCTTGTTTACCTGAGACAGACTTGCATGACCCAACCTTTTGTGCCACAGCTGAGAGTCGCTTTCTTGCACATTCAAGCATGTCAAATTGTTCTCAGGTAAAGACTTCAGTGAAGCCTTGTATACATTGTTCACCCTTTTTCCTTCCATCACCACTTCTCCACTCTGTAGGTTCTTTACGATGCAACCAACAGATGAGAAGCTCACTTCATTTCCTCTGTCACACAGTTGGGAGATACTTAGTAAATTATGTCTAAGACCATCCACACAATAGACATTTTCAATTGCACGTTCCAGAGATCTCCCCATCTTTCCAATGCCTACTATCTGACCACTTTTTCCTCCTCTGAAGGCTACACTGCCCCCTTGAAATGCTGCGAGTGAGAGAAAGTTTCTTCTATCTCCTGTCATATGCCTAGAACAACCGCTATCCAGAATCCAGCTTGAGTTGTTCTCCCTCACTCCAGCCTGCAAGACAAATCAGAGGTTAGTCTTAGGAACCCAGACAAGCTTGGGTCCCTTCTTATGAGAAAATGGATAAATCAGGTCTTGTTTGGCCCATTTGGGTAAGCCACATCTTTTATTTTTAGCCTTTGCCTTGCTGATATTAACACACTTTTGCTTAACATGACCAGTTTTACCACAAAAAGTGCATAACATGTTACAAGGTAGACCTACATATTTGCTTTTAGGATTATATGGAGGCAGGGGTTTCTTGAATCCTAAACCTTGTTTTCCTCTGTTTTGATTTTCAAGAATTCAATTCATAGCTTCAGAAGATTTATTCCATTTAGTCAGTCTGGTAAGTTCAAGTTTTGAGTCTTCAACCTTTTGGCTTAAAATCCTGTTTTTTTCAGTTTCCTGATACAGAATTTTATTTGCTCTCTTCAGTTCATCTTCCAGAAAGGATTGAACTTCACTCATAACTTGCTTACCATTCTTACTTTCTCTTAACTGATTACATTCCAATTCAAGCTCAGTAATCTTAGAGTTTGACACAAGAGTCTGCCCTTTCAAGATTGCATTAGTTTCTTCAAGTTCAATATTCTATTCCAGGAGACTCTTGTGCTTAGTTCTAAGATTATTCAGTTCTTCAGTTAAGTTATCCTTTTCAAGTTTTTCCTTTTCATACCCTTCAATCAGGGTGGCTGTGATTAGAATTAAATTTTCAGAAGAGTATGTATGTAAAGTTTCTTTTAGATCAGATAAGCATACCTCTGCTGAATTTCCTGCTTCCTCTCCATCAGTTGCCATAAGAGCAGAGTCCTTTTTGATGTTGTCAGCAATGTACAATTCCTTCAGTTTCTTCCATATTTCCTTGGCAGATTTGCACTCCAGTATCCGTGCATGCACATCCTTAGTGAGTCCTCTTCTTAGATACCCCACAGTCTTGGAGTTTGCTTGTAACCAGTCCAGATCTTGAGGGTCTAGTTCTTCCACTTTCTTTGGCACTAAGACACCATTTACAGCTCTCTTCACAGGAACATGAGGTCCTCTTTTCACAATCAGCCACAAGCTGTAATCAGTTGCCTGTAGATAATTTTTCATCTGCTTCTTCCGGTGATTGTAATGAGTCCCATTGAATACTGGTGGTTTTGATGGATCTCTCTCTCCTCTAAGTTCTCGAGGATCTTCTTCATCACAGCTAACGTCTGTCATACCTGCTAGTGCTAGTGGTGAGTCATCCTCAGCCTCCTTTTCATGATCAGACTCACTATCAGTTGGTCCCCAAGTGGCATAAAAAGCTTCCTTCTTTTTCCTTCGTTCTGCTCTGAAGTTTGGGGGCCGTCTTGTCTTCTTTTTGTCTGTATCATATTCCTTAGTGGTTTCCTTTTCCTTTTCCTTAGCAGCTCTGTTCTTCCTCCACTCTATTTCCCACATCGGGCAGTCCATGACAACATGATCCTTTTTGAAGCATTTGAAGCACCCAGAGTAGTCAGGACTGTCAACTATGTTCTTCCTACTCGAACTCTCCTTGTTTCCTCGTTTGAACCCTTTAAACCTTCCCAGATTGAGCTTTTGTCTTAAAGCACTCACCATTGCAGGTTCTACTGATTGAAGATCAACATATTCATCAGTTTCTTCTGTTGCTTCCAGCGCAAGAGTCTTTTCCTTCTTTGCTGATGGTTTAGCCTTCGAGTCCTTCATCATCTCATGAGTTTTCAGGCTTCCAACCAATTGTTCAAGCTTGATGGATTTTAAAGGTTTGGATTCAATGATGGCAGTCATCTTTGGTTCCCATGCTTCAGGCAACACATTCAGGATTTTATCGACCATCTCTATTTCAGGCAGTTCCATCTCAAGGGATCTCATTTCATTTGTGATCATGGTCAACCTGGTCATCATGTCCTGAATCGACTCCTTCTCGCCCATAGTAAACAACTCAAATTGTCTCTTCAGCATTCTCCTTTTTGAGTCTTTTACTTCTGTAGTTCCTTCATGTGCAACCTGTAACGCATCCCATATTTCATTAGCCGTCTTATATGATGATACTCGATTGAACTCTTCCGGACCAAGACCACATATGACTAACCGCTTGGCCTTGTGATTCTTTTCGATCATCTTATAATCCGTCTCATCAAACTCTTCTTTCAGTTTAGGTTCTTTTGAGGCAGTGGTTCCTTCACCAACAATTTTGGTGGGAATCAGATTTCCTTCAGAAACTATCAACCAAAGTTGATAGTCTTCAGCACATATGTAATTCTCCATCCTATTTTTCCACCATGCGTAGTATTGCCCATTAAACTGTGGGGGCCTCAGAACCGATTGTCCTTCAGTAATGGTAGGCGGTGCACTCCTTCTGATCCTTCTCAAGGTGTTAACCTTACAAGAGATGACCCGCTCTGATACCACTTGTTATTCTTTATGCACCTCCTAAGGACACTAGAAGGGGGGGGGGGGGGGGGGTTGAATAGTGTCTCCCGATTTTCGCAAGAACTGTGTTCTTCTACTGTAGAACAAGGTTGTTAGAAGTTCCTTCTACCTTCGTGTTAACAAGAACATACACAGACCAGAACGCAAAACACACAAGGATTTTTACGTGGAAAAACTCCTTGCTCAAGGGAGAAAAAACCACGACCCACACTCTGGGATTTTTGCACTGAATCCACTAACACAAGAGCAATGTTTTAGATTACAAACTCTGTAACCAAGGGGCTACACTCTAGACCCTAATCACTAATCAAAGCTACACTCTAGCTTTTCTAGTAATCACAAAAGAGTTTACCTAATACATAAGCTTCTAGAATAAGCAAGTAGGTAAAACAATGAATGCTCGATACAATGACAACTTACAACTCGATAATCCTAGACAAGATATCTAGACTTAATACTCTGCACGCAGTTTAGTTGTCTTCTTCAGCTTATCCACGTAGAAAGTTATTGAATCGCCTTTGCTTGTGCTCAACTCTCTGTGCGTGAATAATCAGAAAAACTTGGCTGTCTCTACTACTGGCTTTTATATAAGTTGTGCAACCCTAGTTGAGTTCTACAAGGAATCCCCTTAATTAAGGTAAGTTGGGATTCGTAGTAACTCTTTTCCATGTTAATGTCTGACTCTCTTCATACTTCGTAGACACAGCTGGGACACCGCCTCTTTTAGTCCGACTAGGATACGTATACAACCACGCGCCAATTATTCCTAGTTCCACAGGGATTTGCAACCCACCATCTTTTCGATCAACCGTGCCCTTCCCTTCAAGGACCGGGTTCTTCAGGTTCCTTGCATGAACCTCAGTGTCCTTCCTGTTTGTCATACTTCAAAACCAGCTTTCAACAAATCCCAAATCGAGGTCCGTCCCTGACACCACCATGACCACCACCATGACCACCCCGGGCAACGCAATTTCTCCAGGAGTGGACCCCACAACGGGCGGCTCCTTATGAGTTTGGACCCAATCCTTGATAGCCCCTTATCATCCCCCCTTTCTTTAAAGCAAGTTCGTCCCCAAACTTTGCATGGTGTAGCCAGGAATCGAACCCGGGTTGGCTCTGATACCAACTGATGCAATCGAAACTACGAAAGCGATAAAAGATAAGAAACGAAACGAGACGAGACTCACACGAAAGTCCAAGTAGCAACGAAGAACTTGTTCCGTTACACCCCGAACGATTGGAAAGAATCACCTACGCTAAGCAACTATCCTCAAGAGACACGAGGCTCGAGCAAATAGAATGATCGAAGACGGATTGAAGAGCAACTTGGATTCATCCAATTGATTTCAAACCAAAATAGTTACAAGTATTCAAGAGCAATGCTCATTAATGTTTTGTGTTCAAAGTAAGGTAAAAATGCAATAAATGAAGAAGGGGTGTATTTATAGCACCCCTTTACAAGTTTTCCTAGATTCTGGTCTGCTGCTACTCAAGCCCTCTTCGCGATCGCGCATGAGTATATGCAATCGCGAAGACCACTCAAATGCTGAGGCGCGCGATCGCGCGAGTGGTAGCGCGAAGGCAAAGACCAAAGAAAGTCTCTTCGCGATCGCGAAGGTGTGGACGCGATCGCAAAGAGCAAATCCTCTCCGTCAGGAAGTAAGCTCAGGAAGTGCTCCCCTCTTTTGCTCTGTTTTGCTCCCCTGCTTCCTGCACTGTTTCCTGCCCTGTTTCCACTTTGATTGAGCTCCAATGCATTGTCTTCAAGTCATCCCCCGAGCTCATATCATCCATGCCTTTCCACACCAAGTGTAAGTGAGCGTCGTGTATATCCTTGGCTTGACACTGAAACAGAACCACGCCTATTTGAACATATAACAGTACACACACTAATTCACAGGCAAATCAAGGGAACATTTTATCATTCGATTTCAACTTTTGCATACAACAAGGACACAAGTCTTATTCGAATAAACAAACTAACAAGCTAACTCTAAAAATTCACATAGGACACATTCCACTCATACGAGCTTGTACATACACAAAACAATACAACTTCAAACTTAAAATAGGAAAGATATGTGTGAAACTCAAAGGATTTATTGCAAGCTCAACATCGGCATATGTACATGATATTTTTACCAAGATTCAACACAACAAGAATTAAAACTACGACTAGACAGATTGAAGCTTTACCACTAAGTATGATAAGAAGTTAAGATTTTCTATTCTAACCCAATAGCAAACTGCCTCGCTAAACCATCATCATCGTCAACACTGAACCACCAAGCAGCTTCCCCGGACATCAACAGTCGAACCCCCAAAGTCGCTGCATCACCACTAACTTTGTCACTGCACACACACTCTCACTGTCGCAGCCTCGCTCCCTCGGATTAGCTTTAGCACGTCGATATCAACACTGTTCTTGTCATACTAATGACAAGCTGCAACACTTCATCAGTTTCATTACATCAACTAATCAACATCTCAGCACCTCCATGTTTGTATCATCACAATTGGAACAACTGCTTCAGCACCTCGCTGCCTCGTCATTGCTCTGTTCAGCCTCAACATGATTCAATCTGCCCCCAACCATCATTGAGTCACCTTCACCACCCTCAACAATGGATCAGTCTCGAGCATCATTGAAACTGCCTCCCATCATTTCCTATCGCCCTCGACATCATATCGTCTCACTAAATCAATGACAAACTGCCTCGTATTGTCCCTTGCAACATTGTCGAATCACTCAACGCCATCAAACACCACCACATAGCCTCCAAACCGCCGCTGCTACTACCTCACACCACCACTAGTGTTTTTTTTTTGTCTCACTCTTCCACCACCACAACATCACTCATATATCACAGCCCCGACATCACCCGCTGCCAGTTTTCAAAAAGGGGAAATTTTGGGAACACAGAGCAGCAGAGGTGAGAAGGGATGTCGTAACAAACCTGTGAATGTATAAGTTCACCGAAAAATCTCAATTTCGCCGGGGTTAGGGCTCCACCGAGCTTTAGGTCCCCGTCTACATCGATTCGGTTGTCTTTTGGCAAAATTGGCATTGGAAATGGAAAGAGGGACTCAAACCGTGTGTGAACATGTAAGATTTAGGCCGGGGTGGTGGTTCACGGTGGGGATTGGAGGCGGAATCCGACAGTGGTCGAATTAGGGGCAGGGAATTTCTTTTGGTCTCAAGAGTTGGGAAAAATCTTAACAAAATTAGCAATTTGTGGCTTTTATACCAAGGGAACCGGGTCGGGTCATGGGTTTCGTGGACTGGGCTGGCCTGATTTTAAATGGTCTAAATGGCCCTTTAAGTTTAAATCCAAACAAAATCCAGTATAAACTCATGCATAATTACGTAATCATGATATTAGTTAAACTACGCCACATTAACATAATAATTATAATTTAGCCACTGACTCACAATTAAATAATTAATCACATCACAAATATATATTTTTGATAATTTTCTAGTATTTTTCTCCTAATTAAATGACTAGAATTAGCTATGATATGAATAAAAATTGAGGAAAATTAACACTACTATTTTACGCATTTTGGTATTTTAGGTGCCAAAATTAGGTGATTACAGCTGGCCCTCTTTGTTCGAGAACATGAAGAGTTTTTAGACAAAGAAGTAATGGACAACTAATTTTGTCTTTTTCGATTCTAGCCGAGAACACGCTTGCAAAATTGTGACCGTACCTTGACCTTTCGGTTCTAACTAAGAACAAGGTTACCTACATATCCCAGGACTGAGGAATCAGGTCAGTGTAGTTCCTCACGTGCAGTAGTTAGAACTACCGCTTTCAGACAGACATTAGACTCTTCTAGACTCACGAGGACTTACTCTGGACACTTTCAGAACTAGCTGGGACTGACTCGACGCTCGTAGACTTACCCGGACTAACTAGAGATACTTCTACACACACTAAGACTGTTGTTGCTGGTTATTGCTGCTCGTTGCTGGCTGGTGGTCATTGTTTTACAAAGAAAAATGAAATTACAACATTGAAATGTAAAATTACAATTTCTAAGCTAAATCTTCATGCTTCCCAAGCCGATGAACTATTCTGAAGCTCCCACTAGTTAAGTGGGTCTTGAAAACTTGACATTGCCGCTCGGGCGGGCTTGACTTGAAAGTTGAAATCGCTGCTTTGACTGAAAAGCTGAAATTGCCGCTTTGACGGGCTTTGACTGAAAAGCTGAAATTGCCACTTTGACGGAATTTGACTTGAAAGCTTAAATTTCCGCTTTAACGGGATTTGACCTGAATGAAATTGCCGCGTTGACGGACTTTGACTTGAATGAAATTTTCGCTTTGACGGACTTTGACTTGAAAATTGAAATTGCCGCTTTGACGGATTTTGACTTCTGGTGGGTCTTGTTCGTGTTGAATTGAAAACCATCACTCTGATGGATCTTGCTTATGCTGGAAATTGAAAACCATCACTCAGATGGGTCTTGCTTCTTCCGAAAATTGAAAACCATCACTCTGATGGGTCTTGCTTTTTGTTGAAAATTAGAAACTATCACTCTGATGGGTCTTGCTTCTTCCGAAAATTAAAAACCATCACTCTGATGGGTCTTGCTTTTTGTTGAAAATTAGAAACCATCATTCTGATGGGTCTTGCTTATGCTGGGAATTAAAAACCATCACTCTGATGGGTCTTGCTTCTTCCGGAAATTGAAAACCATCACTCTGATGGGTCTTGGTTTTTGTTGAAAATTAGAAACCATCACTCTGATGGGTCTTGCTTATGCTGGGAATTGAAAACCATCACTCTGATGGGTCTTGCTTCTTCCGGAAATTGAAAACCATCACTCTGATGGGTCTTGTTTTTTGTTGAAAATTAGAAAGCATCACTTTGATGGGTCTTGCTTATGCTGGAAATTAAAAACCATCACTCTGATGGGTCTTGCTTCTTTTGAAAATTGAAAACTATCACTCTGATGGGTCTTGCTTTTTGTTGAAAATTAGAAACCATCACTCTGATGGGTCTTGCTTTTTGGAAATTGAAAAATTGTAATCCATTATCCCAATCGGTCTTGACAGAAAGCTGAAAACCATAGCTCCCTGCTCAGATGGTCCCTGATTTCTTTTTTTGCTTTTCAAGTTTGTCCCCGATGAGCAACTGACTTGATGTAGTTTTGTTCTCACACTTCTAAACCAAATTCTCCCCTCGGTCTTCGGTCACACCTTTGTAGAAATAACAAACCATTCCCTAGTGATCTTCATGGTACAATCTCGGTATTAGGCTCCCATTCCCGACTTTTCTGGTACAACTGAAACTTGTAAACAAGCTTTGCCAACCTTTCTGAATGCCCGAAAATAATGAGAAAAAAATAAATAAAAAAGAAAGTGAAGAAACTCAAAAGCAGACATCGAACGAAAGATGTTCCTGGTAGACAGAAAAAACTTATTTGGTGGTGAAACGACAACCTTAGTAAAACATGACATGCAATTAAAATCAACACTTAATCTGTTCACACGAGGTATTCCTGAACTTACTCTCAGTTTGACAATCTTTCTCAACTCGAACTTGATGATGAATTCCACGACCCTCAGTCGACTAGTAGTGCCCCTCGGGGTTTTCACTAACTAGCCTCTGTCTCTTTGTTCTTTTAACTCACTATTGCCTTGCAGCGCCTTTTCAGGTTTTCACCGACAAGACTTCATTTTTTTTTCCTTTTTTTTTTCATTTTTTTCATTTTTTCGCTCTTTCCCAATCGACCTCCGATCTTTCCTTGCTGCTCGACCCCATCTTTCCTTTCTTTCTTCAATTTTGGCCTTTATCTTGATTCCCCGGAGAATTTCTCCTTTAACTTACCTTGGTGCTCCCAGCTCCTAGATGCGATTGTCGGCTTATAAGAATGCGACTTTACAGCGTGGAACTTATCCCTTGATACCCTACTTAGCTTGACATTCTCAATAATCGGTCAGAAGGGTCTTTATTTGGATTGTAATATTGGATTTGGTTAGGCTATGAAGAAAGGGGTTCAACATAAAAGCTCAGAAACATCTCATTATACGATCAGATGAATATCAGAAACTATGAAATCACTGCTTTTTGAAAATAAAAGAATCTTATTTTCCCCAGTTTAGGCAAATTGGGGATTACTTCTCTTCTTCTTCTTCTTCTTCTTCTTCTTCTTCTTCTTCTTCTTCTTCTTCTTCTTCTTCTTTTTTTTTTTTGAGTTTTTTTCTCTTTTGTTTGAAAAACGGCATGAAAGCATCTCATGAAATTACTTGGTGAATGATACAACCCTTGGAATCATTTCTTTTAAAATAACAACAAACTGTAGCCCCGGTTTAGTGAAACCGAGGAATTATCTTTTGAATTTTCTTATATGAAAATATAGGGGATATTGAGATTATCCCCCGAGATGAACACAATGAAAGAAAAGGGATGTTGACTGTCTCCTCTTTTTTTTTTTTTTTTAAATAAACTTCTGCCCGATAAACTGGGGCGCTTTGAGTTTTTTCATTGACTTCGAGACTGATATACCAAACATCTCATGAAACAGACGAATATATGGTATGATAAAATAGAAGTTTGTTTTTATTTTATTTTATAAAAATAAAAACAAACTTCTGCCCCAGTTTAGTATAGAATGGGGAACAAAATTTCTTTTGATGTTGGCCGCAAACTTGAAGGCAAGTTTTGCGTCAATATGAACAAGGGAAAAATGAATTTTTCCCTGTTATGACCGCACCCGAATGGTTGCCTACGTATCCTTTTGAGAGGAATCAGGTCAGACGTAGCTCTACCACAGAGGTAGATTTTGTTGTTTCTTTTTTAATTTTTTTTTTATTTTCTTCTTTTTTTTTTTCAATTTTTTTCAATTTCAATAACATTGATTCAAAAGGAGGGTAGCAAAAGAAAAATATACCAGGCTCAAAGGGCTAGAAAATTGGTATAGTGTTTGGGTAGCAGAAATGAAAGTCGTTCGTCATCCTGATCCGAGAATGCCTCGCACAAATAATGATTCAATGAATTGACCTGGATTGATCCACACGTGTCCTTGACTTTTGCTTCAACAATGGTTATCAAAACTGGTATTTCAAATTCGGTCGAAGCGACCGTGCACGATTTTGAACTTCTCACCGATCTCCCTTATCGGATGACTGCTGATTAATTCCCAACTCATTTCAGTCCCTCTTGTATCCCTCTCTACTACTCAAATAACTCAGAATGCCAGAACGTGTGTTTAGATCAAGACGTAAATTCCGCACGCATGTCATGTTATTAAGGTCGACAAAATATAAAACAGAAAACTAAGGAGGTAAGAACATAAAACATAAAAGAAAGAATATTGGGACGAGATGGGTCTCGCTTTCATTGAATTAAAGATAGAAGGATTTGAACAAACAAAACAAGCAAAATAATGTACTTGGGTTACAACCCTTGAATAACCAAGTACACAGAAAGATTAGCAAAACAAGCTACAATATTTCACAGTCACTCAATTGCAAGTCAGGACCAGTTTCCTGCTTTTCATGCATTGTTGAGCCCTTCACAAGGATGCACCATGCTGATACCAAAGAAATTCCCTGAATCTGGCAATTTCTTCTTCTTTTCCTTATTTTCTCCAAGTCCCATCAGGGTGGACTTCACTTCTTTGGGATTGATGAATGACCGAGTAAGATTTGGAATTGGCTTCTCAAGAGACATGTTCGTCTTCTTCATTTCATCACTCCTTACTCTTTCTGCTACCCCAAGAACAATTTCAGGAACACAGTTCACTGTCACAAGCATTTGGTTAGCCCTAATTGACACATCACCAACAGGTACTATCGGCATTGCAGATTCAGCTCTCAAATCTTCTCCACACACCATTCCCACCATATGCACATCATCACAGACATGCAATGAGTTCTTAGTTATACCTAGTGCATCTGAACCCTCAATTTGAATCTGACCATTATCGATCAAAGCTTGGATATCCTTTCCGTTGCCCACCATAACCCTCGTAGTCATAGTCGTCTCCATCACGAGCCACTCTCCTTTGGTATCCTCCTCCAAATCGACCACCTCGATCTCTAATTCCCTCAAAAGAAAATCCCCCTCGTTGGGCTTCTCCCGGATAACGAAATGGATCATTGTCGTAGTTCTCATTCTCATGAAAGCCCTCAACATTAAGTGGCCTTGGAGTGTCATTCCTTGGTTGCTCATTTCTTGGGAGATCACGAGTAGGATTCCTCACTTGCGGAGTGATGTTCGGTGAATAGGTATCTTGGACTACCATGTGAGAGTAGTGATCGTTGGCTTGAGAGATTTGGCTTGGTCCATCATCCTGCACCCCCACGGTTGGAGGTGTGCCGTCCACTTGATTTCCCTTCTTCCGAATTTCCTCCTTTGATGTTAGCTCCTTCACCGTTCTATTCAACCCATCAACCTTATTTTCCAAGAGGCTCATCCTTTCCAACATATTTCTCATCATGGTATTAAGTTCCATGTTTCCTCCATTCCCCTCTTGAGTCATTGTACCTACAAATAAGGAAACAAACAAAGTTAGTAGAAAGAGTCCTCACCGAGTCTCTCCGTAAGTGTTTACACTCAAATTGATGTCGCTCAATTCACTCGTATTTGCACTCAACGTTCGGCTTTTACTCACTCTAACGCTCTCTCCTCACTTGCCTTTTTCCACTCTTTGGCTATTGCAAGTTTGTTCTTCGCACACTAAGTCCAATTTGACAATCAACTCAACAAATTCGGGATCGGAAGGAATTGTTGTGACAAGACACGGACAATTGAAACTGACGATGGCACTTTAGGAACGTTTAAAGAAAAGGAAGAAAGAAGGCTCGAATCGAATTGGCACGAATCGGATTCGGAATTGGATGAAATTTGGTTTGTGATCTAGAAACTCACTGTTCTTGATGTTGAAATTGAGTTCCGGTTGATTGAAAACTGTTACGGGGCTGTCGCGAACATTCTGTCTAAGAATCTATTTTTCTGGAAATTGTTGTTCAGTGCGATCGCATGAGCTGCTCGCGATCACGAAGGTTTGCTGGTGGTATTTGGTGCGATCGCGTGTTGATGTCGCGATCGCATAGGCCTTTTAATGATTAGCCTGCACGATAGCGCTGAAGATGGCGCGATCGCGTAAGCTTCTGAGTTTGAAACAGAACCTGACTTTGAAGCTCACTTTTCAACTTGAATCTTCTCAAACCACCGTATTTTTGCTCCAAATTTGAGATGTATACTCCTTGTTAGTCAGTGAACAATCCCCAGTAATTGATTTTTCGATTTCAATAACCAAATGCAAAAACCCCAAATTCTTGATGAAGAACCCTAACTTTTGATTTCTTCAATTCAGCACCAATACGTTGTTGTTTATCTAATTCCTTTTGGAATTAGCTTCTAGGAATCACAATCTTCAAATGGTAGCAAAAATTTCACTCAATAGAAACCTAATCTTAAGACTCATAGTTTTGTGTTTTTGACTATTTGTTTTTTTTTTGACTTGATGAACAAGAATTGGTTTAGTGATTGTTAAAACAAACACTAATCTAGCTCTGATACCAAATGATATGAAAATCAAAGACACAAAATAAAAGATAAGAATTAAAAGCAAGACCCAATTTATTTAGAGAAGAATTAAGGAAAGTAATTAGAGAAGGATTAACCTAATTATCCCCTTAATCACCTAAATAAGAGATCTCTAGCTATTTGATCCTCAATTAGCTAAGCTAATTGCAAATCAAGGACATTAATGATGCTTAAGCAAACAAACTTAGCCAAATTCTCACAATTAACAATATTAATCAAAACTAGGTCTACTAATGACTTTCAAAGTATTTATACATTGGAAAATGCCTTAATTAATCCTTAACAATGGGCCTTCAAGTCATTAGCCACTGGTGGGCTTTCTGATCCTCGTCTCAGCGCGATCGCGCAGTGATGCACGCTATCGCACTGAGATTTAATTCATGCTACGTGGTTGCGACTATGGTCACGCGATCGCGCATGCAAATCTTCAACCTGTCTCTTGCACGACCGCGTCTGGGAATGCGCGGTCGCGCAGGTCTTCATTTTCAACAACACGCGATCGCGTCTAGGACTCGCGATCGCGAAGCTCCTCTTTTTCCCTTTCCATGATCGCGTCTGTGCACGCGCGATCGCGATGAGAATTTTCAGTTCCAGAGGCAGTAAGCATGCAAAACTGTCCTAGAACCCCCAAGACTTGCCCAATCGATTCCAGCTGTGTAAACATTGCCTGTAGCTGCTGCAACTCCCTAGCTTGGATCCTCGTGAAGGGCTTGGATGAGCGTCGGGTTGCATCACTCTTGGCCTAACAAATCACTCCATAGATTACAGGTGGTCCAATGGATGGATTAAGCAATTAATCATATCATAGATCAAGGACGGAAGGAAGAATCAAGGACGGAAGGAAGAATCACTGCCATAACACTATTTCATATAACAAAGACCTCATAGTTACTAGTAGTATTATATATCACACCAAAAAACACTAAGTACGTACATACATTTGTGTACCTTTGTGTAATAAAACATCAAGAACGTAATTTCTATCATATTTATATAGGAATAAAATCCAGAAGCATCCAACCATCGTCCCAGTGTTTTAGTTGTTGGATACTTGTCATCATTAAAAGAAATACTATTATTAATCAGATTGATTGAATCTTTAAGTTGTTTTTACACGGAAAAAGAATTTGACTGCATTTTAAAGATAACACTAATCAGATAAAATGAATCTTTTAGTTGTTTTTACACGAGAAAAAGAATTTGACTGCATTTGTATGACTTCTAAAATAGCTTCCATTTTGCAATGTTAAAGTTTTAACTTCTATTAGTAAATCATCAATGCTTATTAATTTTAGAGGCCTAACATTTCCTACAATATAAGTTTGACCCTAAACACGTCCGATGTCAATAGTCATCTCAGTGAGTATGAAATTTATTGATGAATTAAATTTCTCTTTTAGTAAAAGCAAAATATTAGCCGAAGAAGTTAGTACTTGCTTGCATTTCTCTATAGTCAAATAACTTAATGAGATCTCCATCTACTTAATGCATTTACACTCGACTTTCTCTATTTTTAACTTGGTCAAAACAAATCTATTATCTCATCATTTAATATAATTCGAGGTAATAATAAATTTTTTGTTCACTGTACTGCTTCTCATTATTTACCATGGAGAACAGAAATCCAAAATTAAGGCTTTGAAGAGGTATAATCATGTTTAAATTAATTTAAAAGGTCAAACATGTCAAGTTTTTTTCCCCATATTTGATTAATTTTGTAGCCTAACGTAACCACCAACAGTGAGATGGATGTGAGATCCTTTCTTGGGTTGGAGTCCTAGAATGGAGAAAACTTTATTAAGGAGTAAATTCTCCCTTATTGGGTCCTATACAACATGAACTTGGATTAATTAGACCAGTACTAGGTTTTGAATATCAACAAATGGTTAAAAAAATTGTAGCCTTATGAAGACAATATCCAATGTCATTGTTGATCTTAATATGTAGCAACTTACTAGTATCTTCTACTATGATATAAATACAACTAGTTCAAGAATTAGAGTGGTGGAGAAGGGGGAGTAGTAGATTCAAAATCCTCCACAATATTCCATGCTGCCCCACTAAAATATGTCACATATTTTATACCTATTGAAACCACTAGTTCCTTTAACTTTATAATCAGATAAAAATAATCCACAATGTCCCACTTGCTCATAGATCACGCTTAAGATCATAGTCTGCTGTCAAGTATTCTTTATCATCCTTATACTCCGTTTGGATGGTTGTTACCCATTGTTTTATAATGTATTGTATCATATGGTACTGTATCATATTGTGTTGTAAAATGTTTGGATATACTGTATTGTTTACCGTGGTTTAATAAGTGAAAATAAGGTAAAAGATAAAATGAGAATATTAAATAACAAGTGAGGGCATGATTGGTAAGAAAAATAGGTAACAACGGGATCCCACCAAATCGATTGTTAAATAAAGTGACAGTTTTCATGGTTACATAACCATGGATTTAACAATACAATACAATACAATGTTAATTAAAGTAACAATCAAAACAAACGTGGTTCTCATGATAACAATACAATACAACACAATGGGTTACAACCATCCAAGCAAGATGTTAATCTCACCATGTGCACTTCGAAAGCTCCTAATCACACCTTCAAAGCAATCAACACACTCTTTTAGAGCTATTCTTCAACCTTATCATGATGAAGATAGGGGGTTGAACATTATCAAGGTCAACCTACCTACCTTCCAAGGTGAGAGTGATCCGGATAAGTACATGGATTGGGTGATCTCGATGGAGAGAATCTTTCAAATCAACAACGTCCACAATGCTACAAGGGTGAAGTATGATATTCCCAATTTGAAAACTTTGCTTCCACTTGGTGGGAGTCCAAGAGAAATCAACGGGAAGCACAAGTGCTTATTGCCAATGGGGGTGGGAGGCTTTGAAAGGCATGATGGAGGCTCGGTAACTACCTCCACATTATGAGGACGACTTGCTCAAAAAATTCTACAACTTACGGCAAGGAACCAAGAGCGTGGCGGAGTACTTTGATGAGTTTGAGAGGACTAGGATAAGGGCTAATGTGTTAGATGATAACCGGTCTCTCATAGCAAAGTTTCGTGGTGGTTTGAATAGGGAGATCTCCTCCCCAATAGAATTGCACCGGTTTGAAAACTTGGTTGAAGAATTCCAAGCGGCTCAAAAGGTGGAGAATGGGATCAAGCTAGACAAGTCCTACAAAGCCAAAAACATTCCATCCACTTGGAACAAAGGAAGAGACAATGTGAAGGCTTATACCCCATGGGATAAAGTTAAGGAGCCCAAGCGTGACTTCAAAGGCAACTTTGAAAGAACCAAACCCAAGGAGGAGCCCAAAGTGGGAGGTAATAAATCTAAGCTTGAAAACTTGTCTAACATTCACTGCTACAAGTGTAATGGCCGTGGCCACATGATGCGAGATTGTCCCAATAGGAGGACTATCATTGCTTTGGGTGATGGGGGCTATGAAACGGGTGGAAGTGATGATGATGAGGAAGATAGGGGTATGCCTAGTGATGGTGATTTTGATGAGGAGGCAATGGGAGATGGGAAATTAGAGGGGAACTATCTTACTCTTGTGGTAAGACGAATTATAGGGGCGCAAGTGAAGGAGGAGTTGGAGTCGAACAAAAGGGAGAGTCTATTCCATGCCTATTGTAAGGTACAAGGTGCTACTTGTTCTTTGATTATTGATAGTGGTAGTTGCGTAAATGTGGTGAGCACCACCTTGATTGAAAAACTTAAACTACCCACTAGAAAGCGCCCACAATCTTACAAACTCCAATGGTTGAATGAGTGTGGTGAATTTAAGGTGACCAAGCAAGCCTTGATTATGTTCAAGATTGGAGATTAATATGATGAGCTTTTATTTGACGTTGTCCCTATGCAAGCTTGCCATATCTTGCTTGGTAGGCCTTGGCAATACGACCACTTGGCAAAGCATGATGGAAAAATCAATATGTATGCCTTAGAAGTAGGGGGTCAAAAATTTGTTCTCAATCCACTGACCCTGGCGCAAGTGAGTGAGGGGTATAGGAAGACGATGGAGTTAAAGTTGAAAAGAGAGAAAGAAAAGAAAGAGGGAGTTGTGGAGGAAGGGAGAGTGGGAGTTGTTACTCAAAAGAGGAGGAACCAAAAGAGGGAATGAACTTGTTCTTGTCTAGGAATGAATGTCTGAGAGATGTGGAGGAAGGAGTACCCATGATTCTCCTTCTACACAAGGAACATGTTTTGCTTGCTAACGAACTAACCCCTTCTTTGCCTAGTTTTATTTCTTCTCTTTTGCAAGGTTATGAAGACATTTTTCCCGAGGAGTTGCCTAGTGGGTTGCCACCACTAAGAGGCATTGAGCATCAAATCGACCTTGTTCCGGGTTCACAATTGCCCAACAAGGCCGCTTATAGAAGCAACCCGGAAGCTACCACAGAAATTCAAAAGCAAGTGGAGGAGTTGCTTGGGAGAGGCGTTGTGCAAGAGAGCTTGAGCCCATGTGCGGTCCCGGTCATCCTAGTGCCAAAGAAAGATGGGACTTGGCCGATGTGTGTGGATTGTAGAGCCATAAACAAAATAACGGTAAAGTATCGTCATCCTATTCCTAGGTTAGATGATATGTTAGATGAATTATGTGGCTCTTGTGTGTTTTCAAAAATTGATTTGAGGAGTGGATACCACCAAATCCGGATGAAACTGGGTGATGAGTGGAAGACGGCCTTTAAGACCAAC
This sequence comes from Petunia x hybrida, assembly GCA_037355625.1. NCBI lineage: Eukaryota > Viridiplantae > Streptophyta > Magnoliopsida > Solanales > Solanaceae > Petunia > Petunia x hybrida. The sequence continues at coordinate 927,262 of JBBBVM010000083.1, read as the reverse complement.
TTTGGTCTTTACGAGTGGCTTGTCATGCCTTTTGGCTTATCCAATGCTCCTTCCATTTCTCAAATCCTTAATTGGAAAATTTGTTGTGGTTTATTTGGATGATATTCTTATCTTTAGAAAATCCATTGATGAGCATGCTAATCATTTGAAACAAGTGTTTGATGTTTTGAGAAATGAACAACTATTTGCTAATTTGAAAAAGTGTTCTTTTTGTGTTGAAAAAGTTATTTTCCTTGGTTTTGAGGTGAGTGCAAATGGTGTGGAAGTAGATGAGGCTAAGGTGGATGCCATTAGGGATTGGCCCATACCTAGAAGCATTGGTGAAGTGAGGAGTTTCTGTTGACACCCAATTTTGTCTCGAAAATTTTAATTAATGTTAATTATCTAAGTAAAAGTCAATTTCAAAATTTTAAAACTGAATTAATGAAATTTGGAAGAAAGGCTAAGTTTCGCAAAGCATAGCTCAATTTCAGGCCACCCGTGCAACCCCTTCAATTTCCAATTAACCTAAGAAAGGGCTAATCTTATTCCTATATCTTAAATTCAGCTAGACATGCAACATCCCTATTTTAATTCAACTTAACTTAAAAAGGGGCTAAATGTGCAAACCCATCCCATTCCAGCCTATCCTGTGCAAACAATACATATATACATACATCCACTTCAGTTCCCCAATTCCCCAACCCGATTCCCCTTTTGAAACCTGCGATTGATCCCAATCTCTCCCATAAACCCTATAATCAGTCCAAAAACTCGTACTCACTGGTCCCCCCACGTTCCCTCTCTAATTTTTCGTACAAATTCAATCAATCTCGATCGTCCGTTTTGAACAAGAATCGCATCTGAGCCGTGAATCCTTCAACGTTCATATTTCCCTTGAAATCAGAGTGAAATGAGTACGATAAAAAATGATTAAACTCTTTTTTACCATGATTTCAAAAGGAAAGGTCAAAATTGAGTAAGGGTCGTTTGGAAAATTGGAAGAGGCTAAAACCCTAAATCAGCAGGTATATAAGATCCTTTCCTTGATATTTCTTTGAGTTCTTAGCAGCAGAGAGGTTGGGGGGTTTGGATAACACAAAAAACAGCAGCATACATATTATACACAAAAGTTTTCTCAATTTTTGCTTAGTTAATTGCATTACTGTTTCTGTCATTTCTTGCCTTATGTTATCGCTTCATTATTCGAGTCATCGAACTTGTTCGAGTCGTCGACCTTAGTCGAGTCGCATATCGCTTCGGATCCAACACCCCGGCTCGCTGCTCCGCAAAAGGTAATAACCTTTTCACTCTTTAATTTTGCTTTCTTTTCATTCTTTATATTCTCACTTGCAGTATGAATATAAGAAATGGATATTGTTTCTCTAGTTGTTAATGCTGCTTAAAGTTGATACAGATGGGAACTTTATGCATTATTAAGTTTAAAAGCAGACTATAGGATTGAGCAGCTTCTTTTGTTTGTCTTAAAATTTGAATCTTCCTAGCTTGACGGGATTATGGTTGGTTTAAGGTGAAAATGAGAAGAAGGACCTGTATTCTTTAAGTTATAATCAAAACTGTATGAAGGATTTAAAGTTTAGTTTTTCTTTGTGAACTAGAAAGCTGCATGTTTGCATGTATTTTGATGGAAGTAACACTTCTGTTGACTTTTGTTCTCTTTTAAAAGAAAGACGTTTGTTTCTGAATTAGTAAGATTGAAATGGCTTGTATTTTTTCTCTGGTTTTGTTCCTGATTGGTGAAATGAAGTTGTTTCGGTTAATTAATGGAGACAGTGCAGGCTGTGAGGGAGTCTGGGGTGTCGCAGGTCTATGGAGTTGATGTGCAGGTATGATAGGCAGTGTAAGAGGGTGTGCGGGTGGATTCTGTTAAGCTGAAGGAAGCTATGTAATGTGTAAGGGTGGTGATAGAGTGTAGTGAGGTAGCAGGTTGCCTTCCTAGGTTGGTTTTGGGGCTCTATGAGTTAGAGGTGTGCATGGTTGGAATCTGCAGCAGTAAGAGCAGAGAGCCCTGATAAATTTCAGGAGGTTTAGTTCTGGAATCTGGTGGTTTGCAGAGGATAATGTGAGGGCTGTTTTGGGTGTTGTAGGTGCAGTGTAAACCTGTAAGGAGGCTGAGAGTATACAGGTATTTAGTATAGTTTGCAGGTGGTGGAAGGGTGTTTGTTTCCTGAAGCAGTTTCTTAGGCATGGGAAAGTTTGGTTCAGTTACGGTTCCTGTTTGTCTAGGGGTTTCTGGAGTTGTTCAGGAGGGAGTATAGGATCTGTCAGAGGGAGCTTGTAAAGAGGTGTTGTAGGTTAGAGGTGCAGGGAGTAGCAGGTTGGTCTTATGAGTTTTAGGGAGTGTTTTGTGAGTGTGAGGTAGTGTAAGTGTTTTGGTATTGTAGGAGGAGTCTGGTTGGTGCAGAAAAGGGGGTCAGTTTTGGTTATTCATTATGTGTGTGATGGAGTTCAGGAGGTCTGAATGGTGTTGCAGGTGTTCTTAGATGGGGTTCTGTTTTAATCAAAGGAAGCAGGCTTTTGTAATTATATTAGTCGAGTGTTGGAGCATTCTTTTAGTTTCAATTAAGTGTGATTTAAGCTGCATTTCAGGTCAAATATTGATTGCTAAAAGTCGTAATTAAAGTTTAAAATTCCCTGTGTTTGTTGCCTTTTGATAAATGCCAAAGGGATAGAGCTAGCTTGCTTCCTTTCTATCTGTTTGGAGTCTGGTGTTGATTTTTTTCTGAATTTATTGCCTTTTCTAAAAATTCTAAACTTAAAAGCAGCTAAGTATTATGTTCATGTTGTATGAAGTCTGCCTTATTTGCTACAGTCTGCTGTGATTCTGTAAGTAGAGGTTCATTTGCTCTCATGACGTACTTCAGTGGAAAGCTTAAGTGGCATTATTTCTTTGGATGTATTCTCGACAATAATTAATTAGTATAAAGCAAGTCATATTGTGATTATGTATCTAACTCTCTTTTGGTATGAAAATCTAACTTGTTAAAATATTTGATAAGGTTTCCTAGTTTGTTCTAAAAACATATGGTCTTCATTTTACCTTATCATTTCATTGTCCATTATTAATTTTGTAGGAAATCTATTGACATGTATTAAATATTAGTAGAATTTCTTATTGGATTATTCCTAGTGACTGTGACTAAGATTAAGATGCTGCATCTTGAGATGGCCATCCATGTCTATTCCTTTAGGTCATAGTTTATTTGGTTAATTCTTGCACATTTTCTTTAGGAAGTGTTTCAATCCTTTCTTTTAGCGTAGTTTTGGTTTAATATTAGCCCCTTTGCATGTTTGCCTCTATCTTGGAATCCAACCAGTACCTAGAATTTCAGCTACAAACCTTCGTTTGCTTCTACCTATTCAGCGCCACCATATTCTAGTGTAGTCTATAATTGTTGAAATTATTATTATTTTTTTGATTAGTTTGACTATTGTTTCTTCTTAACTTGCTATTTGTTTATTACTTGTGTCTGTCTATATCATTCTTACCTACATATTTTTTCTAATCTTTATTTCCTCTTATTTTGGCATATAACAACTCGGGAGAGTTGAGTAAAACTCACAATCTGGGATTGGCTATTTGCATTGGAGTTGTGTGATCCCTACTGCATTTTCGGGCTTGAGATCCTCGAAAATGAAAAATAATAAAATTCAAGGCTCAATAAATTGAGTTTGCTATATCCGGGTTCTACCTTCTAAACTCCTTCTTTCCCTATTTCCGTTAGAATCCATGTTATAGGATCCCTGAAAATCGGACTAAGACTTTGCATGTTAGAAGCTTGGTAGGATAGCCGCTCTATTGAAGTTATTATCTTATCGCATGCTTAAAATTGTTTATGCAATTGCTTATCCCGTTTCTTTGGGACTCGCCAATTAGTTTAAGATAATAGAAATCTTTGATTAACTATCGAGTGCAAAAGAATCAAAATTAAAATCGTATTCATTTATTCATTATTTATATTTAAGTTAATTATTTATCCATCTATTATTTATTTACTCATTAATTAAATTATTTAAGCGGTATTTATTTATTTATGATAAATAAATTAATTAATTTATTCATTTATTTAATTATTTAATTATTTTTTTAATCAATTATAATTATTTATTTGCTTATATATTTAATTAATCAATTCCTTATTTAATTGAATTCATGTAAATATTTATTTATTTAATTAAGTTATCTATCTATCTATTTATTTACCTAATTAATTAATCAATTAACTATTATTATTCATCTAATCATTTATTTAATTTAATTAAGTTATTTATTTAATTTTATTTAGCTCTTATTTAATTAATTAATTAATCAAGCAATCATTATTTGATTATTTATTTAATTTCAAAATTTGTTATTTATTTGGCTAAATATGTAGTCAAGTCTTATATTATTAATATTATTCATTCTCTATCTATCTTTAATTAAACTTTATCCTAAATTAATTATCTTTAAGTAAATTCGTGAAAATCGCCGGATTAACCGCTTTTAGCGGATTTTCGAAAGTGCTCCCGTTAGGGACCTTCTTTCGAATTTAATAGAATCACTTGCCTAAGGATCTCTGAACTATTTTTCTTTAAATAAAGAATAAAATTGCACTCTTTAGTTAACTTAGGTTCCTAATAATCCTTAAATTAGGTGGCGACTCCAAAGAAGCCCCTTGGAGTCCCATTTTGTTGAAAATACATCTTGATGCATATTTGTGTGCATTTTTGGGAGGGTTCAACAGTTTCCATGGGTTGGCTAGCTTCTATAGGAGGTTTGTGAGAGGGTTTAGCACTATAGCTGCACCATTGACCGAAGTGATAAGCAAGGATAAGGTGTTTGTGTGGGGAAAGGAGCAAGAAGAGGCTTTTGTAAAATTGAAGGAAGTTCTTAGTTCCACACCCCTTCTCCAATTACCAAACTTTGATAAGACCTTTGAGATTGAATGTGATGCTAGTGGGGGTAGGTATTAGGGCCGTGTTGATGCAAGAGCAAAAGCCTATTGCCTACTTTAGTGAGAAACTCAAGGGAGCAACCACTAAATATTCCACCTATGACAAAGAGTTGTATGCTTTAGTGAAGGCATTGGCTCATTGACAACATTACCTTTGGTCCAAAGAGTTTGTAATTCGAACCGACCACCAATCCTTAAAACACCTCAAGTCCCAAGAGAAATTGAATGTGAGGCATGCCAAATGGGTGGAGTTTCTTGAGACTTTTCCCTATGTCATCCATTACAAAAAGGGGAAGGAGAATATAGTGGCAGATTCCTTATCCCGCAAATTTGTGCTTCAATCAAGAAGGCACTTGTTGTTAAACACGTTGGGGGTCCAAAATCATGGGCTTTGAGAGTATGAGGGAAATGTATATTGATGGCCCGGAGTTTGGAGAACTTTATGTTAATTGTGAAGTGGGGGAAAGGGGTAGAAGAGTCAACCAATTGTGTGGAGAGGAGGAAGTTAGTAGTGATGTGGACAAGAAGAGGTATCAAGAATTTGATTGCTTTTTGTTTAGGAATGGAAAACTATGTGTGCCTACTTCTTCTTTGAGGGAATTACTAGTAAGGGAAGCCCATAGTGGGGGACTAATGGGGCATTTTGGTGTGGGCAAAATGATGGAGATTCTTAAGGAACAATTCTTTTGGCCCAAGATGAAAGTGGATATTGTGAGGGTGTGTGGCCAATGCTTAGAGTGTAGGCAAACCAAGTCAAAGCTACTTCCATATGGTTTGTATTCACCCTTTCCCATTCCCTTAGGTCCTTGGCTTGATATCTCCATGGATTTTGTCCTTGGATTGCCTAGGACTAAAAGGGGCAAGGATAGCATTTTTGTGGTTGTTAATAGATTTTCAAAAATGACTCACTTCATTCCATGTCACAAGGTTGATGATGCACCTCAGATAGCTAACTTGTTTGTTGACAATGTGCTCAAATTGCATGGGGTCCCAAAAACTATCGTTAGTGATAGGGATCTCATGTTTCTTAGTCACTTTTAGAAGGAGCTTTGGGGGAGGCTTGGCACAAAGTTGTTGTTCTCTACTTCTTGCCACCCCCAAATTGATGGCCAAACCGAGGTTGTTAATAGAACCTTGGGTGCCATGCTTAGAGCTATGGTCAAGGGGAAACTTGCTTCTTGGGAAGAACACCTACCTTTGATTGAATTTGCTTATAATAAGACTATGCACACATCTACTTACATGATACCATTTGAAGTTGTGTATGGCTTTAATCCCCTTACCCCCTTGGATCTTACGCCTTTGTCTAGTGATGTTGTCTTAAGCCTAGATACCAAGGTGCGAGCTCAAGAAATGAAGCAACTTCATGAGCAAGTAAGGCAACAACTTGAGAAGAAAAATCAAGAAGTTGCAAAGAAAGCAAACAAAGAAAGGAAGAGGATAATCTTTGAGCCCGGTGATTGGGTGTGGGTTCATTTCCGGAAGGATCGGTTCCCAAACAAGAGGACGAGCAAATTGATGCCTAGAGGAGATGGCCCCTTTCAAGTCCTTGAACGCCTCAATGACAACGTGTACAAAGTGGAATTGCCTAGTGAATACCAAGTGCACAACACGTTTAATGTGTGTGACTTGTCTCCCTTCGAAGTTAAAGATCAAGTGAATCCGTGGACGAATTCTTCTCAAGACGGGGAGAATGATGCAACCCGACGCTCATCCAAGCCCTTCACGAGGAGCCAAGCTAGGGAGTTGCAGCCGCTGCAGGCAATGTTTACACAGCTGGAACTGATTGGGCAAGTCTTGGGGGTTCCAGGGCAGTTTTGCGTGCTTACTGCCTCTGGAACTGAAAATGCTCATCGCGATCGCGCGTGCACAGACGCGATCACGGAAAGGGAAAAAGAGGAGCTTCGCGATCGCGAGTCCCAGACGCGATCGCGTGTTGTTGAAACTGAAGACCTGTGCGACCGCGCGTTCACAGATGCGATCGCGCAAGAGACAGGTTGAAGATTTGCCTGCATGATCGCGTGACCATAGCCGCGACCACGTAGCATGAATTAAATCTCAGCGCGATCGTGCTGAGACGAGGATCAGAAAGCCCACCAGTGGCTAATGACTTGAAGGCCCATTGTTAAAGGTTAATTAAGGCATTTGCCAATGTATAAATACTTTGAAAGTCATTAGTAGACCTAGTTTTGATGAATATTGATAATTGTGAGGATTTGGCTTAGCTTGTTTGCTTAAGCATCATTAATGTCCTTGATTTGTAATTAGCTTAGCTAATTGAGGATCAAATAGCTAGGGTTCTCTTGTTTAGATGATTAAGAGGATAATTAAGTTAATTCTTCCCTAATTACTTTCTTTAATTATTCTCTAAATCAATTGGGTCTTACTTTTAATTCTTGTCTTTTATTTTGGGTCTTTAATTATCATATCAAGGATCTGTAATCTTGAGAACTAATCAGAGTCAAAATTTTTAGTTACGCAAAAGGGAAGTACTATTTTGAAGTAATACAAATTAAATGGAGTCAATAGTTTCGCCGTGTGAAACAACTTAAATATTCAAAAAAAAGAAGAGACATAAGAAAGGTAAAAATCATTTAATGTTGAACCAAGATATAAAGAACTCTGAAAGGAAATATAGTAGTAAAAATCTGCCATTAATGCAAAATCAATCAATAGCCTTCTCTTGCAAGAATTTAAGACGATTCACTATAAAACAACAACTCGTTTGGGCTTTCTCTTGGAACAAAATAATGTCTTCTTTAAACAATTTTTTCCTTCTCTTCACATTGTCTCTCATCCTCCTTTCTTCACAAACCACTGCAGGAAACAATAAAGTTTCTTCTGATTTACTTGCTATGGCATGCAATGGTAAAGGTTGGGAAAGCTGGGATACCGACTTATGTTTAAGAATTTTGAAGTCGAGACCAAATATTGTGTCCGCAAAAAATGATCGAGTTAACTTCACACTTCGTATTATTGAATCGGGCATAGAGAACACAACAAATACACAAACATATATAAAACAAAGGCTCAATGACACCAAGATCAGCCGAGGTTTAAAATTGGCTCTAAAAGAGTGTGTTGATTGCTTTCAAGCTGGGATTTGGGGTTTTAGAAGTGCACATGGTGAGATTAAGGATGATAAAGAATACATGACAGCAGACTATGATCTTCTTGTGATCTATGAGCAAGTGGCACGTTGTGGATTTTTTTTATCTGATTATAAAGTTAAGGAACCAGTGGTTTCAATTGGTATGAAATATGTGTTTTACTTTAGTCGAGCAGCAGTGAATATTGTGGAGGATCTTGAATCTACTACGCCCCCGCCACCACCTTTTTGATTTATGGCTTATCAAAGTATTAGCTTCTTTTAGAAGACTGTTAAATTATTTTTTCTTAATGTAATGATATAGTTTAAGATAAATTACTAACATATTAAGATCTATAATGAGATCTATAATGACATCGGATATTGTCTTCACTAGGCTACAAAGTTTTTTTATTTTTTCTTTTAACCATATGTTATCTCAGACTTTGCGACAGATTTGCGCCACGAAATGTCCAATGAAGGAGAAGTATTTCTTATTAGAGATTTCTCCATTTTTAAGGCTCGAACCCAAAATTTTTAATAGAGTGTAGAGAACACATTTATCTCATGATATTCTTTGTTTGTATTAGGCTACAATTAACCCAAAAGCCTTAATTTCAGATTTCTATTCTCCATAAAGAGAAGTATTACAGTGCATAAAGAATTTATTATTACCTCTAATTTTAATAAATGATGATATTGCAGATTGGTTTTGACAAAGTTAAAGATGGTGAGACTGTAAATGCAATTAATGGTGATCTCATCAAGTAGTTTGACTAGACAAAATTGCAAGCAAGTACTGACTTCATCGTCTAATTCTTTACTTTTCCTGAAAAGAATTATATAATTCATAATACACAACAAATTTGATTCTTGTTGAGATCATTCATGACATTGGATGTGTTCATGGTCAAACTTATTTGGGAATTTTTCAATGTCCCTTCCTATACTTTTTAATGGAACTTTCTTAAACTTCTACAGCCTCAAATTTGGATCTTTGGTAACAAAAAGTATATAAAGATAGACGCCTCAAATTTTACTTTCTTATACTTCTTTCAAAATTTTATTTGAAAGTTAAAGTTGTAACCAATTATGACTTTAAAATATTTTATTCACACCTGGTATTCATAGCAAACATTAGAGTTCAAAACGGGTACATTGGATATTGAGAAAATATCTAATTTAGAAATTTTATATTTGGAAACCGGAACAAAATTAACATAACTCTTCCCCTTTCCACACTAGGGATATTTAAAGGGATTAGGTGACGAGGAGAAATGATGTCACTTCTTTTCTATAACGTTGGTGTCCCAACCAGCTTGGCACGCACCTCTACTATTTCACTGAAACCTACTATTGCCACCAACACATAACTCACATATGGAAGGAAATCACCTCGTATTTTTGTTTCCACTATGATTTGATCCTTAGATCTCATTGAAGAGAAAGGCAATATGTTAGATAATTGATTTCCAATTATTAAAGTTTAAACAAATAAGAGAATCAAAACAGAAGCTAGAGGAAAAAAACTTAGGAGTCATTTGTTTTTATTGAGATTACGAGATCTGAACTTGAATATACATCTGAATATTAAGATGTGGTATTAAGTTCTGAACACTAATTGATTAAGACTGTTTGTTTTTCCAACATCTGAATATTTATAATTTATATTTATTCTTTATTAAAATTTATACAGACTATAAACTATTATATCCACGAGATATTAGATTTTAAGCTGCTGGTTTCTGGTGGTATGACGGTGGTGTTTTGTAGTAGCGATTGTTAGCAGTTGTAGTATTGGTGGTGGTTGTGTGATGTGGTGGTTTGATGGTATATATGGTTGGTGGTAGTGACTAGCAGTATCGGCGGTGGTAGGTAATTATGGTGGTGGTGCTTGGTAGTGAAGGTAGTTGCATTTGTGGCGGTGGTTAGTATTGATTGGCGGGTGGTGGCGATCATTGTGCTAATGACAATGATAACAGTAGTGTTAGGTATACGCAGTGGTGGTGGTTATTGTAATGGTGGAGGTGGTCGGTGGTAGTAGTGGTGGTTGACAATTGTCGTTAGTGGAAGGTGGTCGTGGTTAAGGAGTTGTAGTGGTAGAGGTGGCGGTGGTTGATGGAGATAATGGTTGTTGTGATGGTGGAGGTGATTGGTGTGGTAGTGATAGTTAGTGGTTGGTGGTTGTAGCAATAGGTTATGATGGTATAAGTGGTTAGTGGTGGTAGACAATGGTGGTGGTGGACTGCTAGTGGTGGTTGGCAGTGGTGGTTACCGATTGTGGTAGTGCGTGGTAGTTAGTCGTGTAATATATGTAGGGGTGGTGAACCTCTTAATAGTATTAAGACTTTGCTCAAAATCTTAATTATACAGATCTATTAAGAGCCATTAAGTGGTTAAATCTTAATAAAAACAAACGCACTTAATGTCCTGAGGTCTATACCATTCAGATTCAGACCTCCATTAAGTGCAAACAAATGAGGCCTAGATCATTTGCCATGATCCCTCAAAACTATGGAAGTTGAAGCATGAGCACACTACATTATAACAAAGTACTTAACTCCATATGTTTATATATGAGGTGGTTACAACTTACATAACATCCCTCAAGACTAAGCAATCTTGAATAGGAGACAAGAATACTAAACTAAAAGAATATAAGTATCACAACAAATGAAGACTAGCAAAATTATTTCCTGACATTGGCTCTTAGATTTTGTTGAACGCGACAATGTCACAGCTCTGCACAAATTCATCGCAAGGCTTGACAGTTAGACGTTCCTCAATGAGAGAATCGACAGAGACAAGGTCATCCACGATTGTTAGCAAGTTCTGCAGCTTCTTGATCCCATAACCAACCGGTACCAATTTGGCTGCAGAAAAAGGCAAAGAAAAGAAGAACAAGTTGTCAGTGAACAAGCAGAAAAAATCTTGAGTAGAAATAACTTTTAATGAGACATAAGGGTTGGAAAAAAGAAGTCGTACATGCTCCCCAGGAAAGCCCTTCCATCTGAATTCTCCGAACAGCTTCCTCCAGCTTCTTCATATGTGACATTTTATTTTTTCCATGCTATGAAAATAATGTAATTTTAAAATAAAACTTCAATAAATTAATTTCGAGACAAAAACTCATCCTGAAATGGTATCAATAAAATAAATAACTTTATTATTTCCGTGCAAGATCATACAAAATGGACAACCATACCCAACCACTAGAATGTCTACGAAGCCTCTAAGAATTAATATCTGACACTACTACTAATAATAAGAAAGGATGAACAATAAAGAACCTCCACGAACAAATGCAGAGCTCTTCGATTGACTGGTTAGTGGGAGAGTATCCTAGCTCTTAGCCTGCTTACCTGCAAAACTTGCGCCTACATTGGCATAGATTCCCATGAAGAGAACGTTAGTACACCACGACGGTACTCAGTGAGTCTCAACGAACCCTCACTAAAGCGGGAACGAGATATTTAAAAGAAACTTGAAATGCACATAATTCATTAAAACCATGAGAATGTAAAATATTTAAAGAAAACCAAAATAACTTGAAACAATAAAATTCTAAACTTTAAACATAAATATATACATGTTTCTTTACTTTTTGGAGAGTACCAATTAACTCTGACATAACATGATTACATAAAGGCACCGTGTGATCGGCACGGGTACGATCTCCGCCTGATCGATAGGCCCCTTCACTGTTGCATATTTTGTGCCTTGGCTGTGTCAGAAAAATCTTATAATAAACTCCTACTCTGGCACGAGTAGTTTCGGGGTCAATGTTAACCACTAAAGGTCATGAAACCCTTCTCAGAATCTAAAGGTAACTCCCAAAATATTTATATAAAACTTTACTTGACTACTTTAAACTCCAATAAATTCTTTGAACATAATCCATGAATATAAACCATAATACTCTTGAGTAAAACATGACATGAATATATGAAGGCATTATTCAATATAATTCTTTAATCCATCACGTAAATTTAATGTAACAAAATATGAACATAAATGTGTATAACTCTATGATAAACTCTTGAACATTAACTAGAATAGGGTTTAGCTAACATGAACTCTCTAGCTCCAATTAAACACATATTAGCTCTTTAAGGCATTTTATCAAATACTTTATAGGCGAGATTTTATGAGTAAAACCACCTTAGTAAAGGGTTATATCAACTCACCTCTATTCTCCTCGACCGTAAACGTGAGCTCTAATCTACGCACTTTACGTCAACGAACAACTTTGACAACCAGTAATTTGAGCAATCAATCCCAAAGTTATCATATTTTTTTCAATTTAAGAACTTAGATTCATATTATAACTTCCTAGGTTTTGAATAAATCCTTGTTCTTTCGGGAATCTCTATTCTCCATTCTCTTTAATAATCTCAATCCATAAAAATATCTAAAAGTAGAATAAACAATTTACCTCTGGAATCTAGAACCCTAGGTTCTTCCTCAAAAGTTGTTGAATGTATTCCTTGAAACAGTCTTGTAAAGAGGTTGCTAGTTGCTTAGGACTTCTTGAGTAGTTGAAGTTAATGGATGAAAACAAGAAACTTCTCTGCTTCGAATATCAGTCTCTTTCTCCTAGGAGAGATGTAATTATTTTTAGCCCTTTTCATAATTTTTCCTTCCACTTTCAATATAACTAAATATTTGTACTCTATCCATGATAATTATTTTCACCATATAATTTATGCTCAGACCTTGTCACGACATACGAGATGAATTTACTGAAATATTTCTCATGCCAATAGCATCCCGAAACTTAGAAAATTATGAGGAACATTACACTTCTGCTGCCTTCTTTTTCTGCTCAGGCTCGTCTCTAAAGAAATCAATATCATCATCGTCGTCGTCAACAGGCTGCAGGCATTTAATATGTCAAACTCTCTTTACCGAACCATAAAGCAACAACAACTAGCTCCCAGCTAAACAATTATCCATTAATTTACCAGATATACAAACAGTAATCAATATAGTGGTTTGAAATAAAAAAGTAATCTATACAGTAGTTTTTCTCCTCCTCAAATTGACCAATTCTATCAAAGTTCCATCTTAGCAAAGCGATTGCAGCCCTATAAGAACAAAGAAGAAATAACCAATGAGGCAAGAACAAATGCAGATGAAACTGAGTGCAAACTGTCCAGTTTAGCATTCACATCACCTCTTCCTAATATCTTCCAGGCACGACTTTTCTACTTGAAACAAGATCATTCACAAAAGTAGCACCAAGATTATTCACAAAGTAGCTTTTAAAAGAAAAGCTAGCAATCTTTCTAATTGTTTGATGTTTGTAGCATCAATATCACGACATCCTATAAACTAGATGAAGAAAGCTATAGTCATGAATTTAATTAGAACATACAAAATCTCATTTCTTCAATTATTTCATGCCAGCAATGACCCTTAGATAAAATAACTCCCCAAAACTTCATCAAATGATCCCTCATGTAAGATTTATCCTATACCTTCAGCGGCCATAGCCAAGAATTTAGGCCAAGAATTTACTAGCTATCTCATCCAATGAAGAACTAAACTTCAATCCTAGAATATACCATTTATAAAGGAATATGTTCAGAGTGTGTGTGAGAGAGAGAGTGAGAGAGAGAGAGAGCACAACACAGTAGATACTAATCTCTCCAGTCAAGTCTAAATGACTCCTTCTATTTGTCGGACGTTCCAAATGTTTAAGATTACTGCTACTTTCCAACTAATCTTAAACCTTCTTCATTTGCCACTAACATGACATATATTTTATAAAGATCCACTAATTATTATATATACACACACTGATGTAATACGAACCATGCTCATCTGTTCGATTTATCAAGCTAGTCCACCGAGGAGTCACATGACGCCCACGATCAGAAAGTATGGCTGGAATGGAAGATGTCGAAGACTTCCTCGCCGAACAACAACGATGGAAATCCATCGAGCAGACAAGTAACCATTGCTGACTTCGGAAGCTGTGAGACTGAGCACAACTTATGAAAGCATAACGGTCAAGCTCGAGCCCGAAGCTGAAAAGCAACCGAACCAAAGAAGAACGACGCCGAGCACTGAATCAATCGAAGGTCTACAAATGTGCCTGAGGCGGGAGAGCGTTCGATTCCAATTGTGACTGAGGCAAACAAGCGTCCGACTCAAATATGTTCGAGCTGAGCTTCCGAACACATAAAACTGCTTCAGCCCTGCGTGTCTTTATCTTATTGGTCATCTGTGACCATTTTACTATTATGCCCTTAACATTGTCTGTATAAAATCCTAGCATAGCTAATTAGATAGTTAGTTGATTGATGATATTGTGAGAATAAAAATAGGATTTGGCCGAGCCAATCTTGTTGAAACCTGAGGCTTCGTGTATGCCTTCGTTGGCTTGAAACCGAATGGATTTCATCCCTAGTATGAATCCTTGTTAGGTTCAAGTTTCCTTTTCCCCCTTGGATAATCAATCATGTTTTGATTCGGATTATCCATTCTTTCTTCTATTTCTATTCTCCCTCATCCCCGATTTCTTGTTATCTTGATTACTTTATTGCTTCCGCCTCTTTATCTTTATTATTTCCGCGTCATGTTCTTATTATTTCCGATTGCTTGCTTGTCTTCGGATTTAGCTTGCATCAGTTTCTTATTATTTCCGATTGCTAGCTTGTCTTCGGATTTAGCTTGCATCAGTTTGGTATCAGAGCAATGCTTGGATTTCGTTCTTACGAATTCACGCTCCTTGTTCATCTTATCTTTACTTTACTGTTGGTGTTCTTATGTTACTTGGAAAAGAAGAAAATACAAAAAAATTGAAAAAGTTGAAAAATTATCAAAAATTATTTGTTGTTGATTGTTTGGATTAAACAATCACATATTTGAATTCACCACTGTCCAAGGATCAATTTGAGTACCCGACGTACATCATTTCTAACTAAGGTTTTTCTTCGATTTTGGACTGTGTTCTTGACGTGGTGCTGTTGAAATCGAACCCCAGTTGTATTTTGGTGTTTCTCGATGAAAACTGGTGGTTGTTGTTGGATTTGGGTCGATTTTAGTGCTTGAAATCGAAGTTCCACTATTTAACCACCGTCCGTACGTCGGAATCTTGTTAAATTGTTAACAGTGTACGGATGATGTTATAGCTAATCTTAGCTCGACTTGGAACTGAACATTATCTCCGTTGTCAAGTTTACCGGAGACGACCCAAATCCAGAGCTAAATCTGTTGTTAGTGGACTGTGAACGAATCTTGAAATCGTCCGTACACCGGAGTAAAGATTCATTGTTCCATTGAAGAAGAAAGGGGTAAACTGTTAAAATCCAAACCCCAGGTGAAAAGTTGTCGGCTAGAAAAGGGAAAGAGGATAAGGTTAAACCCTATCTTTACCGAGGAGGAAACACTTGTGCCGAGGTCACGTGTTCGAAGAATTCCGAAGCGGAACCGAGGAGGAGGTAGATTCTCTTAGGTTTTTACTTTTCTTGTGTCCAAATATTCTCGATAGTGGATCTCTGGAGTAATTCTTTCTACTTGAGGTCATACTATCGAATTTGAGCTTTTAGGAACTCGTGCGTGGGTGATCGAAGTCCAATTTTCGTAGACAATTCATTGATTCCCCGTGCGCAGTTTAAATAGCGGCCGTTCCATCGATTCATACAAACTCCTTCCGAACCTATACTTGGAAAGTACTAGTTGTGACTTATCACTTCGGTTTCCTAACAAGAAGGCAAGGCCATCTTGAGTGGAAAAAGGCTAGAGTGGTGAGAACAATTGAGTGAGGTCAGAAAAGCCAACGACATTGAGTGTATATACGAGTGGAAAGAAAATTGAGTGAACATTACTCGAGTGATACACGTGAGGGAGTGAACTTGTGAGGTCCTTTACTCTTATTTGTTGCAGCTATTTCTTCGGATGATGATGATTATGGAGGGTATGATTCGTATGGAGATGATGAAGACTATGGTTCCTACGATGGTGATGATTGCTATAATGACACCGAGATATATGGCTCTTACGAGGACGAAGCAGGTCACTATGATGATTACGAAGACGAAGAAGACTACGAGGCTTGTGAAAATGAACGAGAAGATTCTTATGCTTCTGGTCGAGAATATGAAGGTAGTGACGCTTCAAGGTATGATGATCCTACTTACTCTCTTTGTGATGATCTAGAATACGATGAATGTGTGTTGCTCCCAACGCACACACAAGTATACGCAGTCGACAAGTAATAAAATGATAAGTAGAGTATCGTTCCCACGAGGACTATTCAGACTGACGCTTAACAAACAATTTCTAACTACTATTCAGGGATCTTTTTCCAATAGTGAGAGTTTTTATTAACTAAGAGCAATAACTAAAATGATGGAAATTCAGTCAAACAATGGAGCAAACGTTGGTTGTAAACAATATTAAGGAGACGGTCCAGGTCAGAGTTACGAACAATCCAGTTGAGTTATCCTGTTGATTCCACTTCTTAAGTCCCAAGATTGCTAACTAACAGGTTAATTGTACCCATGAAAACCTTTCGATTCTTCACGATCTATGCAGGCTACTCCAATCCCTATATGTCTATGGGTTGAATCATGTGCATGCATTAACGAATTCTGTATTTAGCTAAGCAAGGTGAATAGGCATATGTATATCCTACCCACAAATTGATTCCCTAATGTCCAGGTTCACAATCAAGCCCTATTCTTTCTTATGTGCGTTCATAAATTCCCTCTGTCGAGTTCAATCTAAGAACCGTAGATAGTGTTCAATTATTCGGCCGTTATAATAAAACAATTATGATCAAGAAAGAATAAACAATCTATAATTGAATTCAATTCATGGAAATCAACATTCAAACCTCAACCTTCATGAATTCGCTCTAACCCTAGAATGATGGATCTAGCCACGCATACTCATAATAACAACATAAGGATTTGATGAAATAATAAAATAATGATGTAATAGATTAATGGAAGGAAGAAAAACCCTTGTTCAAGATGTTATGAGCTCTCCAATTGCTCTAAAGTCTGAACTCCCTTAAAAAACGAAGTAAAAGAGTATTTAATAGTGTTTACAAAAGCCTAGCAATTAGTTCGCCTAAGCCTAGACGAAACAGGACTCAAAAACCCGCTCCAGGGGCGCTATAGCTGGCGCCCCGCGCCTCGGAACGCGCCCAACTAGGCAGAACCCGTCAAATCTCGCACGCAATAGCCATGCCCCGCACCCAAAAATGCGCCAGAAAGTGAGCGCTTTTAGGGCGCCCCGCGCCAGAAAGTGGGCGCTTTTGGGGTGCCCTGCGCCAGTAACCGCACCAGGAAAAATTCCTGCTTTCATCGTTCGCTGCTTGCTTCGTTCCGTGCCTTCGCGTGCTCGATCATATCCTCAATCCAAATTCAATCTTTTCTTGCTTGATCATGCTCTTTAAGCTCCAATTGCACTTCATAACAACCTACACACATACGAAGTAAAATCAGTGCAAAATCACATCCATCAACTAGAAAACGGGCAAATAAAGTATCCAAACGTGAGGAAATATTAAGGAAATATAGGCATAAAATGCCAAACATCAATGTGACATCGGGGAAATCGATGATGAAGCTGATCGAGTGAACTATTCGATGGCATCTTCCTTCGGTGTCTCGTACGGAGCACAAGGGAGTAGTAGAGCTCCTTCCATCGGGTTGGGATGAGGTGGTGGAGGTTGTTATATGGGAGGAGGAAGACTTGCAACTTTGAGTCGTCACACACGATTCAATACTTCCAATTCCTACGGGAAGGGTGGCTCGAGGAGCACTGGTAGTTGTGGACCCGAGGAGGGTAGAGGAGGTTTCTATCTCCTTCTCCAAGGAGAAGTTCTTATGGGTCCTATGCTAGAACTCCTTCCTCGACTTTCAACAGTACTTTTAATGTTGGAAGAGTGAAGGGAAGTGGAAGTTATCCTAGTGGTGTTGCCACTAGTGGAGAAGTAAGGAAGTACCCATCTCGTAGTGGTACAAATAATGGGACATGTAAAGGATGCTACGAAGATGATCTTATGAGACAAAGAAATTGGTGTCAATTTATAGTGAGCCTTAATGAGAATCGTGGGTATGTGCTTCAAGTGGATGAAGGTGAAGCATGTTGGATTATTCTCTTGTAGTGAGAAGGTTGGGGATACCTTGTGTTAATGGAGTGGCCCGGGTAGTTGTTTCACAAAGGACTTTTGAAGAAGAAGTTGAGTGCAAAGTGGGTCCTTTAGAGGGATGTGATATTATGTTGGGAAAACCTTGGCTTCTCAATAGATACTTCAAGTTCACCTATGCCCTTGACGGTTTCCAAGTTAAAGCACAAGGAAAGATGCAACTCCTCCTTCCTAGGAAAGAAGAAGTACAACCAAGAAAGCCCACGAACATGAGAAATAGTGGGACACCATTGAGGAGAAATCCTATGCTTGAAAGAGTGCCATCGAAGAGTCCTACGAATACACGAAGTAGTGGGACAAGTGCAAGAAAAGAGTTTATCGAAGTCAACAAGGTCAACGGTTTAAACAGACATCGGAGGACGAACGAGCCCCAGATCACAGTGGCCGATCTTATGGCCGAACTAATAGGGCTCGGAGCTGAAATTCAAGGTGTCGAAGCCCAAATTGCTAGCCTTGAGCCAGGTAGGGCCCTGAGGACACCAGCTTCGGAGCTAAGTTCACCGACGAAGAAAGAGACCTCGGTTGATAAGTTTTTGAGTCCTAGACTTCGGGTTGATGTTAAAAGTCCACCTACTCCTGTTATGGGTATTCTTGGGCCTCGACCCAATTCACCCGAATATGAGAGACAAAAGATCAAGAGGAGTAAGGGAATGACCGGTGACAACTCTCGAGAGGAAAAATGAGAGGATGTGTTGAGTGATGTGAGTGAGTTGTCACCACCCGAACCCACACCTGACCTTGAAAGTAAATGAGAGAAAAGAAAGAGGGAAAAAGAATCATTGAGAGTGAGGACACCCCTTATTCTAACCTTAACCCTTTATCTTTTTCTTCTACTTGCTTGAAATCTTGTGTAGGTACTCTTGGAGGCAAACTGATGGAGCCTCAACCATGTTCTGAAGTTGATAGACAAGGTGAAGAAAATCATCCATGTGAGCTCCACGGTGAAGAAACTACTTATGACACTTCGGAGGCCTTGAGAGAGACCGAAGGCCACTCCGTGGTAAGTGTTCGTTTTCCTTCCCGTGAGCATGATACTCCCTTGTCTTGTGAAATTGCTAGTGAAAACTTTATGCTAGTTGATGATTTTTATGATTACAATGTGTTTGCAACTAGTGTAGAGTCGGATGGTCAACTTGTGAGTAAATGTGAACCACTAGTTGAGAGGATTGATAAGCCACATCATGGTGTGAGTCTGAACCTCTCTTTGGTGATGAAGTTGTAGTTGACCTTGCTTGTGACCCTTGTTATGACACACCATCAATCTTTGATAAAAGGGAAGATGAGTTGTTTGATCATACCCTTGTTGGAATTATTGCCTATGGTGGATCAATGTGTTGTAGTGAGGATGATGAAAACCTTGAGGAGTCCCTAGTGGAAGAGTTCGATCAGATTATATTCAATGACTCCTCAAGTGTGGATGATGATCTTGGTTCGGATGCACCTTTGATGGGTAGTGAACTTGTTTTCCCTAATCCTTTGTTCGAAGGAAATGGTGACGTACATCCGACTCGAGGAGAGTATGAACCACCTCGGTTCGAAAAGATTAACCCCGTAGATAATCCATTATTTGAGACCTTCTTCGGAAGCTTGTATAATGAGAAGGATTGTCTTGGAGGTAATTTTTGAGGTGACAAGCTATCTCTTAGTATGAATAAGACTGCTTTTAAGAAGGAGAGTGAAGTGTTCGATGATAGCTATCGAGTGAATCATCTTACTTACTCCATCCCACCTACCGATCACACCTTGAGTATTGTACTTACCGAAGCCCATAAGCCACATAGTGATAAAAGTGAATTGAGGGCTCTATGCGTTGACTGTGAGTGTAGAGGTTGATATGTCCTTTGATCGCTACATCTTGCATGTAAAGTGCCCTATTGATCTCTTCGTTTACTCATGTGTTCGGTACAGTTTCTATTTGAGCCGAGAACTTGTTGTTTCCTTCAGAGACATAATTTTCTTGATCATTATTGATGCTTGGCTCTATCATAAGAGTGTGTTTTCCACACTTTTGAACACTAACCTACTCTTGTAGTAGGAAGCTTTATTTGTCTTTGCCTTGCCTGCAGGTCTTGTCGGCTTGATTTCGAGGATGAAATCCTTTCAAGAAGGAGAGGATGATGCAATACGAACCAGGCTCACCTGTTCGATTCATCAAGCTAGTCCACCGAGGAGTCACATGACGCCCACGATCAGAAAGTGTGGCTCGAATGGAAGATGTCGAAGACAGCCTCGCCGAACAACAACGTTGGAAATCCACAGTGCAGATAAGTGACCGTTGCTGACTTTGGAAGCTGTGAGATCGAGCACAACTTATGAAAGCTCAACGGTCAAGCTCGAGCCCGAAGCTGAAAAGCAACCGAACCAAAGAAGAACGACGCTGAGCAGTGAATCGATCGAAGGGCTACAAATGTGCCCTAGGCAGGAGAGCGTTCGATTCCAATTGTGACTGAGGCAAACAAGCGTCTGACTCAGATATGTTCTAGCTGAGCTTACGAACACATAAAACTGCTTCAGCCCTGCATGGCTTTATCTTATTGGTCACCTGTGACCATTTTACTATTATGCCCTTAACATTGTCTCTTGTTGAAGCCCGAGGCTTCGTGTATGCCTTCTTTAGTTTGGAACTGAATGGATTTCATCCCTAGTATGAATCCTTGTTAGGTTCAAGTTTCCTTTTCCCCTTGGATAATCAATCATGTTTTGATTTGGATTATCCATTCTTTCTTCTATTTCTGTTCTCCCCCATCCCCGATTTCTTGTTATCTTGATTACTTTATTACTTCCACCTCTTTATTTTTATCGTTTCCGCGTCGTGTTCTTATTGTTTCTGATTGCTTGCTTGTCTTCAGATTTAGCTTGCATCACACACACATATATTGTATGTACCTCTGTGTCTCACAAATTAACATGTTAAAATGAAGTGCCTAGTCACAAAGCGTCATTAAATGAAACGAGAGTATATACTCTGAGAAGCCAATACCTTCGCAGCTTCCTTAGATGGGGCAGCTCCAGCAGGAGCAGCTTGACTTCCAATTCTCACACCAACAGCTTTCCCAGGAAAACTAACCATCACACAAAGCACCATAATCAAAGAGAAGATCAAAATGAGTACAAATTTCTGATTTAAAACAAGATAAGGATACGGAACAGTAGTACAACAGCTATTAATACCACTCGGAATGCCTAGATCCCAGACAAACTTAGGTATTCTCGATGCAGTCCATCTATATCTATTCCACTGTATTCAGGTCCATTTTGTTTCGATATCAGATGACTATATTAATATAAGGATATAAAAGTAGTACTATTACCACACTACAACTTGCACCACAATCTCAACTAATTGGGATCAACCGTATGAGTTGTCTATATGTAATTCACTCTATACAGAGCAGTACTAGTACTACTAATACTTTTATGAATGCGTCGACTTACCAAGTACCATTACTAGTGATCTACTATGGATGGGCCCATTACCCATCCTTTTTAAACCGTGTGACACGAACTCGTAGGATTTCTATAATATAAAGATATTACTACTACAAATGCGTCAATCCAAAACTTGTTGAGGTCAACTATACAATTCTTTTATATCTATTCGTTGTATTAGATTTATTCTGTTCCAATATCATATAATTGTCATAATGCAATGGGCTATTACAACTGCACCTAAACTTAACTGATTTGGATCAACTATACGAGTTGTCTATATCTATATTCATACCCATTTCATTTGATTACCTAATAATTTACCTAAATTCAAGAATACAAAACAGCAGTTCTACTACTACAATTGCGCCTCAATCACAAACTCGCATTCAGCTATATGACTCCTGATGTTGGGCATATATTCCTATGTTTTGAGGTCAAATTCCTATGGATTCTAGTATATTTGAAGTCGTTTCAGTGATTAATGATGCCCAACACTATATGATTATTTGATATATCACTACTTGATTTTGTTTGGATTAAACAGGTGATTTGTAGCAGTTTTTAGAGTGAAAGGGAGCTTGTGGTGCAAAAGTTGAAAGAAGATAAGTAGAGGCTAAGCATCCAAGGTGGCATCCAAGCAAGAATGTGATTTTGATTCAAGCTCCAAAGTAACGTGCAAATTCTTGGACAGCTCTTTTCTTGCGCATTAAACAGAGCCAAAGCCAACTGGGACTAGAAATTCAACTTGACAAGCAAAAACCTGAAAAATACAAATCCACAAGAACACAGAAAAGAAGATCCTAAAGCGAGATGAAGCTGGAATTGCAACCTAGAATAGGATTTTCTAATTCCAAGTAAAGTAGGAATTTGTAATGTCTATATAAGCTCATAATTTATCAGATCTCTAGATCATCAATTCATACGATTCAAGGCAAGGAGCTAGGAGCAGTTTTCCCAGGATTCTACACAGGGTTCTTATTCTTCTTCTCTCTTACAAGTTATGTTATTAATTGTTGGATTTCTGCCATGACTATGTGTAGCTAAAATCATCGTTCTGGGGTTATGGGTTTGCCATGAATGTTGATATTCGAAAGTTAGTTTGATTTAATTAATTTATCATTTTGGGTTATTTATTCATATCCTTTGCTCAATTATTTGATTGTATGGCCAGCAGTTAAATACTATCTGCGAATCTTGAATTGAACTTGGGAAAGGGAATTCTAGATTGCAATAGGATTGAATAGGGTAAGTTATTGAACCTGGGCATCGGGGAACGGATTCGCAACTAGGATATGAATATACCTTTTTGCCTTGCTTAATCACTTTTACAGGAATTCTTAATGCATTTTTGTTAATTCTAATTCCATAGGGATATAGGCGTTAGATTAACCTAAATAGACGAGTAGAAAATCAGAAGATTCCTATAAGTAAAATTAACTCTGTCGATTAGTAACTCAGATGAATTAATTATTTAAATTAACTGAAAAATTCAGCAGGATTGGCAGATATCCCATAACCCTGGAATAGTTCTTCCCCTTGATAACCAAAAATTTGATAGTGTGTTTTGATCAAATTACTTGCTTTAATTATAATTTAGTTTAAAGTTTTAATTTTTAGTTACATCTTTAATCCACGAAACCAACTCCGCTTGTTTAGACAATTCGAAATCGTTTAGTTTAGTTAATAGTTAACAACAGTTTCTGTGGGACGATACTTGATCTTATCACTTTATTACTTGTTGACCACGTATACTTTCGTGTGCATTTGGGAGCGACAAGTTTTTGGCGTCGTTGCAGGCGACTGAATAATTGACTCAGTTACCACCTAGAGTCAGTTTGTTATGTGGGAAATCAAAATAGATATCAGACACAAAATCAGACTCAGTTTGGTAATACATACAACCCCAACTGGCGTAACCATCCAAATTTCTCTTGGGGTGGTAACCAAGCCAATCAAGGTAATATGAGAGCTCAGAATAACATCAAAATTCGCAACCTCAGGCCTAGCCACATCAGACATCCAATTCAGTTGAAGAGTTGATGAAGCAGATGTTAGCCAGCCAGCAGAAAATTTTAGCCGACAATGCAGCCAATGCACAAGCCATAAAGGATCTTGCTAATGCTCAAAAGTACTTAGAATACCAAATGGGTCAGCTAGCTGGAGCACAAAATACTAGACCACATGGTGCCTCGCCTGGCGACACTGAGAAAAATCCAAAAGAATATGTTCAAGCAGTCACTTTGTGGAATGGGCGAGCTTTAGAAGAAGTACCTCCAAAACCAAAGAAGTCTGTTGGTGAACTAGTGCCAAACAAGGACAAAGAAACTGAAAAAACAAGCTGAAAAAGTGGTAGAGAAGCAGCCCGAACTTGATGTTGTTATACCACTACCGCCTTTCCCTCTTCAAAAGCATAAAATTGACGCAGCTTGTAAGAAATTTTTGGAGATCTTGAGTCAAGTACAAGTCAATATTCCTTTGGTGGAACTTTTACGAGATGTTCCAATATATGCTAAGTACATCAAGGATATTGTGGCTAATAAAAAGAGATTGACCGAGTTCGAGACAGTTGCACTTACTGAGGAGTGCAGTTCTTGAGTACGAAGTAAGCTTCCTAAAAAACTGAAAGATCCTGGGAGTTTCACTATACCTATAAAAATTGGTAAACATGATGTTGGACGAGCTTTATGTGATTTAGGCGCTAGCGTGAATTTAATGCCATCATCGGTATTTCGGAAGCTGGGCTTGGGTGAACCGAGACCTACCACAGTGACTCTCCAGTTTGCTGATAGATCATTGACATGCCCCGAGGGAGTTATTGAAGATGTTCTTGTGCAAGTAGGCCAATTCATTTTTCCAGTTGATTTTATAATTCTGGATTATGAGGCTGACAAAGAGGTTACTATCATATTGGGAAGAGGATTCTTGGCTACTCCTGATGCTGTGATTCGAGTTAGAGCGGGAAAGATGACCATGAGGGTGAATGATGAAGAAGCTATTTTGTAATGTGTTTCGTGCTACTCAACTTCCATTGCATTATGAAGAGTTATCTATGGTAAAAGTAGTGGGCGAAGAGTTGACTGAGTCTGAGAAGGGATTTTTGGCATCTAACGAGGATTCTCTTGAGGGAGCATTAGTATGTGAGGACAATGTATTCAATGATGATGAAACTGAGGAATACTTAGAGATTCTCAACATGGAATGCCAATATGTTCAAGGGTGGAAGAAGTTCGAGGAGCTCGATAGACCACTGATGTTAGCTCCTCCTAAACCGTCTATTGAAGAGGATCTTATGCTCGAACTCAAACCTTTACTGGCTCACTTACGTTATGCTTACTTGGGTGAGGGTAATACCTTGCCGGTAATTCTTTCTTCTTTGTTGTCCGAGGTGCAAGTTGAGAAGGTATTGAGGGTGTTACGAGAGCGTAAAAGGGCAACTGGATGGACCATTGCGGATATTAGAGGGATTAGTCGTTCTTTTGCATGCATAAAATTATATTAGAGGAAGGCCACAAGCCTAGTGTCGAGCATCAAAGAAGACTAAATCCAGTCATGAAGGAGGTTGTAAAGAAGGAAATTATCAAGTGGCTTGATGCTGGAAATATTTTTCCAATCTTTGACAGTAATTGGGTGAGTCCAGTCCAATGTGTTCCAAAGAAGGGAGGTATGACGGTTGTGACGAATGAGAATAATGAGCTAATTCCTACAAGAACAGTCATGAGTTGGCGAATCTGCATAGACTATAGAAAATTAAACAAAGCCACAAGAAAAGATCACTTTCAACTTTCCTTCATTGATCAGATATTAGATCGACTAGCCGGGCATGAATATTACTGTTTTCTAGATGGATACTCGGGCTACAATCAGATAGTGATAGCGCCGGAAGATCAAGAAAAGACTATGTTCACATGTCCTTATGGCACCTATGCCTTTCGAAGGATGCCTTTCGGACTATGTAACGCGCCTGGAACCTTTTAGAGATGTATGATGGCGATATTCACCGACATGGTAGAGAAATATGTCGAGGTATTCATGGATGATTTTTCAGTTTTTGGTGACTCTTTTGATGGTTGTCTGAAAAACTTGGATGTCGTGCTTAGCCGCTGTGAAGAAACAAACTTGGTACTTAACTGGGAAAAGTGCCACTTTATGGTCCAAGAAGGCATTGTACTTGGGCATAAAGTGTCAAAGAAGGGGATCGAGGTTGACAAAGCAAAAGTTGAAGCAATTGAGAAATTACTGTCACGATCCTTTTTTCACTAAAAAAGAAAAAACTTTACTTATGTGCTTTAAAAGGTCAGTGACTGGTGTTGATAGGTACACTAATTATCAAGAGATTTTCAGAGTCTCCACTTGACAAGTTAAAGGTGTGCCAAGTCACCAAAGTGGTGTTCCTAGAACACCTATGACTCGTAAATGGTCTGCGTCAGAGTTCCGAGTAAGGATCTCGGTTGACTCGCGGGAAGGTGCTAGGCACCCCCAAGCCCTGTGACAAGCACAGTTGCTTTTATTGACCCATTTTCGACTCTTTGAAATTGTTTATTTTATTTTGCCTTGGTTTATTTTGCTTTGATTTGATATTAATTTTTCGTTCAAATAGAAACTCGAATCGAGTTATATTCGCGCAGGTACTTCACTCGTTCGAATTCTTCCAACTTAAATCAATTAAATCGCGCAGTCACTTCACCCGTTCGAAATCTCTTGACTTAAATGAGTTTCACGTGAATAACCATTAATTGAGTAGTTTTGTGTTCGAACTATTAATTTCGCTTGAACACTTGTTTTCTCCAACACTGTTGTTTCCATTTCAATTCATTTAAATCTCTAGGTCAACATGTTACGTTCTTTCTTAAAAAAATATTTGCACCTCATGTCCCAATTCACTTTCTATTTTCGAATCTGGCCAACTTTATATATATACAGATTTATCCTTTTCTTTAGATCTAGTTTTAACAAAGTGAGTTGCTTGCGTTTGATTTTATTCCTACCATATGCCTAGCGTTTAAATCTGGATCTTTACCACTCTACATACATTTGGACAGATCTTATCTTTAACTTTGAAAGTGGCTGATCTTAAAAATATGTTATAAAAAATAAATTTCCATCTTTAAACGGTGCTAACTGCTGTTGAACATAAACATGACCTTAATGTGGGCTTCACAGTTAACAAACAATCTGCTTACATTTTATATATTTACACAAGTTTTCTTTCAGTTTTGCAAAGAACATGGAATACAAACAGACAATATCAAGAATGATTTAACACTATGGAACTAAACATGGATTTTCAAGTTCCTTGGGGCCCAAACAAGTTACATACATATGCCAAAATATGCAGGAAACAAGTACAAAGTTTAAAGAAAGATAGATACTTATAGTAGATTACACAAAAGCACCATGAAGATGATTTAATAAACCACTACGCAGGCCCGAAACAGCACTGAAAATGCTTCAGAAACCAGCAACAAACAACAGCAAACGAATAGCCTTGAACCACCTATTTACCTCTATCAAACTTGTTAACTTTCAGACCTGACTCCCTTTCAAACTCTCCAATTTTTCCTTCTTTCTCTCTAATTTTTGTATGTTACCAGATGTTCTTTCAAGAGAGAGCAGCCTGGTTTTTTCAGCTTTCTTTTTGTGTTAGGAGAGTGTTCTCTAGATCTCTGTTGGTGTGTTTCAGCTCTCAGATTTCGTGTATCAAAGTGAGAGGAAAAACTCCCTTAAATAGACCTAGGGGGAGGGTAAAAAACTTAGGTAAAAAGTACAAGGCACATGCTCTTGCCTTTAATTTTTCAGGAAGTTTAATTTAGGCATGCCAAACAACAAAGGAGAGGGCCCCTAAAAAGGTGCTAAAATGAAAACTAAAAGTTATCAAAATCTAAACCAAACAGCACCTAAATTCCCCCCGGTCCATCCTATGGTCCAATTTAAACTACATTGAGTCGGAATGGTCAAAAGTGACCACTAGAACTCCCAGAACTAAGCAAACAGTCCCAAAGCTCAACTCCTGAATAACTAGATTACTTCAGGTAACAATATCCAAAAATTTAGGCTAAAATCGATTCCTTAAGACTTCCTACTTAAACAAAATCAACAACAACAGGAGCACACATTCTGATTGTCGACAATCAATAACTGGACATATACTAACATTTAAGCAGCGTTTACCACGAATTCTATCAATGCTCAAGCGGACTTGAACAATAACAATTTATGTAACCTATATACGCACATGATCCAGCACATAAGCTAACAGAATAATTTCACAAGTTCAAGAAACAAGAAAACACAAGTATCCTCACTTTTGGACAAGAGTTGCATACCAGTTTGAACAGAACCATGCATGACATGACCAAAACAACAAGGCAAAAACAGATCTCTTACTTACAACGCTAAGTATGGACAGTCACACACAAACAATTACACTTTGAACATCACGTTCTTCTTACCAACTAATTAATCAAGGAAGTACATAAAGGAGTGAGCTAAGGTTCTCTTTAACCTCACCCGTCAAGCAAACTCGGCACCACTGCATTGTTGCTTCGAAATCAAACTCCCCACTGCCACGTCGACATCATTACTGCCTTCACGATGCCACCGTTGCCAAAGTTGATTCGGCCTCGCCACTGTAGCATCATCGCAGCACCAATTCCAAGCCTTATCAGCCACCACCATTCGACACCAAGTCCAATGCCATTACAGCGACACCGGGACAACAAAAATGCTGCTTGCTACCACTGTCACTGCTTCATATCGCAGCAGATCATCAACATCATCATCGCAGCCAATCAAAACTGCTCGCTGCCCTCGAATCAGCTTCGACACCACTATTGTTATCTTTTCAGCTTAACAGAATCCCCACCCCACAGCTTCATCGTCACTGTAATGCCCATAACATCATGGAGTCACGCCAAGCAAACTCGCCATCAGTTTTGCCATCACGAATGCCTCATGCTCAGCCAAGAAACACCATAGCAGCGTCACAGTCGCACCTTCCCAACAACAAACGACATCCTCGCAACAACTCCTCCACGACGCCACCACTGCCTTCACTATCGCCATACATATCAGCCTCTCATCGTCAAGGTATTGCCAAGCTTTAATCCCCAATAGTTACCATGCTAGCTCGCCACTGCTGCATTCGTATCACCAACGCCGCAGCGTCTCCGCCCTCGACGCACCACAGTAACTTCATCACGACACAAAAATAATTTGAAACAGCCCTTCACACCATCACTACCACCGTACCACCACTAACCAATCCACCCAAACCTGTATCGCCATCTAATCAGCCAACATCGATCACCATTGTCCTTGCCATAGCAGCCCCAACCCATGTGTAAAAGAAAATGGGAAAATACCTTCAAGAGTTAGTAGAGGAGCGGAACAAGTCTATGAGAGTAAGAATTAGCCGGAACAGTCCCACGCTCGACGGAATAGGTTTCCACCGTATTTGAAACTTCGATCTACGCCAACGACTTAATTTTTGGAGAAACCAAGTCAAGAAACGAGAAGAGAGGCATAACTCGTGCCTGAACATGTGAAATTCTTGGCCGGAGGCGGTGGCTAACGGCGGACCAGCGGCGGGATCCGATAGGGGTCTAAATTAGGGCATAGTTCCTTTTAGGTCTGATGATTTGGGGAAAAAATGGACAATAATGGCAATTATTGGCTTTTAAATCAAAGTCACGGGCCGGGTCAATTAATTGGATTGGGCTGATCCGGCCAAGAACAATTGGACTGCCCTTCCCTTTCCATTTTATTGACATTAGCCAAAATAGCTACTAATGCTTGTATTTTTTATAAAATGACCACTTAAACAAAAATAACTAACACAATAAATTAGACTATATTAGTAACAAGTAAATACACAAAATGACAACTAAACATTACTCATAAACACAATATTCTTTGCTAATTTTCGGTATTTTCCTTCTAATTAACTAAGATATCTAAACAAAGTATAAAATCTAGCAAAAATCACATGATAATTAACACAACTATTTTACACAATTTTTGTCTTTTTCATGCCAAAATTAGGTGATTACAGTTGCCCCTCTTTATTCAGGAACATGAAGAGTTTTTGGACAAAGAGCATGCAAACGGTGACCGTACCTTGACTTTTTTGTTCGAACCAAGAACAAAGCTTCTTACATATCCCCGGACTAAGGAATCATGTCAGTGTAGTTCCTCACGTGCGATAGCTGGGACTACCGCACACGGACATATACCAAGACGCTACTAGACTCTCCTAGACTAACACTAAGCACTCTCTAGATATACACAGACTATCTCTAGAGATTTTCAGAACTAACTGGGACTGACTCGATGCTGCTAGACTACCCGGACTAACTCGAGACACCTTTGACATACTAGAGCTGTTGCTGCTGGTCACTTGTTGCTGGTTGCTGGCCGATGAACATTGATTTACAAAGAAAAATGAAAATACAACATTGAAATGTAAAATTACAATTCCTACACTAAGTCTTCATGCTTCATAAACTGATAAACTGGTCTGAAGCTCCCACTAACCAAGTGGGTCTTGAAGACTTGACATTGCCGCTCGGGTGGGCTTTGACTTGAAATTTGAAACTGCCGCTTTGACCCGCTTTGACTTGAACGCTGAAAGTGCCGCTTTGACGGGCTTTGGCTTGAAAGTTGTAATTGCCGCTCGGGCGGGCTTTGACTTGAAAGTTGAAATTGCCGCTTTGACGGGCTTTGACTTGAAAATTGAAATTGCCGCTTTGACGGGCTTTGACTTGAAAGGTGGAATTGCCGCTTTGGCGGACTTGACTTGAAAATTAAAATTGCCGCTTTGACGGGCTTTGACTGGAATGCTGAAATTGCCGCTTTGACGAGCTTGACTTGAAAGTTGGAACTGCCGCTTTGACGGGCTTGACTTGAAAATTAAAATTGCCGCTTTGACGGGCTTCGACTTGAATGTTGGAATCGCCGCTTTGACGGGCTTGACTTGAAAATTAAAATTGCCGCTTTGACGGGCTTTGACTTGAAAGTTGAAATTGCTGCTTTGACGGGCTTGACTTTAAAATTGAAATTACCGCTTTGACGGGCTTTGGCTTGGAAGTTGAAATTGCCACTTTGACGGGCTTTGACTTGAAAGCTGAAATTGCCGCTTTGACGGGCTTGACTTGAAAATTGAAATTGCCGCTTTGACGGGCTTTGACTTGAAAGTTGAAATTGCCGCTTTGACGGGCTTTGACTTGAAAGCTGAAATTGCCGCTTTGACGGGCTTTAACTTGAAAATTGAAATTGCCGCTTTGACGGGCTTTGACTTGAAAGTTGAAATTGCCGCTTTGACGGGCTTTGACTGTTGAAAATTTGTAATTGCTGCTGGGGCAGGCTTTGATTTGAAACTTAACTGCATCTTGAAATCTGCATATCCTTTGATGATCTCCTTCATGGTACACTGCTTGGTGTGGCATACTTTGTGCCGATGTGGAACATTGGGCTCCAATTATCAAGGTTGGTCCTGACTTGCTCTAGTATAACTATGAAACTATAACAAGTTTTGCAAAACTTTCTTTGCTAGTTTGATGTTGGAGAAACTGAAACGAACTGAAGTAAGACAAAATGATGGAAACGACAAAGCTTCCAACCAAAAGATGAAAACAATGATGACGTCCCTTACGGGAGAGGTAAAGGACTGAAGAGATGACGATCTTATTAACATGACATGTATTTTGGAATCAACTCTTAATCCGCGCACATAGTCCATCCATGACTGTGTACCCAGCTTTCCCAATCTTGTTTGATGGAAAATCTAATGACCCTCATTCGACTAGTAGTGCCCTTTCGGCTTTTCACCGACTAGCCTCTCTATTTGTTCTTTTAACTCACCGTTGTCTTGCAACGCCCTTTTAGGTTTTCACCGACAAGACTTCACTTTTTTTTCTTTTTTTTCTTTTCATTTCTGTCATTTTTCGCTCTTTCCTCATCGATCTCCTATCTATCCTTCCTAATCGACCCCATTTTTTCTTTCTTTCTTCAATTTTCGGCCTTTATCTTTGTTCCTTAGAGAATTTCTCCTTTAATGACCTTGGTGCTCCCAGCTCCTTATAGTGATTGATGGCAACAAATGCAACTTTATAATGTGAAACTTGTCCCTTGATACCCTACTCGGCTTGACATTCTCAATGATCGGTCAGAAGGGTCTTTATTTGGACTGTAACATTGGATTTGGTTAGGCTATGAAGAAAAGGATTCAGCATAAAAGCTCAAAACATCTCATGAGACAACTAAAATGAGCATTACAACATTTGAAATCACCGCTTTTAAAAAATAAACCAAACTTTTCCCCAGTTTAGGCAAATTGGGGTTTCCTTTTTTTCTTTTCTCTTTTTCTTTGGTTTGAAGAGCGGTATGAAAGCATCTCATGAAACGACTTGGTAAAATATTACAACCCTTGGAATCATTTCTTTTAAAATAATAACTAACTGAGGCCCCAATTTATTGAAAACCCGAGGAATTATCTTTTGAATTTCCTGATATGCAAACATAGGGGATATTGAGACTTTCCCCCGAGATGAACACAAAGAAAGCAAAAGGAATTGACTTTTTCCTTTTCTTTTAAAAATGAACTAAACTTCTGCCCCAGTTTAGGATAAACTGGGTCGCTTTGAGTTTCTTCCTCGATTTCGAGATTGATATCTTTTGAAACATACGAATAGATGGTACAACAACATAGAAGTTTGTTTTTATTTTATAACTTATGCCCCAGTTTAGCATACATTGGGGATTTGAATTTCTTTTGACATTGGCCGCAAACTTGGAGGCAAGCTTTTGCGTCAATATGAACAGGGAAAAAATGAACTCTCCCTGTTAAGACCGCACCCGAATGGTTGCCTACGTATCCTTTTGAGAGGAATTAGGTCAGACGTAGCTCTACCACTAAGGTAGAATTTTTGTTGTTTTTTTGTTTTTTTTTTTTATTTTCCCTTTTTTTTTCCTAATCACATCAAATTGATTCCAAGGGAGGGTAAGCCAAAGAAAACACAGAATAAAGCTCAAATGGGTTTACAAAGGATATACTATTTGGGTAGAAGAAACGAAAGTCGTTCGTCATCCCGACTCGAGAATGCCTCGCACAACTAATGATTCAATCAATTGACCTAGATTGATCTACACGTGTCCTCGACTTCTGCTTCACTGATGGTTCTCAAACTCGTATTTTATCTTCGGTTGAAGCAACGGTGCATGATTTTTGACTTCTCACCGATCACCCTTATCGGATGACTACTAATTAATCTCCAACCCATTTCAACCCCTCTTTTATCCCTCTCTACTACTCAAATAACTCCTAATGTCAGAGCACGTGTTTAGATCAAGACGTAAATTCCGCATGCATGTCATATTATTAAGGTCGACAAAACATAAAAATAGAATACTAAGAAAGCAAGATCAAGAAGGAAAATAAGAGATATAATGTTGAGACGAGAAAAGGATCCCGCTTTTCATTGAATTAAAGATAGAAGGGTTTGAACATCAAAACAAACAAAATAATGCACTTGGGTTACAACCCTTGAATAACCAAGTACACAGAAAGATTAACAAAACCAGCTGCAACATTTCACAGTCACTCAATTGCAAGTCAGGGCCGGTTTCCTGTTTTTCATGCATTGTTGAGCCCTACACCAAGATGTACCATGCTGATACCAAAGAAATTCCCTGAATCTAGCAACATCTTCTGCTTCTCCTCATTTTGTCCAACTTCCATTGGGGTAGACTTCACTTCTTTGGGACTGATGAATGACCGAGTAAGATTTGGAATTGGCTTCTCGAGAGACATGTTCGTCTTCTTCATTTCATCACCCTTTACTCTGTCTGCTACCCCAAGCACAATTTCAGGAGCACAGTTCACTGTCACAAGTATTTGGTTAGCCCTAATTGACACATCACCAACAGGTACTATCAGCATTGCAGATTCAGCTCTCAAATCTTCTCCACATACCATTCCCACCATATACACATCATCATCATGGACGGGCAATGAGTTCTGGTTGATATCTGGCGCATCTGAGCCCTCGACTTGGATCTGACCATTATCTATTAGAACTTGGATCGCCTTCTTGAGACTAACACAATCATCTGTGTCGTGTCCTGGCATGTCTGAGTGGTAAGCACATTGACGAGTATGGTCTACCTTCGCCATTGGGAGGATATTTCCAGTGATTGGATTCAGCATATTCAAGTCCTTCAGCTTTTGGAAAAGGCTGGAGTAAGATTCTCCAATCGGCGTGAACCTGTTCTTTTCTTCCTTACGCAGCTTCTGATGATAAGCACTTGGGCGGAAAACAGGAGGCCCCTCTGGCCGGTAAGGAAGATTTGATGGAGCTTGAAAATGATTATGTGGAGCTTGGTGAGTGGGATATGTAGGTTTTGGGGCAGGAGCACGCCATTGCGGACAGAAAGGTGCTGGAGCATATGGTTGTGCTAGATGGACTGAGTATTGTGGTGGAAGAGTGGAGTGTTGTGGAATTTGTGGAGGGTAGTAGGGTTGTGGAGGACGTATTTGTGGAGCTTGGTATGAGTGGGTTTGATAGTATCCTTTCTCGCTCCCTTTTTGCGAACCCGAACCTACTATGGCCACATTATCTTGATTCTTCCTCCCCAAGGCTCCTGATTGGGCCTGTACCACTTGGGTGGTCCCCCTTAATGTTGTCTGGCTCACAATCTTTCCAGTTTGAACTCCTTTCTCAATCATTTCTGCTATTTTGACAACCTCGTTAAACGACTTTCCCCAGGCAGGGATCAATGCACCATCAAACTCCTCATCCTGAGCTTCGATGAATAAACGAACCATGTCTTCATCAGGGATTGCAGGGGTCACTCGAGCGGCCTGCTCGTGCCATCTGGGGGCATACTCCCTAAAGCTTTCACTTGTTTTCTTTTTTATCACATCCAGAGAGGATCGATCTGGCAAAACTTCAATGTGGTACTTGTACTGGTCATAGAATGCCTGCGCCATGTCATCAAATACCAACCATTTATTTACATCTTGCCTCATGAACCATTCGGCAGCTGCACCCCCCAAGCTTTCAGAAAGTATGCTATCAATAGCTTATCTTTCTTGACCCCTCTCATTTTTTTGCAGTAGGTCTTTATATGAACTCTTGGATCTCCCTGCCCGATGTATGGCTCGAACTTGGGAATTATGAACCCGTCTGGCAACTGCAATTCAGGAAAAGGGCAAAGATCCTTGAAAGAAGTGTTGAAATGATCTCCATATCCCTGCATAATCCTCACAACTTGTTCTAAACCCTTCACTTTACGCAAAACCTCGCTCTCGTCCAGTTTTCCCAACCAATCGAGCTCAACTTGAGACTCGTGATGGAAACCCTGATTATATGGACCACTTTTTCAGAAATTGGATTCATGGGGCGGATCATAGTGTTGGTCCCCAACCTGAAGATATGGGTCACTGTTGCACCTGGCCGTGATGGCCTAGCTGGGCCCTGAAAAACTGGCACTTGTGCTGGAGTTGGGCCATACTGTCCCTCTAGTGGAGGTGGTGCATGAGGACGCATTTCAATTTCATTTTTTACGCCACGGACAGGGGCAAGACCCGTAGGATAAGCGGGGTCCTCAACTGCCGTAGATGTGCCCGGTGCTCGTTGTACCGCTGTCGACACAACCCCATCTAGGTTGGTTGGAATAAGAGGAGGTGCCCGTCCTGTGGTCAGTGCGTGATGCATGTCGGCCACAAGTTGTTTCAAAGTATTAACCTCCCCAGTCAATCTCTCATTTTCCAGTGCCAAGAGTTCCTGGGCACTGGTCTCGGATCTCTCTCCATCATATGGCATGGCTACGGGTGAAGTCACAGGTCCCTTTGATTTAGTTATGTACGGATGGGTCGATGCCAGAATTCCGTACCAAATCTCCAACTCCTAACTATTCAAACAAACTAGGTTAGCACAAAAGAATCACAGATTGCAGCCTAAGGTTGTTATGCGTCATCCCGAAACGGTTAACAGCGTAAGCCGAGTGCACCGATCGTATCTTAGAAAGATTGCTTATGAGCCTTGATCAAAATTAGAACAAAATTGTAACTGATACACAGTCAGCGCAAGGACAAACTTGGATGATTAATATATTTATTTTTTCCTTTCCTCTTTTTTCTGACTCAACAAACGTAATTTAGACAAACGACATGAGACAAACTCAAAATAAAAGTGCTTGACATGATGCACGAGTCAAAGATATATACAAACTGACACATTGGGCGGGTACACTGGACGGTGAAAATAATGAGACTCGACTTTTTAGCGGAGTCAAATTATTCTACCAGGATCAACGCAAAATACAACTTAACTAATTGCAATTTATCGCATGCACCCTGACTTGACCTTAAACAAAACAAATAAAGTGGGACCCTGAAATAAACATTTTTTTTTTAAAATTAAGACTCAACCGGAGATTCGAAACGGAACTTAAGAACAGATTCTGAAGCAAACTATTTTTATTATCCGAAAGGTGACTCCAAAATTGGACATTACGACAACATAAAGATGGACACAATTTCTTTTGGTTTTGTTTTTATTTTTTTTTTTGTTTGAAACAAACTCTTTGATCTAATTCGAGAAAGAATCTTTAGAGTATTTACAAAATCTGGCAATTAGGACGACACAAAATATTACACAAATTAGACGCAAAATTGATTTCTAAAATTGGCCATTATGACGGCGTAAAAATCCGATAAATTAATTTCAAAATATGAACTTGACTTGGATACAAACTCAACACAAAAGAGTCCCAAAATTTCGCCATTATAACGGCGCAAAACTATGACACATTATTTTCTAACACTTGGGACCCAGCCCGGACGTAAAATGAGA
The DNA here is from genome assembly GCA_037355625.1 of Petunia x hybrida. NCBI lineage: Eukaryota > Viridiplantae > Streptophyta > Magnoliopsida > Solanales > Solanaceae > Petunia > Petunia x hybrida. The sequence continues at coordinate 890,785 of JBBBVM010000083.1, read as the reverse complement.
CTAAAAAAAAATTGAAAAATTTTCGCCATTATAACGGCGTAAAAGGACAACTAAACAAAAATATTTCGAGACATGGGACTAAACCCAATTTTTCTATCATTTTCACTTTTTTTTTTCCTTCAAAATTTGGCTCTCGCCCCTCGGTGATCGGTCAGCATAACAACCCTTAGACTAGAACAAATGCAACACATTATATGCTCATGATGTGTCTTTTGGGGATTTGGGCCCCATTATGACACGAGGGAGTCAGCCTAGACAAGTGCGGTACCAGTGTACCGCACCTCACTAAGTCTAATGACATGCAAATAAATCGGCCTAGAAAAAGCACAAGTTCAACTCTAGGTGACTCAATGGGTTCATGTTCTATAGTTCCTAGCAATTTGGAAGTGCCTCGGGGGTACCGGTCGACAACGTCTGACTACCTAACCCAACGCACCTCCTCCTAAAGAAGGGTTAACTTTTTGTGTCCTGAGACACGACAGAACCAGACGCCGAAGCGAAACTGGCGTGCATGTGTGCGTGCTCCAGAAGACTCAGAGGTGTACGAGAGAAGACAGTTGTGTATATACAGTTCAAACATACGAAGCAGTAATATTCCAGGCAATATATACAAAAAATATTCAAAGCTGAAAGCGACAAATTTTAAAGCCTCAGACTCTCAATTTTCACTTTCCTCCCCAGCAGAGTCGCCAAGCTGTCACGACCCTTTTTTCACTAAAAAAGAAAAAACTTTACTTATGTGCTTTAAAAGGTCTGTGACTGGTGTTGATAGGTACACTAATTATTAAGAGATTTTCAGAGTCGCCACTTGACAAGATAAAGGTGTGCCAAGTGACCAAAGTGGTGTACATAGAATACCTATGACTCGTAAATGGTCTGCGTCAGAGTTCCGGGCAAGGATCTCGGTTGACTCGCGGGAAGGTGTTAGGCACCCCCGAGCCCTGTGACAAGCACAGTTGCTTTTTGACACATTTTCGACTCTTTGGAATTGTTTATTTTATTTTGCCTTGGTTTATTTCGCTTTGATTTGATATTAATTTTTCGTTCAAATAGAAACTCGAATCGAGATATATTCGCGCAAGTACTTCACTCGTTCGAATTCTTCCGACTTAAATCAATTAAATCGCGCAGGCACTTCACCCGTTCGAAATCTCTTGACTTAAATGAGTTTCACGTGAATAACAATTAATTGAGTAGTTTTGTGTTCGAACTATTAATTTCGCTTGAACACTTGTTTTCTCCAACACTGTTGTTTCCATTTCAATTCATTTAAATCTCTAGGTCAAACATGTTACGTTCTTTCTTAAAAAAAATATTTGCACCTTATGTCCCAATTCACTTTCTATTTTCGAATCTGGCCAACTTTATATATATACAGATTTATCCTTTTCTTTAGATCTAGTTTTAACAAAGTGAGTTGCTTGCGTTTGATTTTATTCCTACCATATGTCTAGCGTTTAAATCTGGATTTTTACCACTCTACATACATTTGGACAGATCTTATCTTTAACTTTGAAAGTGGCTGATCTTAAAAATATGTTATAAAAAATAAATTTCCATCTTTAAACGGTGCTAACTGCTGTTGAACATAAACATGACCTTAATGTGGGCTTCACAGTTAACAAACAATCTGCTTACATTTTATATATTTACACAAGTTTTCTTTCAGTTTTGCAAAGAACATGGAATACAAACAGACAATATCAAGAATGATTTAACACTATGGAACTAAACATGGATTTTCAAGTTCCTTGGGGCCCAAACAAGTTACATACATATGCCAAAATATGCAGGAAACAAGTACAAAGTTTAAAGAAAGATAGATACTTATAGTAGATTACACAAAAGCACCATGAAGATGATTTAATAAATCACTACGCAGGCTCGAAAAAGCACTGAAAATGCTTCAGAAACCAGCAACAAACAACAGCAAACGAATAGCCCTGAACCACCTATTTACCTCTATCAAACTTGTTAACTTTCAGACCTGACTCCCTTTCAAACTCTCCAATTTTTCCTTCTTTCTCTCAAATTTTTGTGTGTTATCAGATGTTCTTTCAAGAGAGAGCAGTCTGGTTTTTTCAGCTTTCTTTTTGTGTTAGGAGAGTGTTCTCTAGATCTCTATTGGTGTGTTTCAGCTCTCAGATTTCGTGTATCAAAGTGAGAGGAAAAACTCCCTTAAATAGACCTAGGGGAGGGTAAAAACTTAGGTAAAAAGTACAAGGCACATGCTCTTGCCTTTAATTTTTCAGGAAGTTTATTTTAGGCATGCCAAACAACAAAGGAGAGGGCCTGCAAAGCCTAAAAAAGTGTTGCCACCCTTTGTCACTTTGTCTGACTATTTTCCCTCTCTTTTCTATATCAATTTTCAGATTTTAAACCAAATTAAAATGAAAACTAAAAGTTATCAAAATCTAAACCAAACAGCACCTAAATTCCCCCCGGTCCATCCCATGGTCCAATTTAAACTACATTGAGTCCGAATGGTCAAAAGTGACCACTAAAACTCCCAGAACTAAGCAAACAGTCCCAAAGCTCAACTCCTAAATAACTAGATTACTTCAGGCAACAATATCCGAAAATTTAGGCTAAAATTGATTCCTTAAGACTTCCTACTTAAACTAAATCAACAACAACAGGAGCACACATTCTGATTCTCGACAATCAATAACTGGACATATACTAACATTTAAACAGCGTTTACCGCGAATTCTATCAATACCCAAGCGGACTTGAACAATAACAATTTACGTAACCTAGATATGCACATGATCCAGCACAAAAGCTAACAGAACAATTTCACAAATTCAAAAAACAAGAAAACACAAGTATCCTCACTTTTGGACAAGAGTTGCATACCAGTTTGAATAGAACCATGCTTGACATGACCAAAACAACAAGGCAAAAACAGGATCTCTTACTTACAACGCTAAGTATGGAAAGTCATACACATACAATTACATTTTGAACATCATGTTCTTCTTACTAACTAATTAATTAAGGAAGTACATAAAGGAGTGAGGTAAGGTTCTCTTTAACCTCACCCGTCAAGCAAACTCGGAACCACTGCATTGTTGCTTCGAAATCAAACTCCCAACTGCCTCGTCGATATCGTTACTGCATTCACGATGCCATCGTTGCCAAAGCTGATTCGGCCTCGCCACTGTAGCATCATCGCAGCACCAATTCCAAGCCTTATCAGCCACCACCATTTGACACCAAGTCCAATGCCATTACAGCGACACCGGGACAACAAAAATGCTGCTTCCTACCACTCTCACTGCTTCATATCGCAGCGGATCATCAACATCATCATCGCAGCCAATCAAAACTGCTCGCTGCCCTCGAATCAGCTTCGACACCACTATCGTCATCTTTTTAGCTTAACAGAATCCCACCCCACAGCTTCATCGTCACTGTAATGCCCATAACATCATGAAGTCACACCAAGAAAACTCGCCATCAGTTTTGCCATCACGAATGCCTCATGCTCAGCCAAGAAACACCATAGCAGCGTCATAGTCGCACCTTCCCCACAACAAACGACATCCTCGCAACAACTCCTCCACGACGCCACCACTGCCTTCACTATCGCCATACATATTAGCCTCTCATCGTCAAGGTATTGCCAAGCTTTAATCCCCAATAGTTACCATGCTAGCATCGCCACTGCTGCATTCGTACCACCAATGCCGCAGCGTCTCCGCCCTCGACGCACCACAGTAACTTCATCACGACACAAAAATAATTTGAAACAGCCCTTCACATCATCACTACCACCGTACCACCACTAACCAATCCACCCAAACCTGTATCGCCATCTAATCAGCCAACATCGATCACCATTGTCCTTGCCATAACAGCCCCAACCCATGTGTAAAAGGAAATGGGAAAATACCTTCAAGAGTTAGTAGAGGAGCGGAACAAGTCTATGGGAGTAAGAATTAGCCGGAACAGTCCCACGCTCGACGGAGTAGTTTCCACCGTATTTGAAACTTCGATCTATGCCAAACAGCTTAACTTTTTGAGAAACCAAGTCAAGAAACGAGAAGAGAGGCATAACTCGCGCCTGAACATATGAAATTCTTGGCCGGAGGCGATGGCTTACGGCGGACCAGCGGCGGGATCCGGTAGGGGACTAAATTACGGCATAGTTCCTTTTAGGTCTGATGATTTGGGGAAAAAATGGACAAAAATGGCAATTATTGGCTTTTATATCAAAGTCACGGGCCGGTTTAATTAATTGGATTGGGCTGATCCGGCCAAGAAGAATTGGACTGCCCTTCCCTTTCCATTTTATTGACATTAGCCAAAATAGCTACTAATGCTTGCATTTTCCATAAAATGACCACTTAAACCAAAATAACTAACACAATAAATTAGACTATATTAGTAACAAGTAAATACACAAAATGACAACTAAACATTACTCATAAACACAATATTCTTTGCTAATTTTCGGTATTTTCCTTCTAATTAACTAAGATATCTAAACAAAGTATAAAATCTAGCAAAAATCACATGACAATTAACACAACTATTTTACACAATTTTTGTCTTTTTCATGCCAAAATTAGGTGATTACAATTACCTCCTCCTACCTCTATTAAAGGCGTGCGAAGTTTCTTGGGACATGCAGGTTTCTATAGGTGATTCATTAAAGATTTCTCGAAAATAGAAAATCCCATGTGCAAATTGCTTGAAAAAGATGCAAAGTTTAAATTTGATGAAGCATGTATGAAGGCGTTTGAAGAGCTCAAAAAGCAAGGCGGAGCCAGGATTTTATGTAAGGGGGTTCAAAAATGTCACATCTTGAATTTGAATCTGTGACCCAAAGTTATTTTTGAAACCCCTTTGCTACTTTACTAGAATTTTTTAACTTTTTAAGGGGGTTCAATAGCTTATATGTACCATAAAAATACTAATTTTTATCTAAATTACAGTGTAATTTGTCGACCAAGGGGGTTCAATTGTACCCCCTTGGAGCTATGTGGCTCCCCCACTGCCAAAAAGAGGTTAGTCACTGCACCAATTATTATTGCTCCGGATTGGTCTTTACCATTCGAGTTGATGTGTGACGCGAGTGACACCGCTGTTGGGGCTGTTCTTGGGCAAAGAAAGGGTAGAGTTTTTCACTCTATGTATTATGCGAGCAAGACCTTTGACTCCGCTCAATCAAATTACACTACTACGAAGAAGTAGCTATTGGCAGTTGTTTATGCTTTTGACAAATTCAGATCCTACTTTGTTGGTACTCGGGTTATTATCTACACTAATCATGCCGCAATTCGATATTTATTTAATAAAAAAGATTCCAAGCCGAGGCTGATTCGATGGGTCCTTTTACTACAATAATTTGATGTAGAGATTCGAGATCAAAAAGGGACCGAAAATCAAGTTGCCGATCACTTGTCGAGGTTGGAAAATAGAAAACATGTAGATGAAGGGCCTGACATAAATGAAGTTTTCCTTGATGAGAAACTTTTTGCACTACACGTAGCTGAGATACCTTGGTATGCGGACATAGTTAACTTGTTAGTGAGCGGAGCGTTCCCACCAGGTGCAAATTCACAACAGAAAAAGAAACTGCTTCATGAGATTAAATTCGATGTCTGGGATGAACCTTACTTGTATAAAATAGGCCCGGACCAATTGGCAAGATGGTGCATTCCTCAAAGTGAGGTAAATCAGGTATTAGAGAGTTGGCATTCGTCGCCTTATGGTGGACATCATAGTAGGGATCGCACAGCCGCTGAGGTGCTTCAATCTGGGTTATATTGGCCGACATTGTTCAAAGATTCTTATACCTTTGTGAAAAGCTGTGATCGCTGCCAACAGACTAGAAATATTTCTAGAAGATAAGACATGCCTCTCAATAATATCTTGGAAGTTAAGATTTTTGATGTTTGGGGCATCGACTTCATGGGACCTTTTCCACCGTCCTATGGTAACAAATATATTCTCTTGGCGGTCGACTATGTGTCAAAATGGGTGGAGGCCATCCCTCTTCTAACTAATGAGGCCAAGGTAGTAGTCAAGTTCGTGAAAAAGCACATATTCACTCGTTTTGGGACCCCGAGAGCCATGATAAGCGATGAAGGTACTCACTTTTGTAATAAGTTGATGAAGACTCTTTTGATGAAGTATGGGGTGAAACACAAAGTTGCGACTGCATACCACCCTCAAACGAGTGGACCGGTTGAAGTTTTGAATAGAGAAATCAAGCAAATTTTGGAGAAAACTGTGAGCGTGAATAGAAAGGATTGGGCGGCCAAGCTAGATGACGCGCTTTGGGCTTATCGGACTGCGTATAAAACTCCTATTGGAACTTCTCCATATAGGTTGGTTTTCGGTAAAGCGTGTCACTTGCCGGTGTAATCACCTAAATTTGGCACCTAAAATACCAAAATGCGTAAAATAGTAGTGTTAATTTTCCTCAATTTTTATCCGTATCATAGCTAATTCTAGTCATTTAATTAGGAGAAAAATACTAAAAAATTATCGAAAATATATATTTGTGATGTGATTAATTATTTAATTGTGAGTCAGAGGCTAAATTATAATTATTATGTTAATGTGTCGTAGTTTAACTAATATCATGATTACGTAATTATGCGTGAGTTTATATTGGATTTTATTTGGATTTAAACTTAAAGGGCCATTTAGACCATTTAAAATCAGGCCAGCCCAGTCCACACAACCCATGACCCGCCACCCTTGACCCGACCCGGTTCCCTTGGTATAAAAGCCACAAATTGCTAATTTTGTTAAGATTTTTCCCAACTCTTGAGACCAAAAGAAATTCCCTGCCCCCAATTCGACCACTGTTGGATTCTGCCTCCAATCCCCACCGTGAACCACCACCTCCGGCCTAAATCTTACATGTTCACACACGGTTTGAGTCCCTCTTTCCATTTCCAACGCCAATTTTGCCAAAAGACAATCGAATCGATGTAGACGGGGACCTAAAGCTCGGTGGAGCCCTAACCCCGACGAAATTGAGATTTTTCGGTGAACTTATACATTCACAGGTTTGTTACGACATCCCTTCTCACCTCTGCTGCTCTGTGTTCCAAAAATTTCCCCTTTTGGAAAACTGGTAGCGGGTGATATCGGGGCTGTGATATATGAGTGATATTGTGGTGGTGGACGAGTGAGACAAAAAAAAAACACTAGTGGTGGCGTGAGGTAGTAGCAACGACGGTTTGGAGGCTATGTGGTGGTGTTTGATGGCATTGAGTGATTCGACAATGTTGCAAGGGACAATTCGAGGCAGTTTGTCATTGATTTAGTGAGACGATACGATGTCGAGGGCGATAGGAAATGATGGGAGGCAGTTTCAATGATGCTCGAGACTGATCCATTGCAGTGATGGGGTACTGCGTCGTCATTTGGGGCTGAGGGTGATGAAGGTGACTCAATGATGGGTGGGGGTGGATTGAATCATGTTGAGGCTGAACAGAGCAATGACGAGGCAGCGAGGTGCTGAGGCAGTTGCTCCAATAGTGATGATACAAACATGGAGGTGCTGAGATGTTGATTAGTTGATGTAATGAAACTGATGAAGTGCTGCAACTTGTCATTAGTATGACAAGAACAGTGTTGATATCGACGTGCTAAAGCTGATCCGAGGGAGCGAGGCTGCGACAGTGAGAGTGTGTGTGCAGTGACAAAGTTAGTGGTGATGCAGTGACTTTGGGGGTTCGATTGTTGATGTCCGGGAAAGCTGCCTGGTGGTTCAGTGTTGATGATGATGATGGTTTAGCGAGGCAGTTTGCTATCGGGTTAGAATAGAAAATCTTAATTTCTTATCATGCTTAGTGGTAAAGCTTCAATCTGTCTAGTCGTAGTTTTAATTCTTGTTGTGTTGAATCTTGGTAAAAATATCATGTACATATGCCGATGTTGAGCTTGCAATAAATCCTTTGAGTTTCACACATGTCTTTCCTGTTTAAGTTTGAAGTTGTATTGTTTTGTGTATGTACAAGCTCGTATGAGTGGAATGTGTCCTATGTGAATGTTTAGAGTTAGCTTGTTAGTTTTTTTGTTCGACTATGACTCGTGTCCTTGTTGTATGCTTAAGTTGAAATCGAATGATAAAATGTTCCCTTGATTTGCCTGTGAATTAGTGTGTGTACTGTTATATGTTCAAATAGGTGTGGTTCTGTTTCAGTGGTGGTGAAGTATGATGTTAATTTGGTTTTCCTAGTTTGAGCACGAGTTTGCTTGTGTAGTTCTGATAAGTTGTATGGTAATGTGTACGGTAAGCTGTCTGAATATGTTCTTGTGAGAGTTTAATGGTTTTAGTTGCTTGTTTTTTTTTAATTCAAGTAGGATTTTGATAGATTTGGTTTAGTAGTAGTGTAGTTTGGATTCTGGGAAGGGTTTGGTAAGATTGTGAGTTGTTGGACTGAGGTCCAAATTGTATCTTGAGCCAAAGTGGGCTGGAGGGTAATTTTCGGGTCAAGCCCAGTAGCACATTTAATTTAGAATATTCAGAATTTTGTCTTTTGAAAAGAGAGGGAAAGAGGTAAAATGTCAGCCCTCTTTTGGTTGGTGAGAAGTTTAACATAATTAGGGAAATTTCATTAATGATATGGCCTGCTTTGCTTTGTCTTTTAGAGGGAGCATTGCTGAGTTTACTTCAACTATAAAAGGAGGCCTCTCATCTTCATTTTGGGGAAGAGCTGGAAACACTTTCACACTCTATAGGAAAACATCTTCAGAAAACACTACCTGTCCCTTTATTTTTTTACAACCAGATCTGAGAGTTAAGAAAAAATATGGAAAAGAGAAGGAGAGAGTGAAAGCTGAAAATAATGGTAAAAAATAGTGAAAAACAGAGAGAAACAAAGAGTTATTGTTGTACAAGTCTGAGATAAAATGGAGGGCTGCTTGTTTTCTTTCGATGGCTGTTTGTGAGGGTCTAAGGAGATGTTAGGTGCGTTTAATGTTGCTAAGTTGCTGTTGTATTTTGCTGGGTTGCTAGTTAGTTCTGGCTTTGCTGGTGGTCCAGTTGGTTTGTTTGGGAATTTTACTTCACTAGGTAAATTCTCTAAATCATTTGACTCTTTTATGTAACTTCAACATGGTTTAAAGTTTGAATATGCATGAGATGGAATGTTAAACTTGAGATCTAGTTTTCTATAAAAGTATTCTATTTTATTTCTGCTCTATGTCTACAAAGAACCTGAAAATGTGAAGTTGGGCCTCTACACGTATGTTTTGGCCATGTTAAGTTAAGTTAACAACAGCTATTGCATATTGTAATAAAATTGAGAGTTGGTTGATGATTTCTTTCAAAGGATTCAGCCATGTTTCTAAGGATAAAACTAGATCCGTCAAGAGATATATCACTTGTGTAAAAGTTGTACCATTTTCAAACACTAGCAAAATTAGAATTCTAAAGCAAACTTGATTAAATGTTAACTTATGAAATGGGCTTGTATGTAAAGATGGACAGATCTGAAATAAATAGGCAAAAATGGGACATGAGGGCAAATGACTTTTAAGTAGAAATAAGTAGGCTGTTTAGGCAAGCAGTAGGCGCGCTCAATGGAAACAGGCACATTTAGGGAACAAATGAGAATAATGACAATTACTTTTACACCATAGTTAAGTAAATCAAAACGCACCGCTAGGTAAATCAATTGCAAGCTAATAAAATTTGCTCGATTAGGCAAAAATAAGTATGATTTGTGATCTAATTATTAGGCAAAGAGCAATAAAAATAAGTTAAGTCGATTTAAAGATAAGTACGACAAATAAGTATGATTCGTGATCTACTTATTAGGCACACCAAAATAAATAGAGAGGCAATTTGTTCTAAAGTATACCCAGTGGCTTAACTAATACAATCTTTAGTTCAAAAAATATTAAAGCGAAAATAATAAAGGCAATAAACAACAAACAAATTCAAAGAGTCGAAATGCGTCAATAAAAGCAACTGTGCTCGGCACAGGACTCGAGGGTGCCTAACACCTTCCCGCAAGTCAATCGAGATCCTTACCTGAAACTCTGGCGCAGACCACTAAAACGAGTCAATGGTATTCTAGGTACACCACTTTGGTGACTTGGCACACCTTTGAACTATTTCAAGTGGCGACTCCGTAAATCTCAATAATTAATGTACCTTTAAACACCTAATTCACAACCTACCTTTTATTTATTTAGTATAATTTTAGGGCGTGACAGCTTGGCGACTCCGCTGGGGAGAAAGTGAAAACTGACAGCTTGTGAATATTGTTTGTTGTTTGTTGTCATATCTTGAATGTTACCGCTTTGATATTGTTGAACTGTATATAAACTGTCTTCCTCCGCAACTCTCTGAGTCTCCGAAACACATACACACATACACTTACCAGATTGCTTGTGGCATCTGGGACTTTCTTACTAAGTTGCCCAGGATTTAGGAGGAATGCGTGACGGGGTTTTAGGCCGGACACACTGTCTTCGGATGGCCCTGATGCACTTTCTGCCTGATTTGTCCACCAGGTTTTTCAGCCAGTGGTGCAAGCAAACCCGAAGGAAATGCTAAACACGAACGCGGAAGGTAAATAACAAGAAAGTAAAGATAGAAGCAAGACAAATCTTGCTACGATTCAAAAGAACAGTGAGGAACCCGTCTCAAAGCTCGATTGAAGGGAAATCAAGATGCACCTATACTATGCAACAATCCTCAAGAAAGACCCGCTTCTTGCAAATTGAATGATCAAGAAGAAATTGTTCAAACGAATAACACCGATTGACACAGTTCTTTAAAAAGGCCCACGTCGGGGTTCGGCTCCATCGGAGACTCACAATAGCACTTGCTATGTTTTTCATATACTCAATAATATGTGTCCCCTTTACAATGAAGTAAAATAGAGTATTTATAGGCTATGCTAAGGACTGAATAGGAAATAGTCATAAGTGACTAATAAAAACAAGCCACGCAGGGCTGAGACAAGTTTGGGTTCGGCAGCCTTGACTTCGATGCTCGGTTGCTTGCTCGAACTCATTGTCCTCGGACGCTCACTTGTCCTCGAGCTCATTGTCCTCGGTCACTTTGCCTTTGGGCTCAAATCTAAAGATAATGCCTTCGGTTCTTGAGCCCGGCCACTCAGCTTCGGAGCAATTGTTTTCCTTCGGCCAGGCTAAGTGAATGTGCACATCGTGCAGCAGCTTGGCTTGGCTTCTTGTCATCGGTCTCCTCGGTGGATCGAACACTTGATCAGCACGTGTTCGGGCTGCATCATCCTCCCCTTCGTGAGAAGATTTTGTCCTCGAAATCGAACCCTCCTCGTCCTCCGAAGTTTGACCTACAACACAAGGAACTAAGTCAGCAACATAGAAGGTGGTGGACACATTATACTCACCAGGGAGGTCGATCACATAAGCATTGTTGTTGATCTTGGTCAACATTTGAAATGGACCATTTCCTTTGAGGAGCCAACTTCCCTTTCCTTTGGTTCGGGAAACGTTCCTTTCGGAAGTGAACCCAAACCCAATCTCCCTTCTTTAATTCCAGCTTTTTACGCCCCTTGTTTTTCTTCAAGGCAACCTTTGCATAGGCTTCCTCGAGGTTCTTCTTCACCTTCGCATGCAATTCGATCAAAGCAGCTGCTTTTTGAGTACCTTCAAAATCAAGAACAGAATCTCGAGGCAATGGGGTTAAATCAAGTGGAATCAAAGGATTAAAACCATACACACATTCAAACGGGGTCATATTGATCATTCTATGCACCGTTCGATTGTATGCAAACTCCATCATGGGCAAACGATCAGCCCAGTTCCCAACCTTGCCTTTGGTCATTGCTCGAAGCAAAGATCCCAAGGTTCGGTTAACTATCTCTGTCTGTCCATCAGTCTGAGGATGGTGAGACGTCGAGAATAGTAGTTTGGTGCCGAGGGCACCCCACAAGCACTTCCAAAAATGACTCAAGAATTTTGAGTCTCGATCACTCACAATAGTACGAGGTACACCATGCAATTTCAACACATTAGAAACAAACAATGTAAACTACATGTTGTGCATCATCACACTTCTTGTAAGGAATAAAGTGAGCCATTTTTGAAAATCGGTCAACCACAACAAAGATGCTATCATGTCCTCCCCTCGATCTCGGTAACCCTAGCATAAAATCCATGGATATATCAACCCAAGGTCGATCAGGAACTGGCAATGGGGTGTACAAACCATGAGGGTTGGACTTCGATTTAGCTTCTTGCAAACGAGACAAGCGTTGGAAAGCTTTTCCACATCTCGTCGTATTTTGGGCCAATGGAACTGCTCGGTCAAGATACCAAGAGTTTTGTTGACACCGAAGTATCCCATCAGTCCACCGGAGTGAGCTTCTCGAACTAAGAGCTCTCTCCACGATGACACTGGCACACAAACCCTCCCATATTTAAAGAGGTAGCCATCATGCCATTGATATTTCTCAACCCTTCGGCCACTCAAGATTGCGTCACGAACGCATTTCATCTTGGGATCGTCTTTGTACATCGACTTGATGCTTTCAAATCCGATGAGCCTAGAGGCGAGAGTGGTCGCTAAGGCAAATTCCCTTGATAGCGCATCGGCCACAACATTGTCTTTACCCTTTTTGTAATGAATTACATAGGGAAAACTCTCAATGAATTCAACCCACTTGGTATGTCTTCGGTTCAACTTCTCCTGTCCTCGGAGATGCTTCAAGGACTCATGATCACTTTTGATCATAAAATCTCGAGGCCACAAATAATGCTGCCAATGGGCGAGTGCTCGAACGAGGGCATACAACTCTTTGTCATACGTAGAGTAATTGAAAGTTGTACCCTTAAGCTTTTCGCTAAAGTAAGTGATTGGCTTCGATTCTTGCATTAGCACTCCTCCGATCCCAACTTCGGATGCATCACACTCGACTTCGAATGCTTTGCCGAAGTCAGGGAGTTGCAACAACGGGGCAGAGCAAAGCCTCCGTTTCAATTCTTGGAAAGCCCTTTCTTGGGACTCTCCCCACACAAATGGATGGTCTTTCTTCACCAGCTCGGTTAAAGGAGCTGCCACGGTGCTAAAGTCACGAACAAACCTTCGGTAAAAGCTAGCTAAGCCATGGAAGCTACGAACTTGTGATACCGAGGTTGGAGTTGGCCAATCTTTGATGGCTTTGACTTTTGACTCGTCGACTTCAACACCATTAGAACTGACAACGAATCCAAGAAAGACTACACGCTCGACACAAAAGGCACATTTCTTGAAGTTAGCATATAACTTCTCTTCTCTAAGCTTATCAAGCACTAGCCTTAGGTGTTCAACATGTTCATCCACAGATTTGCTATAAACAAGTATGTCATCGAAATAAACGACAACAAACTTATTTATGAACGGTTTGAGCAATTGGTTCATCAGTCGCATGAATGTGCTCGGTGCATTGATAAGCCAAAAGGCATCACCAACCATTCATAGAGACCGAACTTGGTCTTGAATGCGGTTTTCCACTCGTCCCCGGGTTTTATTCGGATCTGGTGGTAACCGGACCTGAGGTCTATCTTCGTAAAGCATGAGGAACCACTTAACTCATCTAGCATGGCATCTAATCGAGGGATAGGATGATGATACTTTACCATTATTTTGTTGACTGCTCGGCAATCAACACACATTCGCCATGTTCCATCTTTCTTTGGGACAAGTATAACAGGAACGGCGCAAGGACTCAAGCTCTCTCGAACAAGACCCTTGTTCAACAACTCATCAACCTGCCGTTGGAGCTCTTTGGTGTATTCGGGATTACACTGGTATGCAGGTTTGTTGGGGATTTGTGACCCCGGAACGAAGTCAATTTGGTGCTCGATTCCTCTCAACGGAGGTAATCCACCTGGCATTTCTTCAGGGAACATGTCTCCGAAGTCCTGCAAAACACTTTGTACAGCACTAGGCAAAGGGTTATCATTAGAAAAATCATCATTAGAATTTAGAAAGATACCCTTGTGCACGAGGCAAATCATCATCTGATCATTGTTGTTGCCTCGTAGTAACTCACCCGGTTGCATGATTGCACAGATTCCTTTCACTTCGGGCAGTGAGTTCGTTTCTTCGGGTCCCAATTTTGCTCCCATCGGAAGCTTAGCTTTGGCCGCTTCTTTCAATTCTTTCATCCGTTTATAGTCCTCGGTGACTTGCTTTGGAGACAATGGTTTGAGTATGAAACTCTTCCCATCGAGCTTCACAGTGTAAGTGTTGGATCTGCCATTGTGAAAAGTTGTTCGGTCATATTGCCATGGTCGACCCAATAGCAAATGACAAGCTTGCATCGGCACCACATCGAATATCATTTCATCTTGAGACTCTCTGATTCTGAACTTGATCCACACTTGTTTGACAACTCTCAATTCTCCACACTCATTCAGCCATTGTAATTTGTAAGGGTGGGGATGCTTCAAAGTAGTTAGTCCCATTTGTGAAACCAAAGTTTGGCTCACCACATTTGCACAACTACCAGAATCAATGATCATCGAACACACTTTACCCCTCACTCGACATCGGGCATGAAAGAGCTTTTCTCTTTGGTTGTCCTCTTCTTCAAGAGTCATGCAGCTCAAATTCCTTCGAACTACAAGAAACATTTCCGGATGATCAGCTTCGGTAGCTTCACGATCATCATCACCTTCAGCTCGGTCAATCTCCTCGATAAATTCCCCTCGGCGTCACTCGCTTGCTCATGGACGGTTCCATCTTCGAGCAGAAGCATAACTTTGCGAGTTGGACACTCTTTTGCCATGTGACCATAACCCTTGCACTTATGACATTGAATATTTGAAGCACTAGGAGAGTTGAGTTGAACTTTACCTCCCGCTTCTCTTGATTGGTTAACGGTCACACCCCTTTCGAAGGGTCTCTTCGAATCTCGAACAGTGTTGGCACTTGTTTGGTTTGGACTCTTCCATTCTTTACCTCGGTTCAAGGGAGTAGAAGTAGTGACTCCTCGATACCGGTTTGCCTTATCGTCCTTCACCAATTTTTCAGCTTCGGTGGCAGCATCGAACAGATCTTCCAACGTGTGATACACGTAGAGCCTCAATTGAGATGACACATCCCGAGCCAAGCCATTTTTGAATCGGATAATGGCTTGTTCCTCATCTTCTACCAAATCAAGATTCAATAGAACCTTTTCGAACTCATCATGGTACTCTTGAACTGACTTGGACCCTTGCTTAAGCTCATAGAGCTTTTGCATTTGAGTTTGCCTGTACTTAGAACTCAAATACTTAGCATCCATTGCTCTCATCAACTGTGGCCAAGTATTGACTACTGGATAGTCATTTCTTCGTCTATGCCTCTTGTCAGATTCCCACCATGTTGATGCATAAGCTTCGAACGAAGCAATGGCATGGGCAGCTTTTCTCTCTTCGGTCATCTCATTGGTTTCAAAGATGCGCTCCATCTTAAGCTTCCATTCAAGATATTCATCTGGATCACTAGTTCCTTTAAAGGGTGGAATAGTGACCTTGACGCTGTTCAATTTTGAGTCTCGAACACCACGAACCTGTTCGGGATACTCATCAGCACGATCATCAGCCTCACACTCAATATGTCGTTCAATATTTGCGCCTCGGCCTCGACCTCGGAAATTTCCACGACCTCGGTGAGCTTGCCTTCGTTGAACGAATGGCGGCTCATTCTCATATTCGTCCTCGGGAAATTCCTCTTCGACAACCTCTGCGACAACGGCTCCAAGATCTCTTCGGGCCTTGGGAAGTGGTATCCTTTCTCCTCGGGGAATGCCCAAGTTTTAATAGCCAGCTTGGGGATTGCCCAAGTTTTGTTGCGCTTGGGGATTGCCCAAGTGGAGTTCTCTTTGAATTGCTTCACTTGTCAACTGATGTTGTCGAACAAGCTTGGCATACAGCTCAGGTTTCATCGGAGTGGAATGGCTAGTTCCAGTGCCGGACCCATTCATGGCCACAGACGCACTTCCTTGCTCGAGTAGAGTCACTCGAGCAGTCACTCCTCTTACTTCGGCACTGACGCCTTGTATCGCAGCCATGAGGTCGGCTAACGACACTTCGGGCTTCTCAATGCCTTTGCCTTCGCCTCCATTCCCAGCCATGGTACCTGCACAAATCAAAGACCAAACAAAATGTTAAGGTTAGAAATCACCTCACACACTTCCTCACCTTTGATGGGTGGCACTCGGGTCCACTCAATTTATGGGTTCGGTTTTGGTCACTCAAGAACTTGTAGCCAATGGCTTCCTCGGTTGATCAACCTCTCTCAATTCCTTCGAATTTTAACAATCAACGATGTCTTACTTCGGGAAGAGTGAGTTGATTTGACTCGATGGAACGGACAGCTATTTACTCTTGCGCTTCGGAAGTCAAAAGAATTTTCTACGAAGTTAGACTTCGATCACCCACGCACGAGTTCCTATCAGCTCAATTGACTAAGTACGACCTCGAGTAGGACAATTACTCAAAAGATCCACTAACTAGAATTTCAGACAGAAGAAAGTGAAAACCCCAGGAGAATCTACCCTTTGATTCCCTTTTGGAATCTTTTCAAACACACCAGCTCTTGTCCGTACAAGAGTGGTCCCTCCTTGGTACGGATAGGGTTTTACCTTATCCACTTTCCTTTTCTCAGCCGACAACTTTTCACCTGGGGTTTTTGATGTTTACACTTTACTCCTTTCTTCTTCAATGGAACAGTGAAGCTTTGCTCCGACGTACGGACAAATTAGCTTCGGTTCACTGACCACGAATTTAACAAGATCTGGGTTGCTTCTTCAACTCCGGTTCCAACAATAACGGAGGAAATTCAGTTCAAGTTCTTCGAGCTAAGAACCAGCTCGCTCGTGTCGTACACTGTTACGATTTTGTAACAATTTTTCGGCGTACGGACAACGAATTCAAACTCAGAACTTCGATTTTCAAGCACAAACACACCCAAATCACTCAAGAACCACCAATCTTCATCGGTTTCAACCAAACACGATGGGGGTTCGAGATCCAGTCACCATTAAAGCTTAAAACAGTCCAAAGTTTCACCAAGAAACCCTAGTCACGAAAATGGTACGTCGGGTACTCGTTGGAATCAAGAATCAATGGTGAACAAGAATCAATGATTGTTTAATTTAAACAACCAACAATCAAACACAATTTTTGAATTTTTGTTTTTCTACTTTTTTTTTCTAAACGCTCAGCAACAACAATCAAACACATGGAAGAAAGCTGAAACCGAAGACACAAGCACGATTTAGGTGAACAAGATTTGAGGTTGTAAGAACAAACTCAAACCTTGCTCTGATACCAAGATGGTGCAAGAAAACCCGAAGGAAATGCTAAACACGAACGCGGAAGGTAAATAACAAGAAAGTAAAGATAGAAGCAAGACAAATCTTGCTACGATTCAAAAGAACAGTGAGGAACCCGTCTCAAAGCTCGATTGAAGGGAAATCAAGACGCACCTATACTATGCAACAATCCTCAAGAAAGACCCGCTTCTTGCAAATTGAATGATCAAGAAGAAATTGTTCAAACGAATAACACCGATTGACACAAGTTCTTTAAAAAGGCCCACGTCGGGGTTCGGCTCCATCGGAGACTCACAATAGCACTTGCTATGTTTTTCATATACTCAATAATATGTGTCCCCTTTACAATGAAGTAAAATAGAGTATTTATAGGCTATGCTAAGGACTGAATAGGAAATAGTCATAAGTGACTAATAAAAACAAGCCACGCAGGGCTGAGACAAGTTTGGGTTCGGCAGCCTTGACTTCGGTGCTCGGTTGCTTGCTCGAACTCATTGTCCTCGGACGCTCACTTGTCCTCGAGCTCATTGTCCTCGGTCACTTTGCCTTTGGGCTCAAATCTAAAGATAATGCCTTCGGTTCTTGAGCCCGGCCACTCAGCTTCGGAGCAATTGTTTTCCTTCGGCCAGGCTAAGTGAATGTGCACATCGTGCAGCAGCTTGGCTTGGCTTCTTGTCATCGGTCTCCTCGGTGGATCGAACACTTGATCAGCACGTGTTCGGGATGCATCAGCCAGTCTAGACACCGGGTCAATTTTGTCACCTAGAGTTGAACCTTTGGGCCCGATTTATCTGCATTTCATTTGATGACTTAGTGAGGTGCGGTACACCGGTACTGCACTTGTCTAGGCTGACCTCCTTCGTGTCAGGACGAGACCCACGTCCTAGAAAGACACGTCTATGGTATTTTCTGTGTTGCATATGTTCGAAAGGTTGTTATGCTGACCGATCACCCGGGGGGCGAGTGTAAAAAAAAGAAAAAAAAAAGGAAAAAATGAAAAATGGGTTTAGTCCCGTGTCTCAAAATATCTTTAGTTGTTATTTTACACCGTTACAATGGCAAAACTATTCAAGAATTTTTTTTAATCTCGTTTTGTGTCCGAGTTTAGTCCCAATATTATAAAATAATTTGTCATACTTTTGTGTCGATATAATGACAAAATTTTGGGGCCCCTTTTGTATTTGAGTTTGTGTCCAAGTCAAGACCAAGTTTTGAAAGTAATTTATCGGGGTTTT
Source organism: Petunia x hybrida (assembly GCA_037355625.1). Classification (NCBI taxonomy): domain Eukaryota; kingdom Viridiplantae; phylum Streptophyta; class Magnoliopsida; order Solanales; family Solanaceae; genus Petunia; species Petunia x hybrida. The sequence continues at coordinate 872,277 of JBBBVM010000083.1, read as the reverse complement.
ACGCCGTTAGAATGGCCAGATTTTGTAAATACTCCAAGATTAATTTTCAAGTTAGATCGAGGAGTTTATTACAAAAAATCAATTTTTCGTGTCTATCTTCGCATTGCCGTAATGTCCGATTTTGGAGTCATTTTTCGGATAAAAAAATATAGTTTGTTTCATAATCCGTTCCTAAGTTTCATTTCGAATCTTCGGTTGAGTCTTAATTTTTCATTAAAAAAAAAGAAAAAAAATGTTGTTTTAGGGTACCGCTTTATTTTGTTTTGTTTAAGGTCAAGTTAGGGTACAGACGATAAATTATAATTAGCTAAGTTGTATTTTGTATCGATCCTTGTGGAATAATCTGACTCCGCTAAAATGTCGAGTCCCATTAGTTTCACCGTCTGGGTATACCCGCCCAATCTGTCAGTTTGTATATATATTCGACTCATATATTATGTAAAGCATTTTATTTTGAGTTCGTCTCGTGTCGTTCGTCTAAATTACGTTTGTTGAGTCAAAAAATAGAAAAGGAAAAATAATAATAATAATAATAATAATAATAATAATAATAATAATAATAATAATAATAATAATAATAATAATAATAATAATAATAATAATAATAATAAAAATAATAATAATAATAATCATCCAAGTTCGTCTTTGTGCTGATTACGTATCAGTTATAATTTTGTCTAATTTTGATCAAGGCACATCAGCAATCTTTCGGGATACGATCAGTACACTCGGCTTACGCCGTTAACCATTTCGGGATGACGCATAACAACCTTAGGCTGCAATCTGTGTTTCTTTTGTGCTAACATGTTTGATTCATTAGCTTGAGCAATTGTCGTGCTGGCCCCATATTCCTACTCCACCAGAATCAAGGGACCACTGCATGTACCAGAAGTGGTTGAAGCTCCTCTTCAGGAAATCACTCAAATAGCGATAGCTGAGGAAATTGATAACACTGAGCTGGTTCGCTTAGCTGAGCAACATGACAAGATGGTCGAGGACTTTGAAGCCATGAAAGAAATGATGACGCAGCTAACTCGCAACTTGGCAGCAGTTCAGGCACCTCCTGTTCCGTCAGGTGATGCTGGTTTCATGGCAAACACTCAGCCACCAGGGCAAGGGCAATCCACAGTGGCAGGAGACCCCCGTTACCCTCCGGGATTTGGTCCACATCCGGCAACTGACAATGCAGTCGGACCCTTTACTGTACAGCCTGGGGCACAATTCCCACAACAAGGACAACATGGCCAACCCCAGGTTTCTGCCGCAACATTCGCCGTTCATGCAGGACACACTTTGCGAAGATCAAACAGTGACCCACAGTTAAGGGCCCATGATCAACAAATTGAGCAAGCTCAGGGTAATGTCTTCCGCCAAACCGAGTCGTATGATCAGGGACACCACCAAGAATCACATGCTGATATCGAGAGGTTGGGAAAAATATAAGAGAATGATTTTGCTCGGAAATTTAAAAGTTTGGAGCAAACTGTGAAAAGCATACAAGGGCAAGGGGGGTAAAACCAATATTTCATACAAAGCTGTGTTTGTTCCCTCATGTGACATTGCCTGAAGGTTTTGTTGCGCCCAAATTTGGTTTGTACATTGGACAAAGTGATCCAAGGATCCACATGAAGATCTACCTTAACAAAATGAGGGGCATTGAGAAGGATGAATTGTTGATGGCATACTTTGCTGACAGTTTGGGAGGACCGGCAACAGAATGGTTTGTGCAACAAGATGTTTCGAAGTGGGTCACCTTTGATGACATGGCCAGCGCTTTCCTAAACCATTATGGTTACAAAATGGAGGCTGCTCCCGATCGTTCTTCCTTGAAGACGATCACAAAGAAACCAAGTGAAAGTTTCAGGGAGTATTCCTATAGATGGCGCGAGCAGGCAGCGCGTGTGAGCCCTTTGATACCCGATGATAAAATAGTCGAAGAGTTCATTGAGCTGCTCGATGAGACCTACTACCAAGCAATGGCCTCCTCCATAGGGAAACAATTCAGTGAAGCAATGAGAATTGGGGAGATGATTGAGAGAGGAATCAAGGCAGGCAAGATTGTCAGCCAAACAGCTTTGCGAGCCCAGGCAGGAGCCTTGGGGAAGAAGAATCAAGATGATGTAGCCATGGTGGGTTCGAGTTCACAAAAGTGGAGTGAGAAAAGATACAACCAAACCCACTCATACCAAACTCCACAAATATACCTTCCATAACACTACCACACCCCACAAAATCCGCACGACTGATCTTGGTGTCATTGAGCCTTTGTTTTATATATGTTTGTGTATTTGTTGTGTTCTCTATGCTCGATTCTATAATACCAGTTAACTCGATCAGTTTTTGGGGATATAATATTTGGTCTCGACTTTCAAAATTCTTAAACATAAATCGGTATCCCAGTCTTCTGAACCTCTACCATTGTATGCCATATCGAGTAAATCAGAAGAAACTTTTTTGTTTCCTGCAGTGGTCTATGAAGAAAGGAGGATGAGAGACAATGTGAAGAGAAGGAAAATTTTTTTTTTTAAAGAAGACATTGTATTGTTGCAAGGGAAAGCCGAAACAACTTGTTTTATAGTGAATCTGTAACTATATAACCAGAAATAAAGAAGAGATATTGATGGCAGAAGTAACTTTGTATTTGCTGAATGAAAACTAAGTTACATCAGTCTCCTTATATAGAGATAACTCAAAAGAAAACTATCTTCCATGACTCCTAAAGAAAAGGAAATAACATGACCACAAACAATTTAAATCTAAAAACTAGGAACTACTGACTCATATTACTAAAGTGACAAGCAAACTAACTCACAGTAAATAATATTTACTATGCTGTTAACAATTCTTGACATTCCCTCCCTTAAACTGAAAATTTTCAGTTTAATTTGCAGACACCAAGTAATTCTCGTAACTTCAAAAAACTTGCTGACTTGAGGGGTTTAGTAAACATGTTTGCAACCTGATCTTCACTTCTGCAATGAACCAATTTAATCTTCTCATCCTTGTTAAGATCACGCAAGAAGTGATATCTCACATCTATGTGCTTACTCCTTCCATGTAGAATAGGATTTTTTGAGAGATTAATTGCAGAGTTGTTGTCACAATGGATGATTTTAGGACCTTGCTGTTTAAAATGAAGTTGATCAAGTATATTTCTCAACCAAATAGCTTGACTCGCACAATACGCAGCACCTACAAACTCCACTTCTGTGGTTGATAGTGTAACAATTGGTTGTTTCTTTGAGGACCATGAAATGACTCCTGAAACTAGCTTAAAAACATAGCCAGAGGTGTTTTTTCTGTCATCTAAATCTCCAGTGTAGTCACTGTCTTTGTAACCAAACAAACTTCCAATTGTTTTCCTTTTGTAAAAATACCATAACCACTTGTACCTTTCAAGTACCGAAGAATTCTCTTCGCAGCTTGAAGATGAACTTCTTTAGGACAATCCATATACCTGCTAATGTTGCTAACAGAATGCATTATATTATGCCTTGTTGCGGTTAAATACATCAAACATCCCACAATCTGGTTGTAAAGGGTGATATCCACCTTTTGTCCACCAGGCTCTTTTATGAGTTTCAAACAAACTTCCATTGGGGTACTCACTGAATTGCATTCCTTCATCCGAAACCTTTCTAAAACTTCTTCCAAGTATTTCTTCTGAGAAATGAAAATTCCTGCAGCAAGATGCTTCACTTCTATACCAAGAAAATAATGCATCATACCAAGATCGGACATATCAAATTCGGCCATCATGGACCTTTTAAAATGTTCAATTATAGCCTGATCATTTCCAATAAAGATCAAGTCAGCAACATGTAAAGACACCATTAGAATTTTCCCTTCACTATTTTTCTTAATGAAAAGAGAGTGTTCATATGGACATTTACAGAATTCCTCCTTTGAAAAATAGGTATCTATATGACTATACCAAGCCCTAGGTGCTTATTTTAGTCCATATAGAGCCTTTTTCAATTTACAGACCTTGTTCTCGCTACCAATTTTCACATAGCCAGGAGGTTGATCGATAAATACCTTTTCTTTCAGCTCTCCGTGTAAGAATGCTGACTTTACATCTAACTGGAAGATAGGCCATCCATTTTGTGCAGCCAAAGAGATCATTTCTGATGGTGTCCATTCTATCAACCGGAGCAAAAACCTCTTTGTAGTCACACCATGCTCTTGCTTATAGCCTATAGCTACTAAGCGAGCTTTGTACTTGTCAATTTCTCCATTTTCTTTTAATTTTGTCTTGTAAACTCATTTGATGCCAGTAGTTTTCTTATTCTCCGGAAGGTCCACCAGCTCCCAAGTTTGATTTCTTTCAATTGCTCTAATCTCATCATCCATTGCATGTTGCCATTTCACATATTTAACAACATCTTCAAAGGATAAAGGGTCACAATCTGAAAATAAAGCAACATAAGTAAACAAATTTTCAGATTGTCCATATACCTCATAATTTTCCATCCATGTTGGAGCGCTTCTAGTTCGTTGAGGACGAGCATTGGTTGCTTGGACATCATCTGATTCAAGTCCTGACTGGACATCATTTGATTCCTGACTTGTTAAGTTTGAAGAGTCTGAATCTACTTGTTGGTTGACCTTCATATGTTGCTGCTCTTGCTCATCTTCAAAGCATACTGGCATCTGTTGAGAAGTACCACCATTACTCGAATTCCAAGTTGCTTCTTCATAAAAAATAACATCTCGACTGATAACAATTTTCTTGGTAATAGGATTGAATAATTTATAAGCTTTTGATTCATCACAAACACCAAGAAAAATGCATTTTTGCCCCTTGTCGTCCAATTTCTTTCTTGTAGCATCTGGAATATGGGCATATACAATACGCCCAAATATTCTAAAATAAGCAACGACTGGTTTGCACCTATTCCAAACTTCATAAGGAGTCAAATTTTGGACAGAAAAAGTAGGACTTTTATTGAAAATATGCACACTCCAGTGAACTGCTTCGGGCCAGAAACTTTTAGGTAACCCGCTTCTCTTTAAAAGACTTCGCACCATGTTAAGAATTGTGCGATTCTTCCTCTCACAAACACCATTTTTTTTGAGACGTGTGAGCTGCTGTAAGTTGTCTTTTGATTCCATTCCTCGCACAAAACTCCACAAATTCTTTTGAGTTGCATTCTCCTCCACGGTTTGTGCGAAGAACTTTAATTTGAGAATCAGATTCCTTTTCGACAAGAGCTTTAAACCTTGTAAAGGTTTCAAATGCTTCAGCTTTCTCCTACAAGAAATATACCCACGTGATTCTGCTAAAATCATCAATAAAGCTAACGAAGTAGCGTTTACCTCTATTTGATGTAGGATTTAAAGGCCACAAATATCATAGTGAGTTAACTCCAACACCTTCTTTGCTCTCCAAGAGGTGCTTACTGGAAATGGACTCTGATGTTGTTTGCTAACAACACATTCTTCACACACGTCATTAGGAATTTTGAAATGTGGAAGATCTAACACCATTTATTTTTGCAACAGAGTTTTCAGGCCTCAAAAGTTCAAATGGCCATATTAGAAATGCCAAAGCCACGCTTCGTCCTTCAATTTTGCAGAGAAACAAACTTGAGTGTTGGTGTGGAGATAAAGTGGAAACAGTTGATTTGTTGTCATCTTGGCTTGAGAAATTAAGCCCAACTTCAAATCTCAAATTTGACAAACTCCATCTTTAATATTAACCTCATAACCTCTTTCTTGAAGCTGCCCAATACTTAGCAAATTCGTCTTCAAGTCTGGAACAAAGAGTGCATCGTTAATAGTATGAATGGAGTTGTTCTTTGTTGAGATTTGTACCTTTCCTTTTCCCATAACCGACACGCTGGAGTTGTCTCCAAATCTCACTATATCATGGAAAGATTCATCCAATTTAGAGAAAGCTGATTTGTTCCCACACATATGATTGCTACAGCCTGTATCAAGATACCATTTGCTTGAGGCAATTTCCTCTTTCGGATTACAAACCAAGAGAACTTCTCCTTCCTTTGTTTTTTCAGCTTGTGTCTCTGCAAAGTTAGACCTGCTAGCATTTTTATTTAAATTAGTTCGACATTCAAATCGACAGTGTCCATACCGATGAAAACGATAGCATTCCACGTTTGATTTGTTGTGTCGTTTCTTATTTCTTTTCAATCAACAGCTCTGTTCTTGTCATTTTTGTGTTGTCCAAGCTTGCGCTTCCCTTTTCCTTTCTCACGGCCATATCCTTTTGAATTTGTTGCTGCTTTCAAGGCTTGCTCTTCCTTATCTTCTTAGTTTATTTAATGCTCATGAACTAGCAGAGAGCTATGCAACTCATCAATTGACATTGCCTCTGTATCTTTCGATTCTCCAATGGAGCAGATAACATAGTTGAACTTTGTTGTTATTGTCCGAAGTATTTTTTCCACAATTTGGCCATCCTCCATTTTGTCTCCATGAATCCGCATCTTATTTGCAATAGCCATCGTCCTTGAGAAGTAGTCTGTAACGGACTCTCCGACTTTCATCTGTAGATTTCAACTCACTACGAAGAGTCTGAAGCCGTGTTCGCTTCGCCCTTGCATTACCCTGGTACTTCTTATTCATAGAATCCCAAACATGGAAATATCTTTGCACAAGATCGTCTCTAGGATTGAACGATCAATAGCTTGAAACAAATAATTTTTTTGCTTTGAAATCCTTTAACTCCTTCTATTTCTGCCTTCTGTGCATCTGACACTGTTGTGCCTACTGCTGGTTCTGGTATTCCCTCCAAAACAACCTGACAGTATTCCTTCGACCTCAAGATGTTCTCCATCAGCACGATCCAATGATCATAGTGACCATCAAAGCGAGGAATTGCAGGTTGAACAAAATTGTCAACTGCCATTGACAATATGCTAAACAAACTATAGAGATGTTGCTGGCTCAGATACCAAATGTAAACTATATAGCAAGAAAATAAAGAAGAGATATTGAAGGCAAAAGTAACTTTGTATTTGCTGAATGAAAACCAAGTTACATCAGTTTCCTTATATAGAGATAATTCAACAACAAACTACCTTCTATGCCTCCTAAAGAAAAGGAAATAACATGACCACAAACAACTGAAATCTAAAAACAAGGAACCACTGGCTCACATTACTAAAGTGATAAGCAACCGAACTCACAGTAAATAATATTTACTATGCTGTTAACAATTCTTGACAGAATCCTCTTAAATTCTTGCAAGAGAAGGTTTTCGATTGATTTTGCATTAAGTAGATTATTACTCTATTTCCTTTCGAGTTCCTTATATCTCAACATTAAATGGTTTTTATTTTCTTATGACTCTTCTTTTTTTTTTTTGAATATTTAAGTAGTTTTCATACAGAGAAAAATATGACTGCATTTAATATGTATTACTTCTCAATGCTTCCGTTTTGCTAACACGATCCGGAATCCGGCTAGGCTGTGCGGGCATCCGACATCCTCTCCTAGACCCGTCGAGCGAACTCTTGCCAATTAAATTAGGAAAATAAATATAGTTCAATTCATAAATAGGAACAAAACTTAGAAAAAAAAAGCACAGACATACGGATACCTCTAAGCTGTACAAAAGAAATTACAGCTGACTACCCAACATACTAGGTTTAGGGCTATCTAGACTAGACATCTAAGAGTACAAAAGAAGACAGATAGCTCCTGAAGGGAGCAAAATATAACTGAAATGATAACCAATAAACTGGCGACCTTCCGGAATAAAAGCTGGGTCAGCCTGACAGTTGAAGTCGTCTTCGCTCCTTCACAACGTGGAGAACTCAATCCTGGAGCGAACCTGCTGAAATGAAATAGATAGACAAGAAACAAACAACAAACAAGGGTGAGTCAAAAGGACTCAATAAGTGGGGCAGACTAGCCACCTCAAAGAATAGGATAGCTAGCCAGGGAGAAGAAACAGATAAACCAAATTCCTTTTATTTATATTATAAAAAGGCAGAGCCAGATAACAACCGGAAATACGTAAGAAACTTCTAAACTCAACCAAGGGTGCGTGCCAGAAACATATCAACAAATAAGCAATGCACATATAAGCAGAACAGTAGTCATGCACCGCCAGTCTACACAATGGTATGAATTGAGATGAAATGAAATGAACTGAGATGAAATGAAATGAAATGAAATATGATGCAAAGGGTCACATGTGCCCGTAATCCCATCCCGAAGCGGAATACTCCTGCATTCGAGGGGAATCCAATCTGATAACCAACTGGAGCGGAATACTCCTGCTCCTGGGGCGGAATACTCCTGCACCCGATATAATATAAAACCAGAGGCGGAATACTCTTGCACTCTCTTGGGGCGGAATACTCCTGCATCCGATATAATGTAAAGCTGAGGCGGAATACTCCTGCACTCTCCTGGGGCGGAATCCTCCTACCCTCAATATGATACAATGGAGCGGAATACTCCTGCTCCTGGGACGGAATACTCCTACCCTCAATATGATACAATGGAGCAGAATACTCCTGCTCCTGGGGCGGAATACTCCTACCCTCAATATACAATGGAGCGGAATACTCATACACCCAATATGATATGCAATACAATGCATATGAATGACATATAATGCATATGAATGCAATCTGATGCAATAATAACTCTTCACCAGCGCGGGACTCTCATCGACAGCCAGGAAGTAGATGCCAACTCACAGCCAGAGTACAATGCTCAGATCCTCAATGCAATACCAACAACAGGACATAACATATAATATACAATGTGAATCCAATATTAACGCGTAAGGAGTACGCCTATCGGCAGCTGCACATGTAAGGAACACGTGGTAGAAAATCTACGAGGCCAGGTGCCTCCAAAGAATGGATATAAACACTTACCTTGTTACAAAGTTAGCACAGTTACTCAACAACCGTTTTATCCTTTGGATTCACTATCAAATGATCCTGTTGTATTCAATAAGCGGAAAACGATATCAAATATGGCTAAAGGCTTCATTCCTCACATCTTAAGGCAATCCGGTTAGGAACTTTATACCCACACGACCGGACTGTGTGTCCAATGTACAGCCTCTATAGGGGACTCCAAATCACACATAACATCATCACAACATAAGTATAAGCATGTATGAGGCATAACACATGTGGCAACAATAGATATGGACTCAAATGAATGAGAAGAAAACTCTGGATAGAATAATAGACACAACCTAGTACTCAGAATTTATCTAACTCTATGACTTTTATAAAAGTTTCGGCAGAGTTTCCTCTGAAACTGGATGATCCGCAGAAACAGAAACAGTACTATACTATACACGGGAATGGATATCTGGATACACTAATAATATAAACATGTTAAAGATATTACAAGAGGAGACGACTGAATGACATAACAAATCCGTAGATAGAATGTCTGGACAGCACCACTGTCCTGCCTTTCGACCTAATTTTCAGAGTGTAGATCTAAGTTATAGACTTTGTGGTCCTCATGAAAGTTGTAGATGTATGTCTTAGAATACTGGAGATTCTTAAAGCATCTTAATATCAATTTTGTACAAGGAGTTATGATTAATAAACTAACAGCTGTCAAAAGATCAAAATAATTTTCCAGATTTTGAAACGTTTTGTCTTGCTGATTTGAACGTCTTTCACCTTGGATTTTAGTACCAAATTAAATATATACAAGGTTCCCTTGATTATATACAAGTAACCAACAAGAAAAACCCTATTTGGAACGAAGAAAAACTTCAAAAGCTCAAGATACATGCCTTGCCAAAAGAAGGGTCTAGTCTTACATACCTTTAATGTTTCTTGCTTCTAAACCTTGTTTCCTTTGAATTCCACACCTTCTAAAGCTTAAACAAGCTATAATACAGCATTTAGACACTTTACTTAGCCATGAAGTAATTCTAAAACTCAAGCTATAGACGAAATTGAAGGTAGCATAACATTACTTTAATCGCGTAGAGCCTTTTGACGCAATCCGTCTTCAATTTCGAGTTTAAGATTGATATTGTTTCTTCAAAATCATAAAATTTGCTCAAAACTTAATGAGAGAACTGTTTCTCTCTTTATATTTCTGGAAAATGATGAGATATGAAAGGAATTTTACTTTTATACTTGAAAAATTTCAGTTTTAGTCCTCTTTTACGCTTATGTCCCTCTTTCTAGCCTGATTTCTGATGCTCATATCTTCTTATCCATAGGTTGTATGAACAAACCGTCAAAAGTGTTGGAAACTACAGTCCAAGAACTTCAATTTGGTATATGATATGTCTCCAAAAGACCTTATATAATACACGAAATTAATTACTGGAAAAGCTTCGTTACAAGGCAATTCGTTAGTCGGTTTTTCCACAACTTAAATCCGATTTTTTCAAGACTTTATATTCAACATATAAACATCATATATGGTCATATTATCAATTTAAAATCACTTAAATCATTCTTAACATGTCATTAGAAGGATATACCTCACTTTGGACATACGGAGTGTAACAATCTTCCCCCGTTAGGAACATTCGTCCTCGAATGTTAAATGAAGTATGTAGAAGCATTAAGCAACGATCTGTTACATACTTGTAGTAGTGAAGAGATGTGAAAGGTCAAATTATTTAAATTTTGGCATTTTAACGGAAGCTAGCCGAACAACCTCAAAATTCACTTTCAAAAAAGCACAAAAGTCACAAATAATCATACGAACCAAATGACGCTTTCGGATTTCGAATCGGAGCTCATTCGCCAAAACTGAGCTCGAAAATCTCTTTTTAATATTTATCGACAATAAAAACTGAAACCTTCTTCCGATGCCTACCAAACGAGGTCTGATTTAGCTCAAATTTTACAAACAGATCCTAATGGATATTACGAATATTTTAAAATTATCGGCACGCCAATCGGAGTTCTAACTTCCGAAACGACTACTTAAGGTCGTTTCATTCTGCTCCACTTAAACTCTCGTTCATCCTCGAACGAGCCTAAATCTAAAGAAAAATTCGCACAGATAACAAGAAAACTTGCACGACCTTCATAAGCTACTCCACGGATATTATCTCATGATTGCAGAATCCGAATTATAACACGAACACCGAACTCTTGGAATAAAACATATCTAGATAATATGATAACATCATTGCCCAACTTATTCGAACTAAGCTGACCCTTTCTCGATCATGAGAGAAGAGTTCTATATTTTTGAAATGAAGATACACGCAACTTTTGATGGGCTAACATGATTCCACCAACGAATCACTTCGTTGATATACTTTCGATATAGAACAGGTCGATGCAACAAAGAATTAGCTTACGCTTCAGCAACGCCTTAGAAATTTAATATTATGATTCGGGATCAATTGGAGGAAGACTCCTCCACTTAGAGCATAAACTCATACAAATAATTTGAATAGAAATAGTCATCCTCGCACAACCTGCTGGATTAAGGAAGACTTAGCTGAGTAAAGAATGCGGCTCAGACCTGAGCTACCAGATTACTCTCTCGAGTTGCCAAACAGCTGCAACTCTCAAGTTCACAGCTCCATACATTTTCTATAAGCACCACCGCCTGATGGATCAAATCAAACGTCAAATGACGCCTCTCATTACCCTTAGTAGCCTTGAAAAACAAATGTGCATACCCGGCTACCTTGACACGCACTCTGGCTCCACATAGGGAACATCATAAGAGGCTACTGACCGCCTAAGCTCACCAGTTCCGAACAAAGAAGAGATGGCAATGGACTGAGAATAGGAATAATTAAAGCTTTAGAAAGCTCATCTTCTTATTTACTTAGCTACCAAAGCTAGACTACTTACGAGTCAAAGTAGCCCAAGAATCGCAATTGAAGAAACTGATATTAAATGAGCTTTATGGAACAACATCCATATCAATTTGACCTCCCAATAAGAAGGAAACTCTGACAATTTACCAGAAACCCTTTTATAACCCAGACAAGCTCATAGGATAACATGACTTTACTAGCGTTTTGAACCAAGAGGAGATACGTAGATCGAATATTACTCACTAATCACTTTGCACTGAAAGAAACAATAACACTTTCTGAAGGTGACGAATTAGGATCCCATTATCCTACCAACATTGAATTCCGACGAGAGAGGTAAACTGATTTGACATAATAATAGAGGGTGGCACAAAAAGATGCCAACTCTCTCCCAAATTTCTCACATTTAAACCAAACAAACTAGTAAGGTTTCACAAATGCTAGGAATAAATCATACCAGAAGCTCGCCCCTCTACCGCAACCGATTCTTAATAGAAACAATATTCAAAGAATTCATGGAAACATGATAAAATAAATGAAGTCCAGACCGATCAGAAGAATGAAATCCTACTCACATATAATGAAAGAAGAAATACATGGATGTACTACATCAGATACCTCAACATCCTTTCAAACTGTAGTTCTTAGAACTGCCTCTGCGGCTGAGCCGAGCCGCTACTCTGATAATTACTTCTAGAAGAACCACTACCACCACGCTCTCAACCTCTACTGGATGGTGGCATTTCTCCGGCTGATGGTGGCATTTCTCCAGCTGATTGAGATCTAAATAAAATCGCCTGCGACTGTGCAAGTGCCTGATGACAAGAGAAAGGACAACTGCCTACTTGCCGGAGTAAGGGAAAACTACTCAAAGGATAATCAGACTCACAACAATAATAACACCTTTTCCACTAAAAATGGAAGCTGGAAAGATTGTTGACAGCTGTAAAGAGAAGACTGAATCTGATCTTGACAACTGGCGCACTTTAAGAATCACGTGACACAAGTTGAGATAACCTTGAAGGTGACCTCCCAAAATAATCAAAACTTTTACCTCCAAATGAGGTACCATGGTTGCCCACCAGGGCCACTGAATTTCTTGCTCTCCCACTCTAGCTCTTCCCCCTCTAACTTATGGTATGCCTAATACCTTTGAGCAATATCAACAACGACAACAAATGAAATCTCAACCTCAATTTTTTCGAGCCATCTGGGATCTCAAGGAAGGGGAAAGGTCACCAATAAATCTTTCAATCTCTCGAAAGGCTGATGGACTAGTTCTAATGCATATTCAGCCATTCTATAGAATTCAATCTCATATTCTGAAACCAACAGGCTAACCGACAGGCTACCCTGTCCAATCCACTCGAACTGGCAATACTTTTCATCTCGTTCGCTACTCGAAAGGGACTTTTCCACGAATCTAGATAAAAATCGAACCAAGTTAGCTAATAAGAGAGAGAGGCCCACCAATTCAAGGTTGGACCCCTAAAACTGGAAAGAAGAATAATCAACACCATACCACTCGATATAATCAAGAGCCTGAAGGATACGCTGACATCATTTTATTTTTAAAAAAAAACTTACACAGGGATTATCTGATGCATGGCTTAAGAATATCGGAAGGTTCAACCAGATAAAATAATACAGCATCTTCGGACACTCAGACCGAGCTATTACTTGGGCTAGCTAACCAACCAGAATAATTAGTGACGCAACACATGCTGCCTCTGGAACATAATTTACTGCGGCAATATCAGGAACTGGAAAAAGAGCCCTCTAAGTCTAAACATCTGCATCTGCGGCAACCTAATAACCTGCCTAACCAATAATAGGTTCTTGCGGTATCTACGTCGCCAAAATTCTCATAAAAGCATCTTAGAGAACCAAGGGAACCACAAGGAAAGCCCATCGCGAGCTCGTACAGCTGGGACCTCCGCGACTGGACTGTCAGCATGACAACTCTCGGGGCTTGAGCAGCGCTAGCCCCAAGCTAGACTACTTCCTCCTGAACTCATACCGTTTGCTGATTCGCACGAGGGTTCACAATTACCACGAAGATTAACGAATTAACAAAAATACTTTTTCACCCTAGACCGACGCACGATCAGAAATGAAGGAAGTGAATCTTCCTAAATGCCATCATAGCCTCTCGTAGATAAGTACGGACGTCTACGTACCCATCAGCGACACTCTACTAGACACTGTCTTAGTCTGGATAGACTGTAAACCGGGCTCTGATACCAACTGACACGACTCAGAATCCTGCTAGGCCGTGCGGGCACCCGACATCCACCCTTGCCAATTAAATTAGAAAAATAAATATAATTCAATTCATAAATAGGAACAAGACTTAGAAAAAAAAAAAAAGCACAAACGTACTGATACCTCTAAGTTGTACAAAAGAAATTACAGCTGACTACCCAACATACTAGGTTTAGGGCTATCCAGACTAGACATCTAAGAGTACAAAAGAAGACAGATACCTCCTGAAGGGAGCAAAATGCAACTGAAATGATAACCAATAAACTGGTGGCCTTCTAGAATAAAAGCTAGCTCACCCTTACAGTTGAAGTCGTCTTCGCTCCTTCACAACGTGGAGAACTCAATCCTGGAGCGAACCTGCTGAAATGAAATAGATAGACAAGAAACAAACAACAAACAAGGGTGAGGCAAAAGGACTCAATAAGTGGGGCAGACTAGCCACCTCAAAGAATAGGATAGCTAGCCAGGGAGAAGAAACAGATAAACCAAATTCCTTTTATTTAAATTATAAAAAGGCAGAGCCAGATAACAACCGGAAACACGTAAGAAACTTCTAAACTCAACCAAGGATGCGTGCCAGAAACATATCAACAAATAAGCAATGCACATATAAGCAGAATAGTAGTCATGTACCGCAAGTCTACACAATGGTATGAATCGAGATGAAATGAAATGAAGTGAGATGAAATGAAATGAAATGAAATATGATGCAAAAGGTCACATGTGCCCGTAATCCCATCCCGACACGAAATACTCCTGCATTCGCGGGGAATCTAATCTGATAACTAACTGGACCGGAATACTCCTGCTCCTGGGGCGGAATACTCCTGCTCCTGGGGCGGAATACTCCTGCACCCGATATAATATAAACCAGATGCGGAATACTCCTACACTCTCTTGGGGAGGAATACTCCTGCATCCGATATAATGTAAAGCTGAGGCGGAATACTCCTGCACTCTCCTGGGGCGGAATCCTCCTACCCTCAATATGATACAATGGAGCGGAATACTCCTGCTCCTGGGGCGGAATACTCCTACCCTCAAATAATACAATGGAGCGGAATACTCCTGCTCCTGGGGCGGAATACTCCTACCCTCAATATGATACAATGGAGCGGAATACTCTTGCTCCTGGGGCGGAATACTCCTGCACCCAATATGATATGCAATGTAATGCATATGAATGACATATAATGCATATGAATGCAATGTGATGCAATAATAACTCTTCACCGGCGCGGGACTCTCATCGACAGCCGGGAAGTAGATGTCAACTCACAGCCAGAGTACAATGCTCAGATCCTCAATGCAATACCAACAACAGGACATAAACATATAATATACAACGTGAATCCAATGCTAAGGCGTAAGGAGTACACCTATCGGCAGCTGCACACGTAAGGAACACGTGGCCTGGCCTCCAAAGAATGGATATAAACACTTACCTTGTTACAAAGTTAGCACAGTTACTCAACAACCGCTTTATCCTTTGGATTCACTGTCAAACGATCCTTCTGTATTCAATAAGCAGAAAATGATATCAAATAGGGCTAAAGGCTTCATTCCTCACATCTTAAGGCAATCCGCTTAGGAACCTGATACCCACACGACCGGACTGTGTGTCCAACTTCTAGCCTCTATGGGGGGACTCCAAATCACACGTAACGTGATCACAATATAAGTATAAGCATATATGAGGCATAACACATGTGGCAAAAATAGATATGGACTCAAATGGATGAGAAGAAAACTCTGGATAGAATTATAGACACAACCTAGAACTCGGAATTTATCTAACTCTTTGACTTTATAAGAGTTTCGGCAGAGTTTCCTCTGAAACTGAATGATCCGCAAAAACAGAACCAGCACTATACTATACACGAGAATGGATATCCGGATACACTGATAATATAAACATGTTAAATAGATTACAAGAGGAGACGACTGGATGACATAACAAATCCGCAGATAGAATGTCTGGACAGCACCACTGTCCTGCCTTTCGACCTAATTTCCAGAGTGTAGATCAAAGTTATAGACTTTGTGGTCATCTTGAAAGTTGTAGATATATTTCTTAGGATTTTGGAGATTCTTAAAGCATCTTAATATCAATTTTGTACAAGGAGTTATGATCAATATACTAACAGTTGTCCAAAGATAAAAAAAAATATCTTGATTTTGAAACGTTTTGTCTTGCTGATTTGAACGTCTTTCACCTTGGATTTTAGTACCAAATTAAGTATATACAAGGTTCCCTTGATTATATACAAGTAACCAATAAGAAAAACTATTTTTGGAACTAGGAAAAACTTCAAAAGCTACAAGATACATGCTTTGTCAAAAGAAGGGTCTAGTCTTACATACCTTTGATGTTTCTTGCTTCTAAACCTTGTTTCCTTTGAATTCCACACCTTCTAAAGCTTAAACAAGCTATAATACAGCATTTAGGCACCTTACTTAGCCATGAAGTAATTCTAAAACTCAAGCAATAGACGAAATTTAAGGTAGCATAACGTTACCTTAATCGCTTAGAGCGTTTTGACGCAATCCGTCTTCAGTTTCGAGTTAAGATTGATGTTGTTTCTTCAAAATCATAAAATTTGCTCAAAACTTAATGAGAGAACTGTTTCTCTCTTTATTTTTCTGGAAAATGACGAGATATGAAAGGAATTTTCCTTTTATACTTGAAACATTTCAGTTTTAGTCCTCTTTTACGCTTATGTCCCTCTTTCTGGCCTGACTTCTGATGCTTATATCTTTTTATCTATAGGTTGTATGAACAAACCGTTAAAAGTGTTGGAAACTACACTCTAAGACCTTCAATTTGGTATATGATATGTCTCCAAAAGACTTCATATAGTATACGAAATTAATTACTGAAAAAGCTTCGTTACAAGGAAATTCGTTAGTCGGTTTTTCCGCAACTTAATTCCGATTTTTCCAAAACTTTATATTCAACACATAAACATCATATATGGTCATATTATGACTTTAAAATCACTTAAATCATTTTTAACATGTCATTAGAAAGATATACCTCACTTTGGATGTACGGGGTGCAACATTTGCGAAACTAAAGTTTTGACTTTGATTAGTTCTCAATATTACAGACTCCTGGCCTAGCAATTCACTCCAAAGACCATAGGTTGTCCTAAGCAGGTGGATTAAGTCATTGATTATATTGTAGGTCAAGGTCGAAATGAAGAACAAGCGCCGAGGTATATCTCATATAACAAAACCTCATAATTACTAGTATTATATATCACATCAAAAACACTAACTGCATACATATATTTGTATACTTTTGTGTAATCAAACAAGAAGAACGTAATTTCATCATATTTAAGTATGAATGAACTCCAGAAGCATCCAACCATCGACCGCAGTGTTTTAATTGTTAAATATTTTTCACCAGTAAAAGAGAACCTTAAAGATAACACTAATCAGATTAAATGAATCTTTAAGTTATTTTCATACGGGAAAAAGAATTTGACTGCATTTGATGACTTCTAAAATAGTCCTCTTCCGTTTTGCAATGTTAAGTTTTAACTTCTACAAGTAAATCATCAATGCTTATTAATTTTAGAGGCCCAACTTCACTCTTCTTACTAGGAGTATGGGTGAACATATGCCAGGTTAGTTTGATTTTTCATTTATCAAACCAAATCAATTATGTCGGGTTTTTCAGATTATTCAATGTTTTTATTTTTTCTTGGTAAGCAACTTTGATGGTACTTTTTCCAAGCAAATAACACAATAAAAAAATTAGTTGTAAAATATATTAACATAGTAAAAAATAAAGATAGTATATGTGACATATTCAAATTGTACACATACCTCTTATTAAACATAAGCTATTTTAATAATAGCGTATATTGATTATACTATATGTGTACATAATTTTACTTTGTGGCCTTTATGATATATGAAAGATTTTTTGAGGATGATTGATGGATTATTGACTAGGATCTCTGTTTTTAACGAGATAGAAGAAGATGGTTTTAAAAGATAGAGATATCTAATACACATTGATTTAGTAGATTTTATTGA
This sequence comes from Petunia x hybrida, assembly GCA_037355625.1. Lineage (NCBI taxonomy): Eukaryota > Viridiplantae > Streptophyta > Magnoliopsida > Solanales > Solanaceae > Petunia > Petunia x hybrida. The sequence continues at coordinate 854,207 of JBBBVM010000083.1, read as the reverse complement.
GATTAAAAGTGGTATTTTGGAAATAAACTATAAAAATATAGTATTAAATTCTTAAAAATGGTATTAGTGAGATTTTTTAAAGTGTTGGGTATATAATAAAAAGCATTACTATGGTGTTTCATGTTAATTTCACTATTTTTATGCATTAAAAATTAAAAATAATATATCTGTCGATTTGATTTGCTGTCGGTTCATTTTTTTCTGTGCTAAAACCAAACCAAACCTAATATGTTAGTTTATTTTTTTCAACACCAAATCAAACCGCTAGACGTCTTTTTTTTTCAATTTGATTTGGTTTATCGGTTTGACTCGCCGATTTAGTTTGTACACCCCTACTTCCTACCATATAAGTTTGACCCAAAACACATTCGATGTCAATAGTGATCTCATTAAGTATAAAACTTTATTGTGTATTATGGATTAAAAATCTTTTTTAGTAAAAGCAAAACATTAGACAAATAAGTTAGTACTTGCTTGCATTTGTCTAGTTAAACAACTTAATTAGATCGCCATCTACTTAACTTTTTTTTGGTAATAATACGAAATTTCATTAACACTAAAGCATGTCTACAACATCAATGGAAACCTGATGCGCATCAAAATTGCCATAGTTGGCAAGCATATTACAACACTTCATTGATATATCTCTAGGGCAAGAACACCCATTTGCATCATACAAAAGAGTAGAAATAATACTGCTAGTTGGAGGTTGCACAAAAATAGAAACTCAAATGCTATTACTTCTTGATAGTCCTTCTTTAGCTAGGAGATCAGCCACCTTGTTCTGCTCTCTAAACCAGTGGTTAAGCTCCACCTTGCCCAGCTCCAGCATCAACTTTCTACAATCAATTAACAAAGCAAAGGATTTATATTAGGGTCTAGTAATTGTGAGATGGAATCCATTGAGTCGGATTCTATTTTAATAGGGACCAAGCCATTATTTCTAATGAGAAGAAGCCCTTGCCAAAAGGTCAATAGTTCCACATTGATATTGTCACTGTAAGGAACATGAGAGTAAAACCCTAAAATCCATTCCCCTTTATGATTTGTGACAACTCCTCTTGTTCCCCTTTATGGAGTTTATTAGATCCATCAATGCTACCTTGTAGAAGCTCTGAATTGGGGGTGCCACTTAAGGTAGGTTTATAGTCCTAGCAGATGTAGGGTAATTCTTTTCTAGAAGGACAAATTCCCAGGTTCTATTATAGATGAGATTGAGAGAAACATCATCCATTCAGTTATTGTGGTAGTTACCATTCCTGTAAGTCCAAATATTCCACAAGATGAAAGGAAAGAGATCAATCCAATTATAATGATTTAGATTAATGACACATGAATTATGTAAAATATCAAGCCAATGATTATCAGACTTGGAGAAGCATTAAGTATCAATTTTAAGAACTTCCCATAAACGACTGACATTGGTGCAATGAAAGAAAATATGATGAATTGTTTCATATTGAGAAAGACAGGATGAGCATTTAGATTTTATATTGATGCCTCTGCGATGAAGATATGCCCTGGTAGGAAACATATCATGATAACAAAGCAAAAGAAAGTATTTAATTTTACTAAGGATTTTAAGCTTCCAGATTCTTGTAAAGTCTTTGCTATGGAAATTAGGCACCTCATCTATTAAGTACCTGGCTGATTTGGTAGAAAAGATGCCATTAGTTGTGAGTTTCCAAGAGAGTTTGTCATTTTTATTAGGGTATAAGGGAAGATATGTGGATGTGATTTGTTGTAGAGGATGTCTGGGAACATGAAAGAAATATTAGACAAGTTCCATCTACCACCATTATTCAAGGTTTTAATTTTAAGGTTTTCTTCTCCTCTTTGAAGAGGACCTTGAATACATTGTAGGATGATAGTATTAGGAATCCATTCATTCTCCCAAAAACTGATAACTTTTCCATCCCCAATTGTCCAATATGAACCCTTTTGACAAAAAGAGTAGCCTAAGAGGATGTTTTTCCAAGTTCCTTATAGGAGTTCTTGGTAAAGCCTATTTCAGGTTTTTGTGTGTGCATTTTGATAATAGAGTTTTGGCCGAGAGAATGGAAGGGTTAGTAGTAAGTCTCCATGCTAGGCTAGCAAGAAGAGCTAGATTTTTAGATTCAGCTTTAACGACTCCTAGTCCTCCTTGGCATCTAGGTATTGTCAATATATTCCAGTTTAGGAGATGGAGTTTTTTCTTTTCATGAGTAGATCCCCATATGAAGTTTCTCTGGATTTGACCAATGCCATTGCACATTTGTTTTGGTAATTTGTGGTATTGCATCACTTAATTTGGGATTGTATTAAGAGTTGCTTTAGCCAGTGTAGTGTAGTCAACTATGTTTAAATATTTTATTTTCCAGCTGATCATTTTCTTCCTCATATTATCAATGATGAATTGGTAATCTTTTGCCTTTGGAGCTTTATCAAATATAGGGAAGCCACGGAATTAGCAAAAGATGAACTTTTCTTTAAGTTCAAATAATGAGATAAGATGTCTTTTACTGTAGGATCACAATTATTGGAGAGTATAACTTTAGACTTTTGGTAATTTATTTTTTGCCCAGATTGATTATAAAAGGAGGACAATGTGTATTTAATAGTCTCACAACTTTAATAGTGTGATGTCATCTGCAAAGAAAAGATAGGAAAAGCTTGGTCCATTTTTACAAATTTTGATTGTGTCCCAACTGCCTGCAGATACTTCACTATTTATGGATCTGAAAAGTATTTCCAAGCAAAGGATGAAGATATAAGGTAATAGAGGGTCACCTAGCCTAATGCCTCTAGATGGGTTAAAAAAAAGTTTTTTTAACTATTAATGAGAATTGCAATTGAAGAAGTAGAAATGCAAGATATGATCAGAGTTATAATATTATATGGGAGTTTAAAATATTTTACGGTTCTAAGAATGAAGGGTCACTCAAGCCTATCAAATGCCTTCTCAAGATCAATATTCAGAATCATATTGGCAACTTTAATTTTTTTACTTTTGAAAGCCTTTATGATTTCTTGAATGATGATAGCAATGTCACATGTTCTCCTATTTTTTAAGAAACTACTTTGACATGGGCTAATCATAGTGTTGAGAAAAGGCTTGATACGATCAGCTAAGATTTTAGTCATGGTCTTATAAATAGTATTGCACAAGCCTATAGATCTAAAGTTTTTAATTTCATTTGCATTATCAAACTTAGGGATAAGGCACATGTATGTTTTGTTTAGATTTCCAGGCATGCAACATGAATGAAAAATATTAAGACATTGTGTAACGAAAGAGGGACCAATAATATCCCAATACTTGATAAAGAAAAAGGGGTGTAAGCCATCCGGACCAGGGGATTTATGAATCTTGAAAGATTAAGGGCATTTAAGATTTCCTTTACCTCTAGCCTTCTACCAATTTTGGCTATGTCCAAGTCAATTAGGGAATTATCACTAGAGTCAGCATGAATGTAATAAGAAAGTTGGTGGTCTGTGATATACAACTTTTTGAAATACTAGGTAATATAAGTTTCAATTTCAGATTGATCAAAAATTAGGTTACCCTCATTATTTTTGATAAAAGCAATATAATTTGTTCTACATATATTGAAAGTAGAAATATGAAATAAATTAGTATTGGCATCTCCTTCCGTTAGCCAGTTTATTCTAGCTTTTATTTTCAAAAAATCCTCTTCATTTTTTAGAATATTATTAAATTCAATTTGAAGAGATTTTTCAGAATGGTATCTAGGGGATTGTTGGATACCTTGTAGCCTAGCAAGGATATTTTTTTTTAAAAAAAAAAAAAATGTTACAATATTCTGAATTCCATTTCTTGACATTAAATTTAAAATTCATAACCCCTTCATAAAAACAAGTATCATCAGACCATGAATTTTGAATAATATTAATAAGACCAGGGTGATTGCACCATATTTTTTTCAAATCGGAATGGTTTCTCAGAATTGCTAGGTCTAAGTCTAATTAATCAAAAGAGGATGTGATCAGAATGTGTGCAAGGCAAATGAGTGACAAAAGCATCAGGAAAATTTTTAGTACAGTCCACATTAGCAAAGCACATGTCTAACCTCTTTAGGATTAGGTTACCCTTATATTGACTATTAGTCCATGTATACTTACTTCCTTTAAAACTTAGATCATGCAGATTACAATCAATTAGGCAGTTCCTAAAAGCATTGCTACATTTTTTATTTAAAGGAAGACCACTCATATTGTTGGGGTTTTGGAATAAATAGAGTGTGAATGGGAAATGGGTGGGAAGGTGAAAAGGTTCCTTTTAGTAAGGAAATGCACCTTCTCCCATATTGGTAGAGGAAAAGACTTTTGTTGGGTTTAAATACAGATTCACTTCTCTTAGCTCTTAAAAGGGTTGAGAAGAAGGGAAGCCTCGCGCCGTCGTCGTCGTTCGCTCGTCTCGGCTTCGGCTTCGGCTTCGGTTTCGGATTTCGGATTTCCGATTTCGAAAAAATATTAATTAATTAATAATTTATTATTAATATTTAATATTAAATCTGTTTGTGTAATAGAAATCTGAATGGATTAATCAGATTAATTATTCCTCCACGTTCTCCCACATTTTTCCATTAACCAATAATTCATTACTAACATTTAGTGAATTCAGCCATTAGTGGCAGTGAATTCAGGTGTTAGTGGCAGTGAATTTAGCCATTAGTGGTGATGAATTCAGATGTTAGTGGCAATGAATTCAGTCATTAGTGGTGACTCTTCATACCTTTCCCATGGCTATATAAACTGGTCAGTCATCAACCTTTGAACACACACTGAAACACAGAATACACAGAACATCTTACTGCATTCCCTCTCTTTTCTGCATACTAAGTAAGTCGTGTGATTTGCTCTGTTTCTTTGAGTTTGCAGTGTTCTACTGTTTGAAGTGCCGCTACAGTAGAACTGTTATCCCGTTCCATCCTGGGAGAAATTAACCCGTGAACCTTGGGCAACTGTGAGGGGGTTAGATTTCTTAAGGAGACACAAGCAAATTGTGGGCTCGGGATCGTCCCATACCAAACTGATAATATACTTCTGTTTTCTGTCTTTTCTGATTTATTTGGTTGCAGGAATAACAAGCTTAAGAAATCTACTGTTATTTATTTTCTGCGCTTAAATAACTATTGTTTAAGGAGACTGGTTAAGGAGACTAAAACCTTTGTGGTTTTCTACTCCTGTACTATATATTAATCTGCTCGAGGAGACCAAAACCTTTGTGGTTTTTTGCTCCTATACTGTATATTAATCTGCTCGTGGGGACTAAAACCTTTGTGGTTTTTCTACTCCTAATTACGGTTAAATAATCTGTTTGTGGAGACTAAAAGCCTTCGTGGTTTTTTCTACTCCAATTGTTTAAACAGTTTATTGATATTGTTTCTGCCCGTGTCATTTTGCAGAGATGGCAAACGGAGTGGATTCAAATGTCCCTGTTGGGAGTACTAATGCTACCACAGTTTCTGGTGTTGCTGGGCCTAGCCGTGCTACTGCAACGGTTATGCCACCTGCAAAAAACCGGGAAAGTTTTCTGGTGTGGACTTTAAGAGATGGCAGCAAAAGATGTTCTTTTATCTGACCACGTTAAGCCTGCAAAGGTTTATTAAGGAGGATGCTCCAGTCCTGACTGATGAAACACCTGAAAACGAACGCTTCCTCGTGATTGAGGCTTGGACTCATTTTGACTTCCTATGCAAGAATTATATTCTAAGTGGCTTGGAAGATGACTTGTACAACGTTTATAGTAACGTTGAAACGCCTAAGAAACTGTGGAATGCGTTGGAAAAGAAGTATAAGACTGAAGATGCTGGACTGAAGAAATTTGTGGCTGCCAAATTTCTGGATTATAAGATGGTGGACAACAAATATGTTGTGTCCCAAGTCCAAGAACTTCAAGTCATTATACATGATCTCCTTGCTGAAGGTTTGATCCTGATTAATACTTATGTTGAAAGTATTAATTATATTGTTGCTAACAAACTTTTCTTTGAAGGTTTGGAGATCAACGAGGCGTTTCAAGTTGCAGCCATGATTGAAAAGTTACCTCCTTTGTGGAAGGACTTTAAAAATTACTTGAAACATAAGCGCAAGGAGATGACCCTTGAAGATTTGATTGTTCGCTTAAGAATTGAAAAGGACAACAAATCAGCTAAAAAGAAGGCTCGTGGAAATGCTACAATAGCGGGAGCAAATATTGTTGAGCATAATCCAAATAAGAGGAAGAAGCCTTCTGGAGGGAAGACCAACCCTAGCAAGAAAAAATTCAAGGGAAATTGCTACAATTGTGGCAAGAGTGGACATAAGTCCGTAGACTGTCGTACTGCAAAGAAGGACAGGAGAAATGAAAAAGGTCAAGCAAACATGGTTGAAGACAATAAATTGTCTCAAGGAGTGCAAGATATTAATCTGTGCGCTATGATTTCTGAATGCAACTTAGTTGGAAATCCTAAAGAATGGTGGATTGATTCAAGAGCCACCCGCCATGTTTGTGCTGTAAAGGAAGCCTTTGCTTCATATGCTCCCGCTGGACCTGATGAGGCGCTCTCTATGGGCAATTCTTCAATGGCCAAAATTGAGGGATATGGAAAGATATTCCTCAAAATGACGTCTGGCAAGGTTGTGACTCTGACCAATGTTCTTCACGTTCCTGAAATAAGGAAGAACTTGGTGTCAACTGCACTTCTCGTTAAAAATGGGTTTAAGTGTGTGTTTGTCTCTGACAAAGTTGTAATAACTAAGAATGAGCTGTATGTAGGAAAAGGTTACCTGACTGAAGGACTTTTCAAACTCAATGTAATGGTCATTGAAACTATGAATAAAACTGCAGCTTCTTGTTATTTACTTGAGTCAAATAATTTATGGCATTCTCGCTTGGGACATGTCAATTATAAAACCTTGCGGAAAATGATCAATTTGGAAGTATTGCCTAAATTTGATTGTGCTAAGTCAAAATGTCAAATATGTGTTGAGTCTAAATATGCTAAGCACCCTTACAAGTCAATTGAAAGGGATTCTGAACCATTAGACTTAATTCATACAGATATTTGTGACATGAAGTCAATACCATCTCGCGGTGGAAAGAAGTATTTCATAACTTTTATTGACGATAGCACTCGTTACTGCTATGTATATTTACTTAGTAGTAAAGATGAGGCAATTGACGCATTCAAGCAATACAAAAATGAAGTTGAACCGCAACTTAACAAAAATATCAAAATGATAAGAAGTGATAGGGGTGGAGAATATGAATCTCTTTTTGAACAAATATGTTTGGAACATGGCATCATTCATCAAACAACTGCCCCTTACACGCCTCAATCCAATGGGATTGCGGAAAGGAAAAATCGGACATTAAAGGAGATGATGAATGCCTTGTTAATCAGTTCAGGTCTACCCCAGAACTTGTGGGGGGAACCTATATTCACGGCTAATCAAATACTCAATCGAGTTCCCCATAGCAAAACACTTTCCATTCCATATGAAAAGTGGAAAGGAAGGAAGCCCAACTTGAATTACTTCAAAGTGTGGGGGTGTTTGGCAAAAGTACAAGTTCCAAAACCCAAAAGGATTAAGATTGGACCGAAAACAGTTGATTGTGTTTTCATTGGGTATGCTATAAACAGTAAAGCATATCGGTTTCTGGTTCATAAATCAGAAAATCACAACATTCATGTTAATATGGTGATGGAATCAGATAGTGCTGAATTCTTTGAAACTATATATCCGTATAAGAAGGAATGTGAGTCAGTTGGTGAAAGATCCAAACGACCTTGGGAAGGAACCAAACAAAATTCACCAAATAAGGAAGAACCAAGACGGAGCAGGCGTCAAAGAACTTCTACTTCATTTGGAGATGACTTTGTCACTTTTCTGTTGGAAAATGAGCCTCGAACGTTTAAAGAAGCAATGTCTTCTTCAGACTCTCCATTTTGGAAAGAGGCAGTCAATAGTGAAGTAGAATCTATTTTGAGCAACCATATTTGGGAGTTGGTTGATCTTCCTCCAGAAAACAAACAATTAGGTTCTAAGTGGATTTTCAAAAGGAAAATGAAAGCTGATGGCACTATTGACAAGTACAAGGCAAAGCTTGTTGTTAAAGGCTATAGACAACAAAAAGGTCTTGACTACTTTGACACATACTCGCCGGTAACCAGAATTACATCAATTCGTATGTTAATAGCGTTAGCCGCCGTGTATGGTCTGGAAATCCATCAAATGGACGTTAAGACAGCGTTCTTAAACGGGGATTTGGAGGAAGAAATTTACATGGAACAACCTGAAGGGTTCGTGGTTCCAGGCAAAGAAAAGATGGTGTGTAAACTTGTTAAGTCACTTTATGGATTGAAACAAGCACCTAAACAATGGCATGCGAAATTTCATCATACAATGTTGTCAAATGGCTTTAAAATTAACGAGTGTGACAAATGTGTCTACATTAAGAACACTCCTAATTTTATAGTCATTGTTTGCTTATATGTGGACGACATGTTGATAATGAGCAATGACATTGCCAATATAAATGCTACGAAACGCATGTTGACTAGCAAATTTGATATGAAAGACTTAGGAGTTGCGGACTTAATTCTGGGTGTTAAGATCCATAGAATTCCTCAAGGTCTGGCGTTGTCTCAAACTCACTACATCAATAGTGTTCTTGAAAAATTTAAATATTTGGATTTTAAAATTTCAAAGACTCCTATTGATGTAAACCTTGCTCTTAAGAAGAACAAAGGTCAAAGCACGTCGCAACGGGAGTATGCTCGTGTTTTGGGGAGTTTGATGTACGTCATGAATTGTACTCGACCAGATATAGCTTGCGCTATAAGTAAACTAAGTCGATACACGAGTAATCCCAATCAGACCCATTGGATGGCAATGAAACGTGTTTTGGGGTATTTAAAATACACTCAAGACTTTGCATTGCATTATAACAAGTATCCTGCAGTCATTGAAGGATATTGTGATGCCAATTGGATCACTAGAACAACTGATTCTAAGTCCACAAGTGGATATATTTTTGCACTTGGTGGAGGAGCGGTGTCTTGGAAATCATCCAAGCAAACGTGTATTGCCCGTTCTACTATGGAAGCTAAATTCATAGCCTTAGATAAAGCCGGTGAAGAAGTTGAATGGCTTCGGAATTTTTTGGAAGACATTCCGTTCTGGCCTAAACCGTTGACACCAATTTGTATACATTGTGATAGTCAATCGGCTATAGGACGAGCTAGGAATGTCATGTATAACGATAAGAATCGTCACATACGACGAAGGCATAAAACCGTTAGGGACCTACTCTCTAGAGGAATTATCACCATTGACTACGTGAAGTCAAGGAATAATGTGTCGGATCCGCTTACAGAAGGCTTAACTAGAGTGGCGGTTGAGTGTTCATCGAAGGGAATGGGACTATGGCCAAGGACAAGTCATCACGGTGGTAACTCTACCTAGGAGACTGGAGATCCCAAGAACTAGGTTCAAGGAGAATACAAAGTTGTGTTTGACGGTCCAACATTGTCAGTTAATGTTTGGTCCATTCTCATGATTAGACAATGTTCAAGTACCAAGGGTAAAATGCTAGAGGCATTTTTTAATGATTGTCTAAGTTTGATATTTTAGTTATCAAACAGTGTACATCTATAGGATTACACGTTTAGAAATCACCTATGTAAGTGTGAAGTGGAAGCCGCTTCAAGGAGAATTCGGTATGGCAAGTTCTCTAAGTACTTATGAAACCAAGCGGTGTTCATGGCTGAAACGAACACAACAGTGAGAATCAAAGACGGTTAAGGGTTAGTTGTATGACTTACGTTGTCTAGGTATACACCAAAGCTCAACGGTTCAAAGATATCAAATCTACCGATTGACCGAGTATATCCGATGTATGTTCACTACGGAAAGTTCAAAGGGGAACCTACTTATCCCGATGCAACTAATTCTTTCTTGCAAATACACAAGTCTGTCATGCATATTTCCAATATAGCCATTCCCCATTCATGTGGGGGATTGTTGGGGTTTTGGAATAAATAGAGCGTGAATGGGAAATGGGTGGGAAGGTGAAAAGGTTCCTTTTAGTAAGGAAATGCACCTTCTCCCATATTGGTAGAGGAAAAGACTTTTGCTGGGTTTAAATACAGATTCACTTCTCTTAGCTCTTAAAAGGGTTGAGAAGAAGGGAAGCCTCGCGCCGTCGTCGTCGTTCGCTCATCTCGGCTTCGGCTTCGGCTTCGGTTTCGGTTTCGGATTTTGGATTTCCGATTTCGGAAAAATATTAATTAATTAATAATTTATTATTAATATTTAATATTAAATCTGTTTGTGTAATAGAAATCTGAACGGATTAATCAGATTAATTATTCCTCCACGTTCTCCCACATTTTCTCATTAACCAATAATTCATTACTAACATTTAGTGAATTAAGCCATTAGTGGCAGTGAATTCAGGTGTTAGTGGCAGTGAATTTAACCATTAGTGGTGATGAATTCAGATGTTAGTGGCAATAAATTCAGCCATTAGTGGTGACTCTTCATACCTTTCCCATGGCTATATAAACTGGTCAGTCATCAACCTTTGAACACACACTGAAACACAGAATACACAGAACATCTTACTGCATTCCCTCTCTTTTCTGCATACTAAGTAAGTCGTGTGATTTGCTCTGTTTCTTTGAGTTCGCAGTGTTCTACTGTTTGAAGTGCCGCTACAGTAGAACTGTTATCCCGTTCCATCCTGGGAGAAATTAACCCGTGAACCTTGGGCAACTGTGAGGGGGTTAGATTTCTTAAGGAGACACAAGCAAATTGTGGGCTCGGGATCGTCCCATACCAAACTGATAATATACTTCTGTTTTCTGTCTTTTCTGATTCATTTGGTTGTAGGAATAACACATATATCACTAGACTTGAGAACCTCCTTAAAGCCTCCCGCTATGATCCAAGGCATATCATACATAAATTTAATATTAGAGATATTATCCCAAAGGAATAATCCATCGCAATAATTATTACTAGCATATATTTCACTAAAAAAGAAGAAGTAGGGTTATGAATTACCTTCATCATAACATGTATCTCCTGATCAGTGATGTAAATAAACATCTTCCACAGTCACAAAGGAGTTGTCCCAAAAAATTACTATTCCACCCGAATGATCATCCACAGGTGATTGAAGCATACCATTAAAGTGAAATTCATCCCTAATACTAGCATGATCATGCATGTGTGTTTCAAGTAATGCAACTAAACATGGACAATGATAATTACGGGCACTTCTAAAGTTACGCCTTAAATTAGCACTATTGACACCACGAACATTCCAAACCATAAAGTAAACAGCTCTATTCATTGGCACATTTTGGTTTTGTTGTGGATTCAAAGGCATGTTCTACTAAGGGTTCACACTGGCCCTCAAGGATGGGCTCATGATCATAGCATACTTGGCCACCTGTTGGTTGGATGAAAAGCGTAGGTCTATTGAACATTTGTAAAGAGCGCTTGGACAAAATAGAACGTGCTTTTTTCCACCATTTCCTTGAAAAACATTATAGTTATCTCGCGAAGTCTTGAATAAATAGCTTGTAGGCCCTCTGGTATTTCGTTTTGTCCCTGGTCCTAGTCTTGTATCTCCTCTTCTTGTTCTTGCACATTGAGATTTTGTTGATTGTGAGGTGGTGCATTTTGTGGAGGTGGTGTATGATGGGGTGGCATTTCCTCCATAGGGACTTGGTTCAAGTTCATTTCCTCGTGGGGTACGTTCATTGGGGGAGGGACATTCATTGGTGGTGGAGCTTGATACATGGTCATTAGGCCCTGATCCATGTTTAGGGGGTGGCCACCTGTAAAAAAATGAGAATTTGTGGGTTGAGGTCCATCGGGTGGTAAAATGGTAAGTTTTGGAAGTGTTAAGTATGCAAGTCTTACATGTTCGGTTGAGCTAGTGGGTTTAGGATATTGTGGTTCATGTGGAAGTTCATAAAATTTTGAATTTTTCTCCTCATTGCATTCGTCAGAGCACGTGCTAATTATTGTGGATTTTGAATGGCCACAATAATTTTTTGATTGTTCACCATGAAGTGAAACATAAAGGATTGTCCCATCAAGGTGTGTTCTATCCATGATTCTGGTAGGGCATTGTTTGGTGGTGGCATTGTGAAGATCAACGGTGGAGGTGGACGATTGGTTGTGCATTTTGTGGAACTTGTGGGATATTGTGTTGGTTCATCCTTGTCATACAAGAAACGCGGAAGATTATTCTTTGAGTTGTGTTTAAGAGTCTTTCTCTTCTCATGTTTTGCATGGGCATTAACCTTGGCATGCTTATGTAGGGAAGTGTAGTTAGTTGCTTTTTGTAATAATGGTGGAGGAGGAGTAATTGGAGAGGTAATGTCTATATCTATGGTGCTTAGTTGTGGTAGCGTATGAGGGATAGTAATTGCATGTGTTTGTTGGCTGAGATGGAGCAGGTGAGCAGGGTAAATGATTACTCGTTACTACATTAGCTGAAGAATTAGGCAATTTGAAAGTGTTTTCGTACGATTTGTCAGTGTTATGCATGGCATGAGATGTGGCAATAAGATTTATAGGGTTAGGTAATGATAGAGTATTTTTTGTTTGCAATTTTGGTAAAATTCCACGTGTCATATGTTCATTTGTCTCGTCCATATTGTTATCTAAAATATTAGTATCCTTAATTCTCAAATTTTCAGTGTAATTAGCTAAAATTATCAAAGTTATTTTTATGAATTATCCCCTTACCATGATTTCTATTAGGATTAGTGGCAGAAGAGGCTTTGTCCTTGTATGCGTAAGACTAAGTATCCAAGTATTTTCCAGTTTTGGCATCAAAGATTCTAACATTTATGGTAAACAGCTGCGCAGTAATAGACTTGGAAGAGTTAATGAACGTATCTGATTGAGCAGCTTTCTTTTTCCTTAGAAACTTTACATCCTTTGTCATCATCCTTAACTTGCAGTGAATCAAGCATTGAAGGAGCATGAATGGGATTTATTTCTTTAGGACAAGACTCGACTTTTTCTTTCACATGCAGGCACATTAATCAGCCATGCCCCAACCTCCCACATTATTGATATAAAACATTCTCACTCTCTTAAATTATTTTCTGCCTATGTGGTCCTATTTGGATGAATGTTTTAACTAGAATTTCTAATGGTAATTCAACACAAATGCGAGCATAACGCCCCTTAATGTTGATGAAATGCATGTATCAACTTTCAAAAGACCGCCAATTTTACTACCAATTTTAGATAAGATTTCATTATCGTAAAATTCAGTTGTAAGCTCAGGGAGTGTAAACCATATCACAAAATAGGTTATTGTAGCTTAGGATGCAACAAAATTAGGCTCCCATCTATTAGTAAATAAGAAGAAGCCATTAATGGACCAAGGTTCATTTTGAAGAGCTCTATTAAGGTTTTCATCCTTTAGGAATTTAACAATGTAATAATCTCATCCTAGATCAATGAAAATTAAATTTTCAGTAGGTTTCCATAATTGAGTAATCTTAGATCTTAGATATTGATGGTTAAATCTTTTGCCAAATAATTTGACGATGAAAGAGAATTTTCAAGGTCTATATAATATTTCCATATCATCCTTAATAAGGGTAATAAGATCTTCATCCGTTTGTTGTTCTAAAAGATTTTGGCTAGTTTTTGTAGGGATCTAGAAATGGTGAGGGTAATGATTGAGTTTGCATTGGAACTATGGATATTAGTTTTTCCATGAAATATTATTTGTTCGTCTTTGTGGCTATTTAGTCTGGTGTTTTAGGGGGATGTTGTTATCCACCCAGTCAAATTTATCAATATTATTAATGTTCATTTTAATGATAGATGTTTTTGGTTGAGAAAGATAACAGATGGTTTAGAGAGAAGGTAGAGGAGATTTTCCTAGAGAGACAATTTTATAATATAGGAGTACTTTTTTACCATCTACTTAATAATTGTATATACACTCGACTCTCCATGTTTAACTTGGCAAATCAAATCTGCTACTCTTATCTCATCTAATATAATTCGAGGTAATAATTATTTTTTTTATTCACTATCACGCTTCTCTTTAGGGAAAAGGGTCAAATTTGCCCTTAAACAAATCGAAATTCAACATATTTGCCCTCCGTTACGAGTTCAGTTTGGGCATACCCTTAACGTTATTAAAACTAGGGCAAATATACCCTTTGTTTGACGGAACTTACTAATTAGACTGCTTATACACTAAGCTTGCTGATTTGTCAAATTCTTGGCCACGTGTGCGCCAACGTGACGGAGTGCAAATGTGTTGAATTTCGATTTGTTTAAAAGCAAATTTGACCCTTTTTCCTTCTTTTAAATAAAAGAGGTTATTCTCATTTCATCAACAACCTTGAACAACAATAAAACAAAGGACCTTGTTTCCAAGCAAACTTCATAAAAGGGCATGTTCTAACATCCCAAAGATTTTAATTTACAACTTAAATTGCATCTTAAGGAACCCTACTATAACCAAAAATTTCGTTACAACATCACAATAAATGACATGCCATATTTAATCACCTAATTAACACTAGAACTTTTAAGGAATCTCAAAAAGTTCCTTCTATTTTCAAATCATTTTGAATAATCAAGTCGTTCATGATAATGTACAATACGATACAATTTCATTCTCCTTCCCCTTCATACACTCTTTAACCAGTTGATACAACAATGAAAAGATTTTAGCAACTAGTAGATGTATGAAATGCCATTTTGCTTACACAATCAAGTTAAACAGCTTAAGACTAGCAAACTGGATCAAATTTTCTCTTGTCAGTCCAAGCTCTAGCTGGTCATGTGTGGAAGGTGAGGCTACCAGCATTCCCAGTGGTAAAAGCAGTGAAATGACGAGCAACTTAGCCATAATGACACCTCCTCAATGAATCACAATATGAACTTGAACAACTTGACATATTGAACACTAAATCTATGGAAAAAAGAAAGATTATGGTCTGAACTAAACTCGACTTAAGGAATTAAGCATAAATTGATTGGGAAGAAAATACCCTAATTTTATTCTCAATCTCCATTAAAGAGTGAATGGTTTCTCTTCTTTGTAAATCAAAATTTTTGGGATGTTAGAACATGCTCTTTTATGAAGTTTACTTGGAAACAAGGTCCTTTGTTTGATTGTTGTTCAAGGTTGTTGATGAAAATGAGAATAATTTCTTTTATTTAAAAGAACTGAAAAGGGTGAAATTTGCCCTTAAACAAATCGAAATTCAACACAGTTGCCCTTCGTCACGTTGGCGCACACGTGGCCAAGAATTTGACAAATCAGCAAGCTTAGTGTATAAGCAGTCTAATTAAAAAGTTCCGTTAAACAAAGGGTATATTTGCCCTAGTTTTAATAATGTTAAGGATATGCCCAAACTGAACTCGTAACGAAGGACAAATGTGCTGAATTTCGATTTGTTTAAGAGCAAATTTGACCCTTTTCCGTTCTCTTTATTTACCATGGAGAGAATAAATCCAAAATTTAGGCTTTGAAGAGATAAACTCATGTTTAAATTACTTTAAAAGTCAAAAATGTCTAGTTTTTTCCCCATATTTGATCAGCTTTGTAGCCTAACCAGCAACAGTGAGATAGATGTGATATCTTTCTTGGATTGGAGACCTAAAATGGAGAAAACTTTATTAAGCTGTAATTTCTACCTTATTATGTTCTTATGTGACGTGAAATTTGATTAATCAGATTAATAGATTTCGAATATCAAATAATTAAAATAAAAAATAAATAAAATTTGTAGTCTCGTGAAGACAATATCCAATGTTGCAACTTACTAGTATCTTCTAATATGATTTAAATACAAAAAACTCAAAAATTAAAGTGGTGGAGGAGGGAGAGCAGCAGATTCAAGATCCTCCACAATATTTTTTGCTGCCCCACTAAAGTACGTCACATATTTCATACCAATTGAAACCATTGGTTCCTTAACTTTATAATCAGATAAAAATAATCCACAACGTCCTACTTGCCCATAGATCACACTAAGATCATAGTCTGCTGTCGAGTATTCTTTATCATCCTTAATTTCACCATGTGCACTTCCAAAACTCCCAATCCCAGCTTCAAAGCAATCAACACACTCTTTTAGAGCTAATCTTAAACTTCGAATGATCTTGGTGTCGCTGAGCCTTTGTTTTATATATGTTTGTGTATTTGTTGTGTTCTCTATGCCCGATTCAATAATACGAAGTGTGAAGTTAACTCGATCATTTTTTGCAGACATAATATTTGGCCTCGACTTCAAAATTCTTAAACATAAGTCGATATCCCAGCCTTTTGAACCTCTACCATTGCATGCCATAGCGAGTAAATCAGAAGAAACTTTTTTGTTTCCTGCAGTGGTTTGTGAAGAAAGGAGGATGAGAGACAATGTGAAGAGAGGGAAAATTTTGCTTAAAGAAGACATTGTAATGTTGCAAGAGAAAACCAAAATGATTTGTCGTTTTATACAAGTTTTTCTCTTCTGGTAGAACCGTCTGAATTCTTGCAAGAGAATGCATTAATAGTAGACTATTAGTATTTCCTTTCGAGTTCCTACAATTTGGTTCAACATTAAATGATTTTTACTTTTCTTCTGCCTCTTCATTTTTTGAATCTTTAAGTTGTTCTCACATTGGGAGAAAAACCTCTCACATGGGGAGAAAGACCGTCGTCCCTAGTGTTTTAACCGTTGGATGATAGTCCTCGTTAAAATAGGATCTTAAAAATAACATTAATCAGATTAGTTGAATCATAACTTGAATTATGTTAAAGTCACTACTTTTTTTTGGTTAGCCAAAAAACATATTTGTTTTGCTTACCCAACACACTCTATTCTTTTTTTGTTACAAAAAAATCATCTTAAAACATCTGAAGAGAGAATATGAATGAATCGACTCATTCAAAGAGAGGTCTGAAAGAATATGATATTTAGGACTATGTGCGGGGCGAAGGTAAGCAAAAGAATTTATGAAAAAATTTTAAAAGGGTGGCCTTTCCTTGGAGCCTTATAAAGCCTATTGACCATCCCTAAAATTATAATTTTTAGTACTCCTACAAAAAAAACACCTTAACTATCAAATCTTCCCCTCTCCTGCCACTGAGCTGCGGCAGACCCCTTCCTCCCCCCCCCCCCCCCCCCCACCCCATGGTATCGTTATTTTGTTGTATTTTATTGAAGTTATGTTGTTGATTTTGCTATATCATCGCATTGGATATATTTATACACGCAAATCTCCCCCCAAAAACTAAATTATACATAAATATACATAGATAAATGCGTAACAATGAGAGAAATACAAAAATATAAACAACAAAAATAAAAGTTCATATAAACATCCTTAATACTAAAGAAATCTAAAAATTTATATAGATTTATTCACTCGCATATGTGCTATACAAATTTATACAATTTATACACGTGTATAAATTTGTATAAAATTGTATAAACTTGCAGCGGGCTGCTATCTGGGGGAAAAGGGTGACATTTCAGGTAAAATTCACAAATAGGGGTTGTTTTTTATAATTTACGTTTGTTGCTTGTCTTTTAGTGTAAAGTTATAGAGATTTTTACATGGAGAGACACCCAACTCCATGAAAATTACCAAAAAGGCCCCTATTTCACTACTTTACCCGGCCTATAACCCTCCTCCCTTTTAATTTTCTCTTGCACTCATAACACCTCCTTATTTAAAGAAACAAAAAATCGTAGCCCCCATTTTTCCTCTCTTCTCCTTCCCTCCTCCCACTACAGTCACCACCTCCCCACCCTTCCACCACTGTCTCACCTTCATCCCCTCTCCTCCAAGCCACCGTCATCGCCACTATCACTATTATACGATGTCGTCGCCGCCATTTCTTCTTCTTCCCTTTTTTTTTTTTTTTGAATAACAATGCTGATTTTCCATTGTATATTCCGGTCAAAACTCCGATGAGAGTTTCTTCATCATATTTCTTCTTTTTTCATAAAAATCCGGTAAGATCTACTAGTTTTTTGTTAAAACTTTTTTCTAATATTTAGATCGAGTATTTTTCTTGTAGAAAATTGTATAAATTTTGTATATCTGTTAAGCTTTTGTGTATAAGATGTCCAAAGTACTGTATAAAATTAATTTTGCAAGTTTATACAATTTTATATATTTTTATATAAGTTTATACACTTCTCTAAATGTATATATATATATATATATATATATATATATATATATATATATATATATATATATACAACGAATAAACATCTTTCTATACACTTCTATAAATTTATATAAAGCCGTATAAATCTGTATATACGTGTATGAACAATGAATAAACTTGTATAAATTCAGATTTGGCACTATTTATGGATGTTTGTATAAAGTTTATATTTTTGTGTGTATATTATTGTATTTTCTTCTTGCATACACATTTTTTCTATATTTATATGTATAATTTATTATTTTTTGATGTATTTGTGTATATAAAATTATCAAAAAATAATTATTTAAACAAAACCAGCAATAATAAAGCTCAGTAACATAAAATTAAAAATTCCGATGAGATCCGCGATTTTTCAGTTTTCCGACCACCGGTCACCGCCGGCGTTAGGGTGACCGGCAGCAGGCCAGTGGCCATGGAAGAGGGAAGAGTGGCACCTAGGATTTTTTATTTTGAGGGAGAGTTCAAAGAGGGGTACTATGTTATGTAATTTTTAAAATAAGGGAAGTGTTATGCCACATAAAATAAAAAATATAGCCCCTCATTTGTAAATTTTCTCCATTGAGGTACTATTTCTGAAAGAAACCGAAAGTATTTACCTAAACTAGGAGCCCATAAAAATGTTAATCACAATTACCCTAAACTGTTGGGGTCATTGAGCTTGCAAATTGCTCCCCCATTCAAAAGACAAGTGAATAAGTACATGTTTGCAATTAAGGGTGAACATAAGACGGTTTGGTTCGGTTTTTTCATTTATCAAACCAAACCAATTATGTTGGTTTTTTAAATCTATAAATCAAATCAAACCTAATAAAGTCGATTTTTATGTCTCGATTTTTTCGGGCTATTCAGTTTTTTCGGTTTCTTTTATACGCAACAACTGTACAGTGCTTTCTCAAGCAAATAACACAATAAAAAATATTTAGTTGTAAAAATATTACTAATATAATAAATAACTATCTGTATACGCGAAATATTCCAATTTGACACATATATTTAATTAAACATATAGTATTAGCGCAAGGATAATATATATTGACTATAGTACTATATGTACACATAATTTTACTCAGTGTGTTATGGTATTTGAATGATTCTTTGAAGATGATTGGTGAGTTATTGACTAGATCTCTCTTTGAACATATATTGAAGGAGGTTTTATTAAAACTATGAAAGTGGCATTTTCTAAAAATACAAAGTAATATGGTATTAAATTTTAAAAAATGATATTAGTGAGAACCTTTCAAAATGTTGGGTACATAAATGAAAGAATAAAAGGTGATGTTTTATATTAATTTCTCTATTTTTTATGCATAAAAAAAATTAATATAATATATATGTGATGTCGGTTTGGATTGGTGTCGGTTCGGTTTTTTCTTTATTAACACCAAACCAAACCTAATATGTCGGTTATCTTTTTCCGACACTAAACCAACTCAAACCAAACCATTAGTCAATTTTTTTCTTTGTTTGGTTTGATTTGTCTGTTTGGTTCGGTTCGACGGTTCAATTTGTACACCCCTATTTGCAATGGTTCGAAAATCTCTGACGCTTTCGACTTAAAAGTCCTACACGGTGTGAATTTGACCAATGAGTTTGGTAATTGATTAAACCCAAAAAAGAAAGGAAGCTTGTAGCATAATAAATCCAGTGCCATTATAATATAGAACTAACAAATATGTAGGAAATTATCTTCTACTACTATGAAATAAAAGTAAGAACAAAATTCTGATAACCATAAATCCAAATATATAGTTCAAAATCATGATGGTGGAGGGCTATTTGTCTCGAGATCGTCCACAATATTCCATGCTGACTGACTAAAGTATGTCACATATTTCATCCCAGTTGAAATCATTGGTTCCTTAATCTTATTATCAGACAGAAAAGATCCACAACGGTCAACTTGCTCAACAACCATAAGAAGATCATAGTCTGCTGTCATGAGATCCACTGTAATCTCACTATATGCACTTCGAAAAGACCCAGTCCCTTGTTGAAAGGAAGTAACACACCCTTCTAGTGCTAATTTCAACCCACGATCTATTTTGGTATTATTGAGCCTTTGATTTATATAAGTTTGTGTATTTGTTGCATTCTCTATTCCCGATTCAATGATACGAAGTACAAGGCTCATTCGATCAGTTGCGGACAAAATTTTTGGTCTTGACTTCAAAATTCTTAGACATAAGTGCGAATCCCAACCGTTGTAATCCCTAGTATTAGTGCATGCTTTAACGAGTATATCTGAAGAAACTTTATGAGTTTCTGCTGCAGTGGTTTGTAAAGAGAGAAGGGTGAGAGACCAAAAGAAGAATAACGTGACAATAAGAGGAAAATCGTGTAAAGAAGCCATTGTATTGTGCAAGAGAAGGGAAAAACGAGTTGCTTTATAGTAAAACTATTTCCTTTCCTGGATATTTTGAATTATACTCCATTAATTGTAGATTATTTCCTTTCCTTAATTCTTGGTTCAACTAAAACGAGTCTTGCCGACTTTCAACTCAATTACAAAAACATCCCATATCAATATGATGACCATATATAATACGAAAAGCGGAATCCTCCTCTTACAGCTGCCGCCTGCCTAGGGTTGCACATTTAGCCGAGGAGAAAGTTATTGCTACTAGGTGTTTGTAATAAACTATTCTTATTATGATTAAGTAATTTAATGAGATAAAAATAAGTGTTAATTAATTTTAATTAACTGAAAAATATATATGTGCAAACATATGACATATATTAATTTGGTGTAAACATCTCGTACGAGTAATTAGATTAAGCGTGCGGATGAAAGTGGTCTTGTTCACTATATTGACTACATTAGTTTTCAATATCTGTGAACACAAAAGTCAATACTAGCCAGATTTTCAAGTTATGAAGAGCCACTCTATAAAATCTAATTTCTCAAATAGGAATGCAAAGCAAGAAAGATTATGAATCGTTAATCTCATAGTGGTAAAAATCTCTTTGATAGATCACGCAATATAAAAAGTGTTAGAATAGGACTTGTATTTTATACTTGTAATATTTATTGTGCATTAGGGAGTTGTACAGTATGCTAATAAGCTTGTACAGAGGACAACTTATAAATATAAACTTCCATAATTATATCATGGTATCGAGCAAGCAGCGATCTTGATCTGCTCCGTTGCCTTCTCTTCCGCAGACCATCTCCTCTACCGTTCCTTTGATTCTCCAGCAACTTTGGCTCTTGTTTAAATTAATTAATTCGCCGGTATTCTCCTTCTCCGGTTCAAAACTTCTTCTTTTCTGTCTTCTTTCTCTTGGGAATTGGTTTCTGCAATGTAGTTATCTTCTCCGGTGTTAACTTTTCTACCGTTGTTAAATTCTATCAAGTCAACAAGGCAATTAGGCGTCCTTTTTTTTCTGGTTGCATCAAGAATTAGTATTGTGTGCTACTGTTCAACTTATTCCATCTTCTTATTAGAATTGTTTATCATAATTTAGATTACGACCTACTGCTGCGCTGTCATTGATATTTCCTTCTTTGTTCATATCAAGGACTTGCTACATGAAATTCTACATCAAACCAAACTATTTAAAATGGACTCACTTGCTTCAACCAGTATTTGAGATGTATGATATTTTTGGTCACATTGATGGTTCTGATTTGGCAACGTCAAAATTTTTGTCTCATCCAACTTCTCCTGAGAACTCTTTTGTTGTTAAGAAAGTTAGCCCTGAGTATCTCATTCAAGCAACTATTCATTTTGATCTTATTCCATTGTTTTATGATTGTTCTACTGCTGCTGCTGATGCTTAGGATAGGCTTAAAACATATACTTTGTTCATCAGTCCATTGCTAGTAAGGTGCAATATAAACATAGCCTTCAGACATTTGAAAAGAGTAATTTGTCTATTGATTCATACATTTGCAAAGTTACGCGAGTTTACTGATTGTCTTCATTCTATTGGTCGTGGTGTGGATGACAGTAATTAGTTCATTGTGCTTTGAATGGTCTTCCTATATCTTATGACTCGCTTATTGTTATAGTGTCTAATATACGCCTCCTCACACCTTTTCAGAGGTTTAGACTATATTGATTACCTACGAGGTACGTACCTTGCCTTCAAATGACCATGTCTCTTCTCCTTTGCTTACTGCCTTATTGGCTGGTCCATCTTATTGAATAGACTGTTAGTAATACATTGGACTGTTAGTAATACATTGGTTAGTTAGTGCAATTAGAGTGGTTAGTTAACAGTCAACCATAGTTAGTAGTTAGTTATGGTTAGTTAGTGGATAGATGGTAGTTATAACTAACTTATCCTAGCTTAACTATGAAGCTAACATTGTGTATATATTAGGATTCAATGATTGTAATTGATACAATGAATCAGTTTTTTCTCCACACTTTCTCTCTCTATGCTCTACACACATCTTAGCTCATCTTAGCTCGATTCTGTTTCTTTCTCTACATTGTTGCTGTGAGCTTGGATACATGCTAATGGTGTGATCGTGTCCTAAATTTGACATGGTATCAGAGCTAATCGAAGCCTGATTCTACAACAGCTTCCGCGACTTTTTTGGATTCGAATCACAGTTCATCTTCTTCTGAAATTGCCCTAATTTTCCCTTTTTCTGGAGAGTGTACTGATGGTAATTATGGATGCAACTCAGACAAACACTGTAGGTGCTAGCAGTGGTGCTGCAGCAGGAAATGGAGATCGTGACACCGGAGTTGTTGATCACAATCATCCATTGTACTTGTCTCCGGCTGATACCTCAGGTGTTGCACTAATGGGGATTCAATTGACAGGTACTGATAACTATGCATTGTGGAGTCGTTCTGTTAAAATTGCATTGCTAGGTCGTAGTAAAATAGGGTTCATAGATGGATCCTTCCTTAAGGAACACTACGAGGGAACCCTAGCTATGCAATGGGAGAAGTGTAATGCTATAGTCCTATCATGGATCATGAATGTAGTGTCTAAAGAACTTCTAACTGGGATAATATATGCATCTAATGCACGCAAGGTGTGGGATAATCTCAAAGAGAAATTTGACAAGATAAACATTGCTAGAACTTTCCAATTGCATTGAGAGATTAATCTCATAACACAGGGGACAGCACAAGTTTCACACTATTTCTCCAGGTTGAGTGATCTGTGGGATGAATATGATGCCTTAGTGCCTCCTTCTACCTGTGACTGTGAAAGATCCAACTCTTTTGTGGATCATATCTCTCAGCAACGCTTGTTTCAATTCCTAATGGGATTGAATGACTCTTACTCTAGAGCTAGAAGTCAGATCCTCATGATGCAGCCAGTTCTCACTCTGAACCAGGCATATGCCCTAATTGTACAAGAAGAAAGCCAAAGGAGTATGACTAATGCAATGCAGGCTTTGGAAGTAACTGAACATGTTGCTTTGCTGGGAAATAAACCAGACTCATCAGCATATAGATTGAGTGAATCTTATGGGAACAGGAGTGGTTACCCTACTGACAAAGTCTCTAGTGAGTCTGGAATTAATAGGGGAAGTTCTTCCTATAAGACCAAGAATCAATATTACTGTGACTTTTGCCAAAAGAAGGGGCACACTAGGGGTTATTGTAACAAACTCAAGGCATACCAAAAGAAAACTGGCTTTGGATCTGGTGGATCATATCAACACCCTACTAGAAGCTACAATAACACACCTCAGGCTAACTATGTCACAGAAGCTGGGACAATTCCTCCTATGAAGATGCAACTGCCACCTCAGTATCCACATGGGAACATACACTATGGACAATCTTCTATGCACCCTCCTCAAGGTCCACCTTCCTACTCTACACATGCACCTGTTGGAGCTCCCAGCTTTACACCAGAACAGTACCAACAAATCATGAAGCTGATAAGCCCAGGGAAGGACATGGACAATGTGCCAACCTCCCACACTGCTGCATCAGGTATCCTTGTCTCTCTTTTGTCTAGAATGGAACACAACACCTGGATTGTGGACACAGGGGCCTCCAATCACATGGCCTCCAAACTTGAGTTGTTGCATAATGTATATCCATTAGAAAGTAGGGGCACAGTTCAATTACCAAATGGAGAAGGCTCTTCTATTACCCACATTGGTTCAGCTAGGATCTTTAAGGACACACAGATAAGTGGTGTTCTACATGTTCCAGGGTTCAAGTACAACTTATTATCTGTGTCACAATTAATCAGACAATTGCATTGCTTAGTTATTTTTACCCCTACTGGATGTATTTTTCAGGATCCCTGCAATGGGAGGGTCCTGGGGACTGGTAAGTTGGAGAATGGTCTATATCTCCTTAATAAAGAAGAGCTGCAGAGACATATGACAGTGGATAATGCAGTAGTTGCAAATGCTTCAATAAAACAGGATGTATGGCACCAAAGGCTTGGACACATACCCATAGCAGCTATGAAGAGGATTGATAGTCTTCAGAATGTCAGCATTAAGTCAGATACTTTTTGTCCTGTTTGTCCATTAGCAAGACAGAGTAGAGCCCCTTTTCCCATTAGCACTACAAGATCTAAAGCCTTGTTTCAGTTAATGCATGCTGATGTATGGGGACCATACAGGGTGCCCACTTACAATGGAAACAAATTTTTTCTTACTGTAGTTGATGACTATTCTAGACTCACTTGGTTGTTTTTGATGAATGCTAAATCTGAAACCTATTACATTCTGAAGAATTTTGTGACCATGATCAAGACTCAATTTAACTCAACCATTAAGATACTCAGAACTGATAATGGTTCAGAATTCTTCAATTCTGATATGAGTACCCTCCTCACTGATAATGGAATTGTACACCAGAGTTCTTGTGTATACACTCCACAACAGAATGGGGTTGTGGAGAGAAAGCACAGACACATACCGGAGGTAGCAAGGGCTCTGAGGTTTCAGGCAGGGATTCCTCTCAGATTTTGGGGGGAATGTGTTTTAACAGTAGTACACATCATTAATAGGTTGCCATCCACAGTTTTAGGGGGCAGATCACCTCATGAGATGTTTTTTAAAACAGCTCCATCTCTAGATCACCTTAGAGTCTTTGGTTGCTTGGCCTATGCTGCAGATGTTCAGCATCATAATAAGTTTTCAGCTAGGGGCTTCCCTACAGTTTTCTTAGGCTATGCCACTACACAAAAGGGTTACAGACTATATGATCTGCACTCTAGGAAGTTTATCACCAGCAGGGATATGATATTTTAGGAGGGCATTTTTCCCTTCAAACAGCTGAAAGTGAGCAGTGATCCCATGTTCCCAATACTGGAACCACTTACCATCTGTGACCAAAGCCCTACTGATACCTTGGTAGAGTCTGCACCAGTTCTCTCACCTGATGTAGACTTGACCAGCATGACTCCTGATCATGATCATGCTATAGCTGATGCCTTTGACTTCTTTGAGGGTCAAGTAGATGACTTGACAAACACTGGCAGTGCTGCCTCTTCCTCTCAGCCTCTCACAATCCCTGATTCAACTCCTTCTACTTCCACTGACACCACTATTAGGCCTAAGAGAGCTGCAGGTCCTCCTAAGTGGCTCCAGGACTATATTACTGCTCCAAAGGCACACACTACCTGTGCCTATCCTATTTCAGCATACTGTGCTTATGACAATGTCTCAGCTGACTATGCCACTTGTTTACAAGCTCAGTCAGCAGCTGTTGAGCCCAAAAGTTTTCATGAAGCTTCTCAGGATCCTCAGTGGGTTGCTGCTATGCAACAAGAAATCCAAGCTCTGCAGGACAATCACACCTGGGACTTAGTCACTTTGCCTAAAGGTAAGCATGTCATTGGTTGCAAATGGGTGTTCAAGATAAAGTACAAATCTACTGGAGAGGTTGAAAGATATAAGGCCAGGCTGGTGGCCAAAGGCTACAGTCAGCAAGAGGGGCTAGATTACAGGGAAACATTATCCCCAGTAGCTAAAATGGTGACTGTCATGTCAGTTATTGTTGTAGCTGCTTCTCAGCATTGGCACATCTACCAAATGGATGTGTACAATGCTTTTCTACAGGGAGATCTCTATGAGGAGGTGTACATGCAGATTCCTCAGGGTTTTGGTTCCAAGGGGGAGCATTGCAACAAAGTCTGTAGGCTGAAAAAGTCCTTATATGGCCTTAAACAGGCCTCAAGACAGTGGAACCTAAAACTAGCTAAGGCACTACATGCACTAGGGTTCACACAATCACACTTTGATTACTCCCTTTTCACATTGAAGAAAGGGTCAGACATAGTAATCATTCTTGTATATGTGGATGATCTGCTAGTGACTGGCTCAAGTGAGCAGCTGATAGCAGAAGCAAGGTGCAGTCTGCAGAAGAAGTTTAAAATGAAGGACCTAGAAGAGTTGAAATTCTTCTTGGGTATTGAATTTGCAAGAAGAAAAGAGGGAATTCTCATGAATCAGAGGAAGTATGCCTTGGAACTGATTTCAGACTCAGGGCTAGGGGGAGCAAAACCTGCTTCTACACCTCTTGATTTCAATCAGAAGTTGACCTCAGTGGCATATGATGAGTCCTTAAAGAGGCACAGAATAAAACAAGGTCTCAGTACCTCAGATTCAGCTCAGGTTGACAAACTCCTGGACAAGCCTGAGTCTTATCAGAGGCTGATAGGGAGGTTGCTATACCTCACTATGACCAGGCCTGATATAGCTTACACTGTACAAGTGTTGAGCCAATTCATGCATAGCCCTAAACAATCTCATATGGATGCTGCTATGAGGGTTGTGAGGTATGTGAAGGGTGCACCAGGCTTGGGATTGTTGATGAGAGCAGAGGCAGCAGACACTCTAAATGTATATTGTGACTCAGACTGGGCAGCTTGTCCTGAGACAAGGAGGTCTGTGACAGGCAATTTGGTAAACTTTGGGGATTCCTTGATCTCTTGGAAGTCAAAAAAGCAAGACACAGTGTCCAGAAGCTCTGCTGAAGCTGAGTATAGGAGCATGACTTCAGCAGTAGCTGGGGTCTGCTGGTTAACAGGGTTGATGAAGGAATTGGGAGTACTTGTAGGCAGCCTAGTGCTATGTATTGTGATAGCAAAGCAGCCATACAAATAGCTGCAAATCCAATCTTTTATGAGAGGACAAAGCATATAGACATCGATTGTCACTTTGTGAGGGAGAAGCTGCAAAAGGGATTGGTCTGCACATATCACATTGGGACCAAAGAACAATTGGCTGATTTGCTGACAAAAGGTTTGGGCAAGGCACAACATCACTATCTACTGAACAAGCTGGGAGTGAAGAATGTCTTCTCACCCTCCAGCTTGAGGGGGAGTATTGAATAGACTGTTAGTAATACATTGGACTGTTAGTAATACATTGGTTAGTTAGTGCAGTTAGAGTGGTTAGTTAACAGTCAACCATAGTTAGTAGTTAGTTATGGTTAGTTAGTTAGTGGATAGATGGCAGTTATAACTAACTTATTTTAGCTTAACTATGAAGCTAACATTGTGTATATATTAGGATTCAATGATTGTAATTGATACAATGAATCAGTTTTTCTCCACACTTTCTCTCTCTATGCTCTACACACATCTTAGCTCATCTTAGCTCGATCTGTTTCTTTCTCTGCATTGTTGCTGTGAGCTTGGATACATGCAAATGCTGTGATCGTGTCCTAAATTTGACACATCTTCTCCTGCTGCTCCATCTCCTTCAACTAGTTCATCTGATGGTCGTGGTAACTTTGGTTCTAATAAAAGATTTTACCATGGCCAATCTGGTCGTAGTCGCGGTCGTGGCTTTAGTAGGTGGCTTTAGTAGTCGAGGTCGTGGTTCTCCTTCCCAGCAGTCTTATGGTGGTCAATATCAGCATACTATTCGCCAGCGGTCCACCACTCCTAATTCATATGATAGAGATATTTTTTGTGCTTCCCCCGCTCAGCTTCCTCCTTTTGCAGTGCCGACCTCGACTACTGTCGTGGTTACTTGTCAGATTTGTAGTGTGATTGGTCATACAGTTATCTCGTGTCCACAGCACAATAATTACTCATATACTCCTAGTGCTGCTCAGGCACACTTGTCAGCCTTATCTCTTCATTCTCCAGCTGACAGGAATTAGTACCTGGATTCGGGTGCGACTTCACACATGTCTTTTGACTAAGGTAATCTTTTTGCTCCTACTCCTGCTTTCAATAATTCCATATTTGTTGGCAATGGTAAATCAGTTCCTGTCCATGCTACTGGTTCTTCCTTCTTGTCCACTCCCTCCGGTACCTTCTCATTACCTTGTGTCTTATGTGTTTCTCTTGTTCGTAAATATTTACTCGTTGTCCGTCAGTTTACCAAGGATATTACTTGTTCTATTAATTTTTTCTCTTGAGGTTTTATTGTGAAGGATTTGTAGACGGGGAAAATTCTCCATACATGCCACAATGACGGGCCTCTCTGTCCATTTTTTTCAACCAGGATCTTGCTTATCTTCTCCTCCTCTTGCATCTGTTTGGCATGCTCGTGTTGGTCATCCAGGGTCTGCAGTCCTCGCGTCACTTAAATCTAGGAATTTATTTCTTTTAATAAAAACAGACCTTGGGTCATTGTTTTGTAATTCTTGTTTGACTTCTAACCATTCTAATTAACCATTTTCCATTAGTAATTCTTCCTCAACTTGTGTATTAGAATTGATTCATTCAGATGTATGGATGTCACGTAGTCCCTCTGTTACTGGCTTTCAGTTATATGTTATTTTTATTGATGAGTTTTCTAAGTATTTGTGGTTTCATCCTTTACGTAGTAAAAGTGGTGTTTTTCAATGCTTTTGTACATTCAAAGCTCTGATGGAAAAATAATTTTCTATTCCTATTAAATGTCTCCGTTCCGATGGTGGGGTGAATTTACTAGTGCTTAATTCCAGACATTCCTTGCCTCTCATGGTATTATTTTCCAGCATTCTTGCCCTCACATGCCACAAAATGGTGTCGCTGATCGCAAGCATCGCCACTTGGTGATGTTACTCGCATTCTTCTTTATCATGCTAAAAACCCATTGAATCTTTGGGTTGAGGCATTCCATACATCAATATACTTAATAAATCGTCTACCTACTCTTTTACGGCATGATTTTTCCTCTTTCTGTCTTCTTTTTAGGTTCGATCCTGACAACTCTATTTTACGTCCATTATGCTGCCTTTGTTATCCTAACTTGCGCCCCTATCATAATCACAAACTTGATAGTCTCTTTTTTCCTTGCATCTTTATTGGCTACAGTGCTAATAAAAAAGGATATCGATGCCTTCGTCTTGATAAACAACGTGTTTATACAATTTGCTCTATTCGCTTTGTTGAATATTGCTTCTGTATATCACTCCTCATCTTCTTCCTTTCTTAATTTTTCTTCCCCTTCTTGTTCTACTCCCTTTGCCACAATCTTCTCGAGTTGTTACACCTATGACGGTGTCTTTTAATGCTCCCTCTCCTATTGTTCTCGCTCCTACGTCTGTGTCGCCGGCCTTGCTTGGCCATTTTTCTATTGCTACTCCGAGCTCTCCATCATTACCTCAGTCTAGTCCCTCTTTACCTATCTCTTCATCTATTGATCATTATTCCTTCACCATTGCACCTCCATCTCACCCTATGGTTACTCGGTCACAAGTAGGTGTGTTCAAACCCAATCTGAAGTTTGGTTTACTTGCTCAGTTACTCTCTAATTTGCATGTTGAGCCTTTATGTTATAGTTCTGCTTTAAAGGATCCCCACTGGTGTGTTGCTATGGCTGATGAGTTTATTGCTCTTCTTGTCAACCATACATGGTCTCTTGTTCCTCACCCTCCAAATGTTAATGTGGTCAGTTGTAAATGGTTGGATCATGTTAAGCAGAAATCTGATGGCTCACTTGATTAATGTAAGGATTAGTTGGTAGCCAAGGGTTATACTCAGACCTATGGTGTGGACTATGGTGAGATATTTAGTTTAGTGACTCGTCCCGCTACAATTAGATTGGTACTTTATATTGCATTGTCTCGTGGATGGCATATTCTTCAGTTTGATGTTAAAAATGCTTTTCGTAATGGTTGGTTGACTGAAACTGTTCATATGGAGCAACCATGGGGTTTTCAGGATACTCACTATCCTCATCATGTTTGTCAGCTTCATAAGGCCTTATATGGCCTTAAGCACTATTTTGGCCATTTTCTTATATCTCATGGATTTCATAATAGCCGAGTTAATAGCTCATTGTTTCTTTATAGATCAGGAGATCGATATCTTTTTCTTCTTATCTATGTTGATAATATTATCCTTACTGGTTCTCATACTTCTTTACTATCATGATTTTCTAACCTGCTACATGTTGAATTTTCTATTAATGATCTTGATAATCTCCATTTTTTTCTTGGAGTGTGTTTCTCGCACTTCCGCAAGTCTTCATCTTTTAGAGGCTAAGTATGCTCCGGATATTCTTGATCAGTCCGGTCTTATTGATTGCAAGGTTTTTTCAACTCCAACTTCCTCCTCTACTTCTTTGGACTCCTAAGATTCATCTACAGTTGATAGCTCCCATTATCGCATTTTATTGGTGCTTTGCAATATCTCACGTTAACTCGTCTAAATAATCCTTATGCAGTTAACAATGCTTGTTAGTAACTTCAGTCTCCTTAGCCTTATCATATTTCAGCAGTCAAACACATTTTACAGTATGTTGCTGGTACTTTACATCGCGGTCTCTTGCTTCGCCCTTCAAAGGGTATCTCTTTAACTGCTTACTCTGATGTTGATTGGGCCGATTGTCTAGACACACGGCGCTTTACTTTTGGTTCTCTCATATTTTTTAGTAATAATCTTATTTTTTGGTCCTTCAAAAAGCAACATATTGTCTCTCATTCTAGCACTGACGCAGAGTACCGCACTATGGCACATACGGTTGTTCATATTCTTTGGGTTCAACATTTATTACATGATCTTTCACATTTATCTTCCGGAACTTCCACTTGTTTATTGTGACAATATTAGTGTGTTGTACTTTAGTGTAAATCCTATATACCATTCACGCACAAAGCATTTAACAGTAGACTTTCCTTTTGTCTGTGAACAGGTTGCTTCCGATTCTATATTGGTACGATATTTACCTATTGATCAGCAGCTGGCAGACATCCTTACTAAAAGTCTAGTGATCACACCCAAATACGCCCTATAAAAGGGACTAAGCGGTCGCAACAAATATAGCTCCATACTTAAAGTCCCGAGGTCGAATCCCACAAAGAACACTCGAAATCTAGTTGATAATCAAACTAACTTATCTAACCAATTAACTTCGAGGTTTTGTATTTGTATAATGGTTTCAGTGTAACAAAAGTAAATAGCAAAGTATTAAGAAATAAATTAATCAAGGATTTAGAAGCCTAGGATTGATCTACCCAACTCCCACCTATATGTTAGAATAATATTTTAACAAATTCAACTTCGTTCTTCCTATTGAACACTTGCTCTAAACTCACAACTATTCACTCCCATGTAATAGTTGTAACTTTCAGTAACCAATTTCCCAATTAATTAATGAAGATACATAGGACTACAAGTATAGTTCACAATCAGGGTCAATGGTCACAAATCACCTTATTGACAACCTAAGTAATACCTTGGTTTTAGGTTGAAATATTGCTAAGTGTTTAACCCAAACCTATTAATAGGGGGGCCTTCCAATTAATAGAAATCACAACATAAACCCTTAGATAGGAAGAATTCACAAGTTTCATTCATAAAAATAAATATTCTTAACACATAGTAGTGGAGTGGTTCAATCAATCCTATAATGGGTGAATTAGCCACTCATATTTGTGATATTCATGTCAATGTAATTCATGAATAATTAAATTACAAAAAATAAGGAAGAATTTAGGAAAAACTCTGTTCTTGAAGTCTCCAAAGCTCTAGCCTCCTTTTTGCTTCTTTTCCCGTGTAAAATTCATAATGGACGAAAAAGAAGCTTTTATACCCTGTAGGAAACTAAGAAAAAGTACCAAAAAGCCCTTATTTTTTGGCCCCCACAGGATTGTGCTTCGCGCGGCACCCGCGTGTCACGCGGACTAAATTTCTTCAGTTAATTCAGCTTGCGTATTTGGCCTAAATGCGCTGAAATTTTTTCTTCCAAGGCAAAGACTCTATTTCTTCCCGTGTCACTCGCGTGGCACACGAATCACTTGAAATCTTTAATATCTTTACTTTTAACTCCAAAACTTGCACTTTCTTGCTCAATTCACCATGTTCAATTCCTACAACATAAAATACACCAAATAAGAGCAATTCTGTTCAAAATACCAATAAATATCACAAGTCGAAGCATGAACACGAGGCGAAAGTATAAACATTATTGCAATATCTAGCCTCGTATCAATACCCCACACTTAAATCTTTGCTCGTCCTCGAGCAATTTATACTTAGAACTCAAGACGCACCAAAATAACCCACAAGGGATGACTTGGGTTTATACAGACACTTAACAAGTTGTATATGCACTAATCATATCTTATTCGCACAAAATCCACGCCAAGAATATTTAAAAACAATTAAGTGCACCAAGTCAACCTTCCAATCCTACATCCACTATAGACTCACTCAATAAGTCATGCAAGTACTCACTCTATTCAAGAGCCTAATAAAAGAGCTCGCTTCTCGTAAACCATGTGCCCTCACAATCAAATAAAAAAAATTAGAGAAGGAATTCACTCAAGAGAAAGATCATGAACAAAAAGTTCACATATAGATGAAGCACTCACTCTCAGAAAAGAACTCACATGCAACACAAGACATACCATAAGCTTGCCCTTAGTGTAGAACTCGACTAATGTCCATCTTCTCGGCTAAGATGAATTAGGACTTTTTTAGGTTGTAATGTGGGCAATGGGACGGTAGGATATATTTGGGTAATAGTGACTAACCATCCCAAGCAATTTAATACACCACAATTATTTCAAATATTTTTCCTCCCAAGCAATCTTTCTTTAACCAGCACAGAGTCAACTTTCACCAACTTTTTTCTTTAAGAAAAGGTAGGAGCTAATAATAGGGACTACGTTTTGTTTTCTTCCATCTTTCAAATATTTTTTTTCTCAATACATTCTTCAATTATTGCACAATACTCTAAGCTTTCTCTTTTTTTTCCTTAGTAAATCCCTCCAATAGCATCCTCCTACGCACCTTTTGTCTTCCTCCAACAAACATAAATTTCCTACTTCATTAACTAGCCTTTTAGGCTCATAACACCACAAGTAAAACTCACAGATATTTAGCACAAGAAATAGGAATCCCAATGGCCATCAAAGAAAAAGCTACAGGCTCAAAAGGGTTAGCTAATGTCAAATTTCACTGGTAAACACCTAACTCTGATGCTTCAAATAAATTGGCTATGAAAGGAAAGCCTATATCACTTCCTAGCCGAGCAAACTTCTCATTTGTTTTGCACACACACCCGGCAAGTTCTAGACATCAAGTATTAAACATGGAGAAAACAAAATCCCCACTCACACATGGCACATAAACTACTCAAAACGACTCAATTCCCGCTCTCAAACAAAGCAAACACAAGCAAACTCTCAAGCAAATTTAGAATCAACATCATGATCATAGGCTTCAAATAATGCACTCAACGTTTCTCAAAGGCAAGTGGATCATGGTAGAATATATGCATGAAGTTCACATACCCCAAATTAAATTTCTATATAAAACTAGTCAAATCATGGAGCCGAGACTCACCCATCCAATTGCTACACTCTAATCCTACAAAAAAAAAAATCTACCTATGTCCGGTTCAAACTACTTCCTTTGGAAAAGAACCGATGCACAAAGAAAAACCAAAATGAGATTATTAGCACAAATAGAAAGACTCTAACCCCACACTTAAAATCGGGCATTGCCCTCAATGCATTAAAAATAAAAATAAAAAAATTAAGGGTGATAGAGAAACTCCCTAGGGCTCTAAGCCCGAAAAACATATATGTGAGCTTCTTTAGGGCACGAGGTACTCAGACTTTCCTAATAGCAGGACTTCATCTTCAAGCATGATGGAATTGCAGACACCCAATACTTAGACTCCAAACCAGTTGAAACCGGCAAAACAAAGAAACTCACCAAGTAACATCCTTCAAAAAATGATATCTTTTAAAAAAAAAATTGATATTTTTTAAATCTTTTTTTTCCTTGTTTACAATAACTATCACGGGCTGCCTCCTGAGAAGTGCCTTATTTAATGTCGTGGCACGACATAATCAGCTCAACTCATGGCTCATCCAGGCTCGCATGTATACATACACGAATAATTCACATCATCACAATGTCCCTTCAGTATTTTGCCAATGTCAACAACTATTTCTTCATCATACAACTTTAAGGTCATCTTCCCCTTATCAACATCAATCACTGCTATACTAATAGCCAAGAATGGACGACCTAAGATAATTGGAACATTTTTATCAACGAGGCAGTCAAGAACCACAAAATCTACTGGAAACATGAAACTACCCACATGCACAAGTACATCCTCTACTATTCCAATAGGGTGTTTTTGTCTTCTATCTGCCAGCTGGATTCGCATTGAAGTCTCTCTCATTCCAGTCAAACCCAACTTATTGTACAGTTCCAACGGCATCAGATTAATGCTTGCACCAGAATCACATAGGGCCTTACCAATTGTAAGATCACCAATAGAGCACGGTACTGTAAAACTACCAGGATCTTGCTTTTTTTTAGCTACAGGCTTTGTAATGACAACACTACACACCTTATTCAACTGGACCATCTCTACCTCATTAAAGTCAACCTTCTTAGACAGAAGATCTTTTAATAATTTTGCATATCCTGGAACCTCTCGCATAACCTCCATGAAAGAGATAGTAAGCTTTAATTTTTTCAACAAATAAAAAAGCTTATTAAACTTCAAACCTTTTTGTTGCTTTACATTCTTTGAGGAAAAAGAGGTAGTGGAGTTTTTTCCTTGGAGTTCTGCTCCCTTGACACTTTCTCTTGTTAAACCACCCTCTCGGCTTCTATATCAGTTTCTCTGGCAATTATCTTCTCAGTACCGGAGACAGGTTTTGGATTAGTCTATTTCTCAGTGTGATCGTTGCCAGCCAGTTTGGCAGAGTCATCAACAAGCTCAATATTTAACATAGTGGGTAGTGCACTTTTAGCTAATTCTTACTCCTTGTCCAAGTCTCTACCATTCCTCAAAGTGACTGCCATCAATTGATAAGGATTTGGATCCTTATGATTCACCACAGTGTCGCCCGGCAAAGCACATTGAGGTCTATTATGTAGAGCTAGGGATAGTTGTCCCAACTTGGTCTCTATTCCCTTAATGGCAATGTCATGGGCTGTTACTTGATCTTGCAACTTCTTGTGTATTCCCATCATAGACTGCACCATGCTCTTAATATCAGCTATGTCATTAGCTTGTTGCGTAGGTAATACCATTTGCTGCTGGTAATTGTAAGCTGCTTGTCTCTAGTAAGGAACTGGCTGACCCTGCTGTCTAGTAGTGTTGTGTTGAGCTGGCTGCTGCGCCTGCCTAACTGGACCTTGCTGATTGTATTGCTGCCTCTGCCCATAATTCAAAAAATTCACATCTTCAGTATAACCCAATAGATCAGAGTCAGCAAAATTACCAGGATCGGGTGTGTCCACTTGGTTAACGGGTTTCGGCATCCTCTCGTTTAGTTGTTTCGACACAACATCAAGAGTATTCTGCTACTTTGACATCCGTTCTTCCATTGCATAAGTAGTACCGATATCTAAAGCACCCATACCTAGGCCAGTAGATGCATCTCTTCTAAGCCAGCCTGAGTTTTGAGACATCACATCAAGCAGGGCCTTCGCTTCAACAAATGTTTTACTAAAAAGTGCTCCTCCAGTTGCTGCATCCAAAGTGCCCTTAATTTGATCTCCCATGCCCATGTAGATCCTTTGCCCCAATATTTGGTCAGGAATACCATGATGAGGACACTTTCTCAAATAACATTTAAATCTCTCCTAAGATTCTGGCAAAGTCTCTAGCGGGCTCTGTCTGAACATAAGTATCTCATCAACTAGCCTGACAATCTTATTGGGTGGCAAGAACTTCTTCATAAATTTTATCACCAAATTATCCCACGACGTAATAGAATTAACTGGCAACGTGTCTAACCAATCACTGGCATCTTCCGTTAGCAAAAATGGGAACAACATCAATTTCACAACCTCTGCTGGCACTCGATCCTGTTTTGAGTTTCACAAACCCTTATGAAAATTTTCAAATACTTTTGAGGATCATCAGTAGTTCTACCTGCAAATAAACCAGCATTAGCAAGCAAAGCCACCATCGTCTGGGTGATGTAAAAATTTTCTGCCTCAAATATTGGGAACAAAATAGCAGACGCCAGATTCTCAACCACAGGTTGCACGAAAGCATTAAGAGCCAAATCTTGAGCCATCCTGAATTCTTGAGGATCTGGACTTTCAATTGTAAACACCAAAGAAACGAGACCAAGATGAAAAAAGTGAAGTTATAGAAAAATAAAATAGATATCTTAACAACTAAAAAACAATGTGTTCCCTGGCAACGGCGCCAAAATTTGATCACGCCCAGCTACGACCTATAAAAGGGACTAAGCGGTCGCAGTAAATATAACACGGTACTTAAAGTCCCGAGGTCGAATCCCACAGAAAACATTCAAAATCTAGTTACTAATCAAACTAACCTATCCAACCAATTAACTTCGAGGTTTTGTATTTGTATAATGGTTTCAGTGTAACAAAAGTAAATAGAAAAGTATTAAGAAATAATTTAATCAAGGATTTAGAAGCCTAGGATTGATTTACCCAACTCCCACCTATGTGTTAGAATAATGTTTTAACAAATTCAACTTGGTTCTTCCTATTGAACACTTGCTCCAAATTCATAACTATTAACTCCCATCTAATAGTTGTAACTTTCAGTAACCAATTTCCCAATTAATTAATGAAGATACATAGGACTACAAGTATAGTTCACAATCAGGGTCAATGGTCACAAATCACCGAATTGACAACCTAAGTAATAGCTTGATTTTAGGTTGAAATATTGCTAAGTGTTTAACCCAAACCTATGAATCTATCCCTAGACACACAAGAATAATGGGAGCAATCAATTGGGGACCCTTCCAATCAATAACAATCACAACATAAACACTTAGATAGGAAGAATTCACAAGTTTCATTCATAAAAATAAATATTCATAACACATAGTAGTGGAGCGGTTCAATCAATCCTATAATGGGTGAATTAGCCACTTATATTCATGATAATCATGTCAATGTAATTCATGAATAATTAAATTACAAAAAGTAAGGAAGAATTTAGGAAAAACTATGTTCTTGAAGTCTCCAAAGCTCTAGCCTCTTTTTTCTTCCTTTTCCCATGTAAAATTCATAATGGAGGCAAAAGAAGCTTTTACCTGTAGGAAACTAAGCAAAAGTACCAAAAAGCCCTTATTTTTCGCCCCACAGCTTTGTGCTTCGTGAGGCACCCGCGTGCCATGCAGACTAAATTTCTTCAGGCAATTCAGCTCACGTGGTGCTCGCGTATTTGGCCTAAATGCGCTGAAATTTTTTCTTCATTTCTAAGAAAAGACTCTATTTCTTCCTGTGTCACTCATGTGGCCGAATTACTTGAAATCTTTAATATCTTCACTTTTAACTCCAAAACTTGCACTTTCTTGCTCAGTTCACCATGTTCAATTTCAACAACATAAAATACACCAAATAAGAGAAGTTCCGTTCAAATACCAACAAATATCACAATTCGAAGCATGAACACGAGGCGAAAGTATAGAAATTATTGCAATATCTAGACTCGTATCATCTAGCTTCCTACAGGTTTAAACATCTTAGGGACAATCTCCACATGCATCCGTATGTCGATTGAGGGGGGCGTGTTAGAATAGGACTTGTACTTTATGCTTGTAATACTTATTGTGCATTAGGGATTTGTAAAATATGCTAATAAGCTTGTACATAGAACAAATTATAAATATAAAACACTAACCCTATTTAGGGTAACACAATTTTTTCATAATTCTATCAAAAAGTGATATTTAACTACGAATTGTTAACCCCATAGTGGTAAAAATCTCGTTGATAGATAATGCAGTGGGCTTTCTATCTTAATAATTTATCTACAACTAAAGTTAATAGCATAATTAAAGTTATAAAACTATTTTTTGTCAAAAAAATGTCACTAAATTTTTGATCGAGAATTATTTGAATAATGAATGGCGATGAGATTCCTCTGGCTGCTCCGATAACATGTTGAAATATGTGATCATCGCATCTAAAAACTTAAATGATTAGAGAGAGTATATTTTATTTATTTAATTTTATTTTCAACATGTAACAAAAATAAATAACTTAACTATGGATTAGTTGCACAAAAAATACGTCATGGAAAGCCGAACCTCATCACCATATTTTAGCAATTTTGAGAAGTTGAAAGCTTTATAGATTTGATGATTATAACTACACCACGGGGCAATGCTGAAACATGGTAGTCCTTTGGTGACTTAAAATAACCTTTGTAGATTTATGACTCCATCAGCTGAAGAAAATTAACTATAAATGATTCAAGTATGCCGTAGATATTCAAAAATAGATAACAAAATATTTTAAGTTTTGTAGTATACCAAAGAGAAAATTTGTAAAAATGGATAAAAACTCGAGTCGTAATTTGAAGGCACAGGTGTGACAAGAGTAAGTAATTATGATTAGTACTTATCAAAAAACAAAAAAGGCGATTAGAGAAGATGAATCGCCGGTAGCAGTAAGGAAGGGAAAAGGGCTAACTTTAAGATTTGATTATAGAAGATGAATTGTAGGTAGCAGTAAGGAGGAGAAAAAAAAGCCAACTTTAAGGTTGTATAGAAGGTAACAAGACCAATAACATTCTTGATGTTACATGAGAAAGATCTATGTATTCAAGAAAAAAAAGATTATACAAGTGATGCAATCCGGATTAGCACTTATGACGTTGGAGGATTCATGCTCGACATCAAGAGCTTGGAGTGCTTTAAGAGGGCCTGGAAAGCAAGATTCAATTAAAAAAGATGGCCAAAAGAGCAAAATGGAAAGTTGCAGGATTCTAAAATTTTGAGGATGCAGCGCTATCACGAGAAGCTGAACGCATTCGAGATAAAGTAACCAGAGCAATGGCGCGATCGTAAGAAACTCATAGCACGGTAGCGATGGACTCAGAACATTATTGGACGCGGTCACGAGGACATAGAGCGCGATTGCACTTAAGGTGTGGCAAGGCCAGATTCTAGAATTAGTTGTAGGGGCTTTTTGGTCTATTTCTTGTTGTAATTAGTAGCTACTATAAATAGCTTAATTGTAGAGTTTAGTCATTAGACAATGTTGAATTGTGAGAACTCTTTGAGAGATATTATGGCTAGACCATTGTTGCTTCCAAACTTCCATGAGCTTGCAAGAGGTATTCAATCTCTTGAGAGTTTATTTAGATTATGTGCCTCTTTTCATTGAAATCTAATGAGAGGTGTTGGTTTGAGTCCAACATTGCTTTCAAATTTATTGAATTTGGTGTCTATCTTCTATCTTTTAAATTCCTTATTTGTTCTTTCCATTCTTAGATTTTGTAATCATATTATTTGGTATCAGAGCTCGGGTTAGTTTTTATTTTTATAAACATTATTTAGGTTTTGATTTTCTATATCTGAAAATCACAGAGGAAAAAGTTAAAAAAAAAATATCTTCTTCAATTGGAGTTCACAATTTCAGGTCATTCTATTAGAAATATTTTGGAATTTTGTTCCTTGTGCTAAAACACTGATTATGAATCTGACCTTTGGGATTGAATTTGAAAATATGCCTTAGTTTTGAATGGTGAGGAAGAAAAATAAATGTTCTCCAAAGTTGGAGTACAAATCTCGTTTAGGATTTTGGATTTGAAAAGGCTGTTAGATTTTGGTCAAAATATAATATGAATTCATCGTTCATTTTAGCTTGAACTCGTGGAATTCAAGCAGTGTGTGTGTCAGTAAATTTTATAGAAGGATTGGAAACCACCATTGATGAACCTTTGAGAAAACTTCAAATCCAAAAATGGGTGTTGTGATTCGTTAAAGTTTGATGCAAATTTGAGTTATGGTTCTGATCCTAGTGTATTTGTGAAGCTTTGGTTAAAATATAACAAGTTTGGTGGCAATTTGTTGAAGGGTTTTGGATCTACAGCTGAGTTTAACGAAAACACCTTGAAGAACACTAAGAACAACTTCTAATATCTGGGTTTGAATTTGAGGCTTAGCGAACACGAAAATCATCTCGTCATTGCGAAGTTGATTTCTCTGTTGTGCATCACGAACGTGACAACAGCCACACGATAGCGAAGTATGAATTTTTGATATCCTTCGCAAAGGCGACCTGAAAATTCACGAACGCGCTGAGGAAATCTGTTGTAGGCTCAAGTTAATAGTAACCAGACTAAGCTTCCTGTAATGTTGTAGCTTGAATACTTTGTTGATCTGCTTGTCATAGATGCTGGTATAAATGAAAGAAAACGTGAAGACAAGTCACGTAGAAGACAATGAACAACAAACACTTGGATTGTGAATTGCAGAAATAGCCACCTGGTGCAATTGTTTTGACCCGACATTCACATTCGTCTTGAGAACTCATTGCTGCCCTATTTAGAAACAGCCAGTTGAAGTTATATTTGTATGGGCCTAAACTGATTTAGGATCACAAATCGAATTTGGGTTGCGAATACAAGCAAATCTTGGTATCAAAGTCGAGACAATACCAATAATAAACGAAAATGTAAGAGAATAGC
The DNA here is from genome assembly GCA_037355625.1 of Petunia x hybrida. Classification (NCBI taxonomy): domain Eukaryota; kingdom Viridiplantae; phylum Streptophyta; class Magnoliopsida; order Solanales; family Solanaceae; genus Petunia; species Petunia x hybrida. Next base: position 813,207 of record JBBBVM010000083.1, on the reverse strand, counting down.
GTAATTTCAATATATATCGATGAGTAATTTTGCCAGAGTTTTTGTTAGTATTTCTGAATGATTACATTATAAAATAAGAAGCTATTTATAGACTAATAATGATACAAGGCCATGATCTCACGTTGTCCACTAAGACCTGCATGCTCCCACTTATTAGATAGTGGAGCTAGTGGGCCGAAAAGGAAGGAGATTTGGTTGACTGCGAACGACTTTATCCACCAAAGTCGGGGCCATTGGCTTTGGGTAAATAGCTTTATCATGGATCGAGGTGACATCTCACCAAGGCAAACACCTCACTTTATTTCCTCGGTCATTGACTTTGATCTTCGACTTCGGCGCCCTAGGGCTTACCTCAGTTCGCAGCCTAACAACATATATTCGGTCACCCTCAAATCGTGTTACCGAGGCGCCACGTAGGCGAGTCAATTTTTACGTCATACAGATAGTCACCCCACTCCTCGGGAAATTACCGAAGTTACCGAGGAGTGGAATGAAATTCCACGGGAAGATGACGTGGCTCGATCTTATCCAAGCGTTTCAAAATTTTGTCAATGGTGCACGTCGTTTCAAGTCACTGTTCCTTGAAACGTGGCGACAGTTCATTGGTTGTCGAACGGTCACGCCGTTTTTCTTGCTTCTTTCAACGTTACAATGATGATCCATCGCAACTTGCCTTCCCAATAATCTATAAATACTTCCATTCTAAGTTTCTCTCATTACTTTCATTATCTACAAGCAACAGTACTGAGAAGAGAGAAAAACACTTATCTTCATTTTGATCTGCTTCATATTTCCAAGAAATTTTTACTCCCATAATTACTATCATGTCTGCGACTCACTCCACCCAAGATTCCTGTGACTCAGGTGAGGGCTTCACGCTTGGCCACTGCATTAGCTAGCAGCAATTTCATCCTCACCGTGCCGGCACTGCAAGTTATTGAGGCGGAGGGTGGTGGGGAAGCGACGTCAGTGGCTGGTGGCTCTAGGCAGCGCAAAGCGAGAGCTGGGCGCGATAGAGCTGAGGAGAGCGAAGATGTCAGTATGGAGAGAGAAGGTGACGTCATCAGGGATGACGCCATGATTGTGGCTGCTGCTGACACTGAAGGGGTCAGCCATAGGGATGATTGTGGTGAGGGCGATGACGCCGAGGACGAAGATGACGACGCTGATGCCATTACAGAAACTGGGGGCAAATTGCCTATTACCTAGGTTGGGCACAATGTCGAAGCTGGACCTTTGGGTCCTGAGAAAAAGCTTCCAAAGATTCCCCTCGAGCAGGAGCTCGAGCCTCACCAAATTATCCCCTCGCACTTCGATACTGGCAAGGACTTTAAATTGCAAAAGCAATCCGCCGACCAGCAAGAGCTAAATAGAAATGTACCGATAAAAACAACGTCGACTCGTCTTACCCAAGCTTCACGTGGAGAGAGTCCGAAAGGATTGCAATTTCGAGCCCGAGGTGAAGATAATTATCCCCGATCCAGCTAGCAGATGCTGAGATCACGTGGAAGGGTTGTCCTTCGCATATACTTATCCATTCACCATCGGGTTTACTCGCCCCGTTCATAGGGTGATTGATGAATTCTGCCGAGCATACAACTTATGCTTAGCTCAATTAGGCCCCGGTGTTTGGAGGGTCGTGCAATGCTTGGACTGGCTGAGTCAGAAAGCCGAGGTAGACTTTACTTTGCAACATCTTATTTCTCTTTACCATCCATAGTTTCACAAGGCTGGGGTCGTGGCCTTGAACAACCGTAGTAAGTATGCGCTTCTCCATAAGAGCGAGGATCATGGAGACCGAGGATAGTGTGATCGCTACATTCTCTTGGAGACTAGTGTCTTATCGACCGAACCTAATTTCCCAGAAAAATGGAATAGAACACGTAAGTGCTCCTTCGTTCCTAATTTTTTCTGGCAAACGTTCTTGTTCTCTAAGCTCAACCCATTCTTTTTTCCTTAGCCAACAAAGTTGTTGTCGTCCCTCCTGAGGGTTTGACTGAATGGGTCAAAGCCGTGACCGGAGCCCGTTCACGTCCCATTCGGTCATGGATGGAAATGGCTGCTGACTTCAATTGGCAATGTAAAAGGCATGGTAAGTTGTTTACAACCTTCTTTCTAGGATGATATCCGAAGCTTTTAATTTTGTCATTAATCCTTTCTTCCTCGATGTCAGGTTTTCCAAATCGTGCCCTTAACAAGAAGAAGGATAAAGAAAGGAAAAGGAAAAGGGAAGAAGAAAGGTGGAGAAGATACCGAGTCCAATGATGACTTGGCTTTGGTGGCAGGTCTTGCTGGTGACCTGAAGGAACATAAGGCTTCTAAGCCTTCAAAGTCCTCGAAGGGGTCCTCGGGCCAAGGATCCTCAAAAGGTAACATTGTCTTCACTTAATATACCTGCATTTACTTTCCTTCGTACTTGTGCTTATGTCTTCTTTACATCGTTTTTTGTGGTCATGAAAAGAAAGAGGGCGGTTCCCAAGAAACCCTCCTGCTCGGTGAACCCTCGCACCGACGCGACAACTTCCCATCGGCCCGAAGCAGTTGTTGAAATGCGCTGAAGGCTAATCGATGAGCCTAGCGACGAGAACGCCGAGGGCTTAGAGGCTCGAAGGGAGGTTGAAGTGGTTGACCTCGAGGATCTAGAGCATGACTCCGAGGCGGCTGTTGCCAAGGCCAAAGGAAAATCCAAAGTTGGGGAAGCCGGGGCTTCTGCTATTGAGAAATAAGCAGATGTCGGTGTTGTTAGGGCGCAATCTGAACCCGCGAGGCTTTCGACTTCGGCAGCGTCTTTGCGGAAGTTGGAAGTGTCAACTTCTTCAAACCTTCTGGAGAGCACCCGAAGCAATATATTGAGCCTTTTGCCCCTGCTTGGCTCAAAAGAGGATTCCATCGTGCAGTAATTTTCCCCGGTTCGGTTAGCTAACACTCTTGCTGCCAACGCGCTCAGTGTAAGTCTCGATGCCATCATCCTTATCTCTATCCTGGTGTATTTGCTTATGTTGATCCTTTACTAATTCCCGTTCAGGGTTTTGTTATGTCATTGAGGGCTATCGAGCTCGAAGCCACGAGGCATGAGGAAATTCAGCGCGTTGCCAGCACTTGGGATAAGCAAAGGGACAGCTTCAACGCCCAAATAGCTGGGTTGAAAGCCAAATTGAACAAGTCTCTCTCCGACTTGCGCGAGCCGAGGTTGCTACTGAGGCTAAGATTCAGGCCCTTAATGATGGCTTCCAAGATGAGTGTGCGAGGTTAGATGCCGAAGTTGCAAGGCTTAGTGCGGATTTGGCCCGACTAAGGATGAACTTACGAGCGAGACCAGCAGGCACCATGAGCAGCTGAAAGAGCGCACGCTTCAACTCCGAAGGTTGGAGGGTGAAAACTCTAAGATTCCATCTCTTGAGGCCGAAGTTAAATCACATCGGGAGGAAATCGCCGATCGCAAAGATAGGGCGAAGATCAAAGCCAAGAGAGCGAAGTTAGACAAGCGTTGGGCTGTTATCAATTCTCGGCTGAAGCTGCTTAAGCAATGCCGCGCCGGTGAGCTTAACTTGGAGGAAGAGATTGCCAAGGCTGAAGATAAGGCGGCCCAAGCTTAAGCCATTATTGATGATCTTCCTTCAAGTAAAGCTTCGGGCGATGAGGATGCCGAGAACAAAGAGGATGATGAATATAAAGATGATGAGGAAGCCGAGGAAGGGGCCGAGGAGGAGGGAGATGATGGGCCCGTGGCTTAGAGTTCCTGCTTTCACTTCTTGTTTTGTTTTTGTGTAGGCCTTTGGGCTTTTTGATGTATATCCTTTGGACCTTCGGGTCCTTTTTTATGTAAATAATTCACAGCCCTCGGGCGTTTTGTTAGCTTGAATAAGCTTGGAAGTTTTGACTGATGACGAAGGAACAGATCCAAGGACCTGTTCATGTTAGCTTGAATAAGCTTGGAAGTTTTGACTGATGACGAAGGAACAGATCTAAGGACCTGAACCTTTGGATCACTGCAGCTGAATAAATAATTATGCAAAATCAATTAAGCGGGAAAATTAATTATTATCCTATTGTCTAATGTTTATCTTAATAATTATGCAGGGTTGTACGTGATAAGAAAAGAATGCATAAGATTAGGATAATGCTTGAAGATAAGCTAGGAGTTCAATTAGGACTCAAACTCTTGGAGGCTTTTGAGTTCTAATTGCTCAAGACTCCTCAGATTTCAAAGCTATAAAAAGATTAGCATTTCAGCTGTTGAAGTTACGCACAAATACAGAGAGAAAAGAGCTATATCATTGTTGAGTCGAAATTGTATTTGTGTAGTCATTAAGCTACAGGGAACTAAGTGAAGAACCTGTTCCTTAGATTGAGTCTTGTCAAAGTTCAGTCTTAGTTTATTTGTGGTAGGGTATATCAAATTGTACTATTTGCTTTCATAGAAGCTCTGTAAGAGTACGTGTCATTCAAGTCTTATTACTTGGAGGAACTTCACTGATCGTGAAAGAGGTCACTAGAGGATTAGAGTTAGTCCTAGGTTAGTAAGAAGGTAGTCTTGTAACCAAGTGAGTCTTTTACATAGTGAAGTTGAAATCCTACTTGGAAGAGTAGGTCGTGGTTTTTTATCCCGAGTTCAAGGGGTTTTTCCACGCTAATATTGGGTGTTTATTTACTTACAGTTTGAATTCCGCACATAACATAGTAAAGAAATATATTTTAAGGAACTGGTCCTTAAAACAGTAAAGTAGTGTATCTTGAAAAATATCAATTGGTATCAGAGCGGGTTATCCTTGAAGAGGCTAACACCTTAGGATTAGAATGAGTGCACCACAAGGAAACACCGAGGGTCAGTCCACTGTTAGGCCACCATTGTTCAATGATGTTGCAGGTACGGAAATCTGGGATGCATTGCAGGTTAAAAGATCTAGAGGTACACTTCTCTTTGCTGAATATAAAAATTTTAAAATGAGAGAAGGAGAAATAATTTCTAAAATGTACACTAGGTTTAATGTTATTGCAACTGAACTTATCTCTCTTGGAAGAATCTTAACTGTAGAAGATAGAGTTGAAAAGATCTTGACTAGAGTACTTCCAAATTCTTGGAAAATTAAAGCATGCGCTATCATTGAAAGCAATGATCTTAGTACTCCCTCCTTAGATGAACTTATAGATAATATACGAACATATGAACTGAGGAAGAAAGTCAAGAACATAGGAGAATCAGTTAAAAATGAACCTAATTTAGCTTTATCTGCTGCTAACAATTTTGTTGATGATGAGAAGGAACTGGTCCTTATAGCCAGAAGTGTCCAAAGATTCCTGAATAAGAAGGGATCTAGTAGACAAGATAGATCTTCTAACATGAAACAGGGAGGAGAATGCTTCAAATATGGAGCATGGAGCAGTACATTAGCAAATGCCCAGTCATGGAAGAAGAATGGAGAAAAAAGTATGTTGAAAAGAGAAAGGCTAAGGAAAAGTTCCGAAAGAAGAGTGGAACTCCCAAAGCAATGGTTTCTGGCTGGAAAGATAATGAAGATAAGCAGTCTGATGATGATCTGGATGATGATCTTGCTCTAATGGCTCTTGAAGACTCAGATAATGAAGAAGATGCTGAGGTATTTGTTTCTAAACTTAGACAAGATGTGAAAAACATGCCTACAGAGAAATTAGTTAAGGTATTTCATACTGTGCTAGATGAGTTTAAATCTCTAAGGGATGGCAACAATCAACTGCATGATGAAATTAAAAGTTTAGGAACAGAATATAAAAAGGTAGTAATTAAAAATGACTATCTGAAAAGGAAAATTAGTATGCTAGAGGAACAGGTCCTCACACTTGAATCAACTGTTCAGGAACTAGAAAATGAAAAATCAAAAGTTAAAACAGTTAAAAATGGTAAAGGCATTGCTAATTCTCATCAGATCATTGTTAAAGAGAAATTGAAAGTGGCAGTTGATGAACTGTACAAGAAAAATGAAAAGACAAGAGCTTTGGAAGAAGACTTGATCAAAACCAAAGATGAATTGGACAAAATTGTTAAATGGAATAAATCCTCTAAAGCATTAGAATGGTTACATGAAAATCATAGTAGTAATAAGGAAGGGTATTGGGTTTATGAAATCTCAGTCATTGCCCAAATGGGATTCAAAGAGTAAGTATCTAACTCTTCCTGAAAATTGGTTATGCACACATTGTGGAAACACTGGTCACTTGAAAAGAAAATTTCAATCTTTTGAAAAAGCTACACAAAGGAACAGGTCCTACAAACCTGTCCAAAAATATGTGGCTAAGAAAAGTGTTCACACAAAGAAAGCATTGCCATTCTGGGCTAGGAAAGATTTAATTCACCCTTTTGTTAAAGGAAAGGGGCCCAAACTAGTTTGGGTTCCTAAAATTAACCCTTAGTTTTCGTTTTGCAGGCTGGAGTGAAAGTGAGGAGCCACAAAACGGTACATGAACAGTGGTTGCTCAAAGCACATGACAGGACACAAGGAACTGTTCCATTCACTCTCAGCTTTTCAAGGAGGAAGTGTTTCCTTCGGTAATAGTAAGAAAGGGGAAATTATTGGCATTGGAAAGGGAAATAGACATGGAAACATCTACAAGGTAGATTTGTTGACACTATCTGATGGAAGCATGAGCTGCTTAAGTGTTGTACAAAATGATCCCCTCCTATGGCACAAAAGACTTGGCCATGCTAGTCTTTCAAAATTGAACAAGCTTGTTTCCAAGGATTTGGTGATAGGACTCCCTAACATCAAATTCAAGGATGAAAAGGTGTGTAAAGCTTGTGCCAGGGGGAAGCAGGTAAAATCCTCCTTCAAACCAAAGAAACAGGTAAGTACTACCAAACCTTTGGAACTGGCCCATATGGATCTTTGTGGACAAATGGGAACAATGAGTCGTGGAGGTAAGAAGTATATTATGGTGTTGGTTGATGATTACTCTAGATTTACATGGACTATATTTCTTGCATCTAAAGAAGAAGCTTTTAATGCATTTTCAATTTTTGCTAAGAAAGCTCAAAGGACTCTAGATAGTCACATTGTTGCCATTAGGTCTGATCATGGAACTGAATTTGAAAATCATATGTTTTTCAATTTTTGTAATGAAAAAGGCATTAATCACAATTTTTCTTCACCAAGAACTCCACAACAAAATGGTGTAGTGGAAAGGAAAAATAGAACTCTAGAGGAAATGACAAGGACTATGCTAATATCTGGAAATCTTCCACAAAACTTTTTGGCTGAGGCCATCAATACTGCGTGCTACATAATAAATAGATGTATGACAAGGCCATTAATAGAAAAGACTCCATATGAGTTGCTTAAGGGAAGAAAACCAAATATCTCTCATCTTAGGGCTTTTGGTTGCGAATGTTTTATACACAACAATGGGAAAGATGCCTTAGGAAAATTTGATCCTATAAGTGATGAGGGAATCTTTTGTTGGTTATTCTTCAAACAGTAAATCTTATAGAGTTTTTAACAAGAAAACATTGAAAATTGAAGAAAGCATGCATATTAAATTTGATGAAAGTGACTGTCTCACTCAAGAACAGGTACAAGAAGATGAAATTGGAATGCTGAGGCATGGTGAACCTGGTCCTCAACAACTGCAGGCATTGGATGGGAATGCTGTGAGAAGTGAATTGCAAGGAACTGTTTCTCAGGATAGAACTGAGAAAAGTAGCACAGAAACAGGGGGAAAAATGATGGATCCATCTCTCAAACCTGTAATGCTACCACATCAGTAACTGTTCCTCAGCAACGAACTTCTGAAGATGGTCTGATACTCAAGCCTTACAAGTATCAATGTTCATATCCTGTAGATTAGATAATCTCAGACAAGACTGCTGGAATTCAAACTAGATCAGCAGTCAAGAATCACAGTTTGAGAAGTTGAATCAATTCCAAAGAAGTCAAGTTTGGCATCTGGAACCCAAACCAAGGAACAGGTCCATCATAGGAACAAAATGGGTTTTCAAGAACAAACTTGATAAGGATGGTATGGTAACCGGGAATAAAGCTAGATTGGTCGTTCATGGGTATAAAAGAGGTAAAATTGATAGCACACTATTCTTGAAAGAAAAAGGTAAACATTTCTTAGTTGTTCAAATTTATATAGATGATATAATTTTTTGTGCTACTTGTGAAAATCTGAGTTAAGGAAATTGATACACCAATTGCCACTGCTACTAAATTAGATCTTGATGAACATGGCAATTCAATTGATCAAAAAATGTATAGAGCCATGATTGGTTCTTTGCTTTATTTAACTGCTAGTGGACCTGACATTGTGTTTAGTGTTGGCTTATGTGCAAGGTTTCAGTCAGATCCTAAGGAATCTCATTTGAAAGCTGTTAAAAGGATATTAAGATATCTGAAAGGAACAGGTTCCTTGAGACTTTGGTATCTAAAAGGTGGCAAATTTAATCTTGTTGGATATACTGATGCTGACTATGCAGGTTTCCTTGTTGATAGAAAAAGTACCTCAAGTATGGCACATTTTCTTGGTGAGTGTTTGGTTTTTTGGGAAACCAAGAATCAAAATTCAGTGGCACTTTCCACTGCTGAGACTGAATATGAGGCAGCTGCCTCATGTTGTTCACAACTGTTATGGATCAAACAACAATTACAAGATTTTGGTGTTGATGTAGGAACTGTTCCTATCTTTTGTGACAATACTAGTGCTATCAACATGACAAAAAATCAGTGCATCAGAAAAGAACCAAACACATTGATATAAGACACTATTTCTTGAGAGACAACTATGAAAAGGGTTTGATCACTATAGCATTTTGTCCTACTGATAAATAAATTGCTGATATTTTCACAAAGGCTTTAGGTAGAGATCATTTTAAAAGGAACAGGTTAGAATTAGGGATGATTAAATTCACCTAAGTCTACTCAGCTTTACTTCAAAAAGTGGCTAGAAAATTTGGCTTTAAATGAATTTTATTAAAGTCAATTGAAGTTTTCAGCTCAGTTCTATACTTAATTGTATACTCTATGCCATGATTTCTGCTTAAGTTTACTAAATTTTAATGACGTTACCCTTATGTTCTTAGAATTTCAGATTATGCAATTTGATTGAAATTGGGTAAGGAACTGTTCCCTGTCACATTCTCAGGTATGTTCTACTTTATAATTCAGAAACTATTAGAGTTTGAAGAACACAGGTAAGTAGACGAGTTTAAATCTCACTCAAACTCTATCACTCTGAAATCAGTCTCATCAAGGAACTGTTCCACACTCTATCTTCCACTTGAACTCTTAATCATAATGGCTCTATTTTGAAACATTCAAGAAACCTAATCGGTTTGGAACTCTATTTAATCAAGGAATCTGAAAGGTAATTCATTTTACACTCCATCTCTATCACTATCATTTACTTCTATATAATCTTTTAAGCTCCAATCTCATATTCTCATTCAAGAAAGAGTGATTCATTATCTTCTAAATCGAAAAATTGCAATGTCTCTCTCACTTGAAAACACTTCATCCATGCCTACCAATGAACAACCACCGGTTACAAAGCCTACTTCACCCATGCAAATAAATTCACCACATCCAGAAAACCAAAACCCTCAAAACCCTGACTCTAAAATTCAGGGGAAAGGATCAGGTCCATCTGTTGCTGAGACACTGGAACATATGGATGATTTGTCTAAGGCCATGATCCTGTATGAATTCAAGGTAAACTACGCTTATCCTTTAAATGTAATTGATGATAAGGGTGAGGAAGTAGAGGGGTTAGGTGTGTTTGTACCAAAAAGTGAGGGAAAAAGGAAACTATGAAGTGTTTAGAAGCTCCCATGCATGAGTCTTCTGAGTCTCCAGTGTGGCTGCTTCTAGAGAAACCATGGAGGATGAAGAGATGGTGGATGTAGATAAACCAGGGCTTAAAAAAAACAAGGGCAGAGTTTTGATAAGGGTAAAGGAACTGTTCCTTCCATTGAAATAAGTGAAAACTGCTATCAAGAAGGAAAGATTTGGGGCTACTACACTAATCAATTGTGACATGACAGTAAATGTTGAGCCTGCTGCTGTTGGGGCTACTGTTGTTGGTTCTTCCAAAGGACCTTTGAACAATAAGGTTAGGGTGTTGAGGCAGTAGATTGAATTGCAAGCTGCTGAGATTAAGAGGTTGGAGGAAGAAAGAGACTTCTGGAAAGCTGAAGCTGCTAAGGCAAAAGAAACAAATGAAATGATGCTTCAGAAAATGTTTGAGTTGTTGCAGGAAAAGTCTCAAGGACCTGGTCCTTCCACCACCTGATACCCAAAACCAAAAATCCATCTTCTGTCAAGTGGGATTTAGATTAGTTCTAGTCTCCTAGCCTTCTTATCTTTAGTTTTTGACTAGTTTAGCAGTACTTGCTTAGTTTGTTTCCCCTGGTTGAAAATCTTCTTGCTTATGATGTCATATCTTCGATGGCTAATATCATTTCAATGCAGTTGCTTTGTGTTGGATTATGTTTGCATTTTGAGTTGCCTAAATGGCTATGAGTTGATTATTTTTATTGCTTATAATAATTCTGACTTATGCAACCTTTTCAATGATGCCAAAAGGGGGAAGAGTAAGTATGATTTTGCTTGTGATATTTATAACCTGTTTAAGAACCTGATCCTTAATGATGAAATTGATTTCTGTTAATGTGGCTTTTAAGTTAAAAATTGTGGTTCAGAACATTAAGGATATGAAGCGAAGTCTATGAGTTTGTCATCATCAAAAAGGGGGAAAATGTTAGCTTGAATAAGCTTGGAAGTTTTGACTGATGACGAAGGAACAGATCCAAGGACCTGTTCATGTTAGCTTGAATAAGCTTGGAAGTTTTGACTGATGACAAAGGAACAGATCTAAGGACCCGTTCCTTTGGATCACTGCAGCTGAATAAATATTTATGCAAAATCAATTAAGCGGAAAAATTAATTATTATCCTATTGTCTAATGTTTATCTTGATAATTATGCAAGGTTGTACGTGATAAAAAAAGATTGCATAATATTAGGATAATGCTTGAAGATAAGCAAGGAGTTCAATTAGGACTCAAACTCTTGGAGGCTTTGGAGTTCTAATTGCTCAAGACTCCTCAGATTTCAAAGCTATAAAAAGAGGAGCATTTCAACTGTTGATTTACGCACAAATACAGAGAGAAAAGAGCTATATCATTGTTGAGTCGAAATTGTATTTGTGTAGTCATTAAGCTACAGGGAACTAAGTGAAGAACCTGTTCCTTAGATTGAGTCTTGTCAAAGTTCAGTCTTAGTTCATTTGTAGTAGGGTATATCAAATTGTACTATTTGCTTTCATAGAAGCTTTGTAAGAGTACGTGTCATTCAAGTCTTTTTACTTGGAGGAACTTCACTGATCGTGAAAGAGGTCACTAGAGGATTAGAGCTAGTCCTAGGTTAGTAAGAAGGTAGTATTGTAACCAAGTGAGTCTTTTACATAGTGAAGTTGAAATCCTACTTGGAAGAGTAGGTCGTGGTTTTTTGATCCCGAGTTCAAGGGGTTTTTCCACGCTAATATTGGGTGTTCATTTACTTACAGTTTGAATTCCGCACATAAAATAGTAAAGAAACACATTTTAAGGAACTGGTCCTTAAAACAGTAAAGTGGTGTATCTTGGGAAATATCACTTTTTGTTAGATAAATTCGCATTTTATGTTTTCAGTGTTAGCCTTCGTTTTGCCTTTCAAGGGTTTTTGAGCCGAACACTTAAAGTGATTTGCTTGCAAGACTTTGATAGAATAAAACCGATGCAAACTTAGAACGACGTCTCGCTCTCAAGTCAATGCATTTAAAGTATAACTTTGGTGTGTAAGATCATAGAAACAAAGAGATATTGAATCAAGTTTATTTCATTGATGATATCACATAAGGCCTAGTCTAAGTAAAACTTAGACGCAAAAACAAGTTGATAACATGCCACTATCGGGCGTAATTACAAAGTGCTAATCTATTTATTGGGCGTCAGTCTCCGGTTGCCGAATAGATAGACTTCGGTTGGGAGGCTCGGCGTCGACCTCGGTTGAAACCCGCCTCTCACTCTCCACCAGTGTTCGGGTTTGAATCTTGATGAAGATCCGAGCACTGGAGATCGTCTTATCCGCTTTCCTGAAAAGGCAAGCAAAATGAAAATGAGGAGCAAGTTAGCATATTTCGACCGAAGCCCTAGGAGCCTTTTTCGGCTCGAGGCTGTAGGTGAATTTTAAATGATTAAGGAATGTTTACCTCGATTTTAAAAGTAGTAACGCTTCAAATTAGAGATGTTCCAATTCAAAGGTTCGGGTCTGCCTTGTAAGTCTTCGATCTGATAAGATCTTTTTCCAACGATCGCTTTAACTCTGTAAGGCCCTTCCCAATTCGCAATGAGTTTTCCACCATTCTTTTCCTACATCGACTGATTCAAAGCATTTAATACATAATCGCCAACTTTGAAGTCCCTAAGTTTGGCCTTCCTGTTGAGACATGCCTCGATTTGCCTTTTTTGTGCTGCTAATCGAACCAAAGCCAACTCTCTTTTCTCCTCGAGCAAATCCAACTCTATGCGCATGGCTTGCTGATTGGCATCCTCGGTAGTGTGAGCGTACCGAATACTTTGTTCGCCTACTTCTACGGGGATAAGTGAATCCATGCCATAAGCAAGGAAAAATGGGGTTTTACCGGTGCTGTTTTTCTCCGTTGTTCGCATAGCCAAAACACACCTGGCAACTCTTCGGGCCAAGGATCTTTTTTCTCATCAAGCCTCATCTTGAGATTTTCAATTATTACTCTGTTTGAGGATTCGGCTTGTCCATTGGTACTTGGATGGTAGGGGGTCGGCGCTATTCCTTTTATTCCCCATTGTTTGAAGAAATCAGTTATAGCCGCCCCCATGATTTGTGGACCGTTGTCACAAGTGATCTCCCTTGGGACACCGAACCTGTAGATGATGTTTTTCTTGATAAAATCGATTACCTCCTTCTGTCTAACTTTGGTGAGAGCTCCTGCTTCCACCCATTTTGTGAAGTAATCGGTCAAAATAAGAATAAACCGAACACCACCTTTTCCCTTCGGTAAGGGGCCAATACTATCCATTCCCCACTTCATGAAGGGCCATGGTGACACGACCGAATGTAAGGGTTCGGCTTGCTGATGAATCATTCGGTCATGGCGTTGAAACTTATCATATTTTTTCACGAAGGCCTTTGCAACTGCGCTGATAGTGGGCCAATAGTACCCAGCTCGAAGTAATTTGCGCACCAAGGATTTTCCCCCCCGACTGGTTGCCACACTCGCCTTCGTTTATTTCAGTCATCACATATCTAACTTCGTCTAGACCCAAGCACTTGGCCATCGGGCCGCTGTACAACTTTCTATATAGATTTCCCCCATTCATTGAGTACGAGGCCACTTGAGTCCTTAACTTTTTTGTCTCTTTCTTGTCTTGGGGGAGAGTCCCTGAGTCGAAGTAAGAGATAAACTTACTCCGCCAATCCCATCTGTGGTCCACCTAGTTGACTTCCAATTTCATTTCTCTCATTTGTGCAGAAAGAAACCGAACCACTAAATCAGTCCCCGAGTGTGCCTCGTCAACCACCGAACCCAAGTTCGCCAAGGCATCAGCTTCGGTATTCTCTTCCCGAGGTATTTTTTTGATTTGCCATTCTTGGAACTGAGCCAAGATTCTTTGTGCTCGGGTCAAGAACTGCTGCATTCTGGGCTCACGAGCCGTATATTCACCGAGCACTTGGTTTACCACCAGTTGTGGATCACATCTTAACTCGATTCTCTCTACCCCCCATCTCTTTGGTTAACTCCAAGCCTGCTAAGGGTGCTTTGTATTCGGCCTCGTTGTTGGTCACCTTTTTAAACCAAACTGAGTGCCTGATTTTCTCCCCGGTGGGTGCTTTCAACACTATGCCTAATCCTGAACCCTTAGAGTTAGTCGCCCCATCGGTGTAAAGTACCCATAGTCCCGAAGTCGAACCCTTCGACATCGAGTTCTCCTTTTTGGCTTCGGGTAGGATCCCAATACTAAAATCAGCCATGAAGTCAGCCAAGACTTGGGATTTAATGGTCGTTCGGGGTTGATAGGTGATATTATACTCACTTAACTCTACTGCCCATTTAGATAACCTCCCCGAAAACTCCGATTTATGCAATATACTTCTTAAGGGGAAGGTGGTAACTATTGCTATTGGATGAAATTGAAAATAGGGTCCTACTTTCCGAGCAGTAACAATTAAAGCAAGTGTTAGTTTCTCCAAATGAGGATACCTGGTTTCCGCATCGAGGAGTGTTTTGCTCACATAGTAGATAGGTTGTTGCTTTCAATCTTCTTCTCGAACCAATACAGCACTAACTGACACCTCGGATACGGTCAAGTAAACTAGCAAAGTTTCACTATCTTTTGGCTTGCGAGCAAAGGTGCATGAGCCAGATAACATTTCAACTCCCTTAGCGCTTCATTACACTTGGGTGTCCACTTGAAGTGTTTATTCTTCCTTAAAACTGAGAAGAATTTGTGGAATCGCTCTGAAGACCTTGAGATAAATCGACTCAAGGCAGCGACTCGACCAGTTAAGCGCTGAACTTCCTTTACCTCGGTTAGCTCCTCGGGGATTTCTTCGATGGCTTTGATCTTGTCTGGATTGGCTTCGATTCCCCGTTCAGAGACTATGAATCCCAAAAATTTGCCCGACCCTACACTGAAGGCGCACTTTTCAGGATTCAACTTCATGTTGTATTGTCTCAGAACGGCGAAGGCTTCTCTCAAATGGTTTAGATTATCATATCATCTATGTAGACTTCCATAGACTTTCTAATGTACTCCTTGAACATGCGACACACTAGTCTTTGGTATGTCACCCCAGCATTCTTCAAACCGAAGAGCATTACCTTGTAGCAAAAAGTGCCTCGGTCAGTGATGAACGAGGTCTTTTCTTTGTCCTTCGAATCCATGAGGATTTGGTTATGCCCCGAATAAGCATCTAAGAAGGTTAAAAATTTGTGCCCAGCCGTGGAGTCTATTAACCTGTCTATCTATGGCAATGGATAGGAATCTTTGGGGCAGGCCTTGTTTCGATCAGTGTAATCTACACACATCCTCTATTTGTCATTCTTTTTGGGCACAACGACGACATTATCCAGCCATTCGGTATATTTCACCTCTCTTATGAAGCCATTCTCTTGCATCTTCATAATTTCATCTTCGATTGCTTTCTTTTTTACCCCGGCATGTGGTCTCTTCTTTTGCTTAACCACGGCGAATTGGGGATCCACATTCAATTTATGAGTCATGATCTCCGGATCGAGACCGACCATATCTGAATGGGACCAGGCAAAGCAATCGTGGTTGGACCTCAAAACTTCGATTATGGCTTTCTTTGACTCGGGGCCTAATTTCGAGCCTACAAACACCATTCTGTCTGGAAAATCTTTTGATAATGTGAAAGACTCTAGATCCTCAATAGTTGAGTCCTCGACTTTGTTCTTGAATGCATACCGGGATCTTCTCTACTTCTTCTCGGGGGTCGTCTTAGGAACTTGACCCTCCCTCTTCATTCGACCCTGGTTGCGTTGGTTGCTATTTTTTTGGTCCAGTCGAGACGACTCCACTCTTCAATGCAACTGAATAGCACTCTCTTGCTACTCGTTGCTCTCTTTTTATTGACTGAACTCCCCATGGGGTAGGGAACTTGAGCACTTGATGAAGAGTGGATGGAACAGCTTCTATGGAATGAATCCATGGTCTACCGAGGATCACATTATACGCCATATCCTCGGGTAGAACTTGGAAGAGTGTTTCCTTGCAAACTACTTCGGCGAACATTTTGAGTGTGATTTCACCCAATGTCTTTTCAGTGGAGTTGTTGAAGCCAGTCAACACAGTTGCCCTAGGGATAATCTCTCCCTTCAACCACATCTTTTTAATAGCCCCGTAGCTGATTATATTGACAGAGTTATCGGGGTCAATTAGGACTTGCTTGATATCTGAGTCATTTATTCTTAACATGATGACCAAAACATCATGATGGGGAAATATCATCCCATCACAAACGTCATCATCGAACACAATTTCTTTTCCCGAGCCTCCAACTCGAGTTCTTTTCTCCATGGTGATCGACATCTTTGCGAACTTCTTAGCAGCTGCAAAATTCATCCCATTCACTTCTGACCCCCCAGTGATAACATTCACAACTCTCTCGGTGGGTGGTGCCCGAGGTGGTTGTCCCTCACCTCGATTCTTGGTGTAGTTTTCCTTACCCTTATCACTGAGGAATTCAGCCAACACACCCTTCTTCAATAAGTGCACTACCTCGAGGCACAATGCTTTGCAGTCCTCGGTGCGGTGGCCATAGTCTGCATGGAACTCACAGTACAGATTTTGATCCCTTTTGTCAGCAGGAGTTCTCATGTCCTTTGGTATTCTCACCCCGGCGGTCCCCTTTACTACATTGACCAGCTCCGAGGTCGATACGTTGAAGTTGTAATCGGGGATACGGGGTAACTCCTTGTTCTTTAAGATCAGAGCTGGGCTCGAGGAGTTCCTTTGGTTCGCATTGGGAAAAACTTTTCCCCCGAGCTGTTGGCTCATGTGCGAATTTGCAAACGAGTTTCCAAGCGAATTTCCTAGTCTTTGACAAACAGGCTGCCTCGATGAGGTGTATGGTTCGTACTTCCCCTTCGAGTTTCCTCGCGACGCCTCGGCGCGATATGAGGATTTGCTTCGGTTCTTGTTGTTATGATTTCGACCATTATTCTTCCACTCGGCTTCCTCCAACCTTATCTTGGTGTATGCCATGTTGTGCAAATCATCCCATTTCAAGGTTTGATATTGTTGGAGCTCTTTCCGCAACTCAGCAACGGCCTCGGAGTTACGAACATTTATACACTTTTCAAACGCCATGATGGCTAGAGTATCAACCATGGGAGGTAACTCTATGCGAGTATGAAAGCACTCGAGAAAGTCTTTGAGTGGCTCGCCGAGCCGTTGTTTGACTTCAAATATATCCTCCTTCCTTTGGAGGATTTTCTGCACCCCGATATGAGTTTTAACGAACGCGTTAACTAGCTCCTTAAAAGTGGAAATCGACCCCGATGGTAGACGCATGTACCAGCATAGTGCTCTCTTCTCCAAAGATTCACCAAATTTTTTCAAGAACATCGACTCCTTATCTATCTCTGTTAGGTCATTGCTTAGCACCATTGACATGTATTCGGTCACATGCTCTTTGGGGTCAGTGGTTCTATCATATTTTTTCAAAAAGAAGATCTAGCAATTTTTTGGAGTTGGGGCTGGAGTAGCCTCGGGCTTGAACGGAAATTGCCTATATTGGTCAATATCAAGAGCATCTTGAGCCTTAGTCACTTCGGGGATGCTTTCGAGTCGTTTTTCCATGCGCACCTCGACGCGAGCCTCAACTCGGGCTTCGATCTCCTTGGTTAACTTTTCAATCTACCGAGGAGGTGGTTTCTGCCACGGTGGGAATCGTCTCGAAGTGTGGCGTGGTGCTCGGTAATGTACCCGAACCCCCAGATGTGGCCCTATTTTGAGGTCCCCTTGTTATCACGCCAGTAGGAACGAAGAGCGGGATGCCTCCACTTGGAACCATAGGTGGTACTCCATTCGGATTTGAGCTGTTCCTCGCTTCTAGCGAGGCACGAAATTCAATATTAAATATTGGCTTGCTCGGCTTGCTGCTCTTGAATAGCTTTCAAGGTGGCAACAACGTAAGCCTGAAAAGCTTCGGTTGTCATTGAAGATGAAGAGTTTGGGTTCGATTGAATGCTAGTCTGTCCATCGGGAGTTAACTGCGGTTCAATGGGATTTCTGCTATAGTCAGCCGTATCGTTGAGTAAGAAACGTGAATTCAAACGAAAAAGACGTTCAACTTTGGAACAAAGCGTTTATGCTCGTATCCCCAAAGACGACACCAATTTGTATAGGCCTAAACTGATTTAGGATCACAAATCGAATTTGGGTTGCGAATACAAGAAAATCTTGGTATCAAAGTCGAGACAATACCAATAATAAACAAAAATGTAAGAGAATACCGTAATTTCAATATATATCGATGAGTACAAATTTTGCCAGAGTTTCTGTAAGTATTTCTGAATGATTACATTGTAAAATGAGAAGCTATTTATAGACTAATAATGATACAAGGCCATGATCTCACGTTGTCCACTAATACCTGCATGCTCCCACTTCTCAGATAGTGGAGCTAGTGGGCCGAAAAAGAAGGAGAGTTGGTTGACTGCGAATGACTTTATCCACCAAAGTCGGGGCCATTGGCTTCGGGTGAATAGCTTTATCATCGACCGAGGTGACATCTCACCAAGGCAAACACCTTACTTTCTTTCCTCGGTCATCGAGTTTGATCTTCGACTTCGGCGCCCTAGGGCTTACCTCGGTTCGCAACCTGCCAAAATCTGTTCGGTCACCCTCAAATCGTGTTACTGAGGCGCCACGTAGGCGAGTCGATTTTTACCCCATACAATATTAATGACCCGATAGCCATTTGTACCTTGTTAACTCATTGCTGCAATGTTTAAAAACATCCACCTAGAGCAACATTCTTTGACCCGATAACCAACTTTGTGAATTGAATTGCTTGCTACCCTATTTTAAATTTAGTCATTTCCAATTGTTTCTTAGTCTAATAGTATAACATTAGTATTAGTTCATATTAATGTTGTCTTGTTAATTGTGTTCGTAATTTATTTCGTGCCAACTATTTTTGTGCTTTTCTCTTTTTAGTTTCGTTGTGTGTTTCTTTGATTCCTAGTCCTTTAAGGCGTCTTTTGTCCTTCCTTGTTTGAACATAAATCCATTCTACCCCGAATTGGTTTGTATCCTTGGTGAGTTTGAAAGCAACTTTAGCCAAAGCCATTGAGTGGAAAAAGGCTCGAGTGGTGAGTTCATTTGAGAGTGGTCATAAAAGCCTTGCCCTTGAGTGTATACACGAGCGAAAAGAATATTGAGTGGTATCTTTGGAGTGATACACGTGAGGGAGTGACTTGTGAGGTCATATTTTAACTAACCAATTCTCTTGTTTTAAAGTCTTTTCTTGTAGGTACGATGTCTCCTTAGAAAGATGAACCCGACATTGAATTGGAAATGATGAAACAACTTTTGGATGCCTTTGAAGTTCTTGAGAACTCATGTAAGGAGTTAAAGGAGGAAATAGAAAAACTAGACAAGAGAATGAGCGGTGTAGAAATAAATGGAGAAGTGCTCTTTGCTACTTATTGTAATGAATATACAAGTGGATTGAAGGGTAACTTGACTTCACTTGCTTTTTCTTCTTTTGATAGTAGTTCTAAGAGTGAGACACTTGATGAAAATATTGTTCATGCCTCTACTTGTGCTACATTATCTACTCTTGAGCAAAGTTTTGGTTCCTTGTTTGCACCTACATTTGATTCTAGTTGTTCTAACGTGACATCTCTTGGGCAGAGTGATAAAATAAGTGTTGGGTTGCATAATGATATTATGGACTTAAAGATTGATGCCTTGGTTGAGGTTATGGGATGTAGTACTTTTTTGGTAGAAAGTGATGGTGATGAGGATTTGCTTGTGAATGAAGAAATGTTAGTAAGGAGATCCTTATCTACATGTTTGTTTGATTGAAGAAGAAGAAGAAGAAGAAGAAGAAGAAGAAGAAGAAGAAGAAAGCACCCAAAGACATAAAATTTTCTAAACTAGATGTTTGATTTTGGAAAGGATGTGCACTTTGATAGTGAATGGTGCTAGTTGTGATAACTAAATTAGTGCTACCTTGGTGAAGGAGCTAAAATTGAAGACTTTTAATCATCCCAATCCTCGTAAGATGCAACAGTTAAATGATTGTGGAGAACTTAAAGTGAGCAAAATGGTGAAGATTTCTTTCATGGTTGGAGACTTGATAGATAAAGTCAGTTGTTGTGTAGTGTCATTACATGCTTGCCATCTTATTCTTGGTAGGCCTTGGATATTTGATAGACATGTAATGCATTATGGAAGGAAAAATGACTACTTCTTTGAATTGAATGGAAGGTTGGTTACACCTGAACCATTGGAGCAAAGAGAAGTGATGAAAGAATAAATGAGCTTGAGGGCATCTTTGAAAAATACTACAAGAAAAAGTGAGATTGAGAGAAACAAAGAAAGAGAGAAGTGAGGGAGAGAAAAGTGACAACTCAATAGAGGAAAAAGGAGAGCTTGAGTTGAGTGAAGTGAGTAAGTTGTCACAAGAAAAGAGAGAAGAGCTTGAAGAAAAAATGAGAGAAAAGAGAGAGGAAAAACAAAAGAGTGAGGGTGTGGATTTTCCTTATTCTAACACTTCTAACCTTTCTTCTTTCTCTAGTTGTTTTGTGTGTCTTGAAGATACTTTTGGAGATTCTAAATTGGGGAATCATCCCTTGAAAGTATTTCCCTTCTTGGAAGAAAAAGAGGAGGCCAAGATGAAGTCTTCAAATGAACAAGTGTTTCTACACATGTATTTGACAAAATAAAGAAATTTGAATGAGTCTAATCTCTATCTTTCTCTTCGGGATTCATTGGTTAAAAGGGACTCTCAAAACTTTAATAAGGTAAAAGGACAAAGTCTTTGAAAATGTAGTAGAAGGGACATTAATGATTAGGGGGCTTAATCATAACTTTTTTTCATCCCAAAGTTTAATTTTTTTACACTTAGATCCTCCCACCATATAAAATCTAATATTGTACTAAAATTTAAAATTAAAAAAAAAAAAAAAAGAACACACTCCTCCTCCTCCTCCTCCTCCTCCTCCTCCTCCTCCTCCTTCTTCTTCTTCCTCTTCGACTTCGAAGTTTATCATTATTGAACAAACCTTTAATATTTGAAGTAGGATTGAAAAATAAAACTTTATTTTGGATTAATTTGAAGAGGATATTATTTAAAATTATTTGGAATAGTATCTGGAGGTTGACTACAAAACTTGAGATCATTTAGAGTTGATTTAGTTTTATTTTAGATTAAAATCGCGATTGAAAATTTTCTAAGGTGGATAAATATTTGTCAGAATATTCCGTACATCTCTATTACAAATGTTCCAAATAGCCTGAGAGATGTTAAAAACATCCAGATAGATGTTTGGAACATCCTATTAAATGTTTTGAACATTCTACGTATATTTTGAATATCTCTAAGGATGTTTAGCAAATAATTTTTCTATCAAGCGATTTTACGAATACTTAAACACTAACTTATTAATGATATCAAAATCTATCAAGAATGAATAGTTAAATATTAGTATATTAATTTAATATTATGTTACATTCATCGAGCAATTTGAGTATCTTTCGGAGATAGGTCAACAATTGTTGGCTTATCTTAAACAAGATCTATAAATGCTTAAACCTTAACTTACTGATTTAATGATAAATGAACGTCTATTAAGTGATTGTACGAATTGATAAGCATTAACATATTTAATGATTATCGAATATCTATTGGTAAATAATTAAACAGTAACTTATTAATTTAATGGTAATTGATCATCTATCGAGTGATTCTACTCTCAATTGCTTAACATTGACATATTGATTTATAGATATCGAACATCTATTGAACGATTCAGCACATTAAATATTAATATTTTGATTTAAATATTATCAAATATTTATCGAACGATTCTACGAGTAGTTAAATATTGACATATTGAACGAGAGATTCTACAAATGGTTACAAATTAACTTTCTTAATTAATGAATGAGATCAAATATCTATTGATCCACTAAACATATAGTTAAACATTAACATAATGATTTGATGATGATTGAGCATCTATCGATTAATTATACGGATTGTTAAACGTAAACATATTGATTTAAGATAATTGAGCATGTATTCGTTCAATTTTAATTTATGGTAGAATCACTTGTTACATTTCAAATTATACAATTAAACCTTTAATCTATGGTGAAATCACTTGTACATTCTAAATTAGATAATTGAATGTTTAATTTATGGTGGAATCACTTGTTACATTCTAATGTAATGGTTAAATATTTAGTTTATGGTGGAATCATTTATTACATCCCAAATCATATAGTTGAACTCTCTATTTTATAATGCAATCACTTCTTATATGCTAAATTATATAGTCAGACTCTAATTTATGGGTGAATTACTTCTTACATTTCATATTATATAATTGAACTATTGGATTTATCTGTTTAAGAGTCCACCCATAAAGGGGTGCTCTTAAAGTCTATCCAGGTAAAAAGATAAGTTACCTGGTAGAGTCCTATAAGAGAAGAGCTATTGTATGTACAATTATATATACAAAGTAAATAACAGAGAAACAAACCGACTTTTCTACTGTTCTCCATACTACTCCTCTCAGAAACTCAATAGTCTTCAAATAATTGTGAAAGTTTTTTCATTTTTGTGTAGATAGATACCATGAAACCGTTATATTTTAATTTTTTAGATATTTATTTCTTGTATTGTATTATTTATTTTGAAAAGTATTATAGTTTCTCATATTTTTAGGAGTATTTTCGTCTTTCATTTTTTAGTTTAGGGGTTCTCATTTTTATAATAATATGATATGCTAAACAAAATAAAAATTAAGTTTAAGTTATTTTGTTTAACTTATATCCATACGGGTTTATAATCATGAAAATAATATGTTATTTTTTTAAAACATGATTAAGATATTAAGTTGGGTAGTTGACTAGGTTAATTCTCATGTATTTAATTTTTAGACGATGATTGGGAATATAGTGAATTTTCGACTCCATTATTAATATATGTGTTTATTAACTTAATCAACTTAGCGCGTATTGTCCGAATATGTATGTATTTTGAACATAGAACTTGCATTTAGAAATTTCCCTTTTAAAGATCCTCACTTTATTTTTTTTATTTATTAAAAGAATGTGTACTGCTGCTAAAAATATTGTTGTTGAGCTCAACAAAGGGTTGAAACTCAATGGAAACTATGAGACCTGGAGCTTAAAAGTTCAATATGTGCTTGAAGAGCAAGAGGCTCTAAAGGCAATTAACATTGTCATGGATGAGCCTGAGGAAGACACCACAGCTCAGCATAGGTGTGACCGTGCTGCTTATGATGCTTGAAAAAAGAAAGACTCCTTGGCTCGCATTACGTTGCTGAGCACCTTAGATGAGGATATCTTAAGACAATTTTAGGATCACCAAAGAGCTATGGGTCTTTGGGTTACGTTGAAGAATAGATTTGGTACATGTTCTGTTGCAAGGCTTCAATCCTTAAATCAAGTTTGATTCATACAAGAAGTGCCAAGAACATTCAGTGAGAACACATATGAGGCATATGACAAACATGATTGGGGAGTTAAAAGATGTTGGTCATATGTTGACCGATGAACAACAAAGTCAAGTTGTCATACGGTCCTTACCTAATTCTTGGGATCATATGAAGATGTATTTGACCCACAATCAGTTAATCACGTCTCTGGAAGATGTCCGGAGATCTCTTGAGCTTGAAGAGGATCGGCCTGAGGCTGCCAAGCCAGCAGCTAAGTTGCACATGGCAACATCCTCTAAGGCCAAAGGTGGCTCAAAGAAAAATAATTGGGGTAAGAAAAGAGGACCAACTCAGTCTCAACCTGCTAAAAGAGCATGGGCAGAAGAACAAGGCAATAACAAATGTCCAAAACGTTTCAATGTTGCAAAGGTGAAATGCTTTAACTGCGACAAAAAGGGTCACTATGCTAAGGATTGCTCTGAGCCTCCTAGAAAGGTATTCCACAAAACACAAACTAGTGAACTTTGTGTTTTAGTTCAGTGTATTTTACTAAATCTAATCCATTATGGATTGTAGACTCGGGAGCAACGGACCATATAACAAGGGAACACAATTTTTTTGTGGAGTTTCAGTGTATTTCACGTGGAACTAAGTGGATTTATGTGGGGAACAACAACCTCAAAAACAATAAGGTTGTTGTTGAAGGGATCGGTACATGCAAGTTAGTCTTGTGTGGTGGTCGACACTTACTACTACATGATGTCCTCTATACTCTAGGAATTCGTCAAAATATTATTTCTGCTATTGTTTTGCTTAGGCTTGGATTTAGCTTGTTTTTCCATGACAATTCTGTCAAATTGGCTTTAGGTTCAATTTTATTTGGTTTTGGTCATGTGACCGGAAGTTTTATTATTATGGATTTGGATTATGATTCATTTAATAATAATGCTAGTTTTTCTATGTTTGTTTCCTCACATAAATACGATAGTGATGTAAACCTATGGCATGCTAGACTTGGTCATATTGGCCAACAAAGAATGCAAAGGTTAAAAAAAATAAGGTTTGCTTACAGGCATTGAAAATGTGGAATTGTCCAATTGTGAAAGTTGTCTAGCTGGAAAATCTGCAAGAAAACCCTTCGGTAAAGTGACTAGAGTTGAATATCACTTATAATTAGTCCATTCGGACATATGTGGGCCTATGAATATTAGGTCTAGGCATGGAGCATACTATTTCATCACGTTTATAGATGACTATACTCGTTTCGGTTATGTCTATTTAATTTCCCACAGATCAGAAGCAATAAGTTATTTCAAACACATATAAGCTTAGTTGAAGAAAATCAATAAGACAAGAAAATAAAAGTTCTTCGAACTGAACGAGGTCGAGAGTACTTGTCAGCTCAATTTAACGAGTTATGTGATGAAAAGAGAATTGTTCATCAGTTGACTATGACAAGCACTCCACAACAAAATGGTGTTGCAAAGAGAAGAAACGGGACGCTTATAGAAATGGTTAGATGAATGATGGCACAAGCTAACCTCCCAATTAGTTATTGGAGGTGATGCATTGCTTACTGCTACCTATGTACTTAACTGAGTGCCTATAAAATCAGTTGCAACCACTCACAAACATGGAAAATTAGGCCCGAAAGGAAAGAAAAGTATCTTTATAAGATACTCAGAAACCTCAAAGAGTTATATGTTTATAGGCCAGCAAGACAGTGAGAGCATAACTGAATTTAAATCATGAGATGTCACATTCCCAGAGGATAAGTTTCCTAAAAAGGGAGAGGTAGGTCAAGACCTAATGTTGTTTGAGATAGAGGATCAAGATGAACAAAGATCACTTTATTTGAGTGGGAGAAATTTAACAAATGATGAATTAGCTTCTCATCAAAAACCTCCTTCATCATCGGATGCTAATGTAAGTAATCATTTGACATCAAATAGTGACCAAATGGATCTAGTTCCAAGTGGGAGCGAGATGGTCACTGATCTTGCTCAAAGTGGGAGCAGGATAGATGTTCTTGATCTAAGTGGGAGCAACACTGATCCAAATGGGAACAACAAAGAAGAATCACAAAAAGAACGTAATTTACGTAAAAAGATTCCTCGCTGACGATTTGATGTTGAAGGTGATGAACTTTTTATGTTGCTCTTACAAGTAGAAAATGAGCCTAAAAATGCAAAAGAGGCTTTCTCATGCCCTTATAAGGAAAAATAGATAGAAGCAATGGAAGATGAAATGGAGTCAATGAGAGTCAACAAAGTCTGGGAACTAGTTGATCTCCTGAAAGAACGCAGAGCTATTGGGAGCAAATGGGTTCTCAAGATTAAGCTCAAGGTTGATGACACAGTTGAGAGATATAAGGCTCGACTTGTGGCGAAATGTTATACACAACATGAAGGAAAAGACTACGTAGAGACTTCCTCACCTGTTGTGTGATTTAACTCAATTCGTCTGATTCTAGCTGTAGTAGCAAGTTTAGATCTTGAATTACATCAGACGGATGTGAAGACTACATTTCTCAATGTAGAATTAGATGAAGAAATTTATATGGAACAACTCAAATGTTTCACTGAAAAAGGCCACGAACAAAAGGTTTGTGGACTTTTGAAGTCTATTTATGGCCTCAAACAATCTTCAAGGCAGTGGTATATACACTTTCAAAATGTGGTCATATCCAATAGTTTTACTATAGTTGATGAAGACCATTGTGCTTATACCAAGAGATCAAGAAATAAGCTTATAACTTTGACATTGTATGTCGATGATATGCTTATAACTAGAAATGATAAGGAGTTATTAAACGAGGTAAAGGCCTGGTTGTCATCTCAGTTTGAGATGAAAGATATGGGTGAAGCTGCATATATTCTTGGAATCGAGATTTCAAGAGATCGTCCTAAGAAACTATTGTATCTCTCTCAAGAGAATTACATTAGAAAAAATCTTGAACGATTTAATATACAAAATAGCAACCCAATTGACACTCCTATCAGCAAAGGCCATAACTTGGAAAATCGTTTGTGTCCTCAGACTCCTGAAGAGATAGAAAAGATGAAGCGAGTCCCTTATAGAAGCACATTCAGATGTCTGATGTATGTTATGGTGTGTATTAGACCTGATATTTGTCAAGTAGTTGACTTGGTAAGTAGATATCAATCCGATCCAGGTCCATCACATTGGCAAGCAGTAGAGAGGATCATGAGATATCTGAGAGGAACAGCTGACTACGCACTTTGTTATCAAGGCGGAAAAGATTTGCGATTAGTTGGATACACTGATGTTGATCATAGAGGAGATTTAGACGAGAGGAATTCTACCTCAGGATGTGTCTTCTTACTTAGCAATGGTGCCATATCGTGGAGGATTAAGAAGCAATCATGTGTAGCACTATCTACTATGGAAAACTGAATATGTGGCTCTCTCAAAAGCAATACAAGAAGCTGTTTTTTTGAATAGGCTCTTGAAAAGCATGTTGGGTAACACTGAAAATGATGAACCAGTATTAGTCTATTGTGATAGTAAGGATGCAATTGATGCAACCAAAAATCCTAAGCATCGTTGTGATACTAAGCACATAGATATCAAGTATAACTATGCAAGAGACATGTATAAACGCAAGAGGTTGAACCTGGTGAAAATATCTATAGAAGATATGGTAGCAGACCCACTGACGAAGTCTTTAGCTAGAGATGCATTTGTGAGATACACTAAGTCTCAAGGCTTGCATAGACTCTGAGTGATTTTGTTCACAAAACTATGTTCTTTGATAATCAATAAAGTTGATTTACTTACATACATATTCATGATTTATTCAGTGTTTAGTACATTCTTTAATTTTATTTTTAGTATGTCGGGTAGACAAGAGGTTGGCCTTCTAATACAGGCAACCGCCTCCATATCTTAGTTATAAGTGGAGATGAGACATGATTGTACGAAAGAAAATTATCAAATGGATAATTTGAGAGCTATATGTTTAAAATCACTAGAGTCGCTTAAACAATGACATAAGTTTATTAAGGTGAAAGGATGTTCACCTAGTCTACTTTGTGAGCTAGATGTGAGTTTAAAGAACTCGAATTTAGATACTTATGGTGTCTGAATTTCATCTATACAACATTTTTTATAAAGACATACGCTCCTTAAGGAAAGTAGAAAAATATTGTAGCATGTGTTTCATACCATGTGTGCTAATGTCGACCTTGGGTTAACATAGTTTAATCTCAACTCAATGTTGTGCGATACCTAGAGCCTTTATGGTGGCTCAAAAATTTGTACCGTCAGTGACTCAGATTAGATACATGAGACTTAATCTAATGTTAGCTATCTTAGTGTGTTTCAAAAAGACCATGAAAATGGATGCGTTCTAGCAGGGCATATCTAGAAAAGCAGTTGAGCTAATGTTAAAAGAATCATGAGAAGGGGAAGATCATTAATGGAATTTCATTAATTTGTGTTCACAGGTGCACCAGTTATAATTTATGAGTTATAATTGTGGTGCAAGCGACACCGGAAGTGAAGCTCAACAACTAGAGATGCAGAAAATAACAAGATTTAAAGATAGAAGCAAGACAAATCTTGCTTTGAATCAAAAGAACGTCGAAGAACTAGTCTCGGGTTCGATTGAATCGGAATCAAGATGCACCTAATAAGCAACAATCCTCAAGAAGACATGCTTCTTGCAAACTGAATGGCCAATGAAAAAGATTGTTTAAATGATTCAATACCGAATGACACAAGTTCTTTAAAATCCCACATCGGGGTTCGGCTCCATCGGAGACACTCAATAGCTACGGCTATGTTTGATCATTCAACAAAAACTAGTTGCTTACAAATAAAATGTAAAGGAGTTTATATAGACTACTCTAGTGACAAATAGTAAAATGGTCACAGGCGACCAATAGGAGTAAGCCACGTAGGGCTGCATAACTGAGTGTTCGGTTACTCCTTCAACCGAACACTTGAGTTTCGAACACTTGAGCTTCGAACACTTGAGCTCGAGCTCTTGACTTCGGTGCTTAGTTGCTCAACTCAGCTCATCTTGACATGGGACGCTCTTTCTTCGAATGTTTGTTTGCTTCACTTCAGCGTCGATGTTGAGTGTTCGGTTGGGGGTTCGATCACTCCCTTCTTCGAGCTCAAGCTTATAGATGAAGCCTTCGATTCTTGAGCTCGGCCGCTCAGCTTCGGAATGGTTGCCTTCTCCCGACCAAGCCAATAGAATGTGAATATCATGCAACAACTTGGCTTGGCTTCGTGTCATCGACCTCGGTGGGTTGAACACTTGATCAGCACGAGTTCGGGCTACATCATCCTCCCCTTCTTGAGAAGATCTTGTCCTCGAAATCGAGCCCTCTTCAGCTTCCGATGCTTGGCATACAACACAAGGAGTTAAGTCAACAACATTAAAGGTATTGGACACGTTATACTCACCAGGGAGGTTGATCACATAAGCATTGCTGTTGATCTTGCTCAGCACTTGAAACGGACCATCCTTACGAGAAGCCAATTTTCCTTTCCTCTGGTTCGGAAATCGTTCCTTTCAGAAGTGAACTCACACCCAATCTCCCTTCTTTAATTCAAACTTCTTGCACCCCTTATTTTTCTTCTATGCAACTTGGGCATAAGCTTCCTCGAGGTTTTTCTTCACCTTTGCATGCAACTCGATCAAGGCAGTGGCTCGTTGAGTACCTTCAAAATCAATAACATAATCTCGAGGCAATAAGGTTAAATCAAGTGGAATTAAAGGGTTAAAACCATACACACATTCGAACGGAGTCATTACAAGCATTCGTTGCACTGTTCCATTGTATGAAAATTCCATCACGGGCAAACGATCTGCCGAGTTTCCGAACTTACCTTTGCTAATTGCTCGAAGCAAAGCTCCCAAGGTTCGCTTGACTACCTCGGTCTGTCTATCAGTTTGAGGATGGTGAGATATCGAGAATAGTAACTTGGTCCCGAGAGCACCCCGTAGACATTTCCAAAAATGACTCAAGAATTTTGAGTCTCGATCACTCGCAATAGTACGAGGCACACCATGCAATTTCAACACATTAGAAATAAACAAAGTAGCTACATGCTGTGCATCATCACACTTATTGCAAGGAATAAAGTGAGCCATTATGAAAAAACGGTCGACTACGACAAAGATGCTATCATGTCCACCCCCCCCCCCCCCCCCCGACCTCGGTAACACCATAACAGAATCCATAGATATATGAACCCACGGTTGAAGGAATAGGCAATGGAGTATACAAACCATGAGGTTGGACCTCGATTTAGCTTTCGTGCAATCTATACAAGCATTGCAAAGCTTTTCCACATCTCTTCGCATTTTTGGCCAATGGAACTGCTCGGTCAAGATACCAAGAGTTTTGTCGACACCGAAGTGTCCCATCAAGCCTCCAGAGTGACCTTCTTGAACTAAAAGCTCTCTCCACGATGACACTGTCACACAAACCCTCCCATTCTTAAAGATTAGCCATCGTGCCACTGGCATTTCTCAACCCTTCGGCCACTCAAGATTGTGTCACAGACGCTTTTCAGCTTGGGATCATCTTCGTACATCGACTTGATGCTTTCGAATCCCATGAGCCTCGAGGAGAGAGTGGTCGCTAAGGTAAATTTTCTTGATTGTGCATGGGCCACAACATTGTCTTTTCCCTTTTTATAATGAATTACATAGGGAAAGCTCTCAATGAATTCCACCCAATTGGCATGTCTTCGATTTAATTTCTCCTGGCCTCGGAGATGTTTCAAAGACTCATGATCACTTTTAATCCCAAACTCTCTTGGCCACAAATAATGCTGCCAATGGGCGAGTGCTCGAAGGAGGGCATACAACTCCTTGTCATACGTAGAGTAATTCAAGGTTGTACCCTTAAACTTTTCGCTAAAATAAGTGATCGGCTTCGATTCTTGCATGAGCACTCCTCCGATCCCAACTCCGGATGCATCACACTCGACCTCGAATGCTTTTCCGAAGTCAGGGAGTTGAAACAACGGGGCAGAGTAAAGCCTCTGTTTCAACTCTTGGAAAGCCCTCTCTTGGGACTCTCCCCACACAAACGGATGATCTTTCTTTACCAGCTCGATTAAAGGAGATGCCACGGTGCCAAAGTCACGAACAAACCTTCAGTAAAAACTAGCTAAGCCATGGAAGCTACGAACTTGAGAAATCGAGGTTGGAGTCGCCAATCTTTTATAGCCTCGGCTTTTGACTCATCGACTTCAACACCATTAGCACTCACAACAAATCCAAGAAAGACTACACGCTCGACACAAAAGACACATTTCTTGAAGTTAGCATATAACTTATCTTCTCAGACACATTTCTTGAAGTTAGCATATAACTTATCTTCTCTAAGTTTATCAAGCACTAGCCTTGGGTGTTCGACATGTTCATCCACAGATTTACTATAAACAAGTATGTCATCGAAGTAAATGACAACAAACTTATTTATGAACGGTTTGAGCACATGGTTTATCAGTTGCATGAATGTGCTTGGTGCGTTAGAGAGGCCAAAAGGCATCACTAACTATTCATAGAGACCGAATTTGGTCTTGAATGTAATTTTCTACGCGTCTCCGGGTTTCATTCGGATTTGGTGGTAACCGGACCTGAGGTCTATATTCGAAAAGCATGAAGAACCACTTAACTCATCTAGCATGTCATCTAATCGAGGGATACGATGACGATACTTTACCGTGATTTTGTTGACTGCTCGGCAATCAACACACATTCGCCATGTTCCATCTTTCTTCGGGACAAGGATAACAGGAACGACGCAATGACTAAAGCTCTCTCGAACAAGACTCTTGTTCACCAATTCATCCACCTGCCTTTGGAGCTCTTTGGTGTCTTCGGGATTACACCGGTATGCAGGTTTGTTGGGGATTTGTGACCCCGGTATGAAGCCAATTTGGTGCTCGATTCCTCTCAACGGAGGCAATCCACCTGGCATTTTTTTGGGAAACAGGTCTCCCTGCAAAACACTTTGAACAGCACTAGGCAAAGGGTTATCGTTAGAAAAATCATCATTAGAGTTTAGAAAGATACCCTTGTGCACGAGGCAAATCATCATTTGACCGTTGTCGTTGCCTCATAGATACTCACCCGGTTGCATGATTGCACAAATATTTCTTACCTCGGGCGGTGAGTTGTTATCTTCGGCCACAATTTTTGTCCCGACCTGAGACTTAGCTTAGGCCGCTTCTTTCAACTCCTTCATTCGTTTATACTCCTCGCTGACTTGTTTTGGAGACAATGGTTTGAGTATGAAACTCTCTCCTCCGATCTTAGCAGTATAAGTGTTGGATCGTCCGTTATGAATAACCGACCGATCATACTGCCATGGTCGACCCGATAGCAAACGACAAGCTTGCATCGGTATCACATCGAACATCATCTCATCTTGATATTCTCCAACTTTGAACTTGATCCACACTTGCTTGACAACCTTCAATTTCTCACACTCATTTAGCCATTGAAATCTGTAAGGATGAGGATGCTTTGAGGTAGGTAATACTAATTGTGATACCAAGGTTTAGCTCACCACATTTGCACAACTACCCGAATCAATTATCATCGAACAAACTTTCCCCCTTACTCGACATCTTGCATGGAAAAGATTTTCTCTTTGGTTGTCCTCTTCTTCAAGAGTTATGCAGCTCAAATTCCTTCGAACCATAAGAAACATTTCCGGATGATCAGCTTCGGAAGCTTCACGACCATCATCAATTTCAGCTCGATCAGTCTCCTCGAAGTTTTCTTCCTCGGTGTCACTCACTTGCTCATGGACGGTTCCATCTTCGAGCAAAAGCATAACTTTGCTAGTGGGACACTCTTTTGCCATGCGACCATAACCTTTGCATTTATTACACCGAATGCTAGAAGCACTAGGAGTATTGAGTTGAACTTTACCTCCCACTTCTTGGCTGGTTAATGGTCACTCCCTTCTCGAAGGGTTTCTTCGGATCTCGACCAGTGTTGGCACTTGCTGGATTCGGACTCTTCCATTCTTTTCTTCGGTTCAAAGGAGTCGAAGTAATAACTCCTCGATACCAGTTTGCTTTTTCGCCCTTTACCCATTTCTCAGCTTCGATAGCAGCATGAAACATATCTTCTATAGTTTGATACGCATGCAACCTCAATTGAGATGACACATCTCGAGCCAAGCCATTTTTGAATCGAATGATGGCTTGCTCGTCATCTTCTTCCCAGTCAAGGGCCAATCGAATTCGTTCGAACTCATCATGGTATTCTAAAACCGATTTGGACCCTAGTTTCAACTCGAAGAGTTTTCGAAGTTGCTCCTGTCGATATTTGGCATTCACATACTTAGCATCCATTGCTCTTTTCAACTGCGTTCATGTGGTGACCTCGGGATAAGCATTCCTTCGTCTCAACCTTTTGTCAGCCTCCCACCATATCGATGCATATGCCTCGAACAAAGCAATAACATGTGCAGCTTTTCTCTTTTCGGTCATCTCATTTGTTTCGAAGATTCGTTCCAACTGAAGCTTCCAATAAAGATATTGGTCGGGATCACTGGTTCCTCTGAAGGGTGGAATAGTGATCTTGACGCTGTTCAAATTTAATCTACGAGCACCCCGGATCGGCTCCGGATACTCATCATAATAGTCATCAGCCTCACGCTCAATATTTCGATCAACATTTGTGCCTCAGCCTCGACCTCGGAAATTTCCACGACCTCGTTGAGCTGGCCTTCGTTGAACGAATGGTGGCTCGTATTCAGGTTCGACCTCGGGAAATTCTCCTTCATCGACCCCTTCATCAACGACCACAACTTGTCTTTGGGCATTGGAAGTGGCATTCTATCACCTCGGAGAATGCCCAAGTGTTGATAACCAGCTTAGGGATTGCCTAAGTTTTGTTGTTATGCTTGGGGATTGCCCAAGTGTTGTGTAGCTTGGGGATTGCCCATAGCTTCATTTCGAACAGCCTCGTCCTTCAACTGTTGTTGTCAAATGAACTCAGCAAATTGCTCAGGTTTCATCGAAATGGAGTTGCTAGTTCCAGTGCCGGACCCAGGTAAGGCCACAGACACACTCCCTTACTCGAGGTTTGCTACTCGAGCACTTACTCCTCTTTCCTCGGCACAAATGCCTTGTATCGCAGCCATGAGATCGGCCAACGACACCTCGGGTGCCTCAATGCCCTTTTCTTCGCCTCCATTCCCCGCCATGGTCCCTGTACAAATCAAAGATCAAATAAAATGTTAAGGTTAGAAATCACCTCACTCACTCCCTCACTTTTATTGGGTGGCGCTTGGGTCCACTCAATTTATGGGTTCGGTTTTGGTCACTCAAGAACTTGTAGCCAATGGCTTCCTCGGTTGATCAACTTCTCTCAATTCCTTCGAATTTGACAAGTTACACTGTCTCCTTCGGAAAGAGTGAATTGATATGAATCAATGGAATGGATGTTATTTATTCTGCGCTCAGGAAGTCAAAGAATTTTCAACGAAATTTGGACTTCGGTCACCCCACGCACGAGTTCCTATAAGCTCAAACAAATTAGTACGACCTCAAGTAGAAAGATTTACTCCAGAGATCCACTAACTAGATTTATCGAACAAAAGAAAAGTGAAAACCTAGGAGAATCTACCCTTCGATTCCTTTTCGGAATCCTCGAACACACCAACTCTTGTACGGACAAAAGTGATCCCTCCTTGGTAGGATAGGGTTTAACCTTATCCAATTTCCCTTTTCTAGCCGACAAAATTTCACCTGGGGTTTTAGATTTTGAAACTTTACCCCTTTCTTCTTCAATGAAAAAGTGAATCTTTTACTCGGGTGTATGGACAAAATTTAACTTCGTTCACTGACCATGTTTCAACAGACCTTGGGTTGCTTTTCACTCCGGTGACTTTCAACGTCAGAGGAAATCGCTTCCAGAAATTTTGAGCTAAGAAATCTCCACTTTGTCCGTACACTGTTACAATGTAACAAGTTTCCGGCGTACGGACGCTGGTTCAAACACAGAACTTTGAATTTTAAGCTCAAAATACAACCCAAATCAAAAGAAAACCACCAGTCTTCAACGGTAATCACCAAAACTCAACTGGGGTTCGATAACAACCACCACTACGTCGAAAACAGTCCAAAAACCTTCGAGAAACCCTAGTCCTCAATCATGTACGACAGGTACTCGTGGAATCCTTAGACGATGGTGAACAAAAATCAATGGTTGTTTAATCCAAACAACCAACAAATCAACCAAAATTTTTGAATTTTCCTTTTCTATCTTTTTTTTTGTAATAACAACACAATAGTACCAACAATCAACAACGGAGATTGAAGCTGAAACTGAAAGACACAAAAGGCACGAGATAGACGAAAAGGATGGAGGTTTTAAGAACAAGCCCAAATCGTGCTCTGATACCAGGATGGTGCAAGCGACACCGCAGGTGAAGCTCAACAACCAGAGATGCTGAAAATAATAAGATTTAAAGATAG
This sequence comes from Petunia x hybrida, assembly GCA_037355625.1. Lineage (NCBI taxonomy): Eukaryota > Viridiplantae > Streptophyta > Magnoliopsida > Solanales > Solanaceae > Petunia > Petunia x hybrida. The sequence goes on along the minus strand of JBBBVM010000083.1, from coordinate 778,507 downwards.
AAGCAAGACAAATCTTGCTTTGAATCAAAGGAACGTCGAGGAACTAGTCTTGGGTTCGATTGAATCGGAATCAAGATGCACCTAATGCTAAGCAATAATCCTCAAGAAGTCATGCTTCTTGCAAACTGAATGACCAAAGAAGAAGATTGCTCAAACGATTCAACACTGAATGACACAAGTTCTTTAAAATCCCACATCGGGGTTCGGCTCCATCGGTGACACTCAATAGCTACAGCTATGTTTGATCATTCAACAAAAACTAGTTGCTTACAAATGAAATGTAAAGGAGTTTATATAGACTACTCTAGGGACAAAATAGTAAAATGGTCACACGCGATCAATAGGAATAAGCCACGCAGGGCTGCGTGACTGACTGTTCGGTCACTCCTTCAACCGAACACTTGAGTTTCGAACACTTGAGTTTCGAACACTTGACTTTGGTGCTTAGTTGCTCAACTCAGCTCATCTTGACATCGGACACTCTTCCTTCGAATGTTTGTTTGCTTCACTTCAGCGTCGATGTTGAGTGTTCGGTTGGGGGTTCGGTCACTCCCTTCTTTGAGCTCAAGCTTATAGATGAAGCCTTCGATTCTTGAGCTCGGCCACTCAGCTTCGGAATGGTTGCCTTCTCCCGACCAAGCCAATAGAATGTGAATGTCATGCAAAAGCTTGGCTTGGCTTCCTGTCATCGGCCTCGATGGGTTGAATACTTGATCAACACGTGTTCGGGCTGCATCAAATTGTGAATACAAAGAATAGTGATATTTGAGATTTTGAGAGGATATCAAAATATGATTTATATGATCTAGGGTATTGCATACTTTATAATCTACTTGCAGGTTTGTACTCGACGTGAGGCTATATACTCTTAACAGATGTATAGCATGTAGCTCTCACAGTATGTTGGTCGTACGGTCTATTTCACTGTATGAATATTTGTAGAGAAGAGGTGAGAATATGTTTCTCATATTATAAGAGCACTCACATTTTGTGTGAGTGGGAGATATTGGGTTTACCTATTTAAGAGTCCAGCCATAAAGGGGTGATCTTAAAGTCTATCCAGGTAAAAAGATAAGTTACCTGGTAGAGTCCTATAAGAGGACAGCTACTGTATGTACAATTATATATACATTAAATAACACAGAGAAATAAACCGACTTTTCTACTATTCTCCCTACTACTCCTCTTTACCATAATAATAGTGTTTAGACTGTGGAAAAGGGGGTTGATCCGTCAAGCACGTGACAACCACCAACGATTAGTAATTCCAGCCGTGGTCAAGATCCTATCGCTTCCGCTTACGAGAATAACAAGTAAGTTCCCGGATTTATATCTTGATTAATCTATTTAGTATAGAGTTTATGTATATGCATATGAATTCTTCATGAACTTTTAAAATCAAGAAATAAATGACATGTGTAAACATGGAATAACAGGGGATGAGATCAAGTATGCGGACTAAAGGATCAACACAACAAACAACAAGGTTCTTTTCCTATTGGCAATTTGTCCAGACTAAAAGAAGAGATATTATTTTATAATATAAGTAAAATCAGCGGCACTATCTAGGGAATCCAATGGCTACATCAAGTCTGAAATCTAAATCCTTAGGGAGGAAATCGGAAGAATCTCGTCCAGGTGTAGAAGATAGCTCTAATCTAGCCTTTTTCCCTGACTTAAGAGAAGATCTTTTAACCGTTGAAGTTGTGATGGGAGCATTTGCCTCAAGGGCTTTAGCTATCATGTGATGAACATCCAATTCATGGGTAACTACAGAAGAAGGATTGGAAAACCTTGAGAATCAACATTTTGAGAAGCCATTATCTTGGATGAAGGAATTTTCGAGAGAATTTAACAGTGAAGGAAAGGTAACGAATGATTCATAACAAAGTTCTACAGTAGTAAAGAACGATATAAAGAAGAGTACTGTAAGAAGTGAAAAGAAATCAGTGACGATGACCTAGGAAAACACTTCATAAACACATGTGGTTCGTATATAGCCATGTAGGACAATTCGAAAACGAAAGTCTTTTCCAATTCAAAGCCAGCGTGGGCGAAGTCGCATCACCATTCCGGTCTAAAAATCTTTCCACTTCCCATCTGGCTCCTCAGATCCAGCTAGAAAAAGGATGGGCTATTTGCATTGGGTAAAAGTCATACATCACATCGGAGCGCGACACGTAGCACAAATATTCGACAACTCTTGACAACACAAAGACCTCTTACGATGAAGTAAAATTCGAAGACAACACTTGCGAGCGTGCCTATAGGTGGATCACTCCGACAACAATCATCCCTCCTAATACAAAGAATGGACTCGATTGAATAAAAGACAATAAATGAAGGCAGGATATTACGGGTTGGCCGTTGACAATATATATTTACATAATCATGGCTCTGGCCATAATGATTAGTGAAATAATGGTAGATTTTCACTGAATGCAAGCCATAAAATCTTGTAATCATACAAAATTCCCCTTTTCACTCATATGTGCTTCATTTGAAAATTATCTCACTTACTTGTATCACTTAAAGCAATTAGCAAACCTTCCTTTCTCTTACTTTTCATCTACTATTTTACAATTATTTTATAAGTCGTTTAGTCGAAAATCACGCTTTCTAAGTATATAGATAAGCAATTTCATTCGTTCATGTCTTGTCGTCTCATCTTTTATTATTACTTCGTTATTGTTTCACAATTATCTTAATACAATTATATTGCTTCTGGCCTAAAATAAAAATTCAAGTGCTTAATCTATTAAATCAATTTTATGTTGATCAGATCTACCTCCATATTCTTCGTCTTTTACTATAATCTTTTCATTTTAAAAGATGAAATCTCTTACTAACTATAATTGTCAAAATTAGAAATCCTATTGAGCAACTAACTAACAACTAACATACACTCTCTGTTTTAATTTGACTTGACACAACTTTAAAAAGTAAAGAATGATTTTTTGAAATTTTTGACTAGGATGAGTCGTAAATATTTGTGTTGCTATAAATTTATGTAACAAAAAGTTTAAAATAAATTATTTTTAAAATTTAAAAATTATGGTGTTCCAATAATAATAAAATTTTGTCAGTTTATTTTTGAACAGGAATAATATCAAAAAGAAAAATTTTGAATCATCCTAAATCTTCTACAACTATTTTATAAGTGGGAAGCCTCTAAAGGTGCAAAGTCAAAAGACCAAAATAACCTTCCAGCCAACTATTACTTCAAGAATTTTTCATACCCAAAGATGTAACTTTACCTTCATTAAAATTAATAAAAAAGGTTTAATAAAGATAACCAAAAGCAAAAATCGAAACTAACAATTGTAAGAAATATAATTGACCCCAAATGAGTGAATTAAACTTTTTTTTAGTTCATTCTTTGTTTTTGGCTTGTTCTCTAAAAAAAAATCAAAATCTTAGACCAAATGTTGATATATAAATCCAGCAGCTGTTAGTTGATTCTTTTTTTAGATTTTATATATAGCTTGTTTTTTTGTGTTATTACTTTGTTTTCGACTTATTGTCTAAAGAAGATACTATCAAAATCTTAGACCAGACTTTGATAAATAAATGCAATAGTGACTAATTTATTATCTTTTAAATCTTATATATAACTTTCTTTTTTGTTAATTTGTAGGAGATATATATGACAATTAAAAAAAATAAAACAGTCTCATACGTATTCATTTAATTTATTCAATTTAAAAAAAATATTTTTTTTAATTAATTCACGGATAAAAGTATTATTTTACACAAATAACTAATTATTTTTGTATAGGTGTAGACCATAAAATTGATAATAATTTTCTAGCCATGTTAATAAAGATATGTGATCGAATTTCTATACAACTTTTACAAACTATTATTTTCATCTGGCAACAACATCTTGATTTGTTCGCAACTCTAAAAATGAGGAGACAACAGCTTCTATTTAAAAAGATAAAAATATTAAGATGTGTCACATTTGCAGCCAATGTTGCTCACATTCACTTTTAAATTATGTAATATTGAAATATAAAAGAAAAAGTATTAATATTAAACTAAATTCTTGATATACTATAAAATTTGCATGATTAAAATCGTTGAGGGTCTACCAGAAACAGCCTCTGCACCTTGGTGAGGGTAAGGACACCGTGTATGTAGTTGTTATTGTTGCATGATTAGAATCGTTTAAATATCATTACTGGCTCGATCGGAAAGTATTCGATATATAAGCACTTTGCATTTATATTTTTTCCTTTAATTTACGAGTAATTATATACGTTTATTACAAAATATTTATAATTTTTCGATAAATAATTAAGAATACACGTAAATCACGTGCATCGGTAGTTATATAATATGAGTGGGGATGCCAAGAATTGGGTTTTAGAGGAACAAAACAAAAGAAGATAAAACCCTCCCTTAATCGCCATAACGAGGCTGAAGATCGAGTCTTTTGAATCTTACAACACATTCAAGTATGTTTTCTCTCTCTCTTTAATTGTATTTTTTTTCTTTTGCGAATTTTAGTGGGTTTGTTATAGAAGATTCATGTAACAAACACTAACTTGTTTGATTCATGTAATTGTTATTGCAACTCAACTCGGTGGAAAATAGGCTCGCCCCTCTATCTTTTTTCACTTAAAGATTATGTTTTTTTGTCTGTGACGTGGTTCAAACCTGTGATGTGCCTCTAACCCACACATCACAAGTTGCGGTCTTACCTCTAGACTAGACCAAAGCACTCTATAGGGGGTTTTGGTGGGGGGGGGGGGGGGGGTTTAAATGAGATTCCATTTTGTTGTTGTTTTTCTGGCACGCCTCGAATGAATTTGATCTTATTTTCATCTCTAGGGTGCATTTGGTTTGAATTTCCATGAAAAGTGTTTTAATTTTACCTTGAGGAATAATTTTTGGATCATTGTTAGTATTAGGTTGGACATATAAGTAGGTGACTTATGGTAGCAGATAGTGGAACATAACTAGCTACGAATAGGCATTCAGTTAGCATGAAAATGGACTCGTAGTTAGAAATCAGGGGAAGTAATGTCACGGAAAAAGCCTTTTGGGTCGGAAGAACAAGCTTCTCGTGTTCGACCTGGTAGGAGGGGAAGGAGGACAGACCTTTCGAGTAAGCATTTGTGTGGGCCTAGTTCTGCTTTCTAAGGGCATCTTGTCTTAAATTCACTGGTTGGAGAGATAATTCATGCGCAATTTGAAAAACTTCACGATGTTGAGAGAGAGCTTTGTAGGGTCAACAAAGGTATTGACTATTGAGAGATCTACCATCCAAACTTTTCTGAACATCTCAGAGAATCATAAAAATGTGGTTACTAAGATAGCAAGTAGGAAAAAGGTATTTGTTAAATTTGTACTAGCAAAAGAATGTCGTCAAGCACAAATTAATGTGCTTTTATCATTATCTTTTTGGTGGCTTGGCTAAGAGGTTCTGAATGTTTATTGAATGTTCTTCTTATAAAGTGGAGAATAGAGGATAGATTGATTGTTGTGTCATTTCTCACATACTATGATTTAGAACTAAGTTGCTCGGACTCTCTAAAAGTACTACTGTACCCGTGTCAGATCTTCCAAGAATGCATTATTTTTGGAGTATCCGCGACACAACCATGGAGAGTCCGAGCAACATAGATTTAGAATACAAAATTATGGAGAAGAAAGAAGGATGGATCTTTTTTCTCTCACTTGGGAAACGTGTAGACTATTAGAGAGTTCCATTGAAAAGCTTTCTCTGGAAACACTCACCGCTTAATCTGCCAAAAGTCTTTTTTTCTTTTTCCAGATTCTCACCCATTTTAGTTCTATTTGCGGTTTATACTTAGTTCCTCTTTCAGCCTGATCCAGTATTTTAGAATCTTCAGTTTATTGCAACCAATTGAATTTTCTTCGTCTACTTCATTCTTGGTTTTTCTGGTTAACTAAATTTCAATCACTAAGTAACTTAAGCCTAATTAACAGTGATGCAAAAGCTGATTATACAAGGTTAAACTAGATATGGGGAGAAAGTTGTTTTTCTTTGCAGGAAACAGAAGCTTCGAGGTGGTGGAAGTTAATGGTAACTGGTTCGAAATTGTAGAAAGTGGTATGATAAGCTGAGTGATGATTGACAGATTCAACATACTGGGCCTTTGTGAATGTATGTAAAGGGCTTCAGATAGGAAACGGATTGTATGCATGAGTTGGAAAAAAACGAAAATCAATATATATCTTTTAAATTCAACTCATATAGAAGGTTCATCAGGTTGCTAGCAGCCAAAGGGAGAAGCAGATCCTCAATCACTATCCCAGAAATTATAGAAGATGAATGATGAGGAGATCTCGCAAAGAAGATGAAAAAAGTTTGTAAGAAAAGGGGAACTTTAGAAGATAGAGCTAGGAGATAACAGAAACAGGAGAAGTTATATGCAAATTGTTCAAATTAAAATTTGGCCAAGTGATGAAGTTAAAACAAGAATCTGGAGCTGAATTTAAGATTGATAATAATTTATCGGGGGGGGGGGGGGGGGGGGGGGGGGGAGCAGAGTGGATCATCCCCAAAGATGTTTGATTGGTTATTTTAATGAGCTGATAAATATCAACTGTTTGGATCTTCAAAAATGGGCAGATAGTGTCCGGAGAGTTCCTACATGTGTTACAATCAAAGAGGTAGACGGAGATCTTCTCTGTATTGAATTTCTATCAAGATAAGAGGCATACAGAATCAAGCTTGAGAGATGTGTTTTCAAAGAAATGTTACTCCAATTAGAATGGTGGTCGGCAGACAATTACTGTCATCGAGAAAATTGGAGGCCAAATAGTTTGTCCATTAGTCTACTTGGTTTTCCCACCCATCTATGGTAGGAAAATGTTTTTAAGACTATTGGAGATCAGGTGGATACTTGGGAGTGGATGATGAGACAAAGTTCAGGACCTATCTGAGATAGATTAGAATTTGTGTTAAAGTGTCCGGAATTAATTTTCAAATTCAATTCAACTGATTGTTGACGATTTGATGTATAAGGTTCCTCTATGTGTGGAAAAAATGAATCAAGATTGGCCAGCAACCCACCCACCAGATCCCTATATGTATAGAAGATTGAGTGTCTTTTGTAGAAAATAGCTTCGTCTTATTAGGTTTTCAACTATTTGGTATACTCCTTCTATCCGGATTTTTATACCCATAGTATTTATATATTTCTATGTACTTGATATAAAATAGAAATCATATAACTGATTCCAACTAGCTTGGAATTGAGGCGTAGTTGATGGAAAAATGTTTGGGGAATTTTCTGCGTATATCTTGCTGTCTTTTTGAAGAAGGTAACAGTATATTCATCAGCATTAAGGAATAGCTGGAAACCATATTTACAAAAGCTGAGCAAAAAAAAACTTGCGCTTCTTACAGCGATTCTAAAAGATCTAACACATCTTCAGCTTCTTCCACAAAACACTCTTTACACCAAAAATATAAAGACAATATACAATTCTTCTTGATTTTCTGTATAGTGCTACTCTTGTCTTCGAAACATCTGCTATTCCGCTCCCTCCATATAGTCCACCAAATGCACCCGGGGATAGCTTTCCACCACTTCTTTTGTATTTTGCTGCCTCCTGGTCTGTACCAACATCTAAGTAACTCACATGTGGTCATTGGCATAGTCCATCTCAGACCAATTAAATTTAGATACAATTGCCACAGTTGTAAAGTTACTTTACAGTGAATGAATAAATGTTGATTGTCCTCTACATTCTCCTGACACAAAAACATCTAGAGCTTTTTTAATTCCCCTTTTTAGGATATTCTCTTGAGTAAGACAAGCTTTTTTGGCTACCAACCAACTAAAGCATCTGACTTTAAAAGGAGCTTTTGTTTTCCATATATTCTTCCATGGCCAGCAGACCTGTTCTTGACCTAAACCTAATAGTAGATGATAAGCAGAAGAAACTGAGAACTTCCCACTGTAATCTGCTTCACTTGTTGTTTCCTGAAATAGCTCTAGCTCCCTGAGAAGTTCAGCAACTCTCCCCACCTCCCAATCATTCAAAAGTCTTTTAAAACATAGATCCCATCCCTGTGGTGTCCAAATTTGATCAATAGTACAATCTGGTGCTATAGTTAGAAGGAAAAGATCGGGAAATTTGTCTTTTAAAGGACGATGACCAATCCAAATATCACTCCAGAATGATGTTTTCCTCCCATTACCCACTTGGATTCTCACATTGTTGATAAAATCTGCCCAGTGAGATCTAATTGACTTCCAGACACTTACTCCATAACTAGAAGAAACCGGTTTTGTGCACCAATGCCCCTGATCTCCATATTTACAAGTGATCACCTCCTTCCAGAACGAGAGTTCCTCAATTATTATACCTCCATAACCACTTCATTAGGAGACTTTTGTTGTGAATTCTAAGATTTCTAATGCCTAAGCCTCCTGTCTTCTTTCTAGAAATGCAGCTCTTCCATTTAACTAGATGAAAACTCTTCCCTTCCTTATTTCCTTGCCAAAGAAAGTTTCTCCTTAGTACATCCAGTCTCTTTTCCACTTTAGCTGGTAATGGAAAAAGAGACATCACATAAGTAGGTAATGCATCCAAAACTGAGTTAATCAAAGTAACCCTACCACCAAAAGAAAGATATTGAGACTTCCATCTAGCTAACCTTTTCTCGGCCCTGTCAACTACTCCATTCCATATCTCCAAAGCTTTATTTTTTGAGCCTAAAGAATGACCCAAATAAGAGGTTGGTAAACAATCTGTTTCACATCTCTTTTGTTTTCCTTTTTGTATAGTTTTCATTTCAGAGAGATTTTATCTCAATGATGAATTTTGAAAGTGATGTATATTTTCTTTAGTGACTCGATTACGCTAGAATACACCTAGTTGTGTTGTTTACCTCTTCAGAGCTGGAAAGTCCATCCACAGTTTTATGTATTCCATAAGAAGCTGATGTATTGGGGATAATTTTTCTTTCAGGATAGGAAAAGTAAATGTTGGCAAAAGGCAGAAAAGTTGCTGGGAAGGGCGAGACAATGACTGCACATTATGCTTTTGGCCCGCATGAAGATGATTTAATTATTAAACATAGACTTCTTACTCGCACAACAACCACTAGAGGCGAACCTCCATTGAAGAAACTTCAAAAGAAGTTTACTTCTTTTGCTTTAGAGATAGAGAAGGAAGCTGATAACTATGGTGATTGTGAAAGACTTGCCAAAGCTTTCTTGCAAGAGCTAAATACATTTGAGATTCCGCTCCTAAAGAGCAAAGCAGTCATAGATGCAAACCTTAGAGAGAAGGAGAATTTCAATGATCTGAAAAATGAGATAAATGGACAAATTTTACAAGCTCAGGCTGATATAGAAGATCTCAAGAGGCAACTTGAAGAAAGCAAGATAGAGAGGCAGCACAAAGAAGAGTGTGAGGCCATCAGGAAGTTGATTGCTATGCAGCCTCCAAGATCTGAAACTCAAAAAGTTCTTACCGAGCTTGAGAAAGAGATAGCAATGTTGGAGGCAGAGAATACTGCTAGTTCAAGAACATTGGAGCTTCGCAAAAAGCAATTTGCGCTTCTATTACATGTGGTACGTATCTTTCCAAAAAATCCATTTCGTTTGTACTGTTGATTTCTGCAGGGAGTTCTGGCTGGAAGTTCATAATTGCTTCTATTGAATTATGGTAGATAAATAGACTCTAGGAATTAGAGTTATAACACACAAATGAACAAAAGATCCAGAACTTCTTTAGAAAATTATAGGATAAACTATTTCCCTCTGGCACTTACATTGCACAGTTTTTATTATATATAAACCTGTAAAATGGAAAGAGATTCTCTTGGCTTGATTTGTCCTATCAGTTTGACTGCGTTATTGTTACTTTTTCACTTTCAAGAAGAATGAAGGGTGCAAAGTACGAGGGTCAAACCTTATAATTTCAGTTTCAATTCAGACATGAATTTCTTAATCTTTTTAAAACAAAAATTACATGGCTAGAAACTAGATAAGAAGTACTATAACTTGCTATTTTCTTTTTTATAATTAAAAGCATTCTGAAAATATATAAAAATAATTTGGTCATAGAAGAAACTATAGGACTCCCAATAAAAGGGGGTTGTGGAATCAATAAAGTGATGGTAAAATCTGATGTACTCGTATGTAAGAAGTAATCATCAACAGGGATGAAAATGACAGGCTTCTCAGAGTTTATCTTTATTTGCTTCTAGTGTTTTTGGACATTTATAACACCATAGTTGAATCATAATTAGCTATGTGCTCTCATCGAATATAGTCATTTATAATCTTATTTAATCTTGTATAACCGCACATCCATCTTAGCATCCGCATCTCTACAAAACTCATCTTGTGTATATGTGGAACTTTAGTGGCCCAACATTCACTACCATATAACATATTCCCTGTCTTATAACTGCACCGTAATACTAACCTTTCACTTTGATAGGCATCCTTCTATCACATAACACCCCGGTAGCACTTCTCCAGTTCAATCATCCAATTTTAGTTCTATGAGTAATATCTTCATCCAAAATTCCATTCTTTTGAAACACAAGCCTAGTTATCTAAATTGTTTGCATTTTCGCACCATAATCCCGTCTAGCCTCACCTCAGCAGTTTGGTGTAACCTTATTAGTCTAAAATTTGGGGTAATTTTAGAGGACCAAAATTTTGATAACCCAATAGATATGAAGTTTGGCGTAATTCTATCGGGCCCAAGTTTGGTGTAATCCCATTGGCCCAAAGTTTGGTATAATCATATTGGATCATTGTTTGGCATCATAACTCTATTGGAGCAAAGTTTGGTATAATCTTTTTGGCCAAAGTTTGATGTGACACTATTGGACCATAGTTTTGTTTCCTTATTGCCAACCTAATCTCAAAAGGGCACATTTATTGTGCCATTATACTCCTCGAAAGAAAAAACAGAAATATAACATTTTTTGCTTTATGAGAAAATCATAAATATAAATTTTTAATCCGACATAGCTTAACTCCACTTCCTTGCAGTTCAACACGTTATCTCGATCACATTTAAGGCATATTTGAGGTTGCGATATTACATTATTGGACCCTGACATTTGGTAGAATAGTATTCTCATAAAAATTCAAGTAAATGCCTTAGTGTCTGATAGCTAGAAAGCTACAAATAGAGCAAATTAAAGAAATGAGCTATCCCCATCTTGGAGAAACCGCAATATACCCAATACTCTAATTCCGGTATCCTATATTTTTTCAGCTGAGGTTGCACATTTGTTAATTTACTTTTTATGCTTAGCCTCCCTTTTGTGTGGTTCCTTGGCTATTCAACTTATTTTTTCAGTTTTGTTTTCCTTCTCATGTCAACTCGGGGAGGGGGTGGGAGGAGGGGGTTGATCTCTTCCCATCGCTGTTTTGAAGGCAACCATGGTTCTATTCACACGACGGATAAACACCATTATAGTATATACTAGTGGAAAGACAACCAATACATAGTTAAATCAAATGGAACTTAAAACTGTGACCTCAAATTCACATTATCAAAGCTTGAACCAAAGCGCCCCTAGGGCTTGGTTTTGTGGTAAGAGCATAACTTTATGTGTGGGCACATCTCGCTTTCGAACTGTGCCACGAACAAAAGCCTGGCATTTAGGTTGAAAGCCAAAACGGTAGAGGGATGGGCCCTTATCGACTGAGTTTCAAACTTTGTACCACTTGCCGTAGAAGATTCCCAGTTGTTAAGAAAAAAAAGCCTGAGCCACGGCACTAGGTCTTGGCCGCATTGGCCATTGGCAAGAACCCTATTTTCTAATCCATGCCTTCAGTTTAATTTTTGAATCTCCATTCTTAAGATTAACAAGCTCAGTGTCTACTGATTAGAACTTAGAAGGAACATGTAATAGAAGGGTCTTAATGTTAATGGCACCCCTTATTAGCTCATTTTACTTCAGAGTAATTTTAAGGGGCTTAAAGCATCTCAAATATTGAAAGCAGTGCCACTGCTGCTCCATCACCGTGAGGGGCTATCCTAAAATTACTCTTGGTCCTTTTCCTTGTTCTGCAAATTCACGTTTGGAGCTTTCATAGATTTAAATTTAGATATATTCATTTATTCTCTATCTTATTCCTTTCTTAAAATTATTCTCTATCTTATTCTTATTTTCAGCTAGGGCAACTTCCAATTACTATAATTTACTTTTATAATAACACCCATGAAAGCAAGTGATGTGTTATAAGCATATGGCAGGATCATTTTTGTAAGAATCAAATGTGTAGTTTTCAGTGTTTGTAGATATATAGGTGGTTACACATTTGCACAAGTGCTTATTATTTTTATCTGTTTTTGAGAATACTTTAATTGGTATTATGGTAAATCTTTTGCTGATGTTCAAACTTTTCTCTTAGGTTGATGAGTTGCAGAACACGATAGAGGAAGAACAGAGGAGTTTGGTTGAAGAGATGAGGAATGCAGTTGATGATAATAATAAGAGTGGGCTGGGGGATGTTACTGGGGGTCCTGAAGCAATGGTTGTGGATTAGCGAGTGAGTTGCACCCAGACTCTGTAACTGTAAGTTTACTCTTTCACACACATCTGGCTGTAGCATTTGTCATAGAAGATGGTTGATGTTGGTGAATTTACTTTTATATGATCTAAAGAAGATGTCCCTAAAGATTGTTTTTTTGAGCTCCAATACATCAATCCTACAAAAACTAGCAATAGACCTCTTAATGCAGTACCTAATATTGGTATTGTAATCTTCAGCTACTATAGCTTTTTTTACGATGTATTACTTCATCTTAGAGGATTTACATCTCAGCACTCATAAAGTGCTATGCTAGTATTGCACAAAATTACTGGTGCTGGAGAAGCATATGCATCCTGGTAACAGTTTCTTTCAGGTTGCTTGTAGGTTTTCTTTTGATTGCATTTTCATCCTTTCTAGATTGCTCAGAGTCAAGTTGATAACTTTTGGCAATCTGAGCTCTATCCTTGGAAGTATAGGATAAGTTGGATTCGTTTTTATTTGGTGTCGTCACCAGGTCACACACGACACAACCTTGTTGGGATAGAGTTTACTGTTTTGTAATTATGTTGAAGGTATAATCCACTGGACTGCAAGAATCATGTTTGGTAGGGTCGACGAGCTGTGAAGGCTTGCATATAATTGAGATTGACAAATAGAATATCAGATTATGCTGCACATGTAGCTTTAAGTGTTATCTTCTGGCATCTCAGACATACCTTTCATCCACATAAACCACATATCTAAGAATGTTAGGATCTTTAAGAATTATTAATACAGAATAATTGTTGTCTTTCTACTACTCAGTTTAATGACTTCAGTCTTCTTTGATGCAGTTCGCATACTAAGGACAAGTCTTTGCCAGATGACAAGTATCTCCTACCAATGGCTCTTTTAATATTTAGCACTCTTGCTTGGAAAAGAATATTCAAACACTTTGGCTTTTTCGAGGCATATTGTAAATTATTGGCAACTTTGTATCAGATGCCAAGTTTAGAGAGGTGCAAGTGCAAGGACCTAGATTGTTTGGATCTCTAATGTGCCTGAGAATCAGCCTCAATTAGTTCTTTATTACTTCTTTCAGAATTTTGAAATCAGGTTGATTCCAATCCTTTAAGTATCAATCAATGAGCCTTCCTTCTCCCACACCCCCAACACCACCGCCCACCCACCCCCCCCCCCCCCCAATCCTATAAGTATAATGATTTATTATGGATTTAATAGTATACTTTTTTTTAGTCTGTCAGCATATAAAAGTTAAGTAAATCTTACAATGGTGTTGAGTTTGACATGTTGGATATGACTATTTTCCTCGTTAGCCCTGAGTTTGACATGCACAAATTGCTGTGGCAAGAATGAAGATGGATTAAATGCTGATAGAGAACACTTGCCATGATATCTCAGTTATTTATTATTGAGAAACTATTCTCTTTTCTGGTTGAGATGTCACATTAAGTCCTATAATTTCGTTATCCAATTCACTTCTCTTAGATAGATAGTTACCATGAAACATGGAAAGATTAGTTAGTCCAACTATAAAATATTTTGAATGGACTTCAATTAGAACTTGATCGAATTACTTAAGTAGTGTTTGACCTTCATTCTTCATAGTTCACAAAATTGTGTGACTTAATAAACTAGTCTGTTTGGCCAAACTTCTGAAAACTGATTATTTGAGAAGTGCTTCTCTTAAAAAGTGCTTTTCGTAAAACTACTTTTGCAAAAAAGCAGTTTGTGTTTGGCTAAATCATTTTGAGAAGCACTTCTATCAACAGTTGAGTAGTAATTTGTGTTTGGCCAAGCTTTTAAAAAGTACTGTTAAATTACGAGGAAAGACATTTAAAGATTCACTTTACAGTTATTTAACTAGATGAATAGTTTCAAATATTTATTCTCAAACACATATTTAAGTTTTTATTTAGTTAAAAATTTTCAAAATACAACATTCATAATTGAATATCCTAGATCTATACCTTAAAAAAATATTATTTGATTAAAAGTTTGAAACAATAGTGACGTAGGTATACATAGAAAAAAAATAGTAATTACAAAAAATTTATACTATTTATATATTATAAACATTTTAGGTTAAAATATATAGGGGGTAAGTAGGTATATAAGTATTATTGGTAAGAATATTTTCGGAATGATAGAAATTAAAAACAGCTTCTGCTTCTACTCAAAAACACTTTTAGGGAAAAACTACTTTTTTCAGCTTCTTCCCTACAGCAAAAAAACAGCTTATGCTGCTACTTAAAAACACTTATTTTTTTCTAGAAGCTTGGCCGAACACCTCAAATTTTCAAAATAAACACTTTTGGAGAAAAATAAGCACAGCCCCTAAAAGCTTGGTCAGACAGGCTCTAAGACACGTGTAGACCCAAATTTCAAGCTCACTGAGAATACTTTTGTTAGGTAATGTGATGAGATGTCTTAGGCTATCTCGTACTTGCTAAATGTCTTCACATTCGTTCTGCACAATCCAAGGTGATCCAACAAGACACTGCAGCTATACACTAGCTCTGATAAGACATGGATTCTATAACGCCTCTCTAAGCTTCAACAATAATTGACTCCTTAACAAGCTGGACTGGAGAGCCAAAGTCAAGAAGCATGGTGCATATACCATCAATTGCCACCACATACCATACCAATTCTTGTCTATTCTATCTTACTTTATACACATGCATCTCTAGAAAAAAACAAAACAAAAAGAATCTCAACTTGGTTAAAATTTAGTCTTTTATCGATCACATACATATCATGTTTAAAAACTTTGGGAGAACTGTGCTCATTAGATTTATGGCCATCAAATAAATTTTTTGACAAAATATTAGAAGTATCCAAATTTTACAATTGAGAGACCATTTATTTCTAGCTTTCAAAATGAACAACAAAAGATGCGCATATATATATATATACATTCAAAAGATTTGTTGATGTCCTAAACTGTTTACATTCATAAACATATCATACCACCAACTTGTAAAATTATAAATTCGATCTAAATCAGACTATTGCACAATGCTCAAAAAAATTGAATGCACATTGTTCACACTTCATACTACCATTTAGAATTGAGTCGTAGTGGATTGATACTGAATAATATTTTTATTATCAAATATACAAAGGAACTCAATATTAGAAATTTCGAACTTTTTTCTCTTGCGGGTATGCTTTCTTAACAACAGTAACAATGTATCCAATATGGTCCTATAAATCAGGTTTGAAGAGGGTCAAGTGTACGCAGACTTTACTCCACCTCAATTGAAATAGAGAGACTATTTCTAATAGACCTTCGGCTTAAAAAAAATATTTTTAAAAATAAGTTGGAAAATAAAATGGTAAAAGCTAAGATAAAATATGAAAGAAAGGAACGGTTATGCCCATAAAATAGTGATGAATAGCAAAAGCTGAAGAAACAACAACAATAGTAATATATAAAATGAATACGATATTACTAGAACGATACTATATCCTAAAAATTGATAGAAGACTCTGACTATCTTTCTAAAATCGTGTTCTACCATATAATAAGCTTTCTTAACGAATCAACAAAAAAAACCCCAAGTGGAACAAACATAAACTCATGGTACCAAAGTGTAGTTTTCTCTAACTAAAGTGATTAATTTAAACCTTTTACTCAATAACCATTTTGGCATGTAGTTGGTGGAGGAGCATCTAAAAGTAATAAAAATAACATGTTTTTAGTACATATCTCTACACTCAAATAACAGCACATATCTCATCCCTTTTTGTCCCCTTTTTTCTTCTTTTCTTTAGGGTTCATTTTCCCTTCACTCACTGTGTCCCTTCATCTTCTTGGTAAGACCCATCTCCCCTTTTTTACAAATTTAATTTTCATAATTCATTTGTTTAATTTCAATTTTGTTATCTTAATTTGGTTTATCTAGTTTCTTTTTTTGTTCAAGATTTTGTTACCATGTTTGACATTGTTACTTAATTAAGTATGAAGTAGCTAGCTTTGTAACTAAATTGTATGATCTTGAGGATTAAAGATCATTAGGGGGTAGTTTTTGGGTTGATTAAATGGTCAATTAGTGTAAATTTTGAAATTTATAATCACTATAGCTTTTGGACTTCTATACTGTACCTAATTTGGAAAATTTTGAAGAAGTGTGCTCTCTTTCTGGTTTTTTTTAACTCGGCGTCTGATACCTGCTTTGGGGTTTGACTAATTCAGATTCGCACCAGGAAGTCCCACCTATTGAGATTAAGTGCTCTCCATTTCCGGGGCTCGAATTCTAGACCTCTGGTTAAGGGTGGAGGGGTACTCTCCACCTCGCCAGTACCTTTGGTGGTCATCTTTATGGTTTTCATATATTAAGAATTTTTTGAAGAGGGATTAAAAAAGAAGAAGAAAAGACTACATTCTTGATGAGATGAGAGAGGGTCCCTCTTGTAGTAGAGCTCTTCACTTCCAACCAAGAGGTTGAGAAATTTAATAATGAAGCAGAAATGTGGAGAACCCAGTTATTTAATTAAGACGTCTCAGATGTACTACTGTACTAGACTACATATAGTTATCGATTCTCTTGAGAGGTCTCAGGGTAAGGGGGGAGGAACTGTGGGTTTACCAGCTTCCAACAAGTAAGGTCTAATAAGACATGGGTTTTTGTGAGTATGATTGACGCATGACGTTACTTTTGAGCGCTACCCGATTCTTTGTCTTATACATTGTTTATTTAATTTAATGGAACTGGTAGTAATCCCTATTATAATTGAACTCTTAGTTTGTTGATGTAGGAATGATCTGCAGCTTGGATTGAAAGTTCCAAGATTTGCTCAAGAAAGTGCTGATAAGGGATGTCGAGTGGGAGCTATACACATTGGTGTCATAGATGCAGGCAACCAATTCGGCCTCGAGGGCCTACTTGTGTTTGCCCAAATTGTGGTGGAGGTTTCGTTGAAGAGCTCGATGACATGGTAGGTGCTAGATCTAATATCGAGGATGATCCTCACTTTGGATTAATGGATCCTTTCCCAGATCCAAGATTTGGTATAATGGACGCCCTTGCTGCGTTCATGAGGCAGAGAATGGCAGGAAGAAACTCAAACTTTGACATTAGGACAAGATCTGGCATTGTTCCTGGACATGGTAGGGGTTTAGGTTCTGGTCCATGGTTGATATTTCATGGGCAAACTCCCGTTAGTCTGACTGAGAATGATGCATTTGAGTACTTCTTTAATGGAAGCCAGGGAATGGGGCAGCGGCGACCTAATTTTGATGAGTTGATGGGGCCTGGGCTGCAACAGTTAATTGAGCAGCTCAGTGTGAATGATAGACAGGGGCCACCCCCTGCACCTCGTTCTGCGATAGATGCCTTACCTACTATCAAGATCACACAGAGGCACCTCAGCACGGATTCTCAATGCCCAGTTTGTCAGGATAAGTTTGAATTGGGTTCTGAAGCTAGGCAGATGCCATGTCAGCATATTTACCATTCGGATTGTATCGTACCCTGGTTAGTTCGGCACAACTCGTGCCCTGTTTGCCGTCTTGAGCTGCCTTCCCGAGCCTCTGGGAGCGCCTCGACCAATTGGAGTTCCAGGACTGGAAATGTTAGCAGTGGCAGCAACGGTAGTAGCCGGGATAATACCAGTCAGAACCAGGGGAGGAGGAATCCCTTTTCATTTTTGTGGCCTTTTCGTTCGTCCAACCAAAACACTGGCAATTATGCTGAGAGGGGAGGAGGCAGCTCAACAGCACCCTATGAAGAGAACAATGAACCAAATTACCCTGGTTGGCGTTTTAATTACTAAAATTTTCTTTCCAGCATCTTTGGATTTTGCCTATTTTCAAGCCTCAGAAATTAGTTTAAGGTTTATGTTGGGTGTTAGATCTTGAAATTTTCCTAGATGTACTGGACGTGTTTTTGCAATTTGTTGTACTATGGAAGGAGCAGATCCACGGAGTTCTGAATCGTGCGCCACTGGCTTTTGGGGATTTCTCGGTTATCAAAAAGATTGTTGTACTGTGGAATTGAAGCTGCTCTTAAAAGTTGTATAGGTGGAAACATCATGAAACGTTCAAGGGACTTTTGTAAATGATGTTCTCAAAATGTATTGGTACATCTACTGTTGATAATATTTTTGCTTCAAGTTCTATAGTACAGTAGTATTTAAGTTTTCTTACATTTTGAGAACCAGCCCTCATGATTCATAATCTTTACAAAATCACTCTTTCAAGTAGTATTCTCCAGTAGTAGGATTCTCTGAAAACTATTAGTACCAGCTGGTAGTACTTAGCAGCACTTTCAAGATTAACAACGTTACTTTTATCAATTGCCATTAATATGATATATTATTAACTTGTAAATTGTTATTTAATAGAGTCAATCAAAACTTAGAAGTCTTCATTGAACAAGGCTAATTGCACTTATTTATCGCTCATTTTTGTAGATCTAATTGGGCAATATGACCAATTATAACTTCTTTTGAAACATCGTGACATGGTTACCAATAAATTTCATCCTTAAAAACAGTTCTTTGAATAGGCAACCTAAGATCTGGTAGTGCTCTAAAACTTCTAATATTCATGTGTCTAGAAAACCCTTTTATAGTTAGTAATCCAATGACTCAATCTAACTATAGTATTAAACATTAGATTGTCTAGATATATTCCCTTTCATCTTCCTTGCCTATGCAAATTTAACCTCGTAAATATACATTACATACTTCAAGTAATTTGTCCTTTTCTTCGTTCTTTTGCAATCGGTGTTCTGTATTCACTTTGGGATTTGATTAATTCCAATTTGGATCGGAAGTGAAAGTAATCAGTACTTGAATTCGAGACTTTGGTTGGAAGTAAATTTTTGTTTGCATTAAATCATGTTATACAATCTACATCAAAAGGCATGTTGATCTCACTATATAAAAATTTATTTTATCGTCAAAGAAGTTATCATTTTAATATGATTAAATAGAATAGTAGCCTAATCGTGCAATTTCTTCTAAAATAAGTCAGCTACAAAGGGTCATATTCAAAGATTATCTTCCAATTCTTTCCTATTTTTCGTTTCTTGCATTATTCACGGACTCACCGATCCAAAAAACTTTAAAACTTTTCATCCAAATATCTAAGTACTATGCTTGGACAGCAAAAACAAAATTTATTCAATTCTTTTAGTTCTTTAATTTTATAAAACAATTATTATGATTTATAGTTAGTGAATATATATAACAATTTAAGTGACTTACTTTTCTTTCTGGTCTATCCCAAAAAGAGTACATCTTTTTATATTTAGTAAGTTGACAATTCAAATACCGTATATGACAAGTTTAAAACCACAAAATTCAAAGAATATTTTAGTACATTATACACATTTTTAATTTATAACTACAAGATTGAAAGTTTTTCTATATTCTTAAGCTCTGTAATTCGTATCCAATCAAATTAAGATATTTAAATTGGCAAGTAGAGAGCAATTAAATAAGCCTTCAAATTTTCCTTGAAATTTAAATGTGTTGACCTTTATATTCTAAACCCTGTTATCTCCTTGTTGAATGGACTGAATAATTGACTTTTACTTTCTCCTTAATTTTCTCAAAAAAAAAAAAAAAAAAAGGAGTCCATTATCCAAACAAAAAAGCATCTATCTTTCTTCCATATTCCAAATTCTTCAATACAGAAAAACTAAATAACGACAAGAACTTAAAAAATAAAACAAAGTACTACTCCCTCCGTTTCAAAAAGGACGAACTTATTTCCTTTTTAGTCTGTTTAAAAAAGAATGACCTCTTTCTAAATTTGGAAAGAAATTTTCACTATAATTTGTAGCCACACAAATATCTATAACTTATTTTAGACCATAAATTTTAAAAGTCTTCTTTTTTTATTAAATTCCGTGCAAAGTCAAATGAGTTCATCTAAAGTGGAACGGAGAGAGTACTATATTTTGAAATAGGCAATTAGGTATATGCTAATGCTACGCCTACCTGAAAACTGTTACTAACTTTATACACACAAAAATTAAGGATACCCTTTTGAAAAAGATTGAAACTTTTAAATATTTCTTTGCAAGAATGAACATTTCCTGAAATGGGGTTGACTTATTGAACCTTCTTCTTCAATTTTTTTGCTTTTATTTCACTTAAAATTCTGCAGAAAAATACCATAGTGGAGTGTAGCCATGACTTCTTGTAATTTTCTAAGTAGCCACCAGCTTTACACTTGTTGTAATGTCAAACCCCATGTTGGTTCTTTTAAAATTAGCCCCTTTTCTCAATCTTGCTCAATTAGGCCACAAGGGTCATCCTATTTTCACAAGAATTCTCAATTTAGAAGAAGCAATTTTGTTATTGTAAAGGCTTCTGATTCAAGAACTGACAGAAAACAAGTAGAGGTAACCTCATTCTGGTCATGCTTTAAAATTTGACTATGTTTTTGGTTGAAATGGAGCTGTAATTGGATTAAATAATTGGTTTTTGTTTGTTTTTTGTTCCCTTTTTTTGTAATTGTATAGAAAGTTTTGAGCTTTTCGTGAATTCTTTTGTTGGAATGGAGCTGTAATTGTATAAGCTGCGTACATCACACCCCTCGGAGTGCAGCACTTTCCCATTCCCTGCGTGAACGCGGGATGCTTTGTGCACTTGGTTGCCCCTTTTTTGGAGCTGTAATAGTATAAAAAGTTGGTCTTTTTTAAAAAAAAAAATAATAATTGTTTGTTCTTTTTCTTTTTTTGAGATGTATTGTGTTCAAAGTTTTGAGCTTTGCGTGAATTTTGTTGTTGGATGTTTAGATAACATATGATCTTCAAGAGAAGTTTAATAAGTTAGCTGATGAAGTGGATAGAGAAGCTGGAATTTCAAGACTTACACTTTTTTCTCCTTGCAAGGTAAGGTAATAAAGTTGAATTCTTTTAGTATCAACTTCACCCCGGGCTTTGGTCGAGTGGTAAAAGCGCAACATCGTTATGTGGATGCAAACCTGGCCATAGCCCTTGGGATTTCTCGGTTATCAAAAAAAAAGTTTGGAATTTACCCCTCATTCTTTCTTTCTCTTGGCAAATCTGTTGTCTTTTTATGCTGCAGATAAATGTTTTCTTGAGAATAACAGGCAAGAGGGACGACGGATACCATGATTTGGCATCGCTCTTTCATGTAAGTGTTCTTCACTTCCTGTTTTCTGCTTCAGATTTTTGTCTGGTAAGAAATTAGAATATGTAAAACTTGAAAGAATTCCATTTGGAATATGCCATATTATTTAGAATAACAAGTTCTAAATTAGTGCAAGTTCATGTTTGTGGTATTTGGTAATGAGATTTTGGGAGAATGAATTATAAGGTATATTGTTAGGGATGAAATGATGAGCCCTTTTGTTCCTTCAGGTCATCAGTCTAGGAGATAAAATAAAATTCTCGCTGTCGCCATCGAAATCAAAGGATCGTTTGTCTACTAATGTTGCTGGAGTTCCCCTTGATGAGAGAAATTTGGTAAAGCAAGAAGCTAATATGGTTATCCTTGTACTTATAATTAGGATTAGCTGATTGGTTGATTCATGATTTTCTACTTTCTTTGCAGATTATAAAGGCCCTCAATCTGTATAGAAAAAAGACTGGAACAGACAAACACTTTTGGGTGAAGTCTTTGAATTATTCAGTTAGGAATAGCTTTTGGATATTTCGCTACTGATTTAACTTTATTAATAATTTCAATGGCCAGATTCATCTTGATAAGAAGGTGCCTACTGGGGCTGGTCTTGGTGGTGGAAGCAGTAATGCTGCAACAACTCTGTGGGCAGCAAATCAGTTCACTGGCTGTCTTGCCACTGAAAAGGAGCTCCAAGAGTGGTCTGGTGAGATCGGTTCTGATATTCCTTTCTTTTTCTCTCACGGAGCAGCCTACTGTACGGGTAGGGGTGAGGTATGCCACTGCCCTTAGTACTTGCTTCAAACTGT
Organism: Petunia x hybrida; assembly: GCA_037355625.1. Taxonomy (NCBI): domain Eukaryota; kingdom Viridiplantae; phylum Streptophyta; class Magnoliopsida; order Solanales; family Solanaceae; genus Petunia; species Petunia x hybrida. Next base: position 756,093 of record JBBBVM010000083.1, on the reverse strand, counting down.
CATATTCCATCCAATTATGTATGAAATCTTGTGTTTTTCCTGGCATCTCTTGAGTCTCTAATTATGTTAATCAGTCTCTAATAACTAATAAGTTGGGGGGAAAGCTGTAACCATATCCCAAAAGGAAAAAAAAGGGTTGCCTGGAAATCTGTAGTTCAACTATGATCAGGCGAGATTGTTAAATGACGTCATTTGGCCTTTACTAGCCTGAAGTAAACGAGGACCAGTTGTTCTTTAGCAGAACTTCAAGATCACTAAAGCTGACAAAGAAGACTGCATCCAATAAAGGCCTGTTACTTCGAAGTAATGCGAGTTAGATATATTATTATCAAGGTGGCACCTTTTCCATACCTTACTTTCATATGAGAACTAAACTTACTAATGATTTCGAGACAGAATGTAACCACGGGAGTTGGTTTCATGTAAACCTTGGACAGATCCCTTATTTGTAAGTATAAACTCGAATTGGTAAGGGTGTTCGGTGAGAGGCATAAGTGTAGTGTATTCAGACAAGTAGGGTCAAATCACGTTGTGCTTCTAAAATTAGTAAAGCTGGCAGCAAAATGAAGCTGATATCACATAATTGCTGTTAATGAGTAGTGTGAATAGGTTGTAATTTTGACAGCTATTGGCCTAATATTCCACACAGCACAAAAATTTAAATATGAAATCTTGAAAATTGATGGTGAGGAAGAGAATCAAGGCCTCCCATAGTACATGCTTGTTATAGGAAGAGGGTAAAGGGTACATGTGAGCCGCATTGATTGTTCAATGCAATATAAATGGCTTTAAATTGCTAGAAAGTTATTACTTGAACTTATCTCTTTAAATTCAAATGATAGAAATATGCATTTGTTTGTTCAGGTTGTTCAAGATATCCCATCGCCCATACCATTTGACATTCCGATGGTTCTCATTAAGCCTCAACAGGAGTGCTCTACTGCTGAAGTGTACAAGGTGATACAAAATGAATCTAGCGAACAAGTTTAGGATATAAATATATTATTTTGGTTATCACAATCTAAGAGAAGATTTGGTTTCACAGCGTCTTCAGGTGGATCTGACTAGTAAGGTTGATCCCTTGAGCTTGCTGGAAAAGATAAAAGCAGGTGGAATATCTCAAGATGTGTGTGTAAATGATCTAGGTATGACATGAAGATAGACGCCTCGACATTTTTTCAGGCTTCAGCTTATCAAAATGTACACATAAACACACACTCGCATACTTCACCTTAACATTTGTTCAAACTTCACCTTATCTAAGTACTATATTCTAACTTCATGTGCATTGAAGTAAGTAACTTCCCAGTGACCTTGCTCGAGAAAGAGGAAAACTTTCTTAAAACAGACCATTCTTGTATTTTCTTAGTCCAGTTCAGGCATGTATTACGGCTATGCTGATGAATAAATGCCAATGCCTGCTGATCAGTAACTTAGAGCTGCTACTTCGAAACGGACCTTCTTTGTCCCTGCTTTCACAGTGGAAAGAACTAATCTTCTTTTCTCTACCTGAGCTTCTCTCTTCATGTAGTGTGTGAAATGAACATGAATCTAGAAAATATTGATAGATTACTCTCGAACAAACTGGTGAAACATATTTCATGTCCTTATCCAGGGGTCTGCTTGTCAATCATCATTATAGCTGTATGTGGTAGTAGTAGATTATTGGTCTTTACTATTTCCTTTTCCTCTTCTGCTGCAGCTAGTTTGTTTCATCTGGAAAGTTAAACTAGATTAAAAAATTAGACTGCTAAAACATGAAGTGGATTACGAAGCTAACCTATTCTGTTTAGCAGGATTGTTTTAAGATTACCTTATTTCAAGAATATCGGCTATTTGTCATCGTAGGTCATTGAGTCTGCATAAGTGATGTGGGAGTCACTACGGGTCGGATGTAGTTTTACATATAGATTCATCCGTGATGCGGTGGAGTGGATATTGCACTTAATTTTGTAGATTCCTTTTGGGTTAGAATTATACTCAATTGACATTGATAATTTTTTTTGTAGAACCTCCTGCCTTTGAAGTTCTTCCATCTCTTAAGAGATTAAAACAGCGAGTCATTGCTGCAGGTCGAGGACAGTATGATGCAGTCTTCATGTCTGGAAGGTATTCTTTTGCCTTATCCTGTTGATATTCTTACAATCTTTCTCTAGATTCTCTTTGTTCTTACTCTTTTAGCTTGTAAGGGTTTCAAGCAGATGGATTAGACATTTTGCACCTAAGTTACTCGGACTCGGGTACAGGTATCCGACACAGGTACGGATCTAGAGGTCGGATTCGGCAAAATCTAAATTTAGAGATTCGGGGTATGGATCTGGGCACGGATATAGGTCCGGGGATCCGGCTAAAAAAACCCAAAATTCTAAAAATTAAGTCATACCTTAATTTCAATTCTTCCTAGAGACAAAAGATGAAATAAAGACAAAAAGACTATAAATTTCTGCATAATTTTGAAGGTATGTCATTTCCAATGTCTTTCGATTTGTAATAATTTTATCTTGATAGTCTATTTGTCAAAAAAATTCTTCAATTTTTTCTATGGATTTTGGCCAAAGTATCCATTTTTGTTTGACCACATCCGGTGTGAATCCGGTGTCCTATCCATGAAGTGTCGTATCCGACACGGGTACGGCGGCACTTTTGAAGAGTCCGAGTAACTTAGTTTTGCACAATAGGAGAAATTGAACTTAAGAGTGTTATGCATTCTTGGACTTGGAGCACATGTAAGCAGTTGTTAGTATTGGTCATTGTGGTCCTTGGACCAACAAATAACCCCCAGTAGAGACTGGTACGATTCAATTCAACATTTTCTTCGTTCGGGTTTGATTGTGTCGTAGCTCTGTGTCTGACCCAGCATAGTGCTTTTCTTTCCATTGTTCATTCTTCTTTGAAGCCGCAAAATGAATACACCAAAATGGTTCCTGCTCTTGGATTGAGTCATGCTTGTAGATTTTATCATCAAAGTGACTAAGGGGCTTTTGTGAGATCTCTCTGTGGAGCTTTATCATGAAACATTTTCAACTACTGAACAGAAGAATTAGGCTGAATGGTAAAAACTTATGACGAAGTGTGCAAATGAGTGGAAATTAATATGTATTCATCCCTGAGAGTTTGCTGTAACTTAAGTTTTCATTCGATCCAAAAAGAAAAGTTAAATTGTAAATCTAATTAAAATATCTAATATAGCATGCAAAAATCACTAAACAAGCAACATATGTTAAAATGTTTCAGCTAATTATTTTATTAAGTGATTTTCTTTTTACTTTATTGTGAAAGCCTCAGTTTAAGTTGTCGAACAGCCTTAGTCCCATCTGAAATTTCTTCAGAGAGATAGGGTTCGGCCCATGTATCCAACTTCCTGGGGAAATTGGATCAACGATATTATATAAGGTAGCTTTCTCACATGCTCCTGCAAGCTGTAGTTTATGGCGGACGAGGAATTTTATCCTAAGTTACTCGGACTCGGGTACGGGTATCCAACACAGGTACGGATCTAGAAGTCGGATTCGGCAAAATCTAAATTTAGAGATTCGGGGGTATGGATCCGCATACGGATACGGGTGCGGGATCTGTCTAAAAATTTTCAAAATTCTAAAAATAAAGTCATAATCCTTAATTTCGATTCTTCCTAGAGAAGTCCTCTTCCCTAATATCTCTGCTTTTCTCTATTAAGTCGTCTTCCCAAAAGTTACCTTCAAAACATTAAATCAGAAATTCGAGAATGTCGACAAACGATGAAAAGAGACACAAGACTATAAATTTCTGCATAATTTTGAAGGTATCTCATTTCCAATGTCTATTTTGAGAGTCTAGTTGTCAAAAAAAAAAAAACTTCAATTTTCTGTGGATTTTGGTCAAAGTATCCATTTTTATTTGACCATATCCGGTGTGAATCCCGTGTCCTATCCGACACGGATCCTATCCGACACGGGTACGGCGGCAATTTTGAAGAGTCCGAGTAACTTAGATTTTATCTCTTTTGCTGTCTCCTGGGAAAGAACTTTAATGACGTCTTATTCCTGCATGTTGTCTTCAGTTTCAGTCTGTTACTAATTCCAAATTTGAAATGCAGTGGAAGCACAATTGTAGGGATTGGCTCTCCAGATCCTCCCCAATTTGTCTATGATGATGAAGAATACAAGGATGTCTTCTTGTCAGGTAAATAACAAACAACATGACTACATGATAATGCAATCTGCATCTAGTTAGTCTATTCTAGTATTCTAAGTCATTTGGATTGAGTAGGCTCTTAAGTAGGAGGAGTGAAGTAGGTGGCATTTTGAGTATCTAAGTGGATGAATTCCAAGATCACGGCATTTCTGATCTTTCTTAAATAGAACCACATCACGCGGCATTCAAATAGTTATTACATATCCTAAAGGCGGTAAATTAGCTCTTTGCTGCTATGATAAAATTCTAAAAGTTCGTTAAATTTGAAAGTCAGTAAGTAATTGAAGGTTGAGTTTCGGAGAAAACAACTTAACCTGCTTCAGTATTGATTTACTTATCAGTATCTTACTGTAAGATACAAATTTGAAAATGAAAGGGTAAGCATTTTGCAGTTGGATAATATGAAGTTAGTATTAGACTATTGTAAGATACTCTCCTCTTGGAAATGTTTCTCGGCCTGAAATATTTTCCACCTCTAACAGAACTCACTTGTTTTCTGCATATTCATCTCTAGTGTCACTGTGAGGAATTTAAATTCCATGTAATGTCACTCTCTTGGTAACCAAACCCAGAAAAATGCGTAAATATTTTCCCATAATGACTTCCATCAAATCAACACATCCCAAATTTTCCATAACATTATCAGCAGTCAATTTGTGATATGTCGAAGCAATGACAGATTCTTGTTTTGGATAGTTGATAAATGTTTACTGCCTATTAGATATTAAGAATTGGTGCGCATTCTCATTACCGTTATAGCCCATGACAGAATCCAATTGTTTCTGCATATTCATGTCTAGTAGATTAGTACATAACTGTGTACTTCTGCTCTCTTAGATATAATATGTTGTTACATATTGCAGAAGCTAGTTTCATCACTCGGGCAGCCAATGAGTGGTATGTAGAACCTGTTTCAGCTAGCAATTGTGGTGATCAAGCTGAGTTCTCTAGATCTTTCGAAAATTCCTAGGCTCAGAGCCTATAAATAATAGGAATAGCCTATTCAATTTTATTTTATTGTATCATTCACAATCTATTTCATGTTGCTAAGAAAACGCAACATGATCAAATTTCTCTATATATATTGATATATAAAAAAACTTACAACATATTTTACAAATTGATTTATACAAAAAAAAAAAAAAAAAAAAAAAAAAAGAAGAAGAAGAAGAAGATGATGATGATGATTGTATCAGTAGTGTAGATTATGCGCTCAAAATGCAATATTTTCTTACTTAAAATCATTAGTTTGCACTGAAACTACTCCCCTTGTTCTGTGTTTTTTTTTCCTTGGGTTTTAATTTCCTCCTTTAAACAAAATGTCAAATGTCCATCTTTCACTAGTTTATTCAAATCCTTGAATTTTCACTAGTAATCTTTACTTTGTAAAAAAGTACTATATCACATCAATCTTTGCCAAAACATGTTATACATAAGGGACACTTACAAAAATACCCACAAAATTAAAAATAATTACCGCCACTATCCACTATTTTCAAATATTACTCGATGTACTCACTAAATTATTTACTTACTCTACCCATCCAGACTTGTATACCATAGTTTATGCAGTATACCATAAAGGTATACACCAATAAGGCATAACAAAGGTATACAATAATAAATGACCCTCCAGACTTGTATACCATAATTTATGCAGTATACCTTAAAGGTATACAACTATAAGGCATAACAAAGGTATACAATAATAAATGGGTAGGTTGGGTAAATACTTTTAGTTTTATGGGTAGTATAATTTTTAATGGGTATGATTTGTAAATACTTTAAATTTTATGGGTATAGAGTGTAAAAATTCCTATACATAATAACATGGGGATATTCTTACAGCAGCATTACACAGGCGTTCGAACACTGTTTGTGTTAAGAATCATTTTAATATGAACAAGTAATAGAATCCATACCCAGTAACTCAAATAATTAGAAGGAAATTTTACTAGCATCCAGAACAATAAAGTTCGAATGCTAAATTTGCCTCTATCCACTCCTTGAAGATAAAAAAATGTTGCAACCCATGATTTGAATTTTCTGCCAAAAAATCTCAATAACTATCAAAAGCCATATATGTAGCAAGATTATAAAAGTTGTCATTCTTTGTCTTATTTTCGTTGTCGTAACTGGGGTAAGTTTAAAAAAAGGTCCCAAGCAAGTCTTTTAATAATGAAAAGGGCCTCAAGTTTTAAAAAATAGGTATAGGGTCCTCCATTAGGATTAGTGTTAATTGGGTAAAAGATGCATACAAACTTAACCCTCAAGTTTTAAAGTTTACACTTTGCACCCTCTAATAAACCCCTCATTTTACCCCCCAAAATGGCAAAAAAAATTCCCACCCAATAGCTCCCCCCCCCCCCGGCCGTCCCCCACCACCCCCATCACTGCCTCGCCGATTCCGGTGAGTTTCCGGCCATTTTTTTTGATTTTTTGGTTCACTATCAGCTCCCCAAAGTAGATTCAACAACTATTTCCAAGTATATTGTGTATTTGCAAAAGATTTGTTCCAAAAAAATTTGAGAATTGTCAAAATTTGCTAAGCCATTTACAACACGAATCTCAACTAATCGCCTTGGATTTTCAGCCACATTTGGTCTCTGGTAAGTGTTCTTTAACTTTATAGTCGAAAAATTTGATTTGAAGCTAAAAGCTACCGGATTGACAATTTTGAAGAACTGGGTTTGGTTTCTGGTCAAACATTCGTCGACGAGAAGGTTGATGTTTAAACATCTTGTTGATGTTTTTGTGCACATCGTATCATATGTTTAAATATATGTGCTAATGCTGAGCGTATGTTTAAACCATTAAACATTTGGACTTATGTTTAAACATCATGCATGATGTTTGAATATAAATCAGGATTACTAAACATCATTGAGGATGTTTAAACATAAGTCCAAATGTTTAAACATTTTAACTGATGTTTAAACAACCTCAATGATGTTTAGTAATTCTGAATGATACTCAAACATCATGCATGATGTTTAAACATCAAAGCAAATGTTTAAACATTTGTATCGATGTTTAAACACTGTAGTTTTTTTTACAGAATGTTTGAAGCAGTACCTTTCATTTTTTGTGAATATGGCTTCTATAAACAATTGTATTATGAAATTTAAGCTATAAGGATCTAATTTAGACCCTCTTTGTATCTTCAGGACAAATAATGGGGCCCGTATTATTGGTAGTTGATTATCTCGGCGAATGGGTGGAGAAAGCTAAAAGTTTTGTTTGGGTTCCTGTTGTGAAAGAGAGTAGACCTATTCTTGTTAGTAAGCAGGTTACTTATAATGAGCTGGTTGAAAAAATCATTCAAAGTTGGGGAATTCTTGATGATCCGAGGGATCTATCTATTACGTACTTGTTGAGCATTGTAAAGCAAAAGACTGCACCCTCTCACATTAGGAATGATATTGATGTCTCTCTTTTTATGGCTGATGTGGATGCATCTGGTTCTAGGCCCACTCTACGTGTAAATGTGGTTCCTCGGACTGAAAATTCTAATGAACAAAATCATAGGTTGGATGACATTGCAGAGGAGGCTTCACTAAATATGAATGTGGCTGAGAAGGAAGAAGATGAAGAAGCAAAAGAAATCCAAGAAGATAATGAGGTACAGTTTCCTGATTCAATACCATCACAAGGAAGCCACACTCGGTCGGACGGCACTGGTTTCTACACAGGGCAAACATTCACGAACAAGCGCGAGTTGGTTGTGCTGTTGAAGCTTGCTGCAGTGAGAGTGCCTTTCTATTTTCAGTATGTGAAGAATAAGAAGAATGTATTTTGTGCTAGATGTGTGGACAAGAATTGCCACTGGTGGATTCGAGCCATGAAGTACAAGAGCTGTGACATGTTTTATATCACTGTCTACAACAGCCAGCACACTTGTGGTTCTGAGCATTCTAAAAGCCATCATCCACATGCCACGTGCAATGTTGTTGGAGAGTACATGAAGAACAGATTTCATGATGGAAAAGCACCATCCACCAAAGAAATCAAGGATGCAGTTCTAGCAGAGTTGGGTTGCAAAATAAGCTATTGGAAGTGTCTCAAGGGCAGCAACATTGCAAAGTCTTTGGCAAGGGGGTCACCCGAACATGGCTATGCCATTCTTGGTGCATACAGCTATATGATTCGGCAGTCAAATGAAGGAAGCAAGACAGCATTACAGCTTGATGAACAAGGGAGGTTTCTGTATTTTTTTGTTTCTTACGGTTCGTGGATCAGGGGGTTTAAGACTATTAGAAAAGTGCTGGCTGTTGATGGCACTTTTTTGACGGGTCCATATGGTGGAGTGTTGTTGTCCGCTGTCGGTCAGGATGCTCAAAATCACATCTTTCCTCTTGCATTTTGTGTAGTTGACAAAGAGTGCGATGCCGCCTACGAATTCTTTTTTGAGCAATTGGTCGGAATAGTCCCTGACGATGATGAGTTGTGCATTATCTCTGACAGGCACAGAAGCATTGAAAAAGCTGTTTGTAAGGTTTTCCCATTTGCTAACTATGGTTATTGCATGAGGCACCTTGGTGAGAACCTCCGCACGACTTTTCATTGTGGAGATTTAATTGGTAAGTACATTACCGCAGCGGAGGCGTATACGGTTGCTCAGTTTGATAAGCATTTGAAAGAAATTGAAGAAATTGACCCGAGGGTATCCAACTACCTGGTTGATCTTGGGGTTGAGAAGTGGAGCAGAGCACACTTCCCTGGAAACAGGTACAGCTTATTACACCAAACATATACCTGTATGTTTGAAACATTATTGCTGATGTTTGAAACATAGTATTGGATGTTTAAACATATTAATGAATGTTCCAGTATGTGTGACTGCATTTCCTGTTTATTGTTTGTTAATATTGTAGGTTCAATGTGATGACCACAAACATTGCCGAGTCGGTTAACTCAATGTTCAGGAATCACAAAGAATTTCCAATTGATGCGCTTTTCAATGCTATAAGCGAGAACTATGCTGAAAAGTTTCTTCAAAGGCGCATGGAATTTTTGTACAGTTCGAACACTTGTGTCCCCTTAATTGAGGAGGTGATAACAGCCAACAATTTATTGGGCAGTAAGCTTTTGGTGCATCGAGTGAATACCTGTTTTTTCAAAGTTAAAGGAGGAGGTCCAATAAATATGACTTATGAGGTGGACCTACACAACAGGACATGTACTTGCAAGCGGTTTGATTTGGACAAGGTACCTTGTCCACATGCTATGGCAGCTATGAGGTTAAAGTATCCAGATGAGTTTGGAAGGAAAATCTATGAATACACGTCGCCGTATTATTATGTAGAGTCCTACTTGCTTGCATATGCCGAATCAATCTATCCAGTTCCGGATGAACAATCTTGGCATGACTGTCCTCATGAGCTGAAGGAATGGAAATTACCTAGCCCTTACTTGAAACTTGGCCGTGGAAGAAGGAGGATGAAGAGAATTCCATCCATTGGGGAGCGATTCAAAAAGAGGAGAAACAAATGCGGGATTTGCAAAAAGCTTGGCCACAAAAAACTACCTGCCCAACAGTTACAAGACCAAGTCAGAACGATCACACAAGTGTTTAGCTGCTGCTTTGAAAAATCCTTTTATTTGGGTGTTTGTTGTTGAATTTCTGAACCTCTTTTTAGACAATCCTTTAATATGTAATCTCTATTTAGACAATCCTTTATTTATGTTCGTATTAAGTTATTAAGGTATGTCTTGTTTTCTTATTCTTTGCATGTTTCTTGATCCATATAAAATGTTTGATCGCACTTGAGTCTGTTCCAAACATCCTGCACAATGTTTAAACATATAACACAATGTATAAACATCTTGAACTATGTTTAAACATCAGTGGAGATGTATACACATTAGATCGAATGTTTAAACATAAGTTAATATGTTTCAACATCACGTGTAATGTGTAAACATAATATGAAATGTTTGAGATTCCACCTAATATATTAAACATCCCACTGGATGTTTAAACATCACGACGGATGTTTCACAGTAACTGTGGAAAACTAAACGTCTACACTGAAAAGACGGGTTCTCCTGAAAAGACACATTTCAAAACTGCACGACTGCACTGAAAAGACACATTCATTCCACAAGGTGCCTCTTAAAGTACAAAGGGTGACTTTTAAAAACCACATTGACATCCTATAAATACCCAACACTATATGCACCAACAGTATATCTGAATTTTCCATCACCAACAACTTCAACAACATAAATATGTCTGAAGCAGGATCAAACGACCCCTTGCAGGTTGGCAATAGTGATCAGGCATCACGTCACAACCAACCAATACAGAATGCGCCACAAAGAGAACGACGAGGCGATATAAATTGGGAAGTTGCAATTCTAAAGGACGACATGGCAGAGATGAATCGAGCCATAGAAACAGTACGAGCAGATTTATGGCGTTTAAGGTACAGGCAAGCGAGGGATCACCGAAGGGTCATGCAAATAATTACACAAATTTTGGATGAACTGGACCTAGAGATTGAAGGCGTATGAAGTTTATGATATATTTTAAGTTGTTATATATTACCTTAGTTTCCGTATTTAACATATTATTATATTGTAAACTTTATATCATGTAAACTTTATATCATGTAACGTATTATTATGTTATAAACTTTATATCCGTACGTCGTAAACTCTACTATTATTTAATGTAGTCGTTTAGTCTCTTTTTTATAACTGCATCTTCAGCAGTTTAGTTTAGTACTTGCAATGTTTTAACAAGCAGGCGGAATCTTAAACATTTAACACGATGTTTAAACATATTTCGTTATGTTTACGATCTCACTAATTTACTTAAACATAATATGTTATGTTTAAACATTTGTCATGATGTTTAAACATCACGTGTGATGTTTAAACATATCATGTTATGTTTAAACATCACATGGGATGTTTAAACATATTATGATATGTTTACACATCACACGTGATGTTTAAACATCATGACAAATGTTTAAGATTCTGCCAAATATACTAAACATCACCATCTGATGTTTAACATTTCGTAAGATGTTGCACATCGTACGAGATGTTTCAAACATCTGATGATATGTTTAAACATCATATATGATGTTTGAAACATATGACCATATGTTTATACATTTCATTGAATGTTTAAACATATCATGCTATGTTTGGATGAAGCAATCTATTTTTTTGCAAGTATCCAACCATGTGTTGAGTTATGAGACGTATAATTACACATTTTGAAGGATAAACTTAATGATTAAGTATACAAAGTATAATTCCATCGATATTGAAGGTGTTTGAAATGATAACACTGATGATTGGTGTTTCTATCAATCAAGATGGAGGTGTTTGAGTGAAAGGTGATAGTGTTATGAGTGATAACACCAACAACTAAGCGTTTACATGTTTTTTTATTGAAGGGTGAACATATTGGTTGTTTAAACACCAATAATTAGTCGTTCCTATGTGCATGTGAATGATTTTGAATAAAATTGGAGTGAGAACTCTATTTTAACTTGTTCACTCATGTAGATGAACATTAACAAAAGAGTTTGGAGTGACCTATCAAGGGATTAGAGTTAATCTAAGTTTTCATCGACAATTGAAGGGTTTAGGAGTCAAAACAGTAAAAAAAACACTTTAAAGTAAGTATATATTGATAATTGAACTCATTCTTATTGAAAGCTCAAGCTTAAGCTTAAACATCTGTCATGATGTTTGAAACATATCATGATATGTTTAAACATATATCATGATATGTTTCAAACATCATGACAGATGTTTAAAACATCTTATCGTATGTTTAAACATCACTACAGATGTTTGAAACATATGACAATATGTTTAAACATTTCATCAAATGTTTAAACATATTATGATATGTTTGGATGAAGCAATCTATTTTTTTGCAAGTATCCAACCATGTGTTGAGTTATGAGACGTATAATTACACATTTTTTTTGCAAGTATGCAACCATGATTAAGTATGCAGTTATTCTATTGTGTAAAAGGGAAAAGATGATGTGGTGTACGTGGGGTTATGAAGGGGTGCGTTTGAATTTATGAAGGGGTGGATGTGAATAGGCACATACACAACTACATATGAATAGGCACCTCCTGTAACCATCACATATGCAACCGAAAAAGCACCAAATGTAGCCTATATATATGTTCCATAATTACTTCCATCCAGCCCAAACAAAATCTGAAGAAAACAACACAAACCATCACTATTAGAAAACACTTGAATCTGCAGCGAGCAACAACTTTAACAACAACAAAGATGCCTCGCCGAGGAACGCCACCAAGAGCACCAGAACGTGATTGTAGAATGCCAAGGACCACTGAAATCGAAAATGTCCGTGAAGATATTGCAACCTTGAGCGCAGATGTGGATCAATTACCAGCATATATTGGAAATATTGAGGATCAAGTGACGCAATTAACAACTAGGTTCGACGAATTCCTTGAGGATTATAAGATAAATATACATCTTATCAAGCGTATGCTCCGTGGTATTCAAGTTGAACTCAAGATTGACCCGCAGAACTACTCTACACCACCACGTCCTCCAGCGGCACACATGTGAAGTGAAGATATAATGTAGTTTGAATTGTCTCCTTTTAAGTCTAGTCATTTCATTTTCAGTTTGTTTACAATGCCGTGTTTTGTAGTCTTGTATTTTCATTTTCCGTTTCATTGTTTTGAATAATTATTAAGTGGTATTAAGTATTACTTATCAAAAAGAAAAACAAAAAAGAGAGATTTGGATGCCGTGTTTTGTAGACATTTGGATGATGTTTCAGCATATTCCAATTAATAATTTAAACATCTGAATTATGTTTCAACATAGTCAAGTATGTTTACACATATGATTAAATGTTTAAACATCCACACAATGTTTCTTAAATCAGTGAGATTGCACACAACTAAAGTATTTACATAAAACAGATAATTATCCTTACATGACTTCCAACAAAACATAACATAACATAAAATTAAGAAAACAAGCCAAAACAAATACTTAATCATCCTTACATGCCAACAAATACTTAATTGTCCAACCATAACTTATCAAACTACGGTACCATCTTCCCACGAAATATGTCCACAGCCCATTTCACCCTAAAATCCACCATGGTGTTGTCACAGAGCTTGTCCCAGGGAGTCTTTGTAAGAAGGTGTTCAATGAAGGCAAGGGCAAAAGCACCTGATGCAGTACGAGTGGTGCTTGTCGGGAGGTCTTTCATACGCTCATATGGCCACACTTTTATGTTCAGGATATCCTCCGGCAAACTTTGGAACATCTCGCACTGTCTGATGAAAATGGGGAAAAGGGAAGTGATGGGCTTCATCAGTGTGTCAAATTCATCATCATTTATGTTGTCACTGTACATGGAGTTGTATACCCTTATCTTACCTTCCTCCACAAGGAACTCCACAGTGACAAAATGAACCCCTTTCAATTTCATAACACAGAAAATCCTCTTCACCCCAGCCCACTCTACACCCCCTGGGTTCGGCTGCTTACCTTGTGCATAGTCCAGCATGTCATCCTTGAATTGAACAGTCTCAAGCTGTACTTCTAGGGGCGCAGCCAATGCATCAGCGAGTACACGCTGCTTCTTGTAAAGCTCACACAATTTCTTAAAGAAATTCAAATCCAAAATGACATCGAATTTGAGATAGAACTGGGAGTGGGCATTCTTTTTAAGCCTCATCAGGCTCATGATTTCCTCAACATGCTGCAGAAAAGGAAAAAAAAGGAAACAGAAAACACATAAAGAACAGGCAGAACATGTCAACATCAGGGGAAATGTTTAAACACCAGACATAATGTTTAAACATATTGTGATATGTTGCAACATCGTATAGATGTTTAACATTATATAAACATATATGCGTAATGTTTAAACATTAACTAATATGTTTACACATTTTGTATTATGTTTAAACATATCATAAGTTATTTGTGATGTTTAAACACTGCTTGTTATGTTTGCACATCCCAATCCATGTTTAAATATCTGATCTGATATATGCACTAAGAAAAAAGAATTAGGGTGAATTGCGTGTACCTTTTCCTTCAAACTGCTTTCCATTTTAATGATTTCTTCCAGATCCTTGTAATTGTACTCATGCCCAAGAAAAAGTGGACTTTTTTCATTTTTCTTCTCTGCCAAGAAGGCATCCAATGCATCTTTGCTCTTCTTATCCACAGGCTTGTAAATATCAATCTTCCCCCTCACTGTCTTCTTCTTCCCCTTTCTTCCTGAAGCAGTAAATGGGGATTTCAGAACTCTACTAGGGAAGATGCTTCTCAAACCTACTCTCTTGGGCACCTGTGTTTTCATCATTTCCTTCAACTCAACTACCATAGTCTCAATCCCACCAACCTTCAACAACAATTTATCTGTGTCTTCCTTGCACTTTAAGCATTTGCAAGTGCACTCTCCAGTCGACGTACCCACAACTGCTTCTTCTCTCCTCACAACTCCTCCTCTAGTACTTCCACTATCTTCTTTTCTTCTTGCAGGTCCTCTACTGCTGCCATCTTCTTCTCTTCCAATATCTCCTCCTCTACCCTCATCCTTCCTTCTAGCATATCCAAAAAGATCCCCAGCAATTCCAGTGTACTCTCTTCCACTTGCTCCAAAAAGATCAGCACCCTTGCCCCCACTGTATCCCATCAACATTGCACCACGACTTAGCACAACATGTTCTAGAGGGGTGTTAGGAACAACAGCTTGTTTCCTCAACATTGTCACCCCATCCAGCTGCCGCATCAAGCCATCAATCATCACGTCCTCTACATCCTCAAATGGCACAAAGTCATGCAGCACATCCCTCAACTCTTTGGGTGTGGGTACGAGGTAAGGGTGCACCTCCTGCAATAAAATAACCACAAATGTTAAAACTAATGTTTAAGGATTTATTGTAACATTTAAACATCAGTACCAGTGTTTAAACATCACGACTAATGTTTAAACATTTCGTGTAATGTTTAAACATCACTAATAATGTTTAAGCATTTATTGTAACATTTAAACATCAGTACCAGTGTTTAAACATCACGACTAATGTTTAAACATTTCGTGTAATGTTTAAACATCACTACTAATGTTTAAGCATTTATTGTAACATTTAAACATCAGTACAGGTGTTTAAACATTTAGTATAATGTTTAAACATTTTGTGTAATGTTTAAACATCACTACTAATGTTTAAGCAAATAATGCAGTGTTGAATGTGAAAGAACTGGGGAGTAAAAGAAATCCTACCTGGATGTCAACATGCTGGAACACTGCATCTGGGTCCTTTTCTACCTTATCCCCCAACCAACGTTTCATCCGTGGTATTGTCTTCTCCTTAGGGTATTCCCTTAGCCTAAGTGCCGGAATAGCCTCTAACACCCATGCCATGAAAGCCCATGGAAATCCATATAGTGTGTAGCTATTCTCAGGAGCCTTCCAGCTTGTAAAATCTTTCAGGATGTAAAACACAGTCAAGTCGAAGCTTTTTCTTCCCCATGGGTACTTGTAAAAGTATTCAGGGGTGCTCGCGAGACAAACTACCCATTCCTCAATACCACTGTTAGTGTCCTTTGAACACAACACTTGGTGCTCGAACCAACACAAACATAAACTAAACCTTATGTCATCATCAGTCACCAGGTCTTCACTCTCTATCAGTTCCAGAATATAATCATTACTTGCAGCCTTCTTCCCCTTCCTTGAAACCAAATCCCACAAATCTTTCCCCTTGCTACGGGCTTCATCCATGAAATCATCAGGGGGAGGTAGGGCACAACTCAATCTTGTCATCAAGGCAAACTCCTGCATCCCAAAACGAAGAGGCAGTTCATGGAATTTAAACCACGCATCAAACTTCTTCTGACAAATAACCTGGCGAAGTAAAATGTTGTGAACCAGCTTTGGAGCAAACACACACTTGGGCAAATCGATTAGGTGCCCGAAACAGCTTTCCTTGAATCTTTCCATTAGATTAAAATGATGTAAAGCTTTACGAAGTTTATCCAACTTCGAGTGCAGTGATGATCTAACCGTCACCTTCTTTGTTGCGAACGCATTATTATACTCCATCCACGTCTTCATTTGACTCAAATCAGGCAGGCCAGTCTTTATGCATGGGGTAACCTCATCAGCCAACTCCACCTGAAATTGATACAAGAAAAACAATCATTACACAGTCACATTTCTAATGAAGAAAATATTTTCATGGGTTAAACATTGTTAAGATGTTTAAACATCACCCAACATGTTTCAAACATCTTATAATATGTTTGGAACATAATCTATAATGTTTGAAATAAAACCAAACATCATTTATTATGTTTGAAACATAATATAAAATGTTTGAAACATTCGGAGTGATGTTTGAACATATCTGTATATGTTTGAAACATCATACAAGATGTGTAAACATAAGCTTCGATGTTACCTCCTGTTCTATTGCCTCTACAAATTGATCCTCTGTTGTTGCTTGTGTTGTTGCTTCTGTTGTTTCTTCTGTTGTTGCAGGCAAATCATGAACAACTTTTGTTCTTCCTTCCCTTGCCTCACTAACTCTAACTTGAGGCATAGCACTACCCCTACTTTCTCCCCTTTGTTCATTACTTGGCTCTGCTGCTTCTGCATCCTCTGTACCTTCTTCACTGCTTCTTGATCTTTGTTGTTCCTCTTCGTGTTGATTTTTGCTAAGATCCCGACTAGCTTGACTAGCACGACTAGCACGACTAGCGTTTGTGCTCTCGAAAGGGACCTGTAAAAGATCCGGTACTGCCCTGCTTCTTTGTCTTTTTGCACGAGGAGATTCACTTTCAGATTCCAAGGGAATTTGCCTGTCTGTGGCTTTGGCTGTGGTCTTCTGGACCTTCTTAGCAGCAGCAGCCGTAGCCTTTACCAGTTGCCTTTTTTTGGGGGGGCATGTTGCCTATATACACAAATAACAAATAAGTTTCTTTACACGTATTTCCCATATTTATAAGAACAAAATATGGTTCAAAAAACTTGAGGCCCATTTCCTATTCAACATATACAACTATCATGATTGTGTACATTAGGCTTGTTATTACCACTCTTCACAAGTTTTAAGAATAGGAAACATGTTTTAAAAATGCAGTTCAAACATCACAAGTAATGTTTAAACATCACGCTTAATGTTTGTATTCTACAGGGGATGATGTTTAAACATCTCTATTGATGTTTGAATCATCTCCGGCTAAACATCCGGCGATATGGCCTAACACAACACAGATGTTTCAAACATCTTACGGGATGTTTGAAACAAACGAATTTTGTTTAACAATATCACCGGCAACTACACAAACAAATCAGTCAAAACTTCATCATTTCCTTGTCCCAAATCGACCCAGACAGAATCATAAACAAACATAACTTTTAAAACAAAATTCTACGGTTTTTTGTTAACAACAAAACTCGATCAAAAAATTGGTAAAATCATGAAAACAAATGAAGAAAACAACAATGTTGGTGTCGGAGAAGACTTACAATAGTGATTCGGTGACAATGGATGAGTTTGACAGTCCGATTTTGAGAAAAAAATCCGGGTCGAAAATGGGTTGGACGCGGGTCGTCTTTGATTTTTGGGAAATGTTTGGGGATGTTTGGAGTTTTTGATTTTTCAAAAATCTGATGTTGGGGGTAAAGGGTAGGTAGGAGTAGTGGGTAAGTTTTTATGTTTTGGGGTGTTTTAATTTTGCCCCACAATTTTTAAAAGAATGTAATCACCCCCCACTTACACTTAATCACCCATTTGAGAGAAAAGAAAAGCAAAAATAAAATAAAGGACCCTTTTTTTCATTCCACACTTGAGAGGACCTTTTTGTGTCATTTTCTCTCGTAACTGATAAGAGTACTAGCAAGCAACCTTGGACTCACTCAGACTCGTTTCTTTTTTCTTTGATAACCGAGAAATTGCAAGGGCTTATGGAGATTCACTTGACTCTGAACAACAAACTTGCCACTTGACCAAATGTTAGTAAAATACAAGCCTCAAATGTGCAGCACCCACTCCAGCAATCAAATTTCCAGTTAAGAGGTTTTTTGCTTAAGAGTGTTGTTCCTGCGTTAAAAAATATCAGAAAATATAAAACCAGAAATGTATAATCAGTGTGTATGGGACAAAACCAGAAATGTATATCCTTACTGTTGTTAGTTGTAACATCTCTTATGTTCCGATGAGAAAGTAGTAACGGCGTCACAATACATGGTGCCAATCAGATGTGGAAAAAAAGTAAACACTTCCCTAAGGGAAACAGACCTTTTCTGATTCTTAGCCGGATATTTATGGGCGTTACATGCAAATGGAACTACACCAAGTGGAATACGATACATTGGATTCTCCTCTGGCTGATTGTTTGGTTCATTATTCACTGGGACATTTTGATGAGGCCAGTAGGAGGCAACACCTTCAAGATTTGGAGCATGTGCACCTCCAATATTTCTTACGATCTCTCGCCCTCCTTTGAACTCATGAAGAAACATTGCCCCAACTAACACTTACTTCGTTGTCGTCTAGGAGTTCATCTATAGCCTCAATGAACTGTTCCACCTTTAATCCGTTCCAGAAAATGGACGCCCGATAAATCCATCGGGTGTGCATATTAAAATCACTGTACTAAAAGTTCAAACCGTTAAAAACAATCACACATAAAATCACCATTAAACACAACACAAGTGTTTTTTTTTTTTTTTTTTTTTTTTTTTTTGTATTTTTCATATTTTTCCTCCTAATTAGTTAACTGAAACTAGCTAAAATAAAATGTAAATATATATGACAAATAAGCAAAGATCACGAGAAAAGATAACACAACAAATTGAGAAAATTTGAATTTTGGTTCCAAAATTAGGTGATACAATAATGGTTTGTTCATATTTATTAATACTACTATTTAGTAGTTATAATGGCTGAAGATGAAGCTTAGGGTGGAAAGGTGTCATATGTGCTTGGGAAAATTGTTGTAGATACTATCTACTGTTGTAAATTGTTATAAATTGACCGTGGATGGTCGAACCGAGGACGTTTTGGCACAAAGGCTCCGAGAAAGACATCATGCAGAAAAGTGCATTGATGTTTTGAATAGGCTCAACATCTACTCTCCATGTATCGAAGGGGCAAGTTCTCTTGGTCGGAACCCGACGATGCTTTGACGTTCATCGAGCCCCTAACTCCAAAATGATTTTTATCAATATGAAACTAATTCCTATGATGGTGGAAAGAAAGAATTTAGAGGTGTTGGAACCACTTTTAAAAAAGTGTTTGGGTAAGTCTTATGTTATAAGTACTATATAATTCTCTAACTCAGAAGTCTTTATTTATCATAGCTAACTCTTTATTATTCCTCGTGCTGCCTAGGCAAGTTGCCATGGCAATGGAGGCAATGCATAAACTGAGTATAGTCCATAGTAATATTCTCGATGGAGTATTTTTTGACCATGCTTAAAATATCCGAATTGCCAACTGTGATGTTTACCAAGAGTATAGAGGTACCTTATTTCAAGAGTTCAATGCTAAAATCTTTTATTTATTATTTTTTTTTAATTTTGTGCATTTACTCTGTTTATGTGAAATTTGTAGGTACGGATGATCTCATATGTGGTTTAAAAAAGATCTAAGATACTTCGAAGTCCTTGTGGAACGTGCAGTTGTGAGGCAGCCTCAGTGTGCTTATCCTCTTCCAAGTCGTCCGTTGAGCGAGTATTGCCGGATGAAATCTCCTTGTTTTTAAGTCTCTTTATAGATACAAACAACATGAGCGTTAGCACTGCGGAGTATGTAACTTATTAGAGTTAATTTCATGTATGGTCACTAAACTATAAGTATGGTAATGCTAAAGTCACTAAACTATCTTTTGTAACGTTAAAGTCACTATGGGTTAGTTTCATAGAAAATTCTATTCTTCGGAAAGTCAAAACTCCCTCACCGGAAAATGACACGTCATTGACACATCACCATATTGACATTCTGGACATGACATGTCAGAAAATTCAAAATTAAGAAATTCCACCTTGTAATTAAAATTTAAGTAAACTAAAATAAAAATCAAATCCATAATCAAGAAATCACAAACAAAACCGATCACCAGAAAGCCCAATTCGATCTTCTTCCTCTCTGCTTTGGCTAACCCTTACCCCCTTCGTCTCTCGATCTAATGTCTTAAATTAGCTATGGCAAAGTGGCCTTTCCTGTTTACCACAATCCAAGTTCTGGGTGATTTAAAGTTCGTTCGTCGTAATCCCGATCTCCACATACTGGAATTTGTCCCCCTCCTTCCATAATCCTATACAATACAATGTGTTTCTATTACAAGTATCCGATAAAAGAAAGGACTAATAGATGTGCAATTGCGAAGTATTTATTCTCAACATGGACATGGATGTGCGAGTATATTACTCCTAACAACTATGTCTTTTTGTGTTGTTATTGAAGATGATTTCTTTCACCCTGTTCATGAAGGATTTACTTCGTCAATGTTTATCTTTAATTTGTCTATATGTGGAAGTTTTCTTACGACAACTGCTTGGATGTTAAATCTATTGGGTGGCTTGCTGCAACAATGGTGTTTTCAATGTTTAAGCATGTTATGTCTGGTTACAACAACTAGTGGAGTATGAACAACACTCAACTCAGTTATTGTGTGAAGACTAAAGCACCAAAAAGAGTGTGGAGTGCTGCTCGTAATACTTGCTCAGTACAAGAAAACTTGCAAAACACACAATTTATTATTAGCATAAGCTGTTTAGTATGTGTGAATGCAGTAGAAATAGTGAATTCCTTGGCATCATTGAAGTTTAATGGGTAATTTAGTGGCATTAAGCTTTAGAGGACTGTTAAAATTTTTGGCTCTCAAATATTAAGAAACCATTTAGAAGTGAAACATATGGTATTCTTGATGCCTACACAGGCAGGTTCCACGTGGGATTGGATATCGAAGGTTCCTTCCGAGCATTTTGGATATGGAATCTGTATTGCCGGAAAGGTTCTCCCTGTCCCATTCTAAGAGAGAGGTACCGATGCACGCTTCCAAGGTTTCAGCATGGAATGAAATTAACATTTGATGCAGTAAAATAAGTGAAACAATGTGAACCCGCAACTACAATCATCAATATTAAAATCATGTTACTACGACGACCAAACAACTTTCTGAAGTTTCAAAAACAAAGTGGACTAGGTCATTAATTTAATATATGCATAGGTTCTTAATAGCACATCAACAGCTCTAAAATTCATCAGAAACATAGAGTTCTAATTAACTAATACTTTCACGTGTTCTTAAACAACAAACATAAAATTTTATTTTCCTAGTTTTTGTTGGAAATTCTTGATCTTTTCCTCTCAATATCATGAACCACATAGTCCGTCATGTATCTGCTCTTCACATATTTTCTGGCCTTTGTGACCTTGGTTGGAGGTCGAGGTGTAACGGGTGACATGACAGCTTGTATCCTATTAAAAAAAATAAAAGGTATCACACCTCAGTTATAGCAGATTGTGTTTTCATGTCTTGGAGTTTAGCCACTTCGTCTTGCATTTCATCTGTAGTATGTTCTGGTACTTGGTTTGGAACTTGTGAAGCAGCTAAAATGAACTTAGCATGCCCTCTAGCATTATTACCATCTCACTTGCAAATAGAACATTTTATTTTGATTAAGCCTTTCTTAGATACTCGTTTAGTTGCACTATCCTCTGCTCTCTTCTATGCTTTTACCTTCTTTATTTTTTCAAGTTCCTCAGGCTCCTTATTCCTTGCTCTAGGCTTCCTCCCCATTTTCTTCTTCACAACCTTTGGTGGGATGACTTCACCACCATTTACGACTTCTGGCCAATGGTCTTGATGGTTTGTTGGGTTAATGTAATATGAATAAATATTCTTGAATGTTTCAACAGAATAATATGACATCACATAATCCTCAACTCTCTAACTATTACCAAGTATACTGACCACAGCATGGGAGCACGGCAAACCAGTCAAATCCCACCTCCTGCAAGTACATGTTTTTAGCTCGCATATCCACAATATATGGTCCTCCTGGACTATCTACTTGCACCTTAGGCCCCTCAGAATAATCAGGTTGATACCCAACAACTTCTAGTCTTATTTTTCTCAACTTTTTCTCAATCTTGGGGCATATCTGTCCGTGGTACTTTTCTATCCACTCTCTTTTCTTACATAATCTCCTCATTGACTTGGTCTTGATAGTCTCTAGCATTGATATAATTGGTTGTTCCCTTGCATCAAGAATATACCTGAAATAAGCCATGGTTGAGAGAAAGATAAACTGACCCTGAACTTTATAATATTAAGTGTAAAGAATCAAATATACTTACCTGTTGAAACTTTCACATAGATTATTCAACAACATGTCACATTTAGTGTGTGTCTTGGAGAGTGCTCTAGTCCATGTATGAAATGGTCTGTCAGGGTGGTTAACCCATTGTCTAGCTTCTTTATCCTCTTTATCTATTTCCTCCATCCAATTTTTAAACATAACTTCATTACTCGCTTTTGCTGCATTCCAAACAAGGTCCTTCAACTTTTTCCCCTTGTGCTTCTTGTCGCATTCGATTTTAGACTCAACTCAAGGCGAGTCGGGTTTCAGATTTGATTAGGTAACTCGTTTGAGTTCAAGAGTTGGAGTCTCCATCTAATATAATTTTCTAAGGTGTATTGGGCCACCTAAGCGTCTAGGGTTGAGTTCATTGTTACACTAGTCCGGTTTCAGAGATTCGAAAGGGTAAGAAGTCCAAATGACGCAGGGGAGAAGGTGTTAGGCACTCCCCCGAGTCCCACGAAAAGTGATTCCCGCCCGAGTCTATATTTTGGGGTGTTAAAGTAAGGTTGTGAGCATCATTATAGGATATACTAATTTTAAAAGGTTACTTTAGTGTATAATGTATGAGAGTAAATATAGCTATGCAAGTTTAAACAATACACATGCAAATATGCTTTAAGTTTCACACAAAACGACCTATTTCACGTCTAATCGGGTTTCAATGCCTCTAATTCGAATGCCTAATTGTATATAATGGTTAAATCTACTAGATGTGCAACAATTCAGCCTAGTCATACAATTTCAGCCTTGTAAAATAATGTTACGCAAACAATCAGTTTTGCAAAACTAGCCACTTCATAAAAAGATTTCAGATTTTAATTAAAACCGAAGGGGTGTTGCTTTTAAAACAAAATGTTAGCCATTTAGGGTCGGTGTGACTCGTGATTAATTGTCGAGCCCTAACCTTAATGGCTATTTTTGTTTAGGAGTCAGTTTTGTAAAGTATTTAGATAAAAGGGTTGTTTTTCAAAAATGGTTTACACAAAGCATAGAAATGCAAATAGAGGGGGTGTCGCACATAGTTATTAATATAGGCATGCATATACATGAGTAGATAATAGTTTAGACTTTAGAAAAATCTTTATATAGCCGTATAGTCGACCCCAAGTCACGTATATGCCCCTATACACTATTAGATTAGTGTATAGGAGCTTCTAAAGTGATAAAAGAATTTCAATACATATAAATGCCCCGTTTTAAAAATGATTTTGGGCCTGGATCATTTACGCAAAAAAAGAAAACAGGGACAGTTTTAAATTGCAAAAATAAGCAGATTACTAGCAGTTCTCTGACCGATGGCCCCTGTTGTTTTAAAACTATTCAGACTTCGCGCAAAAAACTTGAACAATTGCTAAAACATTGAATTCAGGTTATCACATACTCGTTGAACATGCTTAACAATTTCTTGAACCTGTCCTTTATGCAAATTTTCTATTCTCTTGAGATGATGCAGCATATAAAGAGAAGTAGGCTAGAGAAGGCCCCTGGGTAGCCATATACACGGTGTCATAACCGTGTATTCCTGTTTTAAAGAATACAAACAGGGAATCCTAAAATTTACACAAATTGGTGACAGTTTCCAAAGGGGAAATCACACGGAAAGGGTAAAGGTCAGAGGAGTGTCCTGTTTTACACCAATTTTCCAGCCTTCTTGGCTTAATTTTCCCACTTAGATTAGCCTTTTACCAGGCTTTAATCAAATGAGACCAATGGCCCTGTAAATAATAATTTGGTATAGCCAGTAGACTGTCCACCCAAGCTGCAAAATAATGGTTAGTAGTGGGAAAAAATAAGTCCGCTAGACATGCTAAATAAATACACATGAGCAGAAAACAGGGCAGATTTAAGATGCAATAGAGGCAGATATCATTTTTACCTTGCAATTGGAACAAGAAAACAGGGATGAATGAAGCAATCAATGCCAAGTTAATCTTCCAAAAGTATCCAGAAGAGAGAGATGACACTTCTAAGAGAGTAATCACAATTTCCCAGTGAGAGAGAAGTAAGTAGAGTGTGCAGTGTGTGAGAGGAGTACTGCAGAGATTTTTTGTTCTGTCTGTGTGTCTCAAACTGTGCCTAAGGTCGGGTTTTTATAGGTGTGAGGGTGAGAATTCAAATTCAAACGGGAAAACCTTACAAGGCAAGAGATATTGCCTTCCAGAAATAACAGGGGACAAACTTTGAGTTCCTTCCAAAAATAAAGTAATCAATCCCAAAACTTGAGGCAAAATCAGTCCTACACTGATTTAGATTCCCTCCCCCCACCCTTAACATAGTCTAGGTTCACAATTAATTACACAAACTCAAGCAAAGTTCGAAAATCATTCAATCAACCTAGCATATCTCAAGAAATTTCCAGTTGGCACTATATCAATTAACAAGATCAACTTTCATTCTAATACCAATCAACTAACTTGAATTAGTCAAATCACAAGATCATGCTCAAATCAGTCTAGCACCTCAAACTTTCAGCCTAAATAAACTAGCAGATTGTGTGTCTTGACACAAAAAAGAACTAAGCACACTGTTAAGGCTATGCTCTGACGATGGTGGCGAGATACTGGACCCTAAGACATCACATGAACATCATTAACCATGTAATTTTCCATATTTAATCCGTTAACGACTGATCATGTTAATTTACAACCAAGACTAGGCAAACTTAGGCACAGGCATAGCACATAGAGGAAAGCAAATTAGGGGTTAAGGTTACCTATTTTTTGAATCCGAGTCGGGTCAAATCGACCCGTCGTGAATTGACTTTTCACAATTTCCTCATCTCCTAGGTTTATCACCTCAGTTTCTTCCAGGTTCGATTTAGGCTTGTTTTCAAATCTATTAATTTCTTCTTATGTGGTCTCATCAAAATCATCATAATCAACTTCAGTTTCCTCGAGCTCCAATATTTCATTACACGTTGCGATTGTGGACTCAATGGTATTATTGGTTTGAATGCTGAAAAATAAAGTATTGCAAAATTAAAAGATTAAAACAAAATTTAAGCGAGAAATAGTGCGGTATTTTATTTATGAATCCTTGCAAAATGAAGTTTGTTGGGAGACATATGCAACAAGAAAGGAAAATAAAAATTCCACGACTCAAAGTCGGGTTTTATTTTAGAAAACATAAAATAGATTCTATCCCCCCAGCTCTACCAAGGTCCACGATAAGCTCGGCCCGGTTGCTGATCCAGCTATTCAATGCGGCTCTAGATCCAGTCTTTGTCAGCCCGGGAGGTTCAACATGTTCTTCTAGGATCACACAACAGTCTTTATTGGATATGAATATATTCTGCACTCCCTCCAGCAGGTCCTCTTCAGCATAAGCTATCTTGGGCTCAACTCCTTGCGCTGTGGACACCTCCCCTTTTCGGCCATCCAAGTATCCAGACGAGACAAAAATATATAAGAGAGTCTTGGTGCTTTTCTTATAGAACTTGAAATCCAGTGATGCTTCTTTCATGCACTTCTCGTAGGTCACAACATACACTATGCCAGCCTTTTCATTGTCGGGCCTCATCACGATTTTGATTGGCTCGACCATGCCATCCAAGTTCTTGCCCAAACCTTTACCAAGTTCGTAACCTTGCTTTATCATGATGCCTACAACCTAATCTCCAGGCCATCATTTTGCAGGTTGTGGGAGTACATATGGCTCTTCAATCACCACCTCCATAGGTTCGAGTGCTTTAGGTAGCCATACTTGTTTCCCTTTTGTTTCTTCAGAGATGCGCTTCTAATTGGGACGAGCATTAGGTGAGTACACTGGCCGCTTCTCTGTCTTAGTCGGCAAGGTCTCACGAAATTCACATGAGAGCACTCCCCAATCAGATATGACTGGTTCCCAGACTAAGTTTCTCCCTATATAGCCTTTGCCTCGACCATCCCAGTAGGCACTGTACAAGTTTCTCTTTCTTTCTTCAATCCCATGTGGTGTATTGACTAACTTGGGAGCGAAGTGTGTAGTATAACCCCCTTAATTTGCGTCTGTGGGATTCCAAATCAGGTTGCAGTTTTTGCGATGTCCTCCTCGAGTACCTTGCACTGCTCCCACGAGCTCCACAGTATATGAGGTCTGCCCATCAGGAGCATTTCCTTCGATTGCGGGTATAGTTGGCTCATCATAAATGGAGTTGTTCCCTTCACCGAACACCACCACCTATTTGTGGTCCCACTCGAACTTCACTGTTTGGTGCAATGTAGAAGGCATTGCTCTAGCCATGTGAATCCAAGGTCTTCCCAGGAGCAGGTTATAAGAAGCCGAGATGTCCATGACATGAAATTCAACAGTGAACTCCGCGGGACCGACCATGATAGTTAAGTCAATTTCTCCAATGGTGCTCCTTTTCGATCCATCGAATGCCTTCACCTTCATGTCACTCTCTCTTATCTTGCTTTGATCAATTCCCATTCTTTTCAGAGTGATGAATGGGCATATGCTCAAACCAGAACCTCCATCGATCAAAACTCTTCCTACGAACCAGTACTTGTATTTGATAGTAACATGCAAAGCTTTGTTGTGGCTTAAACCCTCGGGTGGCAATTCATCTTCATGAAAGGCAATTCGGTTGGCCTCCATGACTTGTCCGACCATGCTAGCTAGGTTTTCAACCGAGGTGTCCACTGGGACATGTGCTTCGTCCAACACTTTTATCAAAGCATTTTGGTGGCTCTCTGACTTGAGGAGTAAGGCTAAAATAGAGATTTGTGCAGATATCTTCTCCAAATGTTTAACCACGGAGTACTCTTTTGCTTGCACTTTCTTCCACAATTCTTTGGACTCTTCCTCGCTAATGCCTCGCCTCCCTTGAACAAAATGCTCGGGAGTATAAATCCTCCCACTCCTAGTCATTCTTTGTGCAACAACAGTCTCAACTATTGGTTTGTTCTTCTTCTCCATTTCATAGTCCCACGGTACCGCCTTGTCACTATACGGGGGAATCATATCGACATAGAATTTTGGAGCTAGTTCTACCTCGATAGGCTCTGGTGCCGTAACGGCTTGAGCAACTGAACCAAGTGCCTGTGCATCTCCCTTTGCTTTAAAAATAGTCCCCTCCAGGCTACATTCTTTATCCAACTCGATCAGATTCACCCTATTGTCTCCATGGTTGGGCAGGGAATTGTTGTGCACTTTTGGAGTTTTCAAGTGTATCGCCTTTTAATCGATCAGGTCTTGTATCTTGTCCCTCAGGGCGTAACACTTCTCGGTATCGTGACCAGGTCCTCCAGAGTGAAAAGCACAGGTTTTTGGTTTGATCAAAATAGGGTGTCATCCTATCAGGCATTTTGAATGGTACGGATTTTATATGACCGACTGATTTATGTCTCTCGAATAACTGAGTGCAAGACTTGGCCAATGGGGTATAGTTTCTTTTTGGTATTGGGTTGTTGCTGGCGTGAGGCCTTGGTGAATAGGTATTTGTGTTTCGCTAGTTGGGGCTTTGCGGATATGGGGCTCTTTGTGGTGGTGGATTTTGGAACATGAGCTTAGTATTGTATACTGGGTAGGTGGGTGTGGGTGGAATGTATAGGTATGATGGAGGAGGTGTTTGGTAATAGTGGTTATGGGTAGGAGAGTGGTCGCGTGATGCAGCCACGAAGGAGACATCATCCTTCTTCTTTCTTGATGTAGCAGTGCTCCGAGTTTGCAACTAACGATTCTTCCTGTCTTCAATCCATCTTCAACCATATCCCCAATCTTGATCAACTCTCTAAATTTCTTATCTTGTAGATTCAACATCTTGTCAAAGTAGATGTCTTCTTGTATGCAGATGAAGGTCGCAACTATCTCGGTGTCTTCCATAGAAGGTTGGACTTTAGTAGCTTCGGCTCTCCACCTAGTTGCAAATTCTCTGAATGTCTCGGTGGGTTTCTTCTTCAACTTCTCTAGGTAGAAACGATCAGGCATGGCATCAGTGTTGTGACCAAAACAATCAACAAAGTCCCCAGCCATTGCTTCCCAGCTCGTCTATTTCTTTGTTTGCTGGTTTGAGTACCATACCAGCGCATCTCCAGTCAGACTGCGGTTGAACAGTTGCATGTGGATCTTTTCATCATGTCCAGCCCCAACCAACTTGTCACAATAAGACCTCAAATGAGCCATCGGGTCACCCCTATCGTCGAACATATTGAACTTGGGTGTCTTATAGCCTTCGGGCAACTTCAAGTCAGGGTACATGCAGATATCCTCATAGGCCAACCCTCGAGTTCCTTTGGTACCTTGGAGTTGCCTGAACTTCTTTACCAACCATTTTACTTGCTCCTTGGTGTTACTTGGTTCTTCCTTGGTCCATGCATACATATCATGATCTTTGGTGGGTGATCCGATGGTTTTTGTTTCAACGATGAACAAGGGTAAGTTGTTTTGTGGTGCTTTTGGGGGTGAGGTATAGCTTGGGTAAGGAATGTCTTTTTCAGGGTATAGTGGATCTTTGCCATGAGGGCGGGTGGTTTTTTCTGGTTCAAGAATCTCATCAGCACGGGCAAGAGAGATCCTACTCTCTAATTCGAACAGTCTTTGTTCCAACTTGGCATAATCTTCATATGCGACCACACCTTTCTTTTCAGGAGTTCCATTTCCAAATTTGTCAAACTCATCCATAATATTACGTCTCGTCCTTGTCCTTGTAGGTAAAGAGGGAGGTGTTGGGATGGATCCTCTGGATCTCAACCGGTATTGCGGTGCGGCAAGAATGCACAAACCAAACTTTCAAGGACTTGGGGACTGTTATATCAAAAACAAAGAAGAAATGTGAGTATAGATTAGTTTAAAATAAAATCGTGTCCTACCATGTAGGGGACCTATTTTGTGCCAGAGGTAGGCCTATCGAAGATTCGAAGTAATGTTTGCACCGAATACGTCATTTTGTTTGCGTAAACATAATCGACACAAACCTAAAACCCAAAAATGACGAAATTTTATTTAATTTGCTTGACTTTATTACTAACACTAACTTAAAACAACGACTCGACTGAACAGAAACAAAGATAAAAGAAAAGACGACTCGACTTAAGATGACCAGACTAATATGCCAAGCAAAGAGGTTTGGATCAGGCGTCAGTTCAAGCATCTTCTTCCTTCTCTTTGGCTTCTTCCTTAGGTTCGTGAACCAGGCTCATAGGTGGAGGAGCAAAAAACATCTCTATCATATCTTTCCCAGCTTACATGTCCCTCAGAGCTTTTGTGAAGAATTCACAGATTTCTATCCCCATTGGTTCCCTTCTCTTCTAGTGGCACTGCCTTAATGTACTCTCCTCATCCTTTGAGCAGATCTTGTAGATTTTCAGCAGCTTGCCGTGCGGCCATAACCTTTCCTGTCCAATACTTGAGTTCGTCCCCTTTGATCTTGTCCTTGTATTGCCTCCTCATCTCCCTCTCTTGTGTTACCCTTAATTCTTCCTTACTTTGGTCGAATTCATGTCGCAGCCTTTTGTATTTTCTAGTGATACTAGGAGCCTTGATTTTCCTTTTCAGCGTGGTCTTAGACCGGAACTTTTTCTTATCTTCACTGAGGCACTGAGGATAAGTCAGAGCAGCCAGGGGGTTCACCCTACTGTCTCGGCCACGACAAAACTGCATAGTAAGCCTCTTTTCCTACATTGTCAAGATAGTCCCCACCATTGGGTGTTCGATATCTTTCATGTCAACATTAAAGCTTCTTCCTTCAGTCAACTGCGGGGTCTGCTGTGTCATCCCTACTTGACGGATAATTCTCAGAAGAACGTAGTGATGAGTTCCTCGGAATCTAATCAATGTCAAGAAAGTGATGTCTTGACCTTGTATGGAACAGTGAAGCCAACACAGTTTGCAATCACCCATTGCACCTCTTGCAACTCCTCGAGCTTGGTGTACCATCCTTCCATGTTTGCAGGGTCTTCCCATGCCACTGTTCTAGCCATGCAGGTGCTATGTGAGCGAATCCCTCATCTCCACGATGGTTTTGGTGCTACCGGACTGACAGGGACACTGTGCAAATACTCTATCAACCATATTTACAGCAACATATTGCACCCTTCGAAGAAGTCTCCTCCTCTCCTAAATTTGGTTAGAGCCTTATAAACTTCTCCCAGAATCATCGGAACCAAACATACTTGACGTTTGTGAGCTCCCTTGCGCAATCTCTCTACTACTCTTCCCAGCCTTATGTCGATCTTTCCTTCCTTCTCGGGGAAAACCATGCTTCCCAGAAAAGCAATGATGAAAGCATTGGATTCAGTCCACTCCCAGTCTTGAATTTCCCATGGTCCAGTCCAATCATGCCTAAGTGTGTAATCTCCAAACCTAGAATGCAAGTACTCTAACGTGACTTTCCCATCATGCACCCCTTCAACGTATGGATCATAAGGAGCACCCAACAATTCAATGAACTCCTTAGGGTCCACTTCTCGGGGATAAATCATAGTCTCAGGCCCAGGCTCTAACCGTGCTAGTCCTCCAAATTCCTCCAACATTGGTGCCAACTCCAAACCAATTAAATGAAACACGGCCCTCTTGTAATCCCAAAAGTGTGTAGCAGCCTCGACCAAACCAGGCGTGGTAGTGTAGGTTTTGAGAGCCACAAACTCCCCCAACATCTTTTAAACATGAGCCTTACTAATAATAGCCAGATCTTCCCACCAGAGTCTGATCAAATGAGGAGGTCGGGAAACAATCTCGAACTGAAGTGTACCTTTTGCAGCCATAATCTGCAACCAAAATAAGAAAAGGTAAAGACAAAAACATTCTTATAGTCTTGATCATGTTTAAGCAAACGATCAATATTTTGTGCAAACATTTCTTCGAATCCATGCAGGGATGCGATTTTGTCATTTCTCGGGTTAAGAACCCTTTTGACGTTTGGACAAGGTTTCCTAATAGACCTTAACGCGCCATGGTCGTAAGGCTTTTCTATGTTTAAATGACATGAGGAAAAATAAACATGCATTGCCAATTGTTCTCAAAATTTCCCCAAAACTTCATTATATACTTGAAGTCTAATACATAAAAACTTTTACAAATAAAAAGACAAAACGAAACTAGACATTGGGTTCCTTCTCTAGCCTGGCCTTGTTTGCTTCTCTTACTATCTCTTGAGCTTCCTCCAAAGCCTCTGCTAAATAACCTTTAGATGCGAACAAATGGAGTATGTCCATGGCACTGCATTCGGTGTTCCATTGCCCAAGTTTTTCCATCAATCCCTCTATTTTTCCTTCTAAGTTAAGTACACGTATCTTCCATGTCTCTGTCCCTCTTTGGTGCTCCGTTTCTGATTCTGATACCCTGCGCAATAGCCACTTATATTTGATTTGTGCCTCTACTTTCTTGTCTTTGATAGTGTCGCTCCTATTTGGCCCCAGCGTAACCGTCCCTCTCAATTCTGCTTGCAACCAGTCTGCATAGTGTGGTTCACAGCCTGCCTTATACCAATCTCGTTCTATAGATTTTGGACCCATAATGCAACGATTTTTCCAACTATCGATGATTTCCCCAGCCAAAGCAATATTCTCTTCAGCGTAATCAAGTTGATATCGTCCGGTGAATGACATTTGAATTATGCATTATTTTCTGCCAGCTTACCTCATGACTCTTCCAGGGATATATGGTTGAAGGCCTCGTAGCCGCATTAGAGTTAAAAAAAGGAGTGGCGTTAGCTCGAATTTTGAATTTGTTTGTCGGGAACCAAGTGAACATCCATTGTAGTTTGTTGTCTGTTATGCTGTTAAAGAGTTTCAGCCAACCTTCAGCACTACTTGCTTGTTTCAAGGTTCTAACTCTATAGCGTGGTGTAGTTATACGATTAATGCCTGATGGTTTGAGTATTTCTGTGCTTCCTCTCACTATTTCCAAATGCTCCTTAAACCAAAGTTGTTGTAACAAATTGCACCCCTCGAAATATTTAGCCCCCTTATTACAAAGCACCAAAGCTCTATAAATATCGGCCGAAATCATAGGAACCAAAGTGCATTCTCGTTTGTCAACCCCGTTCATCACAGCTTCCGCTACCTTGATCAACTATATCCCCAACGTAATGCTTTGAATTTTCAGGAAACACCATAACACAAAAAAACTAACTATGAAGCAAAAATCTTTCCTTTATGCCAATCATCGTAGGAAGTGAAATCTTGACGTCTTTAGTCAAAAGCGCCATCATGACCAAACTTCTCATACAGAAAAGACAACAGTATGTCACTGCATCGTTTCCAGCAAGGCCAAGCAACTTGCGAAAGTCGCTCAAAATGGGAAACTTTGGAATGATGATTGTCATTTCTTGCGATGTACGCTTTTCTCTGATCATACCCGAATCTTCTATGAAACCACCTATCTCTTCTAACAACGGTGTCAACTCTACGCCATTGAACCTAAAGACATTCCTTTGCTCATCCCAAAATGTAATCTCCACCTCGATAACCCCACGACACGGTTCCACTTCCATCAACAAAGGTAGATGCCCCAAGTATTTATGAACCCGCAAATAATCATGACCTCCTAAATCGCTCTATCACCATGCCAGTAGAGGAGGAACACCCATGACCCATACCAAATCTTGGACATTTTGATCCATAAAGACCTACAAATAAATAAGAAGGTTAAAATAAACACTCCACCCCTATTTTGAGAACAATATGACTACATGTTTATTTTCCTGAAATGCAAATAATCATGTCCCAACGCTCTTTGGGGATGAAAACCCGTTCAGAATGTTGGACAAGTTGGCCTATCTTGGACTTGGAAACGAGTAAAATAATATGGTATCATGATGCATGAGTTCCTATCGTCTCTACTAAGATTTGGTTTAGACCACATTCCCCCAAAACAGACAATTTGGAGGTGGAAAAGTTTTGGGACCGTCAGCTGTACCAGGACTCGACCTATCCCAAACTTTTTCGAAGGGTGCTTTGTAGAAGTGAGAACGGCCGTCAAACCGACACAATTATTTTATTTTTCTAAGTATATCGCATGAATGAACATTGATGGGGAGGTATGTCAAATAGGATGCATTACAAAATTAAAATAAAACGAAAAGGAAAACAAAACAAAAGAAAGAAGTTAGTTCCAGATTATAATAATAAATAACAAGATAATAAACAATAAAAATCCCAAAGTAAAGACTCGTTGTGGTTAGGACTTTAAAAATCCCCAGGGGAGTCGACATTCCGTCGCATCCTATTTTAGACTCAACTCAAGGCGAATCGGGTTTCAGATTTGACTGGGTAACTCGTTTGAGTTCAAGAGTTGGAGTCGCCACCTAATATAGGTTTCTAAGGTGTATTAGGCCACCTAAACGTCTAGGGTTGAGTTCATTGTTACACTAGTCAGATTTCAGAGATTCTAAAAGGTAAGAAGTCCAAATAACTCAAGGGAGAAGCTGTTAGGCACTCCCCCGAGTCCCACGAAAGGTGGTTCCGCCCGAGTTTATATTTTGGGGTGTTAAAGTAAGGTTGTGAGCATCATTATAGGCTATACTAATCTTAAAAGGTCACTTTAGTATCTAATGTATGAGAGTAAATATAGTTATGCTAGTTTAAACAATACACATGCAAATAGGCTTTAAGTTTTACACAAAACGACCTATTTCACGCCTAATCGAATTTCAAGGCCTCTAATTCGAATGCGTAATCGTATATAATGGTTAAATCTAAAAGATATGCAACAATTCAGCCTAGTCATACAATTTCAGCATTGTAAAACAATGTTGCGCAGACAATCAGTTTTGCAAAACTAGCCACTTCATAAAAAGA
Source organism: Petunia x hybrida (assembly GCA_037355625.1). Classification (NCBI taxonomy): domain Eukaryota; kingdom Viridiplantae; phylum Streptophyta; class Magnoliopsida; order Solanales; family Solanaceae; genus Petunia; species Petunia x hybrida. The sequence continues at coordinate 721,829 of JBBBVM010000083.1, read as the reverse complement.
TTTCAAATTTTAATCAAAACCGAAGGGGTGTTGTTTTTAAAACAAAATGTTAGCTATTTAGGGTCGGTGTGACTCTTCATTAATTGTCGAGCCCTAACCTTAATGGTTATTTTTGATTAGGGGTCAGTTTTGTAATGTATTTAGATAAAAGGGTTTTTTTCAAAAATGGGTTCCACAAAGCACATAAATGCAAATAGAGGGGCTGTCACACATAATTATTAATATAGGCATGCATATACATGAGTAGATAATAGTTTAGACTTTAGAAAAATCTTTATATAGCCTTATAGTCTACCCCAAGTCATGTATACACCCCCTATACACTATTATATTAGTGTATAGGAGCTTCTAAAGTGATAAAAGAATTTCAATACATATAAAGACCACGTTTTAAAAATAATTTTGGGCCTGGATCATTTATGCAAAAAAGAAAAACATGGACAGTTTTAAATTGCAAAAATAAGCAGATTACTAGCAGTTCTCTCACAGATGGCCCCTGTTGTTTTAAAACTATTCAGACTTCGCGCGAAAAACTTGAACAATTGCTAAAACATCGAATTCAGGTTATCACATACTCGTAGAACATGCTTAACAATTTCTTGAACCGTCCTTTAAGCAAATTTTTGATTCTCTTGAGATGATGCAGCATATAAAGAGAAGTAGGCTAGAGAAGGCCCCTGGGTCGCCATATACACGGTGTTATAACCGTGTATACCTATTTTAAAGAATAAAAACAGGGAATCCTAAAATGTACACAAATTGGGAACAATTTCTAAAGGGGAAATCACAAGGAAAGGGTAAAGGTCAGAGGGGTGTCCTGTTTTACACCAATTTTCCAGCCTTCTTGGCTTAATTTTCCCACTTAGATGAGCCATTTATCAGGCTTTAATCAAATAAGACCAATGAACCTGTAAATAACACTTTGGTATAGCCAGAAGACTATCCACCCAAGCTGCAAAATAATGGTTAGTAGTGGGACAAAATAAGTCCCCAAACAAAGACACACACCAGCTAGACATGCCTAACAAATACACTGGAGAAGAAAACACAGTAGATTTAAGATGCAATAGAGGCAGGTATCATTTTACCTTACAATTAGATCAACAAAATAGGGATGAATGAAGCAATCAGTGCCAAGTGATTCTTCCAAAAATATCCAGAAGAGAGAGATGATACTTCTAAGAGAGTAATCGCAATTTCCCATTGAGAGAGAAGTAAGTAGAGTGTCCAGTGTGTGAGAGAAGTACTGCAGAGCTTTTTTGTTCTGTCTGTGTGTCTCAAACTATGTCTAAGGTCGGGTTTTTATAGGTGTGAGGGTGAGAATTCAAATTCAAACGGGAAAACATTATAAGGCAAGACATATTGCCTTCCAGAAATAACAGGGGACAAACTTTGAGTTCCTTCCAAAAATAAAGTAATCAATCCCAAAACTTGAGGCAAAATCAGTCCTACACTTATTTAGATTCCCTCCTCTCACCCTTAACATAGTCTAGGTTCACAATCAATTACACAAACTCAAGCAAAGTTCGAAAATCATTCAATCATCCTAGCATATCTCAAGAAATTTCCAGTTGGCACTAAATCAATTAACAAGATCAACTTTCATTCTAATACCAATCAACTAACTTGAATTAGTCAAATCACAAGATCATGCTCAAATCAGTCTAGCACCTCAAACTTTCAGCCTAAATAAACTAGCTGATTGTGTGTCTCAACACAAAAAAGAGCTAAGCACACTGTTAAGGCTATACTCTGACGATGGTGGCGAGATATTGGACCCTAAGACATCACATAGAGATGCGCAAACAATTTTACAAGAAAGAATTAGAATGAACATCATTAACCATGTAATTTTCCATTTTTAATCCATTAACGACTGGTCATTCTAAATTACAACCAAGACTAGGGAAACTTAGGCACATGCAAAACACATAGAGGAAAGCAAATTAGGGGTTAGGGTTACCTGTTTTGAATCCGAGTCGGATAAAATCGACCCGTCGTGAATTGACTTTGCATGAGGGTTTTCTTACCCTTTTCAAGTGATAACACCGTTCAAAATACCCTGGACCCTGTCGGAGGTGTTTCCCGGTGATGACGACTCCATCGACGAGGGTCAAGAATTGACCTCATTCTAATATCGTCGAAAGTGTATGGGTTATGTAGCGGGTGACGAGGGGAGTACGATGGTACCATTTTTCAGGCCAAATTGACCGAAAAATCAATCAACAGTAGTGGCATGACACTTCGCCGATGAGAGAGAGAGAGAGAGAGAGAGTCATTATCGGGGGTGAGGTGAGGGAATGGGAATAGGCGAGGGGTTTAGGGGTTATTTGAGGAATATGATAGAGGATTTGATCCTGGTCGTTGGATCCATTACGTGGACGGCCAGGATTAGACACATAGGCGCAGAGGTGAAAAATGAGCTGATGTGTATGTGTGTGTGTGCATATACGTGTATATATATGTATATGTGTATAAATAATGTATAATTAGTTTAATTTTAGTATAAAATAGGTCTAAAATTGCGTAAAATAGGTATAAAATTATAGAAAAATTATGAAATTAATTTTAATGCATTAAAATGACTAGGGAGCATATGAAAATATAATTTTGGGGTTTAAAACGACTTGGGTTATTTTGTCAAAAAATAGAAGCAATTGCGGAATTTTAAAATAGAACTGTACATTTTGTAAAATGGCTATGGTTTGTGATGACGTTTTCAAAAATGGCTTTGATCACTAGACTCGTATAGGAAGATAATTTGAAAGAATGGACGGGACGAAGAATAAATGCGCGATCGTGGGTATAATTTGAAAACCATTGCTTAAAAATAGGAGAGACAAAATTTGGGGTCAATACTTCTCTCTGAAGTTCTGGTACATATGTCTAACACAGTTTCTGTGCTCAGATTCAGGAAATAAGTCTCTAATAGCCCCAATTAGACCATGCGCGAACAAATATTGAATTAAGGCATACAATTATTTCTTATCAAAAGACATATAAGTTTTTGATATATTTTGAAGCACATGTAACACAAAGAATTAACTTCTCACCTTCTGCCTATCTCACATAAAAGATATGTGGTGGCTATTTCTGATTTCCAAATCCTCACGAATGTGTTGCAAAAACCAACTCCATGTTTCTTTGCTCTCGGAATGTGCAATGACGGCGTATGCGACAGGGAATATACAGTCATTAGGGTCAATTGCAACAGCTGTTAGTAAGTTTCCACCATATGTCCCCTTGAGCCAGCAACCATCAAGGCATATTAAAGGTCTACAACCTGACTTGAATGCATCTTTAAGTGGTCCTAAACAAACATAAAAACCAACAAACTTTCCTTTATCTCTCCAAATAACCACTGTGGACCCTGGGTTCAAATTTAATAATTCAGCTTTATATGATAAGAGCTTTGAGTATTGGTTGGCCTCATCCCCATGTATCCGCTAAAGAGCTGCATTCTTCACTCTCCATGCCTTCATCTTATGTATGGTGTAACCGAAATCTTTCTTCACTGTTGCTATTATACCTTTTATGCTCCATGTCGTGTCCTCTCTGAAAATGCTAAAATATGTTCTAGCTAACAACTCTGATGTCATATGAAAGTTGTCAATAATATTAGCACAATCATGATTTAAATTAGAGGACTTAATTTGAATTGTGGGGTCATCCTGGCTCAATCTAGTAGCATAAAGCTTAAATTGGCACTCCTTATTTTTTCAAGCACATATAACTCTTTTCTTGTCATTGGTTGGAAACTTAAGTTGAAATCTATTTCTAATTCCCCACATCTTACATGCTTAACTAAAATGATCTAAACTCCCAAACTTCATTCCATGAGACAAATCAGGATCATCCTTATGTTTATCTTCATTATATTCTTAAATTGATACGCTCATCCTCATCTTCAGATTCATAATCACCATAATCAGGAAGCTCATCCGAATCACTATAATCAGATTCATCTTTTTCATTAACTGATGGTTTTACTGTCAACTCAAAACTAGATGGTTGCCTGCTACTGTTCACTTTCTTAGGTCTGCCCCTCTTATAATATTGTAGTTCATCAATAACCATCTGATAATCACCATCTCCTTCAGGTATGTCTTAGTCTCCATCACTAAATTCTTCCTCTTCACCGCCACTTTCTTCAATGTCATCATTGTCAACTTTATCCCAATTGAAAAAATCATGTATGATATATAATATAAAGAGGAACTTGACTTTTGAACTATAATTTGATAAATAAGTCATTACTTAAAATAAAGAGTCATTAAATTTATGTCTCCGAGAAATTGTCGCATCACTTCTTACAGTCACAATATTCTAGACACTAAATTATGCACATGCATTTCGTTAGAACAACTCAAATGTAAAGTGAATTCCAAGTGTTTCCTATTTGAACTTCAGTTTTTAAGAAATTGGTTATGGTAAAGCTTGGCAAAAAAGAGAACAGACAGCGAATACCAACCTAGCCAGTTTACTGAAACATACCAATAACAATTATACAATAACAATAAGGCCCAAAAAATTTGAAAGCTTACCTCACTGTCGTCCTTCATATGTGGAATGGAGAAAATGGGGGATCAATGTTACTTTCGTAATAAAATTAAAAAAAAAAAAAAAAAAGAGTCAAAGCATTGGGGTGCATAAAAGAGGAATGTCTTTAACCTCTTTATGATAGGTGAAAAGCTTAGCATGAAAATTGCAAAATCCTATCTTTTGCATTAATGAATCTTTGTTTCTACAACTCCCCTAATTTTTCACCCATTTTCTCCCCATTTTCCATCCCTCTCTCCTCTATATAATAGAGGTCTTTCATCAGTAAAAAAATACACCAGGAATTCATCTAAGAACACTAGAAACAAGATCTGAAATCTGGGATAAAAAAAAGAGTGAGTAGAGAAAGAAAATAGAGGAACAAATAGAAATAAAAAAGCAAAAAAAGAAAAAGAAAAGAAAACAAAAGAAAAGAAAAGAAAACAAGTCTTGACTTGGAGTTTTAATGTTATTGTTAAGCAGGCTGTTTAGTTTTCATTGTTGTCTCCGTCTTTACTGCTGCTGGTTCTTTTTGGGCTTTGTTTAATGGATCTCATTGTTGTTTAGCTTTAAAAAACTCTTACACTAGGTAAATCTCTAAATTTTTGTTGTACTTTATGTATTTTTTAGCTTTGTCTAAGGCTTTGAACATGAATGAAATGACATGATTATGGTTTAAAGTTCTGTTTTGCTCTTGTTGTTTCATGAGTTACAATAGTTTGCCATTTGTTTAGTTTTTCTCTTCTTAAAAAAAATATCAAGGTTATACGTTTGTATTAATTAAGAAAGACTTTTAAAATAGTTAGCTATATATATATATATATATATATATATATATATATATATATATATATATAAACGAATGTAGTAGGCATGTTTTGCTACTGCTTTAAATATGGAACAAAATCAGAGTTTGCGTAATAAATAACGCGACTTTGCAAAGTTGTGTCATATCTGAAATAATTGGTGAGATTAAGATATTGAGTGAAAATGTTTCAGCCTAACTTGTAAAGAAGTAAAGAACGGACTGAAAATACAAATTCAAAAAAAATGGAAAGAAAAACCAAACGAGGCATTGGGTGTAAGCTGCCTTTCAAAACAGGTCGCAGGTGTAAATCTTGCTAAATGTTAAAGCGGGCAGAATCAATTAAAATTGGATTTTTTACATAAAAGTACAAGTTTTAGAACTTAATTACCAAACATAGCAACATTTTAGCAAAATAACCCTATATAGAGGAAAACACAAGTTAATTACAAATATAACAAAAACATAGCAATATTTTCCCATAACATACTAAACCCTTACATTCTTCCTCCTATTTCCCCCACTATCACTTTTGCTCCTCCCATTTCTCCCTATTTCACTTTTCTTCCCACCATTTCCCCCAATTTCACTTTTATTCCTATCGTTTCCCCCAATTTCGCTTTTCCTCATCCCATCCTCGATGTATCTCACTGTATCTCAACTGTTTCTGCACCGTTTCAACTGTTTCTGCAGCACCGTATCTAACTGTTTCTGCACCGTTTCAACTGTTTCTGCCGCACCGTATCTAACTGTTTCTGCAGCACCGTATCTAACTGTTTCTGCACCGTTTCAACCGTTTCTGCAGCACCGTATATAACTGTTTCTGCACCGTTTCAACTGTTTCTGCAGCACCGTATCTAACTGTTTTTGCACCGTTTCAACCGTTTCTGCAGCACCGTATCTAACTGTTTCTGCACTGTTTCAACTGTTTCTGCAGCACCGTATCTAACTGTTTCTGCACCGTTTCAATTGTTTCTAACTGATATTTTGAGATTAATTAATTGATATTTTGAGAGCCATTTGCACCTGTAGCTTGTTTTAGCGTCACTATTTTAGGCACTTCCAAGATTAACAAACAGAGAAAAAGTAGAAGAAATGGTAAATCCAACATTACAAGGCCAGTACTCGAAGAAGGATCTGATCCACGTGAAATTACATTGTATTTATCCTCAGTGTTCTTATAGTACATATGAAACCAAAATCTAATGATCCTGTTTCTCTCTGCTACCTTATTTGCATAGCAGGTAGCTGCTATAGCAGCAATGTGTGTGCAAACAGAAGCAGATTATCGTCCATTAATGACGGATGTCGCGCAATCCTTAATACCTCTAGTCAAGACTTACTCTTCCACATGTTCTTCCAATTCCTTCAGATGTAACTATGGAGTATATATTTGTATTGCGTTTAAAAAGTATTGAGTTCAATAAACAAGGGTTCATTCACCTTTGATTCAGAAGCTGAAGTTAAGGTTCTAACAATATATTATTGCACAAAGTTATCTATGCAACATATCTCTAAAGCTGTAAAGCTTCACAAAAGAACAAGGGTTTATGTACTGCAACTAGTGATTGAGCAGAGGCATATCATTGTTCTACGCTATTTAATTTGCCCATGACCGCAACAGATAATACAACAATCTTTCATAAATTTATGGTAGAAGAGTCTTTGAACGGGCACCACATTCTTGGAAAATTTCAGCAACAAAGGGAAAAGAATTCTCAGCAAATGCAATAGCAGATTATGGGTGATGGTGGTGGGGTGGTGGTGATGGCATTGGGGTAGTGGGGTGGGTGTGGGGTGATGGGAGAAAAAGAGAGTAAGTGAGAGAATTTTAATTTGAGGAAAATGGGAAGTGAAAGTTAAATGTGTTAGAAAAATAATGCTATGCATTGTAATTAGATAAATATTGCTATTTTGTTGTAATTAAGGGTGAAAATTTGTATATTTATGTAAAAAACCCACAAAAATTTACAAGTTCATTCAAGTTTGGGCTTTAAATTATGGCCACAAGCGCTTAACAAAGAACAAGATGTCTAGAGTTGTAAATATTTGGCTATATGTATAAACTGTCATTTGCAAATCAATTGGTTTTCACGTTGATAATGTACAAATTAATCTTGCAGTAAAGCTAACTTCAGTTTGTGGTGTCAAATAAGCTACTAATCAAGCGTAAATAGAAAAGGAAAATAATATCAACAAACATAATTCACAAAGCCTGAAAAGCGATAAATAGAAGAAGTTGTGCTTAGCACAGGATTCGAGGGTGCTTAATACCTCCCCGCGAGTCAATAAAGATCTTTACCCGGATTCTCTGACGCAGACCATTGATGAGTCAAAAGGTGTTCTGAGGTATTTTTTTGGTGACTTGGCACACCTTTAAACTTGTCAAGTGGCGATTCCAAATCTCATAACTTTGTACTTTTGAAACACCAATCACAAGCCTTTAATTAAACACATCATTTGTAAAAATTTTAGGGTGTGACAGCTTTGCGACTCCACTGGGGAAGTTTAGAATCTCAAGCTTTGATTTTGTCGCCTTTCAGATTTTGAGTATTGTTTGTTGTGATATTGCCTTATTAGTTGAGTGTTACTATTTTAAATTTGTTTGAACTATATATACACAATTGTCTTCTCTCGTACACCTCTGAATCTTCTGGAACACTGCACACATGCACACTAGTTTTGTTTTGTCGGCTGGAATTTTCTATCGTGTCTTAGGACACAAAAAGTTAACCCTATTTTAAGAGGAGGTGTGCTGGGTTAGGCGGATAGATATTGTCGACAGGTACACTTGATGCACTTCGAAAATTGATGAAATAATAGATCATGGATTGAGTCATATCGAGTTGAACATGTGCTTATCCTACGTCGATTTATTTGCATATCACTAGACTTAGTGAGGTGCGGTACATCGATACCGCACTTGTCTTGACTGACTCCCTCGTGTCCAGAGGGAGGGGGGACATACCCCAAAAGATACCATTAGCAAGTTATTCGTTACATCTATTAGTCGGTTGTTATGCTGACCGTTTTCTGAGGACGGGGTTAATAAATTTTGAAAAAATAAAAAAATAAGAAAAGAAGAGAAAAATGAAAAAAGTGAGAAAAGAAAAGTGAGTCAATCCCAAATCTCAAAAAATATTTTTGGTAGTCATTTTACGCCATTATACTAGCGAAATTTTTGAAATATTTTTATTTCCGAGTCTGTGTCCGGGTTGGATCCTGAGTTTGAAAATAATTCTCTTCGTCATTTTACGCCTTTATAATGGCGAAGTTTTTTGAATCTTTCATGTGTCTATGTTTGTGCCAATAACTTCTCACATGTGTGTTATTTTACATCGTAAGTGTCAATTTTGTGAATACCTTGTGTTTCGTATTTTTCAAATCAGATTGTGTGAATGTTTTAAAAAGAAAAGAGAAAAAAAATTTCTCGTGTCGTATATGTTGTCGTAATGTTTAATTTTCTGAGTCACCTTTAAGGGTAAAAAAAAATTTATTAATTTAAGGTTCATTTTCATGACCTGGTATTAGAAGTTTCGCTTGAACTATGTGTCAAGTCAAATTTTCAAATTAAAGCTCGAGTCACTTGTGTGGTCTCATTTTTCTCTAGTTAAAGATCAAACCAAGCTAAGATTGGTCAATTACGATCAATTGGGTTGTGTTTCGCACCAATCCTCGAGCTATAGCCTGAGTCTGCTTTAAGTTGAGTCTCATTATTTTCACAGTTTAGGTGGATCCACCAAACGTCTTGTTAGTCAATTTGTATTTTTGAGTCATGGCTCTTGTCGAGTTTTGTTTTTTTTTAAACACGTCTCGTGTCACTGTTTAAATTATGTTCGCTGTTTCAAGAAAAATATTTTTTTTTTAAAAAAAAAAGATGAAAGAAGAAAAAAAAATCAAGCTTGTTTTCCGGTCTAGAGTTACATGTCGTCTCTGGTTTGCATTATGATACTTTCTCAATGCGACACTGAGACAATCTTTCTTGGGATACTATCGATACATACAACATATACCGCGAACTATTTCGGGATGACGCATAACAACCCTAGGCTTGCCAGTGTGTATTTTTTGTGTTAACCCGATCTGTTTGTCATAGCATTTGGATTGTTGTGGTAATCGGACAAGGCATTCTGGCATCATATCACCCATACAGAACAGGATCAATGAGACTTGGGATCAAGACGTCTGAAGGTAGGAATTTCGAGTTCGGCGCTCATGAGCGCTTGATTGAGATGAATGAGAAGTTGACTGAAGAGGCCAAAAATCTGAAATAGTTGATGGCTGAGCAAAATGAGACGTTTACTTAAGAGGCCAAAAATCTGAAACAGTTGGTGGCCGAGCTGAATGAGACGTTTGCTAAAGAGGCCAAAAACATGAAATAATTGGTGGCTGAGCAAAATGATAGGTCGACTGAAGAGGTGAAAAATCTAAAACAATTGGTGGCTGAACTGTATCTTGCTTTTACCACGAGACATGCACCTCCTTCCATGCTAGCTAGTATCTCAGGATTTGCACCGACCATCGTGCATTAGGCACATGGCTTGCCTACTACAGTTGAGGATCCTCAGTATTCTCTTGACTCTTCACACTACTTCAGTGCAACAAAAGTGGCGGGATCCTCCACATTGCGTCCCTTCGCACCACCACATCCACTTGCTCCGTTCTCGACCTTCGCTTCACAATTCACCATCCTATCTAGGGCAGAGAGTTTTCGGAATGAAAAAGAAAAGGAACGAGAGCCCAGAAAGTGGAACAAGAGAGAATTCAAACAACCCCACTCATGCTCCCAAACTCCACAAAAGCATCATCAGCACCACTACTCCCTACATAATCAAAAATACTCCACCCATCCACTCTAGAAAGTGTAGCCAGATGCTCCAGCATCTTCCCATCCATAATGGCGCACATCATCCCCACAAATCACATGTTACACTGCCCACAGTCATTTCCAGGCTTCGCCATTCCTTCCCTGCTAAAAAAGGAAGAACCCTGATTCCAGTACGAGGGCATGTCACAAGAACTCCCGACGAGGGGAGAGGATTAGGTTCACGCTAATCAGAGAATCTTACACCAACCTGTTTGAAATGTTGCAACAAGCTAACCTCTGCTGAAATCCATCTCAGGAAAGATGAATCCAATCGGGAAAGTGGATTGCTCGCGCCATTGCGTTTTTCATTCTGGAGCGCTCGGGCATGACATAGAGAACTATTGGGATCTCAAAAAAGCAATCCAAGCAATGATCGACAACAATCAGATAAAGGTGGTGGGGGATGAGACACAAAATATGAACCAAAATCTTTTGTCGGTTCATGATGTTCAAAATGACACAAATATGGTTGGGACAGTGTTAAAAAAAGAAGACATGAAAGGAAATGCCGCTAAGAAGATTGCGGCAGCTGATCCTTCTCACGACAGACGCCATGAGTCGTCTATTCTTGTATTGGTCAATGGACCAAATGCGTTAGTTGTCGATGCAACAAAGCAATATGTAGTTGTTGAGCCAACTCAGTTTCTTACCCGGTCATTCATTTGTTCTAAAGAAAGCATGTCTACCCCCCATGATTGTTCAAGCAAATGAGCCAAAACAGAAGATGTTGTCGGGTTTGAGGCATGTCGACAACACCAACATGGTACAATTTGATGCAGGGATTTACAATGCACGAGCACAATACATTGGACCTTTTGTGAAAGTGAACAATTGAGAAGTAACACCCCTCCTTTTTAGGAGAGGGCACTTGTTAACTTATTTTGCTAAACTTTTCGTGTACTTGTTTATTTAAGGGTTGTAATCCAAGTGCATTATTTTGCTTGTTTGATGTTCAAACCCTCATGTCTTTTATTCAATGAAAAGCAAGTTCCAGTTCTCGTCTTAAATGTTCTATCTTGTTTATTTCCTATTTCGTCTCTTTAGCTTTTTGGTAGTTTTACTTTTTTCCGGCTTTAGTAACATGACATGTGCACGGAATTCACGTCTCGATCTAATTATATTATTTGGTATTGTCTTAATGAATCAACTGGATAGTCATGATTAATTTGATAAGGGAGATACGTGAAAGGTTCAATTTGTGCACAATCATTCTTGACAAAGTTGAAGTACCATTTCTGGAGGATCATCACTGAAGTAGAAATCGAGGACGCTGAGTGGATCTAGTCCTGTCTTTGTGCGATTCTAGGTCGACTTATTATGGTTCATATTTGTGCAAGACATTCTCTAGTCGGGATGACGAACATCTTTTATTTCTGCTACCCAAACACTATACTAATTTTTCAGCCCCTTGAGCTTTGTGTATTTTTTTTTTTTTGGCTACCCTCCTTTGGAATCATTGTCATTTTACTTGTGAAAAAAAAACAAAGAAAACAGGAAAGAAAACCAAAAATGAACGAAACAGCAACACGAATCTGGCGTAAAGCGCTAGAGGTATGTCTGACCTGATTCCTCTCAAAAGGATACATAGGCAACCATTCGGATGCGGTCACAACAGGAAAAAGTTTATTTTCTCCTATTTTTCATTTATGCAAAACTTACCTCCAAGTTTGCGACTTATACAAAGAAAATCGAGGGTCCAGTTTATCTTAAATTGGGACAGAAGTTTTTTTAAAAATTTTTAAGAAAAAGGGAAAAAATTCAATATCCCTCTTAGTTTCTTTGTGTTCATAATAGGGAAAAGTTCATTTTTTTCCTATTTTTCATTTACGCAAAACTTACCTTCAAGTTTGCGGCCAATACGAAGAAAATCGAGGGCCCCAATTTATACTAAACTGCGGCAGAAGCTTTTTTAAATTTTTAAGATTAAAGAGGGAAATTCAGTATCCTCTTAGTTTCTTTGTGTTCATAACAGGGAATAGTTTAATTTTTTTCCTTGTTCCACATTGACGCAAAACTTGCCTCCAAGTTTGCGGCGTGTATAAAGAAAATCAGATGCCCTAGTTCATCCTAAACTGGGGCAGAAGTTTATTTTTATTTTTTAAGAAACGAGGAAAAATTCAATATTCCTTATTGTTTTCGTTGTGTTTACCTAAAAAAATAAAATAAAAAAAAAAGTAAAATTCATGTCGCCCTGCTTTTTTGTTCCATATCAGGGAAAATTCAATATCCCCATGCCTTTTAATTTCATATCAGCAAAATAAAAAAATGTTCATCTGCCTTTTAGTTTCATATCAGGGGAAAGTTCAATGTTCCCCGTCTTTCCCGTTTTATATTGGGGGGAAAGCTCAATAATGCAAACTGCCTTTGAGTTTGTATTCAAATCAAAGAAAATCAAGGTCCTTAGTTTCAACTAAACTGGGGCAAATTTTGTTGTTATTTTTAAGGAAATTGATTTCAAAGGTTGTAACATTCACTCAGACGTCTCGTGAGATGATTTTATACCAAGTATCATACCAAAAAAAAAAAAAACAACAACAAACCTCAGAAATCCCCCAATTTAGACTAAACTAGGGCACCATTTTGTTTAACTTTGAAAAAGGATGACTTCTAAGGTTGAAATTTTCACCTAGCCGTCTCATGAGATGCTTTTTCCTTTCAAGCTTTCATGCTGAACCTTTCTTTTTAGCCTAACCAAATCTCACATTACAGTCCAAACAAAGACCTTTCTGAACGATCTTTGAAAATGTCGCGCAATGTGTACCATCAAAAGACAACTTGGCTCGGGGAAGTCACACTCTGCTTTCAATCATTGCAATCAAGAGATGGGAGTATGACGATCATAAGGATAAAAACATTCGGGAGAAGTCAAGATAAGGGAAGATAGATAATCGGGAAGATTGAGAAGCGATCAATGGAAAAGATAGGAAAAAGAAAAGGAAAAACAAAAAAAGAAGAGAAAAAGAAAAAGATGAGATGAAGTCTTGTTGGTGAAAATCTGAAAGGGCGTCACAAGACAACGGTAAGGAAAAAAGAGAAAAGAGAGAGGCTAGTTGGTGAAAGCCCGAAAGGGCACCACTAGTCGAATGAGGGCCGCTATATCTGCCAGCAAGATTGAACCAACCAAGTAATCACCTCCAGATTATCAAACTAAGGCAATGTCAAGGATGAACCGTGTGAACGGATTGAGATTTTGATTCCAATATACATGTCATGTTTACTAAGGCCGTCATTTACCTCTAAATAAGTTTTCTTTCTATCTTTAAGGGACATCTTTCGTTCGATGTCTCCTCTTTGGATTTCTTCAATTCGTCCTTCCTTTTCTCTTCTTTCCACTTCTTTCATTTGATAATATGAAACAAATAAAAAGAAAGTTTGGAAAAATCTGTTCACGTGTTTCACAGATAGGCCAGATTATTGTCAAAATCCAAATGGGCAATAGGAGCCTGTGTCGCACCTCGGAAACATGAATGACACATCGAGATTGTTCTGTGAAAGTTCACCAAGGAACGACATGCCATTTTTTGTAAAGGTTTTGACTAAGGCTGTGAAGAAAATTTTGGTTGTTGAAGGACTTATTTGTTGGAGAAGACAAGAAAATAGTCTGGCCATATCGAGATGTTGATTCGTCGACAAATAATCCAAAGAGCAAGCCAAGAATCACCAATCTCATTTACAAGGATTTGAGGGCTATGTAGCCACGATGAAAAGCCAGTGTGATATATGCTATGTTGCCGGCAAGAGCAAGGATCAACCGAATCGGCAAAAACTGTTCTAAGTTTCAGATGGAACCCCATTTTGAATGACGGTCGGGGTTTTCAATCTTCAAGCAAGACCCTATTAGGATGGTCAAAGTTTCAAGTTGCCAAGTCAAGACCACATGTGTGAAATCGGTAGAATTCCCATCTTTAAGACAAGAGTTAGTCATGGGTTAATGACCGAAGAAGATATGACCATCCAGAAAGATGTCAACCTCAACAACGGGCCCTCCCATTATAATGGAAGATGTCGAATTTGCAAGTGGGCCCTCCCTTATAGTGCAGAAGTTTTAGCTTTAGTAGTTGGACCCTCCCATATAATGATGAAACTTTTACTTTTAATAGTCCGGCACTCTCATATAATGCTAAAGTTTTACTTTTAGTTGTCGGGCTCTCCCATAAAATGATAAAGTTTTACTTTTAATTGTCGGGCTGACACGACCTAGATTCCGACTAAGCCATGTGGGCACCCGACAACCTCTTCTAGACCCATCGGGTGAACCCTTTTCAGTCGAAATAACAAATTGAGAAAAAAATTAACTCAATGAAAAGAGACAAGGCTTAGAAAACATAAACATAATTATATCCAAATCTAAGTTGTACAGAAGGAACTACATCAAACAACCTGATATACTAAGTTTTGAGCTATCCAGACCAGACATCTAAGAGTACAAGGAATATGTACATCTCCTGAATGCAGCAAAATATTGATAATATGACAAAACTAGATTTGGTGGCCATCACGGATAAAAGTTGGCTCACCCTGACAGCTGAAGACGCCTCGGCTCCTCAAGCACGCCTCGAACTCGGTCGTGGAGCGAAACCTGCCGAAACGAAATAAATAGACAAGGAACAACAAAAAGGGTGAGTCAAAAGGATTCAGTAAGTGAGGGTTGGCTAGCCACCTTAAAGAAGCAAATACGCTAGCCAGTGAGAAGAAAACCAGATAAACCAAATTCGTCTTATTTCAACTATAAAAAGGCAGAGCCAGATAATAACTGGAAACACGTATGGAACCATAAACTCATAGACAACCAGGGACATAAAATAGACAGAAACATATAGGTCTCCCGAACATATCAACAATCAAAAATACATGAACATACACAAAACATCACACTATAATCACACAATACATAGCAACCGGTGCAATGAAATGGAATGAATGTAGTATTATGCAATGGGGTCATATGTGCCAAATGAATGGAGTGGAATCCTCCTACTCCGGGGCGGAATCCTCCTACCCTCAATATGATTCAAAGAGCGGGATCCTCCTAAACTCAATATGATGTAAGGAGCGGAATCCTCCTGTCCTCAATATGATGCAAGGAGCGGAATCCTCGTGCCCTCAATATGATGCAAGGAGCGGAATACTCCTGCTCCTGAGGCGAAATACTCCTGCACCCGAGATAATATAGAGCTGAGGCGGAATACTCTTGCACTCAGTATATGACATAGCAGCCCATAACCAGAAAACGTAATGCATATGAATGCATTTCAAGGCTGTAGCATAATAAGTACGCCCTGTCGGAAGCTATTCACGTAAAGAACGTGTGAATAAAATATCCATAAGGCCAAAGGCCGTCAAAGAAATGGATATAATCACTTGCCTTGTTCTAAAGTTAGCACTGCTACTCAACAATCGCTTTGTTTGGATTTACTGCCAAACGATCCCGCTCTATTCAATAAGTAAAAAAAAATATATCAAATAAGGCTAAAGGCTTCATTCCTTACGTCTTAGAACAATCCAGTCAGGAATCCGACACCTGATTTGCAGACGCGATACGCAGTCCAGACCAACGTACATAGTTCAAAATCACATAACCAAACCCTAAATGAATTACATTTATGAGTTGCCCATAACTTTCTGAGTTCGAATATATAATCAATTGCATTATCGGGATCCAATTAACCCTTTAAACTATCAATTTAACTGATAAGAACGATGGCTAATATCCCGATTTCTACCGTTAAAATATGTTCAAACATATTTAATATACTAAAATAATAAATTAACATCATTACCTAGATGTTTTGGGGTGAAAATTCTATTTCTCCTTCAGCTTTTCCTTTCTTTTCTCTCTTTTCCGACTTTTTTTTTTTCGCTCACAGTGTTCTCTGTTTATCATTTTCTTGTATCTGCTTTTGTTTCGTTTTTAGCTTTTAAGCTGAGGGATAAGCTATGCCTTAGCCACCGCCTCCATTTTAATATCTTATTCTTTCTTTCTTTCCTTTCTTTTATTTTTGTTTTTCTTAATCTTTCCTTTTTTTAAAAATAAAACTTGCTACCGTGACGAAAACTACAACAGAATCCTACGAAACTCGGAATGATCCCAAATTTCTCAAGCAAGTTATAAAAAATTTACGTGACGTACTCGCTAAGACGGATCTCGAATCGGATTCCCGAAGCTCAAGATACCAATTAAATGGAAAAGATCAAATTCATTAACTTTCGGGATTTTAGCGAAAACCATCTGAATGACCTAAGAATTCACTTACGAATATTCACACATGTCAAAAATGACCATATGAACCTAACGACACTTTCACATTTCAAATCGGAGCTCATTCACAAAAACTGAGCTCGAAAAAGCTTTTTTTAAAGATTTATTGACAATGGAAACTGAAACCTTCTTCTGATACCTACCAAACGAGGTCTGATTTATCTCAAATTTTACAGACTAGTTCTAATGGACCTTATGAAGCTTTTAAAACTATCGTCACACCCATCAGAGTCCTAACTCCCAGTACGACTACCTAAGGTCGTTTCATTGTCCTCTACTTAGACTATCGTTCGTCCTCGAATGAGCTTGAGTCTAAAGTAAAATTCACATAGATAACAAAAGAACTTGCACGACCTTCATAAACTACTCCACGGATATTATCTCATGAGTATAGAATCAGAATTATAACATGCACACTGCACTCTTAGAATAAAACATATCTGGATAATATCATAACACCATTGGCCATTTTATTCGGACTAAGCTGACCCTTTCCTTGATCACGAGAGAAGAGTTCTACATTTTTGGAACGAAGATACACGGAACTGTAGATGGATTAACATGATTCCATCGACGAATCACCTCGTCGATATACTTTTCGATATAGAACTAGTCAATAAACCTAAGAATTAGCTTATGTTTCAGTAACGCCTTAGAGATTTAATATTAGCATTCAGTATTGGAGGAAGACTCCTCCACTTCGAGCATAAAATCATACATCTAATTTGAATAGAAATAGTCATCCTCGCACAGTCTGCTGGACTAAGGAAGACTTCGCTAAAAGAAGAACGTAGGTCAGACCGGAGTTACCAAACTACCCTCTCGAGTTGCCAAACAACTGCAACTCTCAAGTTCACTACTCTCAAACCTTTACCACAAGCACCACCGCTCGATAGCTCAATTCACGGGCCGGACGACACTCTCTATTACCTTTAGTAGCCTTAAAACACAACAATGTGCTTACCCGGCTACCTTGATACACACTCTGGCTCAACACAGGGAACATCACAAGCGGCTACCAACCGCCCAAGCTCACTACTGCTGAAAGAAGAAGAGATGGCACTGGACTGAGGATATGAATAATTAGAGCTTCAGGAAGCTCATTTTCTTATTTGCGTGGCTACCAGAGCTTGACTACTTTTGAGTCAGGTTAGCCAAAGAATCAGAATTGCAAAAATAGACATTAAATAAGCTTTATGGAACAACATCTATGCCAGGAAACTCTGATAATTTACCAGAAAACTCTTTTATAATTGAGACAAGCTTATAGAATAATATGGCTCTACTAGAATTTTGAACAAAGGGAAGACACATAGATCGAATATTACTTACTAATCACTTTACACCGGAAGAAACGATAACACTTTCTGACGGTGACGAATCAGGATCTCATCATCCTACCAATACTGAATTACGAGGAGAGAGGCAAACTGAGTTGACATAATAACAGAAAGTGGCACAACAAGATGCCAAGAAAATAAAATATCGACACTTATTCTAAATCCCTCACATCTAAAATAGATAAACAACTAGGGTCTTACAAACCCCAGGAATAAAATATACTAGAAACTCACCCTTCTACCCAACAATAGATTTTAACATAAACAATATCTAGAAAAACCCATAGAGGCATATGAAGATAGATGAATTCCAGATTGGCGGCAAGAATCAAGTCTTACGCAGAAATAAGGGAACAGGAGCTACTGGGGTCTACTGCATCGGATGCCTCAACATCCTGCCTGACTGGAAGCGCATAGAACTACCTCTGCAGTTGAGCTGAGCCGCTACCGTTATAATCACCTCCAGAAGAACCATTACCACAATGGTCTCGACCCTTACCAGATGGCGGAATATCTCTGGCTGACTGAGGCCTAAATGAAATCCCCTGCTACTAGGCAGGTGCCTGAGGGCGAAAAGAATGACGCCTGCCTTCCTGTCGAAATAAGGGATGGTTCCTCCTAAGATGACGAGGCTCATGATAATGATAATACCTTTTGACTAAAAATGGATGTTGGATAGACTACTGGTAGCTATAAAGAGAAGACCGAGTCTTATCTTGACAGACTACTGGCGCACTCCGAGAATCATGCACCACAAGCTGAGATAACATGGCAGGTGACCTCTTACGATAGTCAAAACCCTTACCTCGCCAGAAGAGGCACCACAGTTGCCCATTAGGGCCACGAGTTTTCTTGCTCTCCGGCTCTGACTCTTCCTGCTCTAACTTATGGCATGCCTCATACCTTCGAGCAATATCAACAACAACATCAAATGAAGGCCCGACCTCAATCTCTGGAGCCATCTGGGATTTCAAGAAAGGAGAAAGGTTATCACTAAATCTTCGAACCTTCTCGGAAGGTTCATGGACTAGTTCTAATGCATATCCAGCCACCCTAGAGAATTCCACTCAAACTGGCAACGCTTTTCATCTTGCTCGCTGCACAGATGGAACTTTTCCATGAATCTATGAGAAAACTCGCACCAAGTTAGCTTTGCAAAGCCCTGCCTAGCTGATAAAAGAGCGGTCCATCAATCCAAGGTTGGACCCTAAAACTAGAAAGCAGAATAATCAACACCATACCGCTCAAGATAACCAAGAGCCTGAAGGATACACAGATATCATTTTTTTTCTTAAAAAAACAAAAAATTTCACAGCGATTATCTAATTCTTGGCCTGAGAATATTGAAAGGTTCAACTGGATAAAATAATGCAGCCTCCTCGGGCACTCGGACCAAACTATTACCTAGGCTAGCTGACCAGCCAGAACAACTAGAGGTACAACACATGCTACCTCTAGAATATAATTTACTGGGGTAACATCAGGAACTGGAACAAAAGCTCCCTAAGCCCGAACATCTAGCATTTGTGGCAACCTGATGAGCTGCCTAGGGAATAGGATGTATTTGCGGTATCTGCGCTGCCAATATTTTCAAAAAAGCATCGTAGAGAGCCGAGGGAACCTCAAGGCCCTGCTCCCATTGCCCACAACAAGCTGGCACAACTGGGGCCTCTGCAACTGGATCGTCAGCACGATCCATAACTCTCGGGGCTTGGACAACGCTAGCCCCAGGCTAGATTCTTCGTCCTGAGCTCCTACTCTATTTTGTTTTGTCGCATGAGGGTTCACCATTACTACGAAGGAATTAATGAAATTTGTTTTGCATTCCACATGAAGAATGACGCACGATTACAAAAGAAGGAAGAGATAACAAATTGAGCACAAAACTGAGCACAAAACTAACTCAATGAAAAGAGACAAGGCTTAGAAAACATAAACATAATTATATCCAAATCTAAGTTGTACAGAAGGAACTATAGCAAACAATCCGATATACTAAGTTTAGAGCTATCCAGACCAGACATCTAAGAGTACAAGAAATATGTACATCTCCTGAATGCAGCAAAATATTGATAATATGACAAAACTAGATTTGGTGGCCATCACGGATAAAAGTTGGCTCACCTTGACAGCTGAAGACGCCTCGGCTCCTCAATCACGCCTCGAACTCGGTCGTGGAGCGAAACCTACCGAAACAAAATAAATAGACAAGGAACAACAAAAAGGGTGAGTCGAAAGGACTCAGTAAGTGAGGGTTGGCTAGCCACCTTAAAGAAGCAAATACGCTAGCCAGGGAGAAGAAAACCAGATAAACTAAATTCGTCTTATTTCAACTATAAAAAGGCAGAGCCAGATAATAAGTGGAAACACGTATGGAACCATAAACTCATAGACAACCAGGGACATAAAATAGCCAGAAACATATAGGTCTCCCGAACATATCAACAATCAAAAATACATGAACATACACAAAATATCGCAGTATAATCACACAATACACATCAACAGGTGCAATGAAATGGAATGAATGTAGTATAATACAATGAGGTCACATATGCCAAATGAATGGAGCGTAATCATCCTACTCTGGGGCGGAATCCTTCTACCCTCAATATGATGAAAAGAGCGGAATCCTCCTGCTCCTAGGGCGGAATCCTCCTACCCTCAATATGATACAAGGTGCGGAACCCTCCTGCTCCTAGGGCGGAATTCTCCTACCCTCAATATGATGCAAGGAGCAGAATCCTTCTGCCCTCAATATGATGCAAGGAGCGGAATCCTCCTGCTCTTAGGGCGGAATCCTTCTATCCTCATCATGCTGCAAGGAGCAGAATCCGCCTGCTTCTAAGGCGGAATCCTCCTGCCCTCAATATGATGCAAGGAGCAGAATACTCCTGCTCCTAGGATGAAATACTCCTGCACCTGAGATAATATAAAGCTGACGCGGATTACTCCTGCACTCAGTATATGACATAGCAGCCCATAATCAGAAAACATAATACATATGAATGTGTTTCAAGGCTATAGCGTAATAAGTATGCCATGTCGGCAGTTATTCATGTAAAGAACGCGTGAATAGAATTTCTATAAGGCCAAAGGCCGTCAAAGAAATGGATATAATCACTTACCTTGTTCTAAAGTTAGCACTACTACTCAACAACCGCTTTGTCCGTTGGATTCACTGCCAAACGATCCCGCTCTATTCAATAAGTAGAAAAATATGTCAAATAAGGCTAAATGCTTCATTCCTTACGTCTTAGAACAATCCAGTCAGGAACCCGACATCAGATTTGTATACGCGATACACAGTCCAGTCCTAAGTACATGGTTCAAAATCACATAATCAAACCGTAAATGAATTACATTTATGAGTTGCCCATAACTTCCTGAGTTCGAATATATAATCAATTCTATTATCTGGATCCAATTAGCCCTTTAAATTATCAATTTAACTTATAAGAACGATGTCTAATATCTCGATTTCTACCGTTAAAATATGTTCAAACATATGTAATAAACTGAAATAATAAATTAACATCGTTACCAGGATGTTTTGGGGTGAAAATTCTATTTCTCCTTCAGCTTTTCCTTTCTTTTCTCTCTTTTAATTTCCGACTTTTTTCTCGCTCATAGCATACTCTGTTTATTGTTTTGTTGTTTCTGCTTTTGTTTCATTTTTAGCTTTTAAGCTAAGGGATAAGCTATCCCATAGCCACCGCCTCTGTTCTAATATCTTATTCTTTCTTTCCTTTCTGTTCTTTTTGTTTTTCTTAATCTTTCTTTTCTTTTTTTGTTTAATAAAACTTGCTACAGTGATGAAAATTACAATGCAATCCTACAAAACTCGGAATGATCCCAAAATTTTCAGCTAAGTTATATAAAATTTACATGACGTACTCGCTAAGGCGGATCTCGAATCGAATTCCCGAAGGTGATGGCTTGGGAATCGTGAAGATACAGTCTAGGAATTGTAATTTTATATTTTTTAATGCTGTAATTTCCATTTCGCTTTGTAAAAGTAATGACCACCAGCCAGCAACTAGCAACTAACAACTAGCAACCAGTGTCCAGCAGCAGCAGCCTCAGTGTGTTAGAAATGTCCTATGTTAGTCCCAATGTATTAGAAATATCTAGTGTAAGCCCTAGTATGTCTAGCAGCGTCTAGTGTAAGTCAGAAGAGTCTAGAGGAGTCTAGTGTTTATTTGTTTGCGGTAGTCTCAGCTACCGCACATGAGGAACTACACTGAACTGATTCCTTAGTTCGGGGATATGTAAGTAGCCTTGTTCTCGGTTAGAGCCAAAAAGTCAGGGTACAGTCACCTTTTTGAATGCTCTTGGCTAGAACCAAAAAGCAAAAATTAACTGTTGATTACATCTTTATCCGAAAACTATTCGCGTTTCCGAACAAAGAGGGGCAACTGTAATAGCCTAATTTTGGCACCAAAATTCAAATTTTCTCATTTTGTTGTGTTATTTTTTCTTGTGATCTTTGCTAATTTGTCTAAGATATTTACATTCTATTTTAGCTAGTTTTAGTTAACTAATTAGGAGGAAAAATATGAAAAATACCAAAAAATACTTGTGTTATATTTAATTGTGATTTTATGTTTGATTGTGATAATATTACAATTTTTTTTTTATGATTTTTAATCCTAGTTAATAGTGATGTTTTAAATAGTTTTGGACTTTTTAGTGGCCAATTGTAAATTTAGGAAAAAGAACTAGTCCAGCCCAATGCTCATAGCCCATACCCAAATTTGACCCATCAGCCCATTCACTCTCAGCCGTTAGATCTAATGGCTATAATCAAGCCATCCCTTTCACACATAAAAGCCCTAAATTTCTTCACTTTTGCTCATTCACCTTCAAGTCCCTTGAGACTTAAACACTCTCTGCCCAGATGATTAACACCCGCCGGCTTCCGCCGCTAGCCACCGTCGGTGACAGCTACTTTTCAACTTTTTGGCAAATCAAATACATGAACGGTATCCCTATCACCCCCTCTTTCCCAATTTAAACTCCATTTCTCAAGAAAACCCGTGTATCAACGTAGATCTGATGTTTAAAATTTGCAGAACCCTAGCTCTGGCGAAACTTCGCATTTTCCGGTCAATTCTATATCTTCAGGTGTGTCTTTTCTTCTCTACCCCTTTCTGAACCAAATTTCCGTTTTTGCCGCCGCGACGATGGCTCAATAACGCTGGTGAAGACGTTATGGTTCTGTGGGGGCTAAACGAAAGAAAAGCCAGTGTGGCGATGAGTTGCTTTAATCTTGGGGTTGTTGTAATGTTGTTAATATAGTGATTTTCCGTTTGTTTTGGTGGCAGCAGTGATGCTAAGTGCATGTTAATTATGATACAATGGTGAGACATCTTTGGGGGCTATTTTCATGATAATTTGATCTGTGAGGCTTACGAGATGCAGCTTAAGGCAATTGCGATGTGACCCTGGCAGCGGTAATACGAAGTGGGCTGTGCTGGATATTGACGAGGATGTACTGTTGATAATATATAGATGAGGCAGTGACGTTGGTATTTTGGTGGCTGGTTAGAAGGAAATTCTCCTTTCCCTTTCCCTTTATTAGTTAGTTTATTTGCTTAAAGTAGTATTAGCATGAGAAATTATTCGAATTCTAGTTTTTACTTTAGTAATGATGCATGATGTATCTTGTTTACATTGTTCAAGTTAGAATGACATTGTTTGTTGCTCACTTGTTAAAAATGGTCCTTAGCATTAGTTTCTTGTTCAAGCATATCCTTGTTAGTTCATTGTTGTTGGTTAAGAAAATGTGTGGGTGTGTGCGCTCTACCGCTTAGCTATAGACTGAAGCATGAAACCATCTATTCCTTCTTTAAACCCAGACCATTTTGTTCCGTAGCTATCAAAAATCCAATTCTCATCTTCAATTTTCTCTCATTTTGTGATTTCTAGTCGTGTGAAGCTTTTAAATTTTCAATTTTCGTCTTTTTTCAAAAGATTCAATCAGTAGATCGTGGTGGGTGCATTGTCATTGAATTGGATTGGTATCAACTTCATCATGGTATTCGAAGTGTTCTATTGAGCTGGTAAGCTGTTTTATCATCTCCGCCATTATTTTTGTTCCATTAGAATTCTCTTTTAGTTCATAGACCTGTTTCAATATATTGTCGACTTGTTAATATATCAGTAAATAGAGCTAAATTGGGGGCTATGCAGTAGCAGGTGCTGATTACAATAGGCAATGGGTAGAGACGCCTAAGTGCTGGTCTTGGCATTCCAATACTAGTGCAACAGTATCTATTGCATTGAAATTGGAGTGTACATTTGACGAGTTGATTGATAACGTCATTGAACGCGAACAATTAACTTGTGACCGGGGTGAGGTATCCATTAGTTATATACTTAGTGCTGCGCCTGCTAAGGAAAAAATAGCTCCTTCATTCATTAGGAATGACAGTGATGTGCACAGATACCTCCTAGATGTAGATGGTAATGGTAGTAGGCCTATTCTTTATATTTCGCAGGTCGAAAGGTCCGCCGCAGCTTCAAATGCTGCTGCAGCATCTCTCACAGCAGTTGATCATATGGAAGTCCAACAATATTATTGCAGATGGTACATGCAAATCAGTCTTGGACAAGAATATTGAGAAAGCTACGAGCCATCATCCTTATGCCGTCGTGGGAGATAAAAGAATCTGTATATGTAAGACATTTATCAAAAAGGGCAGGAAAAGAGTTAAGCACAGTCCATCCATCGGGGTATCATTTACGTCCAAAAAGAGAATGAATAAATGTTCATATTGTAAACGACCCGGCCATAAAAAGATAACTCGCCCTCTGGCTCAAAATAGACAGTGATAAAAATAGTCAGTGATTTTATTATTTGTTGATTTTTCCCTGACGAATGTAATATTTTATTTTTCTGAACATTTGTAATAGCTTGTGAACTGAATAAATTTGTGTATCTTTCCTTCCAATATACCAGTGTTTACTCAGTCTTGTTGTTTATTATCATTAGATATGTTGATAATAGACCCTTGCTTGCTGCGCTTGAAGTATGAAACACTCGATTTTAACAAGTTAACAATAAATCATAACTAGCTTTATTGATATTTGTAATAATTATTTTTGGTTCCCTTGACACTGTTCGAGCATAAATCATCTGACCATAGACTGAAAGCATCATTTCCAACAATTAGCATGGAAGTAGATTGTGTTGTACATAATAGGTCAGCCGAAACGTGTGCCGGGTTCTTTAAAGAGTGCACTGCCCAAAGTAAGAAGTATCCCATTGGATACAATAGCTCCAATAACTCCTGTCTCTTGAGCTTCTTACCCCATAGAGTATAAATAGGGCCAACATTTTCTAATTTTTTCCACACCCATTAACAAGTAAATCTATCTACTTTTTGCCTCATTGATCTTCTCTCTTACTTTAAAACATGCTAGATGCAAGTAACAACCATGTCTGGTCTTTTGGATGGTACATCCAAACAAGGAGCCGTACATGCTTCACTCTAACTGTAAACGAATATTCATGTATAAATGTGACCTAGTATGTTTCGTACTTCATTCTTTAGTATTTATATTTGTTTACCGTAGTTATTTAATTTTTAACCCATTAAACATTATATTCTTTGATTATAGCTTTTTTCATGGAACATATCAAATCTTTTACCCGACTATACAACGGTAGCTGTTATCTACAGTGGTGACGTTAGGTTCTTCATGGAACTCCATGTGACATCGTCTTACAAAACACTTCGGCGAGGTAGGTTATGGTTTATTAAGTACTTATGCATTTTATTTTTTGTTATTTTGATCTAGGGAAAAAACTTTCTGATTAAAAAAAGCTCTTTATTATGTAATTGTTTAAAAAAGATGAATGGAATTGGGGGAGGTGTTGCTATTGTTTTAATTTTTTGTTTCAACTGTCTCATGTTTCTGCTTTCTTTTCATCGAAGATAATGACTGGATCTGTTCCAAGTGAATAATAGACCTACTGAAGTTTATAAGCAACTAAACATGTAGAATAGGACAAGTTAAAGTGTTTAAATAACTAAACAACTAAACATAAGAGATTCGAGATTTCTGACGTAGATCTAATGAACTTGATAATAAACGAATTGAAGTTTATATATAACTAAACATAAAGGCATGGAAAAAGTGCACTTAATTTAAGATGTATGTACTGAAGTTAAACTGATAATAAACCACGTCAAGTGTACAAACAACCAAAATAAAGACAAGGACTGTTGTATAGAAGTTATAAAATCCTGTATAATTTTTCATGTGGAATTCTAATGTACGGTACACTTGCCAAAATCACCATTGATTCTAAATCAATGTAGATTTCTAAAGTAGTTGATAATCAAACATTTATGATTGATAATCATCACTGCTAAACTTGATTTAATGAATGAGACAACACTTCTTTTAATGAAATAATTATAACATCACACAATTAAAACATTGGGTATGTTGTTGTTGTTGTTGTAATGTGGTGAATTATAAAAGTAAAATATAAATGACTCCGCGTCAATTCATCCAGATTGTAAATGGCAGACAATCCACCTTTCTACGGTTTATCATCGATTGAAGTGACTAAGGATTAAATTGAAGGGTTAATACGTATACGTTCATTTAAGACGCCTTAAACATATAAATAATTCATTACAAAAGGTGGATGGTTTTTTAATCCATATAAATAAATCAAAAAATTAGTTGCTTGTCAGGCTACGATTTTCTTCAATGTCTTCGGGAATGAGGTATTGTTATACCACGACCTTATCATTTGTATACGTTAACTAACAAACGTAATCCAATGTTATTTATCATCATTATAGTGTTAGGCTGTATTAATCCATGTAACTCAGTCAAAGCATTGCTCGCTTCTCACAATACGATCTTCTTCCATGCTTAGAGAAAGATGTCTTGCTTTCTCAGAACCTTAACACTAGTATACCTTGTATCATATAAGTAATTCAATGTCACTCCTTATCAATGTTATTGACCTTTATTAAGATACATTATGCAACCACTTTGTCATGTACGTGATTTTCTAGTTCATAGGCCATAAATTACCCCTTAATGGTGTTTAATATAAGTATTTTATATTCATTTAATGAAAACTATACATGTATATTATCAACCCGAGCAATGTTGACAATCAACAATAGTGTAAATTTTCATCGTTGATAATATACCCGTCAAGCCAAAATCATCTACATATACCCTAGAGCCCAAACCCCAAACTTCAAGCACATGCACCCTAAATCCTAAATTCCAAATCCCAAATCCTAAATACTAAACGTACGCATGATAATATCCTGAACGGTAAAATTATCACACCCCTTGTTTAATAGGAGTACAATAGACCAAATTGAAGTTGATTAGCATCTTTCAGTTACATTAGTCTTTAATGCCTAAATGGGGATGGTCGGTCTACTTAATTTTGTTAATACGATAGTAATTTAATTATTTTATTTATTTGATTACTATTAGTTAAATTTAACTAATCGACTATATATGGTTAACAATCAATATTACAACAGAATCGAAGAATCTGGAGATGAACAATTTCAATAGACTTGCAGTGGTGGAGAATCAAAAACAGAATTGAAACAAATATTACCAATATATATCAGAAAGGTCTGATAAAAAATACAACTGAAACAACATTACATGATCAATTGTAAACTAATATTAACTATAGGAACAATAATTAAAATGTCTAGTGTATTAAAACATAAACAACAACTAATAGAAAACTAGTTTGGTGCATTTGGTGAATTTGGTGGAGTTTCTTCAACCATATCATCTTCCTCTTCGTCATTTGGAAAATCAGCCATGGCATTTGGTGAACCTGGTGGATTTGCGTCTTCCTCTATGACGTCTACCGCAGGTGCTGGTGGTGCACAAATTGCATCGAGTCTTGTGTTTTTCGCTTTGATTGCTTCGTTCCTCTCGTGTACCTCTGCCAGGTTTTGTCTTCAAGTTTCTTCAGCATTGAAAACAATTCTTCTACATCAGTTTGCAAAGTGGCTAACTCCCAGTAGATATCACGCATGTTTGATTGTCCGGCCGTTTTGAAAATTTATTTTGATAGTTTGATGGTAGTTTGATTGCAGGAAAATTTATGTTGAAAATAAAATGGGAAAAGCACAAACTATTGGGGGATTTATATAAAAATTATTTTGAAGGGTTGCGAAGGTTAATGAAGAGTTTCAAAGATTAGTAAAAAGACACAAATTAAATAGAAGGGTCACTTTTTAATTAATAATTAGGTGCCTTTAATCAAGTCAATTATTTTAAAAAAGTAAAACTGCCCTGACATGGCAATTCCTACTTTGGGCAGTGCACTAATTACCTACTCTGCCATACTTCACATCGCTTACTGTCTACCGCACAATCTACTTAATTTATTGGGTAAGTTACACGTCTATAATATACGCCACCTATGTTATAGTTGTTTGAAATATTTATTTTGTCTTTTGTTTATGCACATTTCGTCTATGCTCGAATGGCGTCCAACTTATACTAACACAATATTTTCGATATTTCAAGTATAAATCAAACAACTATATAGTACCAACCATGTAAAGTAGTTTATTGTTTTATGCCTAGCTGTCCAAAAATATAAAATTGCCATTACACAATATTTAGCTTTATGTCTATTATCGTCTTATTATAGTAAACAATCAACTACTACGGTTCACAATAATTTATAAATTATTTAGGTATCAACAATCAGTCATGTGCAACAATCTTACACTCTAAACTGTAGCAAAATGCATCCAATGACACTGGTTGATAAACGAAGTATGTGATACCAGTGGCGGATGTAGAGTATCCACCGTGGGTGTGGGGAACCCAGTAGGTTTGGCACAGACAGTGTATTTGTATTAAAAAAATTATTAAATATGTACAAAAATAAAGTCGAGAACCCAGTTACTTAAAACTTAGAACCCATGAGGTTCAAATCCTAGATCCACCTCTATATGATACATTACCAAAGTGGATTGTCAACAGTTTAACACTCGAACGAGATTAAAAAATAAAATATTGTCAATTGTTTAACACTCAAACAAGATTAAAAAAAATCAATCTATAAAAGACAATGAAATCAATCTTTGTTTGAATCTTTGTTAATACACTCTTTGTCATGACTCCCCAAGACACGCGGCATAATTTCTTCGGGATCTTGACTAACTTCTCCAACCCTTCCATTCAAGTTCGATTCCGATTTGACATGGGATGCATCATCCGCTTCATAAAACTGTTCCTCAGCATCCTCACCATTTTTCATCAGCACTTCATTATCATTCACAATGGCTTCCTCTGCAACCTTGGCATTGGTGGCATCAACTGCGTTGGCATTGACACCAACTTCATTGGCCCTAATTGCAACTGCATTGGCATTGGTGGTATCAATAGCATTGGCATTAGCATCAACTGAATTGGCATTGGCATCAACTGCATTGGCATTGGTGGCACTGACACTATTGGCACTAACACTAGCATCCACTTCAGCATCAGCTATAGCATCCACTTCATCAAATCTACGTTTTTTTCTCAGAATTGAAGTGCTCCTTACGGTGGTACCACAATCCATTGCCTTCCTCTTCCTGTGCGTCCTCAACAACGCAGAAGGATAATACAAACATTTGCATACTACCCTCTTCGGTTGTTCCGCTAGCATCTTAGCAACATCAACCAATTTGTCCTTCATTGCTGTCAGCCTATCGAGCACAGCCCTAAAGAATGACCACCACTAAAAGGACCTGCACCTTCACCAAAAATTCATGTACGAGCTCCACCAATATCTTCATCACCTCTTGCATCTTCTTCTCCATCTACATCCATATCACCTTCACCAGCATGGTTGTGGCCCCCTCAAGTTTAGTCGTAAGGGTATCCACCGACGCATCCTCAACTTCATCTTCATTGTGCACATATAAATCCTCCCACCCTGATCGTACCTCTTTCTCAGTAGGGAATAAGTAAGGGTGCACGATCTGGATAGAAGCTAAGCAAATTAATACTAGTTTCTTACAAATTAAAAATATATTTAAAGTTAGCTAATCTAATGACACGAAAATAACGCAAAGTTACCTTAATTTTATCTTCTCTTTCCAGGAATGGGTCGAAGGATTTATGAACCTTTTTTCTGTACCATTTGAGCATACGAGGGCACGGAATAGGAGACTGATCTGTCAGTCCAGCTCTCCTTCCAACGGCAAGAAATGCTTCATTGACCAGGACCTAAGATGAAAGATTTAACCGGAGTACGAAAAATGAAAAACTTAACAATCAACTAACTTTAACAATCAACTAGCTATTGGTTTATTGTAGACTTACCAAAAATGCCTAGGGGAAGCCAAAAAGAACATATATAGGTGCTTTTCCTTTCTCACTAAAGGTTTTATAATGCTTGGCCAAGTCAAGCTCGTGCTTTAGATATTCAATCGTCAGCTCGAAGCACAAACTGCCCCATGGATATTTGGAGAAGAACTCCAGATCATCAACCATATAAATGCATTCCTTCGGAACTGACTTTGAGGTATCTTTTTCCATCAATATCGTGTGGTAAAACCACAAAAGGCACATCTTCAACTGTTCCTCTTTGCTAAATCTTCTTCTGGTTTCCAAATACCTTAAAAGCTTCCTTACCTCAGTAGAGGGTTTTCAAGTTAGGTTTTTATAAAATTTCTCACCTTTCTTCATAACCTTATCCTTTGATTTATCTCTGGGTTTTACCCCACACTCCAAACCAGTCATAAGAGCAAACTCCTAAAGCCCAAAACAAGCTGGCTTCCCATCAACCAAGAACCAAACATCGCGATGCTTTTTATCCTTTATTCTACGCAGAAATAGGGAGTGGACTATCTATCCATTGAATTGCAAAATACGGGACATTTCAAGGAACTTCCCAAACACAGACTCCTTAAATTTCTTTTTTAATTTCAACAACTTGTTGAATTCATAAAACTATTTAATGCTAGATCGAATAGATATCTTCGATGGGAATAAAGAAATTTCATCAAGCCAAGTTGTAAGCCCATACGTTTGAACGTTGATTTTCTTGATGCATCACGAAACTGATAAACGGTCCAACTCACACTCAGGCTCCCTGGCTTCATCCCCTTCTTGATCAGTTTAATCATCGCTTTCTTCTTCTTCACCTTCATCTTCTACACCTTCTTCACCTTCTTCTTCTTCTTCACCACTTTCATCTTCTCCTGATTACTCTCTGTTTCCTTTCTCAGGACTAGCAGAATTTTTTCCATCATCATCACCACCATCATCTCTGCTTTCCATACCTTTCCCTGTATTGGAGAGTTCATCCGCTTGAAATGTGTCGATTTCAGCCAAAAGATCTTCAGTTTGGGGTTCGAGTTGGGCCTCTTCGACCATAATATCTTTTGCAGAGTGATCCTCTATGGTCTTTTCCATCTGGGGTTCTTTTTCACCAACTTCAGGATCCATTATACCAGTTTTATCAACTGGAGATTGATTATCATCTGCTGCTAGATTTTTATAACTTTCAGGAACTCCACCACTTGTGGATATCTGGGGTTCTTTTTCACCAACTTCAGCATCCACTAAACCAGTTTCATCAACTGGAGACTGATTGTCATCTGCTGCTGGATTTTTATCACTTTCAGGAACTCCACCACTTATGGATTGATTGTTATCTGCTTTTGGATGTTTATCAAGTTCGACAATTTCAGTTTCATCTCCTCCATCACTTTGACATTGATTGCTATTTTCTTTAGATTGCTTTTTCGCCTTTTTCTCTTTTAGTTTCATTCGTATGCTATTTCTAGCCCTTGGAGGAGCCGTAGTCAACAACTTAAGCCTTGCCATTACTTTATCTACATATAGAATCAGTAAAACGAGCAAATTAATCAACAAAACAAAATAAAAAATTGGAAAGAACAAATAAAAATCAAATAACTTCG
Organism: Petunia x hybrida; assembly: GCA_037355625.1. Taxonomy (NCBI): domain Eukaryota; kingdom Viridiplantae; phylum Streptophyta; class Magnoliopsida; order Solanales; family Solanaceae; genus Petunia; species Petunia x hybrida. The sequence goes on along the minus strand of JBBBVM010000083.1, from coordinate 690,076 downwards.
AAAAATACCATTGACGTTTCTTCATATGTTATAAAACTCACAGAGAACCAGAATTTTATTTGTAACGAAATAGAGTTTCTTATCTGACGAAATTGGTTTTTCTTCAAAATTCTTCAACTGCCACTTCAAATCTTTAAAAATGCAAGTAATTTGTTATAAAAAAACTGTTTATAAGGCAATTTTATGAGAGAAAAAATAGGGAAGAACTTCCAGTCGAAAAAATTGGGAGAGAGGGAAAGGAAGTGGTTAAATTTGTGTAAAACCCATTTTTGTTATTTTTGACCCGTTTGGATGACCCGCTTTTATTTAATTTATATACTTTTCAACAATATTCACTTATGTCCACAAGTTTTTCTATTATTAGTTAGGCCCCCGACCCCCGCTTAACCTCACTTAAAATTTTTCCCCAACAAAAATAAAGCAAAAAGAAAAGAAGAGGTCATTTTTTAATTTGAAATTTGAGGGGGTCTTTTATCTAAATATTGTCAAGTCAGGTGCGGACCCTATATCATCTCAAAGCATTGTGTGGTTTAGGTACCTAAAGCCTTATGTCGGGATCTAAGAATAAGTTAAAGGGTAAGGAAGATGATGGACGTTTGAAGGTGTTGCATGATGTGTACAATAAAAAAGGAAACACTTATATGTTTCTAAAAGAGAAAACACCCCAAGTTCGGATTCCAACTGTAGAATTTTTTGACAACTTGGAAGACACGGTGTTCAACAAACATGCTCTTCGCCAAGTGCTAGGATCCGAATTTACATATCAGTTAAGTATGTGGACGAAGGATAACTTGCATAAGGCATGGTATGAACTTTATGCCGTTTCCTTAGCCATACTCTTGAGACTTATGTATCTTTGAAGCAGAGGATTGAGGCAGTTTTCATGGTTCTAAAAGCGAACACAAGCATATGCTAGTTTCTAATAGTAGAGTATTTGGAAGAGAAACTGGACAAACTGAAAGTGGAGGAGGAACTCTCCTTTAATAAGGTGTTCGACCAACAAACAACTGTTTCTTTTAACCAAGTGATAAGATCCAAAACAATATATTAAAAAAGTTTGTGGTGGAAGATGAACTTGAATAAGGCATGGAATCAATTCCTTCTTGCTGCCTTAATGTTGACATTTCTGTTGGTGATTTTTCCTTCACGATACAATATGAGGAGTGACCGGTGAACCATAAAATGTTCGACCAAGTTTGACTTCCGCACTTTCTTGCTCAAGTTTAACGAGGAGAACCCCAACCCTAACCCATTTACAGAGGTGCCTTTGGAGGAGTGTAAATGACAAATTAAAAGCTGCTATGGATGATCAACATCCCACCTTTGAGACCTTTTCGCATGTTAAATGTACCTCAGAGAAGGAGTTGCCGCCTGCGGAGATCATTTGTCAAATTGAAACTCCTCCAATGGAGGAAATGGAGGAGTGTAGGAAGAAATATGAAGATGTGAAGGAGTGGTTGTATGATAACTTTTCCGATTACTCCTATGAGCGTGGCAACTATATAAGGAAGCAATTTCAATTCGATGCTAGTGTTGATGATGACAGCTCCAACATTCCTTCCCACGCTATGGGTAGAGACAAGATATTTGCCAAGTACTTTCGGCAGGTCCGTGAGAGCGGGGGATTTGATTTTGAACAGTATCATGGGTCAACAATGTTTATGGGCATATACCCTATGGAGGGTTTTCACAGTTTTCCGAGCTTGTGAAGAAGTTCGATGGTTTTGCTGCAATGGCTATGAAGTAGTATTTTTCTGCCGATGAGCATACTATCAAGAAGAGTGAGAAGGTAAATTGTGGTAGCTGTAAAGACATGCATATATCACCTTTGTAGTTGGTGATGCATATGGTTCTTGAGAAACTGGTGAAGGATATGATTACAGGGACTATAGAGATTCATCTTTGCAAGCGCAAGGTTTTAATAGTGTAACTATCATGTTTGTGTTTGTATTTAAGGCTTTTGCTCGCTAGGAGAATGCCAAGTACTTATGCTCTTGTGCTTTTGGGGAACAATATTGTCACAGTTGACACCAACTGCTGTTTTGGATGCTAGGTTTAATTAAGGTGCAATTGCCAATTATTTAGTTTGTAAAAGAAAAATTGTCTTCCATCCAATAAGCATACTAAGACGTGAATAAAAGAAAGGACAACTAGGTGTATAAAGCATCCCGCATTCATGCAGGGAGTGATGCACACAACCTAACACTATGCAAGCATTATCGACTGTTTCTATGGCTTGAATTCGTGTCCTATAGATCACTCGAAGACAACTTTACTAGTTGCTTCAAGACTCCCCTTAAAGAGCTTAATTAAATTAAGTACTCCCAACACTTTATTATGTAAATAAATAAGAAACATATTAATTAGAAATACAATTTTATGTGTAAAACCAAACACACTCACACGAGAGAAATAATATTTTTGGGTGAAAACTCTTGCCTTCATTGATGAGGGGAGTCCCCTATTTATACAAAAGTAACCTAGAGAAAACCTAACCCTAAACCTAACTTAGTGACCAAGTAAACCTAACCCTAACGGGCTTGGCCCAGTATACATAATAATACATAATAATACACGGCTAATCTATTTACAACACTGAACGGGCAGAGCCTCAGCGGGCAGAGCCTATTTACATACGGGCAGAGCCTCAACGGGCAGAGAGAGCCTATTTACATTACCCCCCCTCAAGTTGGAGCGTGAGGGTTCCTTATGCCCAACTTGTTAAGGAAGAATTCAAACTGGGCGCGTCCCAGCGCCTTTGTAAAAATGTCAGCCAGTTGCGTGGTCGTAGGCACATAGCTGGGACGAATGACTCCTCCGATAATTTCATTCCGAACAAAATGACAGTCGACTTCGATATGTTTAGTGCGTTCATGAAAGACAGGATTCCGAGCAATATGTAACGCAGCTTGACTGTCACATTTTAAATTCATCGGAGAAGCGTGATCAATTCCAAGATTCCATAAAATCCCTTTCAACCACTTTAATTCACACACAGTCATCGCCATCGATCTATATTCTGCCTCAGCAGAGGACCTCGACACGATCTGTTGCTTCTTCGTTCTCCAAGATATCGGCGAATCCCCTAACGACACATACCAACCTGTTAACGACCGACGTGTCAACGGACAGCCTGCCCAATCAGAGTCACACCACCCATGCAATCTCAGATCACACCGAGAAGGAAATATAATGCCTTGTCCCGGACACCCCTTCAAATATCGAACAACCCTGAGTGCCGCTTCCATATGCTCAATACGGGGACTCTGCATGAATTGCGACAACACATGCACACTATAGGACAAATCCGGTCGCGTAAAACACAAGTAAATCAGTCTACCAACCAGTCGCCGATAGCGTTCAGGATCTTTGATAAAACGACCAGTCGCGAGTGCCAAGCGATGGTTTTGTTCTATCGGCGTACCAACCGGTTTTGCCCCCAACAAGCCTGCTTCCGATACGATATCCAATGCATACTTCCTCTGACACAGGAAGATTCCTTTCGGAGCCCTTGCCACTTCAACTCCCAAGAAGTATTTCAAGGCACCTAAATCCTTCATATGGAAACATTTCGAGAGATATAACTTAAAAATTCGTATTGCCTTCGAATCGTCACCAGATATGATCAGATCATCCACATACACAAGCACATTCAAATGCACATTTCCCTTCTTCAGCGTAAATAATGAGTAATCCGAATAGGATTGTCGAAACCCATATTGCTTAAGTGCAGCAGACAACTTCGCAAACCAACATCGGGGAGCTTGTTTTAATCCATACAATGACTTTCGAAGGCGACACACAGCTCCTCTCCCCGTCATGCGATGTCCCGGAGGCAATTTCATATATACTTCCTCGTGAAGATCACCATGCAAAAATGCATTGTGCACATCCATCTGATGCAATTCCCAATTTTTGGCAGCTGCTACGGCCAGAAAAACTCGGACAGTCACCATCTTTGCAACCGGTGCAAATGTCTCCGTATAATCAACCCCTTCGATTTGGTGATTTCCGAAAATCACAAGTCTTGCTTTGTACCTTTCAATAGTTCCATCCGAGTTGTACTTTATCTTGTATACCCATCGACATCCGAGGGCCTTCTTCCCGGTAGGCAAGCGAACTATCTCCCAGGTTCTGTTCGCTTCCAGTGCCTTCAATTCTTCCCCCATGGCTGTTCTCCATTTGTCACTTTTTACCGCCTCTGAATAGGAGGTAGGCTCATGTCCTCGCGTTATAGCTGCAAGAAAACTCACATGTTTCGAAGAGAAATTATCACAATTGACATAGTGTGCTAGAGGATAGGGCTTACCAGAGGGTTGTTGGGAAGCGGATGAACAAGCAGACTTTCGAACACAGGACGATACCCGGTGACTCATCTTTTGGACCGTATTAGTAACAAAGTCTCTCAACAAGATATTCTCTTTCTTAGTTCGTTTTCCCCGACCCAACTCTTCGGGTTCAACTTCGGAGACAACCTCAGGTTCAGCTTCCGGAGTCACCACTTCGGGTTCAATCACCGGAGTCACGACTTCGGGTTCCACACCCCCCTTCCTTGCACACTCTCCTCTTCCTCTTCCAATGCAACGGGGACAGAAGCGGTATCTTGTGTCCGTTTTTCGGCATCAGTCTCCTTTGATGCGAATGGAAATTCCTTTTCGTAAAACACCACATCCCTCGAGAACACAAACTCCTTTGCCTCCAAATCATACAGTTTCCACGCTTTCTTCCCATTTGGATATCCCAAAAACACACATCGACGACTCCTACTTTCAAACTTGTCACTTGTTCGTCCTTGATTGCGAGCATAACATAAGCAACCGAACACCCTCAAATGATCGTAATTCGGTGTCACACCCATCAAGATATCGTAAGGTGTCATCCCATTCAACACCTTAGTGGGTGTCCGGTTAATCAAGTAACATGCCGTCATCACACATTCTCCCCAGAAGTCAATCGGTAAATTAGCTTGAAAACGTAGAGCCCGTGCCACGTTTAAGATATGTCTATGTTTCCGCTCAACTCTACCGTTTTGTTGGGGTGTCCCCACACACGAAGTTTGGAACAAGATCCCTTGTTCGAGAAAATACCCTTTCAGACTCACAAATTCGGTTCCATTATCACTCCGAACACACTTAACCCGTTTATTGAATTGTCTTTCTACCATTGCAAAGAAACCCTTCAATTTTTGTCCGACCTCTCTCTTATCAACTAACAGGAACACCCATACTCCTCGTGAACAATCATCAACAACAGTCAAAAAATATGATGCACCACACGAAGACTCAGTTCTATAAGGACCCCACAAGTCACAATGAACTAAATCAAAAGGTTCAGCAGCTTTATTATTACTCGAAGGAAATACATTTTTAGTTTGTTTTGCCCTAAGGCATACATCACATGCTTTCTCTTCTAAGCTACCTTTCCCACTACCTTCTAAGACGGAAAGAGATTTTGTTACTTGCATCGAAGGATGTCCCAACCTTTGATGCCATAAATCTACCCCATCGACCTTCACAGCTTTCACCACGGGTATCGTCCGAAAGTAGTAGAGTCCGTTCTTTTGTTCACCCGCTCCAATCAACCTCCCCGTAGCCCGGTCCTGCATAACACACAAATCATTAGTGAAATTTACATTGCAACCGACTTGATTAATTAATTGAGACACAGAAATCAAGTTGCAAGTCATTTCGGGCACATATAACACTCCGTGAAGAACAATGTCTTCGTTAAATCTGATGGATCCTTCCTGAGTCGCCATCGTACTGCTTCCGTTTGGTAAACCTACCGGACACTTTGGTATTGTTCGTAAATTCTCCAAAACACTTATCTGACCGGTCATGTGATTTGACGCCCCCGTGTCAATAATCCATGAAGGATGAGTTTTCTTACCGGTCGATGGTTCACTTGTGCTTGCCTTCTCCTTTTTCAGCAAATCGAACAGCATCTGCAACTGATCACCTGTTATTCCGGACAGGTTAGTCTGTCCGGGCACACTTATGTGTCCGTTTTCTCCATTCTCGAGGTCGGCTTGAGCAGCATTTGCTCGATTATTGCCACGTCCTCGACCAGCATTCGAACCAAACTGTTGATGTCCACGACCTCTTCCACCCCTGTTACCTTCAGCTCTTCCTCTACCACGTCCTCCATTCGAAGTGCCTTGCTTCGAATAATGCACCCACCCCTCCGGATAGCCAATGACTTCATAGCAGCGTTCCGGAGGATGTCCTCCTCGATCGCACAGGTGACACTCCTTATAGCCTGTCTTCGGCTGTTGTGATCGTTGTGCAGCAAACGCCGTCACCTCTCCTCGTTCTTCCTGAGTCCGTGCCATCCCTTTGACCCGTTCATCTTGGATCACCTTTTGGTAGACTTGATTCATCGATGGCAACGGTTCCTGAGCCAAGAGATTGGAACGGACAGTTCCATAAAGACTTTCATCCAGGCCCATAAGGAATAAGTGAACCCTATCTTCTTCCCTTTTCTTCTCCAGTGCAACCGTTAGATTGCAAGTGCAGTTTCCACACGAGCAAGTTGGAAACTTATCACAATTTCCTAGTTCTTCCCACAACATAGCCAGTTTTCCATAGTAAGCAGCAACAGTCAATCCCTTTTGCTTACAACTGGCCAAAGCCGCTTTTAATTCCTGAATCCGAGGTCCGTTTCCCACGGAGAAACGTTCTCGAATACTCTCCCACAGATCTTTCGCTACTTCCATGTGCGATATGGTGGTCCGAAGAGTAGGCTCGATCGAATTCCTAATCCACGACACCAGAAGAGAATTGATAGTCCACCAATCCTCATAATCTATCGACTTTTCATCGGGCATCTTGATCGACCCGTCAACAAAACCAAACTTCTTCCTTGCACGCAGCGCCGTTCTAACCGACCGCGCCCACTCCTCATAGTTTTCACTGGTCAACTGGACCTGTGTGATAATCAAACCAGGATTATCATTCGAAGTGATATCGTACGGAGAGATTGTCTTCCGTACGGCAGCAACATCACCTTTTGGAACCTCCATTACTTTTCTATTTGAAGAGCTTCACAATGGCTCTGATACCATGTAAAACCAAACACACTCACACGAGAGAAATAATATTTTTGGGTGAAAACTCTTGCCTTCATTGATGAGGGGAGTCCCCTATTTATACAAAAGTAACCTAGAGAAAACCTAACCCTAAACCTAACTTAGTGACCAAGTAAACCTAACCCTAACGGGCTTGGCCCAGTATACATAATAATACATAATAATACACGGCTAATCTATTTACAACACTGAACGGGCAGAGCCTCAGCGGGCAGAGCCTATTTACATACGGGCAGAGCCTCAACGGGCAGAGAGAGCCTATTTACATTATTATGGCACGTGGAATATATTTTTAAAAAGTGCGAAGGGTCAAAATTTCCACCTAACTATCGATATATTTTGAGCTCAAAATTGCTATTATTATTAGTTTTCGTTAAAAAATGATATTATTTCTAACAGACATCTCTTTTCCTATATTTGATTTTTTATTTTAAGAAACATATAGCATAAATTTAGAAAATGATATATGTCCAATTAACCCCCACCCCTAACTTATTTTTGGATTTTTCGGTCCCCCCCACCCAGATTATTAGCCCCATTTAAATGGAGAAACATGCAATTTAAAAACTTTAAAAAAAAAGGAAAAAAAATGAAATAAGAAAAATAATAGTTTCCACTAGTTAATCACCTCGAAAACAACCAACTGATCCACCATTTCAACGACCTAAAAATCTCTACAATATATATACATTAGCAATATCAATTTACTACCGCTAATAATCTATACAAATTAGGACATCAACTTCTAAAATTTTTAATTTATTGTCAATTTTATTACAAGGCAACACAAGCATTTTTTTTAATACCAATCTTTAGCTCTATTTCTTTCACTTAGTTTTACATTATTTCTTGCAATTCCAAAATGATCAAAAAATTTAAATTTCATAGACCACCAAAAAAACTAAATTTTAATTGAAAGTGGTGGAGATGGTGGAAGGACGATTGGGGGAGGGGTGCTTTGAGGTGATGAAATGGTTGTTCCATACTTTTTTCATCTTTTTTTTCATTTTTTTGCCCCCATCACGTGGAAATACGTTGGGGTGGTTATTAAATGGACATGTTTCATTTTCTATTTTTGCTATGTTTTTTTATTCAGAATTTTAAAATAGGAAAAGATGGGTCCGCTAGTAATAGTGGCATTCTAACACCATATTTTTAACGTGTGAGATAAACATTTGTCGATAGTTTAGTGGCAATTTTGACCATTCGTCCTTTTAAAACTAAAATTTCATCAAAATTATTTCATTTTCTCTTGTGTAAGTACTAGACAATGGACACTTATTTTTTTCTTCTGGAAACTGAAGTTCACCTTGTCCACGGGCTGTGCACAACAGTACAACAGGAAAATGTAATACTCATGAGCAAATGACTTCATCCTTATGACTTCATCCTTAGCTGAACACTAGCCAGTAGCCACCATACTTGTAACTTACTATGTTTGTGCAATTCAATATTCTTTTTTAGTTTTACATAGATTCTAAATTGAGTGTCATGTGTAAAGAGAATTTAGGTTTCTCAATTTAGTTACTTGTATAAAGTGGTATTATAATGTTGAGCAACAGCAATCCTGCATGATCAATTGCTTATTTAAGTGGAGGATGGTAGAGGGACTCGTTGAGTTTAGAACAGTGCAGGACGGGCATAGGGGTGTATGAGACTATCCATTGTTGTCACCACAATATCTATTAGTGAAAGAAATCCAAATAAATGAATACTATGTTTTGAGCTTATTCAGTCATTGAATGTTAAAGACTGAAGGGGCGGATGTAGCATTGAACATGTGCCCTCCAAAAGCTTCTTTCAAGCTGATTGAGAAGCATCTGGCAAATTTTTTCTGGGGATCAAATGACAACAAGGAGAAATATCATTGGACATCATGGATCAAGCTCTGTGGTGCTAAAGAAGAAGGAGGAATAGACATCAGGAAACTGGAAGAAGTAAGCAAGGCACTCACAATAAAAAGATGGTGGAATTTTAGAACCAGCAACTCTCTACTATCAGCATTTCTGAAGGCTAAATACTGTTCATTAGTTCACCCAGTAGCTAAAGCAGATAGCTCAAAGCAATCTCACACTTGGGGGAATATGCTGAAAGTTAGGGACAAAGCTGAATCTGATATTCTTTGGAAAATTCAAAATGGAAAAAGTAACTTTTGGTGGGATAACTGGACAGGCAAGGGTGATTGGCAAAAATTTGTCCTAACCAGTCAAGATACTCTAAAACTAAGGTGCATGAATATATTCAAGAAGGTCAATGGGATAAGCAGAAACTTCTTAGTACATTACCAGCAGACTTAGTTCAATTAATAGCCAAAATACACATTGGGGATCAGAGTCAAGAAGATTATGCAGTGTGGAACTGTGGTGCAGATGGTAACTTTACAACAAGATCAGCGGTTTAGAAGAATGAAAATTCAGATCAAGTCAGTATCTTCAAGAAGTAGGTATGGCATAAAAAACTTCCTTTCAAGATCTCCTTTCTAGCATGGAGATTGATTCAGAGAAAACTGCCTTTTGATGATACAATTCAAAAATTTGGGAAATAGTATGGTATCAAAATGTGTGTGTTGCATTGCACATCAAATTGAAACAGTAAATCATGTGTTTGTGAAAGGTGAAGTGGCTAAACATATTTGGAGATATTTTGGTAGTCCTCTTGGGGTACCAATGTCTCAGAAAAATATAAAGAGCACTTTAATGCAATGGTGGAGAATCAAGCCAAAAAATATAGTTCATAAAATGCTCTTAAACATAACTCCAGTGGTAGTCAGCTGGGAGATATAGGAGAATGTATGTGAATGTAAATATGGAGATAAAAAAAGAATGTGGCTTAGGAAGATGGAGTTTCAAGTCTGGTGGAATGTTAAGGCAGCTATAAGTCTAGCTTTTCCTAGCAATACATTGGGGAATACTTGGAGAGAGCTCTGTGAAAAAGTTCAGAAGATGAAATCTGTACCTAGATGAAAAATTGTTCACTGGCTCAAACCACCACTGGATAAGGTTAAAATCAACACAGATGGAAGTTGTTCACTGCATAATTCAGGAATTGGAGGTATAATAAGAGATTGCAATGCTAACCTTATCATGACATTCTCTGTACCAATTGACTGTTGCAGCAATAATCTAGCAGAGGCAAGTGCAGCAAGGTATGCTATGCAATGGTGCAAACAACAGGGCTTGATAGAATGCTTTCTGGAACTGGATTCCCTTGTCATAGCCAACATGATTAAGGAAAGACATACCTCCAACCTCAAGTTGAAGACAGTGATTGATGACATTTCACAGATCTTACTTCAAGTTAATTGCATAATTGAGCATTGTTTTAGAGAGGCCAACCAAGTAGCAGATGTATTAGCTAAATATGCAACGAAGATAGAAGAGGAAGAATTGTTTCTTGACTGGAAGCAACTACCTAGAGACTCTCTAGGTCCTTTCCAGCTTGACAAAAGACAGCTCCCAAGTGTGAGGATGAAGTATGACAAAGCAAATTTTTTTTATAAGTTAATGTATAGTTCTAACTTATAGCAGTAGGCAATTAGTGCCTATGCTCAGCATATGTGTAAGTTAGACCTGTAAACTGCTGTAACCTCTTTTGTGAAGCTATATGACATCCACCCTCCAATATGGGTGGTCTCAGTTGAAAAAAAAAAAAGAAAATAGTTTTGGCCTAGATGCTGTATATGTGTTAAAATCACAATATGTATAAAAATCAAATTTAGAACTTATTTACTGACACTTGAACCCATTTTCCTAGAATGCAAAACCCATAACGTGCAATTGTTGAATCCGGCTTTGGTTAAGAGATGAGAGTTTCAGTTCCTAAAAAAGAAATAACCGAATCAGGTAGTAAGCCAGGAGAGCTTAAACGACTCAATGTTTCCAATGAAATAAATGCAAGTTATTGGAACCAGAACGAAACACTTGATGCATACATACTTCTGTATCACAAAACTTGATAAGCGATGATGTCCTCTCGGTACTTAGAAGAACCAAAACCTGTGTTCAATATGTCACAGTTATGATAATATTCTGATTCCGTAGCATGGATCCATTTTGATATACCATATTTAGAAGCAGTTATAGCTTAACAAAAGCGGGTTCAATAGTAAAGACTTGTTTTAGGTGTGGTGTTACATAGTTTTGTGTAATAATACCACCACCAGCAGCTAATACATGGTAAACTAGTATTACAAGACCCAAAGAAAGGTTTTGAATCTTTATAGCCAGTCCTTAAAGGCAAATGCTATGCCTGGACAGTGTTCTTGTTTGCCTTCGTTTCAACCTTACTATCATTTAGGTAAAGAAGATTCTCTTTTTATTGGTACTGCTTGCAGAGGTTGGAGCTTTCTTGTCGTTATTCCAATCGTCTCTTTCATGTCCATGATTTTATATGTGACATTTTCAGGGAGCTCCCAGTCAAATTCATGAAGCAATGAGCCCAAAAAAACTTGTAACATGCGATTACCTAAGGGAAGGCCTGCACACATCCTTCTGCCAGCACCAAATGGTATCAATTCAAAGTTTTGCCCCTTGAGATCGGTTTTTGAACTGAGGAACCTCTCAGGCTTGAATGCCAAAGGGTCTTCCCAGCATTCAGAGTCTCTTCCCACTGCCCAAACATTGACAAAAACTTGAGTGTCTTTTGGTATGTCATATCCAATGAAACTAGTGTCTTGAATTGCCCTTCTTGGAACTAAGAAAGGAACGGGAGGATGCAAACGCAGTGTTTCCTTGACAACAGCTTGCATATAATGCAAGTTATCAATGTCACTCTCCTCAAACTTCCTGTTGCCTACTATGTCAGTAATCTCCGCTTTCACTCTGGCCATTGATTCAGGATTCCGCAGGAGCTCAGTTAATGCCCACTCCACACTGGTACTAGTTGTCTCCGAGCCACCAAAAAACATTTCCTGATTAAGGTAGTGGGATTCTATTCAATAATACTTAATATCTCTGAGCATACAACAGAAAAAGGGGCAAGGAATCTTACATGATCATTATTTATTGGTACATGAATTCTATTAATTGTTAAACTCTATGGCCTTCAAAACTAGCTACAAGATTATTGTCTAGTACTATATTTCCATTTCCCCTTCTTAATGAAATTCACATAGAAAGAAGGAAGAAATCAAAATGATTGAGCCAAAAGAGGACATATTTTTTTTGCCTGTCCTTCCTGATCAATCAAGGGGAAACTCCTGATAATCCAAGAATTTCCTTCCCCTTTTATCCAATAAAACTTAGCTTAAGTAAACAGGAGTAACCCTCTATAACCCAACCCCCACCCCTACCTGAATTTCAGCCACTTTGAAACAAATTCACTATAAAAAATCAGTAGAATATTCTTTTCTCGGCTGGATGCCTTTCACATCAATTCTTTAAATTCCTATTTAAAAATATACGTGTAGAAATGGGAAAAAAAGGAATAGGTCACTGTTTGTTGAATACTTACCAGTATGAACATAATGATCTGATGTTCTGATAACTTAGATGGTTCATCTTTTCCACTACCCTCAAATTCAAGCAACACTTCGAAGAAGTCTTTCTTGTACTCTCCTCCTTTCTTATGCTCTTTCATATGTTCCCTCACAAATGTGGAAGCAACTTCAATTGCCTTTCCCAGGTCACGCTCCGCCTTTTCCTTAAACCTTGTAAGTCAAGCCATCTAAGCCATGGAAATATGTCTGAAATATTTGGACGACCAGCCAACTCCAGTGTTCTCTTCATGGCTGTGAAGAACTCTGATGCCTTTTTAGACTCTGGATCTACTAAATCACGAGACAACATGAGGTTTCCCATTATATTAAATGATGCAAGAAATATGAAACGTGCTACCTCAATACCCCTTCCTTTTTTCATATAGTTAGCTTCCTTGTCAATCCATTGAAGCATAGCATCAACGCATTTCCGTCTGGCATGCACTGTTTCGTTGATTCTTTTGTATGTGAACATTTCCACGGTGCATATCCGTCTAAGCACGCGCCAATAGGTGCCATATGGGGCAAAAGTCAAGGAACAATTGTTGAAGTTATGTACCATCATGACATCAGTAATTTTGCGATCTGCAAAGGAAGTATCATGGTTCTTGAAGAACTCAGCAGCCACCTTGGCAGACAAAATTACCATGGTTTTAACGGATCCAATCTTTAACCACACAACTGGACCATATCTCGGTTGCATAGCTGCTATTGTTTGGTGAGGCAAAGTTCCAAGATCAAATATGTTACCAAGAATTGGCCATCCGGGTGGTCCTGAGGGAAGCCTGTAGGAATGTGATTTTTTTCGGGATAAAACAAGCACTAAAGCTGGAATTAAGAGGATGGCAGACCAAGCAACATAGTTCCAATGACACCCCATTTCCTTACCTTTGCTTCTCTTCGTTCAAAATAATACGTTCGTGTGTGTGTTTATATATCTCCTCTGTTGATTCCTAGTATTAGCTGCTTTACTGTAATTCGCACAATATGATTATTATTGCTTCAATAGAGCTCTTTGCAATAAAAATTGAAAAGAACTAGTCTTTAATGATTCTAATATCTTTATTTGTGAAAAATTCTAATATAGTTGGCTAATAGAAGGGAAAGATAATTAAAAGTGATACATTTCTCAAAGTAACACAAGACAAAATTAACAAATCACTTTTGCTTACATACCATGGCCATATAAAAAATACTTTATTATTTCAGAGAGAAAGAAGAAATGTTGTGAGAGTTGATTCACAATGCAGCAAGTGCTGATATTTATAGGCAATATTCAGATTATTAATACGTCTAACTTTTCTCTGCAGCTGCGCCTTTATGTGGTACCTAACATTTCTGTGAAGTATTTAATATTGTAGGTTCCTAACTTTGCAAAGTTTTCTTTCCCGACTTTTCACTCTTTTTGTGTTTTTCCTCGTGGTCTATTCTTATCAAAAGATCATCCTCAATTGTTTAATTGTAGCATATATGCTAGTTATAATATCTGGAAAAGCATGTAAAGAATTTATCAAAACCAGTTCCGAAGCATATACCACTTAAACTCTTCCTCTGAAAAAAGAATATCAGCTTCTAAAATTCCTTGCCTTTGGTTGGTTTACCCTTTTCTATTTTAGTTGTCTAAGGATAGGAAGAAGATTACATTTGCATATGTTATATCCCGTTACATGTGAAATTTTCTCTCATAAGTTCTGATTTCAGCTTTGCTTCTTGCTTGCTACACTGCACTTTGGTAGTATTTTCTAGTATGTATGTTGTGTCCTTTCTTAGATGATTTTTTATTGCATTACAAAGAAGAAACAATTGGCACCTCAGAGTTGACCTTCCAACCTATGATAGGGAGACGTGGAGGGAGTGGCGGATGTAGTACTAAGCCATATACGGTTCATCAAATCTATTATTTTCCACGTGAAACATAAATATATACTATGTAATAGTTCACAAAATTTTCCAAAAATAATAGATCAAAACCCATAATTTCAATACGAAGAACCTTAAAATTTATGTCCCAATACCATTTATGTGTTGAGACTTGAGAGTAGTAATTGGGATTCAGTAAACTATGTGATATCATATTGTCATCGCCAAAGCTATTTTCACTTTTAATAATATTGTCTTCGCTAGTGCTATTTTCACATCAAAAATCCAAAACAATTGATCTACTCATTGGAGGTTCTTGTTTGTGGCATGTTTGGCCAAGAGCCAATAGCACTTTTTATTCTTCAATTTTAAAAAAATTTGAGTTGTTTGGCCATAAGAAAAAAGTGTTTTGAGGTAGTTTTCCCGCTTTCGTTTTTCCTTGTCATAGCAATAGAAGAGGAAAATTATCTTCTTAACGATAAAAATCCCTTGTCTCAAAATTTTAGTTACCAAATAGCTATCTTCACAAAAACAGTCAACCATTAGAACATTGTTCCTTCTTCTATTTCACCATGACATTGTTTTCCATTTTCTTTTCAGCTACTTTGATTTTTGCAAATTTACCAGAATACAATCTGCTTTGCTAATATTACTTAAAATCACTAAGACATCCCCATAACAATATTTTCTCCTCTTCGATCAACCATGAAGAACCTTCTTCAGGAATCTTAAGAATTCATCTTTTCGAGAAAATGACTTCAATCATACTGATATAAATCAAAACTTGTCTCTAGACTCGTAACTTTAAAAGAAGGAATTAAACTGTATTCAAGGTAAAAAAAAATTAAAACCTTAATCCAAGCACAAAAAAATAAATGAATAGAAAGTTCCTAAATTTTCAAGCATAAATAAAACATATAAAAAACACTCCTAAAGTTGACTTCAGTTTCTTCAATCTAAAATGATAAAAGCGAAAAATACGAAAAAGAAGGGAAAACACACACATTAATAATTATAATTATAATTACATTTGTTCTAATTAAAATATATATGTTACAATGGACGCTTTCTTTTTTTCTTCCAGCCGGACATTGAGGCTCACAGAAGAACAACAAGTGATGACACCACAACTACAGGTAGAACAAACCCTCCAAGGGTTGCAAAAGATGTGTTTAAATCATATAGGCATTGATGAGTTTTTTTGGATAATTGGGAAAACAAGTTAATTTTTCAAGAGGAGCAAGATGGTTTTCAGAATTTGAGCGGGCTACAAGCATTACATCAATTCACTTGCATGAAGAAGGAGGCATTTAGTTGCACTTTCTTACTTACTTGTAGTTTTCTTTATCTTATTAGTATTATTATTTGTAATATCATTATAGAGTTCATAATAGACTCTATGATGATCACAATGTACCTAGTACTCTCTAGTTCTTTTCCCCTTATTTGTATTGTTCTGATTGAGGTAGTATTATTATTAATAAAATTAGTCACTAAGCATCCTGCTTAGTGATCTTTGCTTAAAAAAAAGTATTCACTGAACAAGAAAATGCAGAATTCAGCAAATGACTTTATCCACAGGTGAACACTAGCCATCATACTTAAAGCTTACTACTATGTTTGTGCAATTCAATATTCCTTTTATTGTTTTATATAGATGGAGAGAATGTGAAAATATATAGCCTTATAAATACGAATATGATCTTGGTTGTGAAAATATCATAATTCACCTCCAAAAGAAGTAATATAATTGAGAGAATATATTCTCAAAGTTTAGAGACTTTTTAAATTTGATCCTGAAGCAGCAAAAACTTTTAAATTTTCTCTTGAAGCAGCAAAAAGTTTCAAATTTGCTCTTGACTCAGCAAAAGCTTTCAAATTTGCTCCTGAAGCAGCAAAGATTTTAAATTTGCCCAGAAAGCATTAAAAAGTTTCAAATTTGCTCCTGAAGCAGCAAAAGCTTTCTAATTTGCTCCTGAAGCAGCAAAGCTTTTAAATTAGCTCAGAAAGCAGCAAAAAGTTTCAAGTTTGCTCCTGAAGCATCAAAAGCTTTCAAATCTGCTCCTAAAGCAGCAAAGCTTTTAAATTTGCTCAGAAAGCATCAAAAAGTTTCAAATTTGCTCTTGAAGCAGCAAAAGCTTTCAAATTTGTAGCAAATATTTTAAATTTGCTCAGAAAGTATCAAAAAGTTTTAAATTTGCTCCTGAAGCAGCAAAAGCTTTCAAATTTTCTCTTGAAGTAGCAAAGCTTTTAAATTAGCTCAGAAAGCAACAAAAAGTTTCAAATTTGCTCCTGAAGCAGCAAAAGCTTTCAAATCTGCTCCAGAAGCAGCAAAGCTTTTAGATTTGCTCAGAAATCAGCAAAAAGTTTCAAAATTGCTCCTGAAGCAGCAAAAAGCTTTTAAATTTGCTCCTGAAGCAGCAAGTGCTTTTAAACTTACTCATAATGTAGAGACAATTTCGAAAATGTCTTGAAAAATAATTTGAAGTAGTGTCTTTTTGAGCTTGAGAAAAATGATGAGCTATTGTTGATAAAATAGGACCAATTGATTAGGTTCAGTTCCCGAAGTGATTGAGAACACCACAACCAACCTCCTGCGGAGGTGGAATGACTATAAGAATATAAATGTTATTGTTGTGGTATGTATGAATTTATCGGCCACATACTTATCATCAAAACATCTTGTAATGATTTCAAGAATCACTGAGAGAGAGAAGAGACTTCAATAATTTTGACCACATCGATATATCACATAGTTCTTATTTTTATTTTCCTGATGAAAAGAAAATGTATCATGTACTTTCCCTGAAGGAAGTATCAATTATCTGATTGCTACTCAGAGCAATATGTCAAGATGTGAATATATGGCTTTGCTTCCTGAAGGATATATTACCATAAATTTAGTGTTAGAAACATTACGTACTATATATAATTCAAATATTTACTTTTGTCATCTACGATATTTCTTTATAGTTTTTATTTGATTACAATTTTCTTTCATAATACAAAGTTATTCAAAAGCTCCAAAAGGACTAATTATGTGTATGAAAGAGTCATGTCACATGCAGTTTTTAAATAATATTTGATTATGAAAAATTAAATTGAAATCTCCCGAAGAGCTGATATACTAGTACACGAATATTTGAATATGTCATGATTGGCATACATATTATAGTAAACCTAAAGTTTACAGATAAATATTGACTATCATATTAAGATGATAAATAATAAGTAGATTGACTATCTTCGAATATAGGGTGTAAAAAGTATGTGTAAATGTAAAAAGATTACCCGATGTATTCTTTAGTTCAAACTACACATATAAGCATGATGTCATCATATATCTCGATACACCAGAAGTTTATAGATACAAAAGTCATTGACATGACAAACCAAAAGTTTATCAATATAATAGCATATGTCATGGTAAACTTGAAGTTTATCAATTCATATAATTCGTATAAGTTGGAATAACCGATTTGACCATCTTTGTTTTAATAAGATGCATATACTAAGAGTTTGGCATCTAATGAAGAACTAGAAGATTCTTCAAGAGTTCTCTTTTGCTGCTTGTTCTCTTATTGATTACTAAATCATCTAAAGATTGGGATAAATTCTCTGAATTCTGGAACATATAAGAGGTAAATATGGGTTCGTTCACCTGCCATGTGAATCATTGATAGATGCATCTATGAGATGATCACATGTGTGTTTATTATCAACATGCAGTTTGATAATTGAGGTTATGTGCTCAATTAAATTGATTAAGAGCACAATTTTCAGATTATGCAATCAAGATAGTTCATCTTAATAATGTTGGCTTATGTCCAACCTGATTTAACATCTAATGCCTCCGACTAATAGCTAAACCAATATTTACGAGATCAAAGCAACATATATTAATATGTGATATATAATAGTACTTGTATGCATCACGCCAACAAATTATAATAAATTCTCCCCTCGCAAGTGGTTCAGGGTCAGGAACAAAATATTTATATGTTAGCTTTCTAACATTATGAAACGACCTTGGCCAGTCGTTTCGGGAGACCGGACTCCGATTGACATGCCAATAATTTTAAAATATTTGTTTTATCCATTGGGACCTGTCTGTAAAATTTGAGCTAAATCAGATCTCGTTTGGTAGGCATCGGAAGAAGGTTTCAGTTTTTATTGTCGATAAATACTAAAAAGTGATTTTCGAGCTCGATTTTGGCGAACGAGCTCCGATTCAAAATCCGAAAGCGCCGTTAGGTTCGTATGATTATTTGTGACTTTTGTGCTTTTTCGAAAGTGAATTTCGAGGTTGTTCGGCTAGCTTCCGTTAAAATACCGAAAGTTAAAAAATTTGACCTTTCACATCTTTTCACTACTACAAGTATGTAACAGATCGTTGCTTAATGCTTCTACGTACTTTGTTTAACATTCGAGGACGAGTGTTCCTAACGGGGGAAGATTGTTACACCCCGTATATCCAAAGTAAGGTATATCCTTCTAATGACATGTTAAGAATAATTTAAGTAAGTTTAAAGTCATAATATGACCATATATGATGTTTATATTTTGAATATAAAGTTTGGGAAAAATCGGATTTAAGTTGCGGAAAAACCGACTAAGGAATTGCCTTGTAACGGAGCCTTTTCAGCAATTAATTTGGTGTATTATATTAAATCTTTTAGGGACATATCATATACCAAACTGAAGGTCTTGGACTGTAGTTTCCAAAACTTTTGACGGTTTGTTCATACAATATTTGGATAAGAAGATATGAGCATCAGAAATCAGGCCAGAAAAAGGGACATAAGCGTAAAAGAGGACTAAAACTGAAATGTTTCAAGTATAAAAGGAAAACTCCTTTTATATCTCGTCATTTTCTAGAAATATAAAGAGAGAATTAGTTCTCTCATTAAGTTTGAGCAAATTTTATGATTTTGAAGGATGGACGTCAATCTGAACTCGAAATTGAAGACAAATTGCGTCAAAATGCTCTACGCGATTAAGGTAACGTTATGCTACCTTCAATTTTGTCTATAGCTTAAGTTTTAGAATTACTTCATGGCTAAGTAAAGTACCCAAATGCTGAATTATAACTTTTTTAAGCTTTAGAAGGTGTTGAATTCAAGGAAAACAAGGTTTAGAAGCAAGAAGCATCAAAGCTATATAAGACTAAACCTTTCTTTTGGCAAGGCATGTATCTTTTAGCTTTTGAAGTTTTTATTAGTTATAAACTTAGTGTTTCTTGTGAGAAACTTGTATGGTATCAAGGAAACCTTGTATATACTTAATTTGGTACTAAAATCCAAGGTGAAAGGCGTCCGAATCAGCAAGACAAAACGTTTCAAAATATGGAAAATCATTTTGATCGTTGAACAGCTGTTAGTATATTGATCATAACTCCTCGTAAAAAATTGATATTAAGATGATTTAAGAATCCTCAGAATTCTAAGACATATATCTACAACTTTCATGAGACCATGAAGTCTATATCTTTAATCTACACTCTGAAAATTAGGGCGAAAGTCAGGACAGTGGTGTTGTCCAGACATTCTATCAGCGGATTTGTTATGTTATCCAGTCATCTCATCTTGTTATCCATTTAACATGTTTATGTTATCAGTTTATCCGGGTATCCATTCCCATGTGTAGTATAGTGTTGGTTCTATTTTTGCGGATCATCCAGTTTTAGGGGAAACTCTGCCGAAAAATTTTATTGAAATTCAAAGAGTTGGACAAATTCTGAGTTCTAGGTTGTGTCTATAATTCTATCCAGAGTTTTCTTATCATTCCTTTGAGTCCATATCTATTGTTGCCACATGTGTTATGCCTCATACATGCTTATACTTATATTGGGATCATGTTATGTGTGATTTGGAGTCTCCCATAAAGGCTGGACATTGGACACACAGTCCGGCCGCGTGGGTATCAGGTTCCTAACCAGATTGCCCTAAGATGTAAAGAATGAAGCAATTAGCTTAAATTGATATTTTTTTTTTTACTTATTGAATAGAGCGGGATCGTTTGGCAAGGAAACCAAAGGATAAAGCGGTTATTGATTAGCCGTACTAACTTTTTGAAGAGGTAAGTGTTTATATCTATTTCTTTGGAGGCACCTGGCCTCGTAGATTTCTTACCACGTGTTCCTTACGTGTGTAGTTGTCGATAGGCGTACTCATTACGCCTTAGCTTTAGATTTACATTGTATATCGTATGTTATGTCCTATTGTTGGTATTGCATTGAGAATCTGAGTATTGTACTCTGGCTGTGAGTTGACATATACTTCCCAGCAGTCAATGAGAGTCCCGCGCCGGTGAAGGGTTATCATTGCATTATATTGAGGGTAGGAGGATTCCGCCCTCGGAGCAGGAGGATTCCGCTCTGTTGCATTATATTGAGGGTAGGAGGATTCCGCCCTCGGAGCAGGAGGATTCCGCTCCATTGCATCATATTGAGGGTAGGAGGATTCCGCCCTCGGAGCAGGAGGATTTCGCTCCATTGCATTATATTGAGGGTATGAGGATTCCGCCCTCGGAGCAGGAGGATTCCGCTCCATTCATTTGGCACATGGGACCCTTTGCATCATATTTTATTTCATTTCATCTCATATCATTTCATTTCATTTCATTTCATGCCATGGTGTAGACTTGTGGTACATAACTACTGTTCTGCTTATACGTGCATTGCTTATTTGTTGATATATTTCTGGCTCGTATTCTGGGTTGCGGGGATCGGGTTGCACGCCGCAACAGTATAAATATATGGATCGGGTTGCACGCCGCAACAGGATGAATATATGGATCAGGTTGCACGCCGCAACGGGATGTATTTCTGATTGTTGTATATGTTCGGGATACCTATATGTTCTGGCTATCTTACGTTCCTGGTGGTTAATGAGTTTGTGATTCCATACGTGTTTCTAGTATATTATCTGGCTCTGCCTTTTCATAATTTAAATAAGAGGAATTTGGTTTATCTGTTTCTTCTCCCTGGCTAGCTATCTTATTCTTTGAGGTGGCTAGTCTGCCCCACTTATTGAGTCCTTTTGACTCACCCTTGTTTGTTGTGTTTTCCTTGTCTATCTATTTCGTTTCGACAGGTTCGCTCTAGGATTGAGTTCGCCACGTTGTGAAGGAGCGAAGACGACTTCAGCCGTCAGGGTGAGCCAGCTTTTATTCCGGATGGCCACCAGTTTATTGGTTGTTATTTCAGTTGCATTTTGCTCCCTTCAGGAGGTATTTGTCTTCTTTTGTACTCTTAGATGTCTAGTCTGGATAGCTCTAAACCTAATATGCTGGGTAGTCAGCTTTAATTTCTTTTGTACAGCTTAGAGGTATCAGTATGTCTGTGCTTCTTTTTCTAAGTCTTGTTCCTATTTATGAATTGAATTATAATTATTTTCCTAATTTAATTGGCAATGGTTCGCCCAACGGGTCTAGAGGAGGATGTCGGGTGCCCGCACGGCCTAGCCGGATTACGGGTCATGTCAGTTGGTATCAGAGCCCGATTTAGAGTCTATCCAGAGTAAGACAGTGTCTAGTAGAGTCTCGCTGATGGGTACGTAGACGTCCGTACTTATCTACGAGAGGCTATGATGGCATTTAGGAAGTTTCACTTCCTTCATTTCTGATCGTGCGCCGGTCTAACATTCAAAAGTATTTTCATTAATTCCTTCTTGGTAATTGTGAACCTTCGTGCGACAAATCAGCAAACGAAACGGTATGAGTTCAAGACGAAGCAGTCTAGCCTGGGGCTAGCACTGACGAAGCCCCGAGAGTTTTGATCGTGCTGACGATCTAGTTGCGCAGGCCTCAGCTGTACAAGCTCGCGATAGGCAAGGGGGCATGACCTTGTGGTTCCCTTGGCTCTCAACGAAGCTTTTACGAGAATCTTGGCGACGCAGATACCGCAAGAACCTCTTATTCACTAGGTAGCTTACCAGGTTTCTGCAGACGCAGATGTTCGATCTCAGGGAGCTCTTATTCCAGTTCTTAATATTGCCGCAATAAAGTATGTTCCAGAGGCAGCATGTGTTGTGCCTCTAGTTTTTCTGGCTGGTTAGTTACCCTGAGTAATGGCTCGGTCCGAGTGCCCAAAGAAGCTGCATTATTTTACCTAATTGAACCTTCCGATATTCTCAAGCCATGCATCAGATAATTCCTGTGTAAGTTTTTTTTTAAATTAAATGATATCAGTGTATCCTTCAAGTTCTTGATTATATCGAGCGGTATGGTGTTGATTGTTCTTCTTTCCAGTTTCAAGATCCAACCCTGCATTGGTGGACTGCTCTCTTATTAGTTAACATGTTTGATTTTTCTTCTAGATTCGTGGAAAAGTTCCTTTCGAGTAGCGAGCGAGATGAAAGGTGTCGCCAGTTTGAGTGGATTGGACAGGGTAGCCTATCGGTTAGCCGGTTAGTGTTTTAGAATATGAGATTGAATTCTATAGAATGGCTGAATATGTATTAGAACTAGTCCATGAGCCTTTCGAGAGATTGAGGTCGGGATTTCATTTGATGTTGTTGTTGATATTGCTCGGAGGTACGAGGCACACCATAAGTTAAAGCGGGAGAGCAAGAGATCCTGTGGCCCTAGTGAGCAACCATGGTACCTCATTTGGAGGTAAGAGTTCTGATTATTTTGGGAGGTCACCTTTCAGGTTATCTCATCTTGTGTCACGTGATTCTTAGAGTGCACCAGTAGCTCGTCAAGATCAGATTCAGTCTTTTCTTTACAGCTATCAACAATCTTTCCAGCTTCCATTCTTAGTCAAAAGGGTGTTATCATTGTCGTGAGTCTGATTATCCTTTGAGGAGTTTTTCCTGTTATCATTGTCGTGAGTCTGGCTATCCTTTGAGAAGTTTTCCCTTACTCCAGCAAGTAGATAGTCGTCCTTCTTCTTGCCCTCAGACACCTACCCAGTTGCAGGGATTTCATTTAGATCTCAATCAGGCATTAAGAGAAATGCCACGATCCAGTAAAGGTTGAGAGTGTGGTGGTAGTGGTTCTTCTAGAAGTAATTATCAGGGTAGCGGCTTGGCTTAGCCGCAGAGGCAGTTCTAAGAACTACCAGTCTGGTAGGATGTTGAGGTATCTGATGTAGTAGACCCAAGTATTTCTTCCTCACTTATATGTGTGTAAGCTTCGATTCTTCCGATCGATTTGGAAATGGTCTGTCATATCATGTTCCATTGTTTCCTTAGATATTATTTCTATTAAGAATCGGTTGTGGTAGAGGGGCGAGCTTCTAGTATGATTTATTTCTGGCATTTGTGAGATCTACTAGGTTTAAATGTGAGAGATTGGGAATGAGTGTCGGTATTTTCTGCTTGGTATTTTATTGTGCCACATTCTATTATTATGCCAAATTAGTTTATCTTTCTTCTCGAAATTCCGTGTTGGTTGGATGATGGGATCTAGTTCATCACTATCGGAAAGTGCCATTGTTTCTTCTTGAGTAAAGTGCTTAGTAAGTAATATTCGCTCGACGTATCTCCTCTTGGTTCAAAATGCTAGTACATTCATGTTATCCCATGAGCTTGTCTTAATTATAAAAAAAGGTTTCTGGTAAATTGTCAGAGTTTTCTTCTTATTGGAAGGTTAAATTGACATAGATGTTGTTCCATAAAGCTTATTTGATGTTTATCTCTTCAATTGCGATTATTTGGTGAGCCTGACTCGGAAGTAGTGTAGCTCTGGGAGCCAAGCAAATAAAAAAAAGATGAGCTTCCTAAGACTCTAATTATTTCTATCCTCAGTCCATTGTCATCTCTTCTTTGTTCGGCACTGGTGAGCTTAGGCAGTCAGTAGCCTCTTGTGATGTTCCTTGTGTTGAGCCAGAGTGCGTGTCAAGGTGGCCGAGTAAGAACAGTATTGTTTTTCAAGGCTCCTAAGGGTAATGAGAGGCGTCATTTGACCTTTAATTTGATCCATCAGGCGGTGGTGCTTATAGAAAATGTATGGAGTTGTGGACTCGAGAGTTACAGCTGTTTGACAACTCGAGAGAGTAATTTGGTAGCTCATGTCTGAGCCGCGTTCTCTATTTAGCTAAGTCTTCCTTAATCCAGCAGGTTGTGCGAGGATGACTATTTCTATTCAAATTAGTTGTATGAGTTTATACTTTAAGTGGAGGAGTCTTCCTCCAATTGATATCAAATCCTAATATTAAATCCCTAAGACATTGTTCAAGTATGAGCTAATTCTTAGTTCCATCGACTTGTTCTATATCGAAAAGAATATCGACGAGGTGATTCACCGGCAGAATCATGTTAACTCATTCAATATTATGTGTATCTTTGATTCGAAAAATGTAGAACTCTCTTCTCGTGATCGAGGAAGGATCAGCTTACTCAGAATAAGCTGTGCAATAGTATTATCATATTATCCAGATATATTTTATTCCAAAAGTTCGATATGCGTGTTATAATTCTGATTCTGTAATCATAAGATAATGCACATAGCGTAGTTTATGAAGGTTGTGCAAGTTCTCTTGTTATCTGTGTGCATCTCGCTTTAGACTTAGGCTCGTTCGAGGACGAACGAGAGTCTAAGTGGAGGAGAATGAAACGACCTCGGTCAGTCGTTTCGGGAGAGCGGACTCCGATTGGCATGCCAATAATTTTAAAATATTTGTTTTATCCATTGGGACCTGTCTGTAAAATTTGAGCTAAATCAGATCTCGTTTGGTAGGCATCGGAAGAAGGTTTCAATTTTTATTGTCGGTAAATACTAAAAAGAGATTTTCGAGCTCGGTTTTGGCGAACGAGCTCCGATTCAAAATCCGAAAGCGCCGTTAGGTTCGTATGATTATTTGTGACTTTTGTGCTTTTTCGAAAGTGAATTTCGAGGTTGTTCGGCTAGCTTCTGCTAAAATGCCGAAAGTTAAATAATTTGACCTTTCACATCTTTTCACTACTACAAGTATGTAACAAATCGTTGCTTAATGCTTCTACGTACTTCGTTTAACATTCGAGGACGAATGTTCCTAATGGGGGAAGATTGTTACACCCCGTATATCCAAAGTGAGGTATATCCTTCTAATAAAATGTTAAGAATGATTTAAGTAAGTTTAAAGTCATAATATGACCATATATGATGTTTATATTTTGAATATAATGTTTGGGAAAAATCAGATTTAAGTTGCGGAAAAACCGACTAAGGAATTGCCTTGTAACGGAGCCTTTTCAGTAATTAATTTCGTGTATTATATGAAGTCTTTTGGGGACTATAATAAACCAAATTGAAGGTCTTGGAGTGTAGTTTCCAAAAATTTTGACGGTTTGTTCATAAAATATCTGGATAAGAACATATGAGCATCAGAAATCAGGCCAGAAAAAGGGATATAAGCGTAAAAGAGGACTAAAACTGAAATGTTTCAAGTATAAAAGGAAAACTCCTTTTATATCTCGTCATTTTCCAGAAATATAAAGAGAGATACAGTTCTCTCATTAAGTTAGAGCAAATTTTATGATTTTGAAGGATGGACGTCAATCTGAACTCGAAATTGAAGACAAATTGCGTCAAAATGCTCTACGCGATTAAGGTAATGTTATGCTACATTCAATTTCGTCTATAGCTTGAGTTTTAGAATTACTTCATGGCTGAGTAAAGTACCCAAATTCTGAATTATAACTTGTTTAAGCTTTAGAAGGTGTTGAATTCAAGGGAAACAAGGTTTAGAAGCAAGAAGCATCAAAGGTATGTAAGACTAAACCTTTCTTTTGGCAAGACATGTATCTTTTAGCTTTTGAAGTTTTTCTTAGTTCTAAACTTAGTGTTTCTTGTGAGAAACTTGTATGGTATCAAGGAAACCTTGTATATACTTAATTTGGTACTAAAATCTAGGTGAAAGGCGTCCGAATCAGCAAGACAAAACATTTTAAATATGGAAAATCATTTTGATCTTTGAACAGCTGTTAGTATATTGATCATAACTCCTCGTACAAAATTGATATTAAGATGCTTTAAGAATCCCCAGAATCCTAAGATATATATCTACAACTTTCATGAAGACATATAGCTTTAATCTACACTCTGAAAATTAGGGCGAAAGGCAGGACAGTGCTGCTGTCCAGACATTCTATCAGCGGATTTGTTATGTCATCCAGTCGTCTCATCTTCTTATCTATTTAACATGTTTATGTTATCAGTTTATCCGGGTATCCATTCCCATGTGTAGTATAGTGCTGGTTCTGTTTTTGCGGATCATCCAGTTTTAGGGGAAACTCTGCCGAAAATTTTATGGAAATTCAAAGAGTTGGACAAATTCTGAGTTCTAGGTTGTGTCTATAATTCTATCCAGAGTTTTCTTCTCATTCCTTTGAGTCCATATCTATTGTTGCCACATGTGTTATGCCTCATACATGCTTATACTTATATTGGGATCATGTTATGTGTGATTTGGAGTCCCCCATAGAGGCTGGACATTGGACACACAGTTCCGGTCGTGTGGGTATCAGGTTCCTAACCGGATTGCCCTAAGATGTAAGGAATGAAGCCTTTAGCTTAAATTGATATTTTTTTTTTTACTTATTGAATAGAGCGGGATCGTTTTGCAAGGAAACCAAAGGATAAAGCGGTTGTTGATTATCCGTACTAACTTTTGGAAGAGGTAAGTGTTTATATCCATTTCTTTGGAGGCAGCTGGCCTCGTGGATTTCCTACCACGTGTTCGTTACGTGTGTAGTTGTCGATAGGCGTACTCATTACACCTTAGCTTTAGATTTACATTGTATATCATATGTTATGTCCTGTTGTTGGTATTGCATTGAGGATCTGAGTATTGTACTCTGGCTGTGAGATGACATGTACTTCCCGGCAGTCAATGAGAGTCCCGCGCTGGTGAAGGGTTATCATTGCATTATATTGAGGGTAGGAGGATTCCGCCCTCAGAGCAGGAGGATTCCGCTCTGTTGCATTATATTGAGGGTAGGAGGATTCCGCTCCATTGCATCATATTGAGGGTAGGAGGATTCCGCCCTCGGAGCAGGAGGATTTCGCTCCATTGCATTATATTGAGGGTAGGAGGATTCCGCCCTCGGAGCAGGAGGATTCCGCTCCATTCATTTGGCACATGGGACCCTTTGCATCATATTTTATTTCATTTCACCTCATATCATTTCATTTCATACCATGGTGTAGACTTGTGGTACATAACTACTGTTCTGCTTATACGTGCATTGCTTATTTGTTGATATATTTCTGGCTCGTATTCTGGGTTTCGGGGATCGGATTGCACGCCACAACAGTATAGATATATGGATTGGGTTGCACGCCGCGACAGTATGAATATATGGATCGGGTTGCACGCCGCAACAGGATGAATATATGGATCGGGTTTCACGCCGCAACGGGATGTATTTCTGATTGTTGATATGTTCGGGATACCTATATGTTTTGGCTATCTTACGTTCCTGGTGGTTAATGAGTTTGTGATTCCATACGTGTTTCTAGTATATTATCTGGCTCTGCCTTTTCATAATTTAAATAAGAGGTATTTGGTTTATCTGTTTCTTCTCCCTGGCTAGCTATCCTATTCTTTGAGGTGGCTAGTCTGCCCCACTTATTGAGTCCTTTTGACTCACCCTTGTTTGTTGTTTGTTTCTTGTCTATCTATTTCGTTTCGGCAGGTTCGCTCCAGGATTGAGTTTGCCACGTTGTGAAGGAGCGAAGACGACTTCAGCCGTTAGGGTGAGCCATCTTTTATTCCGGATGGCCACCAGTTTATTGGTTGTTATATCAATTGCATTTTGCTCCCTTCAGGAGGTATTTGTCTTCTTTTGTACTCTTAGATGTCTAGTCTGGATAGCCCTAAACCTAATATGCTGGGTAGTCAGCTGTAGTTTTTTTTGTACAGTTTAGAGGTATCAGTATGTCTGTGCTTATTTTTCTAAGTCTTGTTCCTATTTATGAATTGAATTATAATTATTTTCCTAATTTAATTGGCAAGGGTTCGCCCGATGGGTCTAGGGGAGGATGTCGGGTGCCCGCACGGCCTAGCCGGATTTCGGGTCGTGTCACATTAGGGGAGAAAATAAGCAGCTTAGAAGTATGTTGTGAATTATCATTCGTATGATCCTCATTTAAAAGATAATTCAAGCCAGATGCCAGATGCATTTTCTGACCCAATCAACATCATATTTCAGTTGCAAGATGCTCCTATTCGGATTAAAGTCCCTGAAAGACATAATCTATGGTTCGCCTGAACAGTAATAGACTAATCGGTTGCAAAGGTAACAATATCTAAAAAATTAGAGGAGCAAATATTTTAAATGGTCATAATGAGGAGGCAATGTGCTCTTGAAGAGCCCACGACATAACAGTTCAAGAAACCACGCGAGAGGATCAGGTACCTGAAAATTATGAAGTAAAGAGATCTCAATATATTATGTCGCTTTGCAAACCGAGAAATTGATCATTGATGATATCTTTGATAAAATATCGCGCGTAATATTTTAGAATATTATGAGGATCTGAAAGTTGCGTCTGTTAAAGCATGCTGACGTGAAAACTATTTGCCAAATATGAAATGATGCTTTGGTGAGTGTAAAATATGTTGCAATTATAGTCCAGACACCAGAAGATGTCGGCTAGTATCTACTGATGTGTTGTCAAAGCCTTATTTATGACCCACCTAATGAAATTTATATGAAAATCTCTGAAGGATTTAAAATACCTAAAGCATATAATTTAAAGTCTCAGGAAACGTACTCAATCAGATTACAAAGATCTTTATATGGTTTAAAATAATCAGGGTGATGTGGTATAATCGCCTTAGTGAGTACTTGATAAAGGAATGTTATATAAACGATGTCATTTGTCCATGTATATTCATAAAGAAAACAGCAATACAACTTGTTTTACTTGTTGTTTACGCTGATGTCATAAATCTCATTGGAACTCCATAAGAGCTCCAAAAGGCAACGGATTATTTAAAGAGAGAATTTGAGATGAAAGTTCTCGAAAAGACAAAACTTTGTGTTGGCCTACAAATTGAACATTTAGTAGACATAATCTTTATTCATCGATTTGTCTATATAGAAAAGGTCTTGAAACAATTTAATATGGATAAAGTACATCTATTAAATACTACAATGATTGTTCGATCTCTTAAAGTGGATAAATATCAGTTCCGACCTCAAGAAGAGGATGAGGAACTCATTGGTCATGAAGTACCATATTTAAGTACAATTGGTGCACTTATGTATCTTGCTAATTTTACAAGACCTGACATAGCATTTTCTGTTAATGTTTTAGCAAGATTTAGTTCTGCTCCTACACAGCGACATTGGAAAGGTATCAAATAGGTATTGCGATATCTGAAGGGATCTGTTGATATGGGTTTGTTTTATTCTAACAAATATGGTACAGATCTTGTTGGTTATGCAGATGCAGGGTATTTATCTGACCCCGCATAGGGCTCGATCTCAAACTGGTTACCTTTTCATATGTGGGGGTACTGCCATTGTTGAACCCTCCCAAAACTGCATACAAGTATGCATCGGGATGTAATTTCAACAAAATGGAGACTCCAAAGGGCTTCTTTGGAGTGGCCACCTAATTTAAAGATTATTAGGAACCAAACGTTAATTAATGAGCGCATTTCTTCCTTTTTAAAAAAAAATAAGTTTCAGAGATTCTTAGGTAAGTGGTTCTTTTATTTCTGAAAGAAGGTCTTTTTACTAAAAGAGCACTTTCGAAAATCCGCTAAAAGCGGTTAATTTGGCGGTTTTCACGAATTTTGATAAAATAAATAACTTAAAGATTTTAGGAAAATATAGGATAAATAAATAATAAGTGAATAAATAGGTAAATAAATAAGTAAATAGATAATAAATAATAAATAAGTAAATAATTGAATATTTAATAAAATAAGTAAATTGATAAATAAATAATTTAAATATTAAATAATGATAAAATTGTACAATTTTAATTGAATTTTGATTTGTACTCATTAATTGACAAATGTTTCTTAGTATTCACTAATTAATTGGCAATTCGCAAAGAAAGGATACAAGGCATTCATAAGGCAATTTAAATGATTTATAATAATTATTCATAATTCAAATACAATTTCTATCCAACATGGCTCCTAGTCCGGTCTACGGGGATCCTATACATGGATTCTAAAGGAGCGGGGAGAGATAGAGTGAAAATAGAACCCGGAAGCGCAAACTCGCAAAAACGAGCCTTGATAGCAATGCGATCTCAAACAAGTTGACCCAAATGGCTCCCGTACCAATTAGCCGAGCCCAATTTGTGAGTTTAGCCAACTCGTCCCAAGTTGTTCATTATGCAAAGAAAAAGAAAAATAAGGATTAATACATCTTCAATTAATGGAAGCTAAACAATTTGGACAAACATAATTATAATGGACATACATGCCAAACGTAGAAAGAAAGAAAGAAAAGGCATGTTTTAACCAAAGTAAAGTAAGTCTTAACAATGCTCAAATAACAAGGACATATGACTAAGCCTTTCAGCTTTGCAAACACATTAAAGACGGGGTAAAAATATATTTAATTCCCTTCTAATTAACTTAATCAGGAAATAGAGCAGGCTATACTTTAATAATTTAGCCAATATCCATAACTTCAAGGAAGATCCAGAGTAACCGGACAGACACAAAATTCAAGTTGGCTTATTCCCTTTTGATATACATGTGCATCAGACTGTGAAGAATGCAGGTTTACCCGGTCACAAACCGTTAGTCAATTAGTAAGACACCAACTCTATAAATCCAAGAAAGGAACTTGAACTGGCTGAACCAAAGATAATAATTAAAGAAGGGCCTTAACAGAGTAGATTATATACAATCCAAACTCATAAATAAGAAAAATAAGAACAATACAAAGGCCTGGTATATATTTTCAATCCCTGCATACCCTATTTAAGTTGAAATCTCGCATAGTGCCTAAGCCGACTCTTTGCATACCCTGCTTCTTTAACAGCCCTTCTCTGAACAACTTATACCATTCTAGAAACTTATGCAAACTCACTAACATAGACAGAAGCTGCTAAGGGACATTCAACTTGCCTCACTGCCTAACAACCTCTCCTGAACCTTTCACCCTCCAGGAAAGAATCTGCAAACACCCCAAATTCCTCACAACTACCTACATCTACCTTCACAGCCTCTAACACCTGCACCTAATCTCAAAGGGGCCCCCTAAAATCCCTGCTCCTACTGGTAAAGAAGAGAGCAAGCAAACACCCAATTCAGGTTCTCATAGGGGTTAAAACCAAGACCCATGATCCCTCCAAGACCACCCTGAACTTCACACAACCTGAAACAGGACCTGCAGCCTCCCTTAGACCAAACCGAATCAACAACAACTCTTCTCAAACTTCCTAAACAGCTCTACTGAACCTGCATATCTATACTGATCACAAACTAAGCCCCCCTATAAACTGCTACAACCAGGACCCAACTAGAAGCCGTATCAAAAACCAACTCCACACCTGAACTCTCCAAGACACAAGCAACCATCAATCTGACAACTATACAAACAAATACAACATCACATACCCCTCTCTTCACAACTGCATACTCACCAAACTCCCCTTTCCACTTCAACTTTCTTCAGCCTAGGAAACAGACTTCTATGCCCTGCAAACACCTTCACATCAGACCACTACCACCTCCCCATTCAGCCTACAAACAAACCTGAAAACACCTCTTACAGATCAAAACGAACATCCTAAAACAAAGATTACTCTTTACTGCCTGTATAATCACCATTCCATCCTCTAACAAATACCAGACACCCCCTGCACCTCACTGATCACCCCTATCACCTTCTAAATTCCTATACTATCAGGCTACAAACCAAACAAGAACCGATCAGGAGCTGCAGCACCTCTACATACTCCCTTTACACTCCATCTTCTTCACACTAGAAACACCAAGGCCTGAAGCTACAACATCTGCCTCAAACACTAAGAATAAACAAGACACCAACAACCAAACTGCACACACACCAAACACATACACACCCTGCAACACCCTCATACTCTCACCTTTCACAAGCAGAAACCAAAACCAACTTTACAAACCACCACAACATGCAACATAGGCATTTAAACAAGCTATTTTACAGTTAGAATCTCTTGTCTACGACTCACATGTTTTAAAACTTTTAATGACAGAACTTAAGCC
Organism: Petunia x hybrida; assembly: GCA_037355625.1. NCBI lineage: Eukaryota > Viridiplantae > Streptophyta > Magnoliopsida > Solanales > Solanaceae > Petunia > Petunia x hybrida. The sequence goes on along the minus strand of JBBBVM010000083.1, from coordinate 657,502 downwards.
AAGAATTAATAAAGTTCTACTCTTTATGCTCACATCCTTTAAAAAATAGTTTCATGACATACATACATATACAGTTCACATATTACACAGAAAAATGAATTAAAACAAGCTTATTACCTGCTGCGGTGCAGCAAACTAGGAGCGAGGAATCCGAGAAGAAGTGCGACTCGACTAAGCGATGCGAGCAAAGGCGATGACAAGTGTAACAAAGCGATGACGCAGAAAGTAGTAGCAGTGACACTATACTCTTCTAGAATCCGAAAATTACCTCCTATTTATTGAAACTATAAGCTGAATATCAAATTATCCTAGGTTTTTTCAATGCTACTTCCTCTATCTCTACTTCGAACCCCCAAAAATGAAGAAGAACCTCACCTTTTTTTACTTCTGAATGTTATGGTTTGGACTGTGAGATATTATCTTCAAATTTAGCCCTAAATCAGATATTTTACTTCAAAGATAGGGGTGAAAATCGTCAATCCCCTAAAGGATGTACGATTTTCATACTTATCTTCCAAAAAAATGTCTGTTGGAAGAATATCCACGGCTCGGATTGAGCGATTTTGAAATGGACGCGCGAGATTGGAAACTTGTACTGGTGGAGAGAGGGTAAAAGGGGTGGGGGACTAGTGTACTGATTTTGGCGTGTTTAGGTTGAAATTTTGGGGGGGAAATCGGGGATTAGGAAGATTAGGGTTTCAGAATAACGGGTTATCGGGTAAGGGGAAATCTGATTAGAGAAATTCGGGGGGAGTTTAGATAGTATATAATGGTTTGTGTAGATAGGACACAATTTAGGCTGTGCCTCGCACTTTTAGCCCTTTTTCATTAAAATTAATCAATTCACTTCTAATTTTCAAAAAATTAACCTTATTAAAATAATTAGACATTGGACAGGCATTTCGGGACAGAAGTGGGTGTCAACAGCTGCCCCTCTTTACCCGAAAAAAGATGAAAGAGTTTTCAGGGTAAAGAAGTTGACGAAAAACTAATTTTGTCACAATAAAGCCAAGGACTTCGATTCTAAGAACCAAAGTGCGAGGCTTATAGGCATGGCCGAAATCCGGTTTTTGAGTTGCCTACATATCTCGAGCTGAAAGAGAATCAGGCCATATGTAGTTCGACGACAGTTAGATACGAAGACTCGCACGATTGACAAAAGAAAGGACGCACGAATAGAAAAGATTTCAAACTGACGTCCTAATCCGAAACAAAAGATTAGGATAGAATTTGCTTGTTCGAGTGCGACTCTTCAGATCCTTGTTGACGAGTCTAGCTCATATCAACAATTGCCCCAGTTCACTGCTAAGAAAAATTTCCACGTTTTGCTCCATATGCTGCTGCGGTACTGCTAAAATTCTGTGACAATCTTGACAAACGGGTAAGCGAGCAACTGCTAATATACTATAATAATTGGAATAAGGAATAAATAAAGTGATAACATAAAATTATAAGTGCGGGTTGTGATATCATCAATAAGTTCTTCGTTCGATCAAATAACGAGGCGTTCTGCCCGAGTACCCTCTAGGCTGATCATTATTCTGAAACAGTAAAGTAAAAAAATGAGTAAAGCAAGTACGAATTGTAGAATGCAAGGCTTTTATAAGATAAGTCGACTAACGAGACATAATGCCTCAAGTCGACTTGTCTATCGCTATCATCTACTTCAAATATATCATGCCAATATTGCAAGACAACCAATATCGCGAGGAACTCCGAAAGTGGTGCCTCAAGTTGACTTGTCTAATTCTAATCTATGCAGGCTTCAACATAATGTTTATTTTGAAATAAGAATCATAAAGATAAAAATGCCGCCTAGTCGGCAATAAACCATGATAAGCATAATGCTTTTAATCATGAAGAGGTAGTTTGCAACTCAATCTTGGATTGTGCTCCAATCACTTGATAAAACAAATGAGACATCTGCTCTTGAAGTATCCAATGTCTCAATGCAACTTGGAATAAACCTGCATATCCTAGTTACGGGTGGATTAACCCAGATTGTTCATTTTTAAGGCGAATGGGCCCAAAACATTCATTTATAAGGCGAATGGGCCCAAAACGTTCAATTATAAGATGAACGAGCCTAAATCATAAGATAAAGCAAAAGACACAAAATTCAGTAATGCACGTGCTTCTTCAAACTTAGCAATATCTGCAAATCACAACAATGGAATTTTAGTAAATGTTCTCACAAAGCAAAATAAAGATGAAATGGATATGTTTAACAACTTGCAAGAATTAGAGGAGATAGAAATGCCGCCTTTCGGCAATAAACCATGACAAAGCATAATGCTTTAAATTATGAAGGGGTAGTCTAAAATGCCATCTCGGAATGTACTCCATTCAATTGATAAAGCAATGAGGCGTCAGGTCATGAAGCATCCAACGTCCTAGTGCAACTTGAAAAAACCTGCATATCCTATTTACAGGTGGATTAACGCAAATTGTTCATTTATAAGGCGAACGGGCCCAAAACGTTCATTTATAAGGCGAACGAGCCCAAACATTCAATTATAAGATGAACGAGCCCAAATCATAAGATAAATCAAAAGACACAAAGTCACTAATGCACGTGCTTCTTCAAACTGAGCAATATCTGCAAATCACCACAATAGAATTTTAGTAAATGTTCTCATAGTGGAATAGAAATGAAACTGCTTTTAACAATTTGCAAGAATTGTAGGATATAGAAATGCTGCCTTTCGGCAATAACCCGTGATAAAACGTAATGCTTTAATTATCTAGTGGCAATCTGCAATGTGATCTTGAACTGTGCTTCAATCATTTGATAAAGCAAATGACACATCCAGTCTTGAAGCCAATGTTCCAAAATGACTTGAAGTAAATCTGCATATCCGATTTACGGGTGGATCAACCCGGATTGTTCATTTTTAAGGCGAACGGGCCCAAAAAATTCATTTATAAGGCGAACGAGCCCAAAACGTTCGAATATAAGGTGAACGAGCCTAAATTTGATAGTAGCCTACGAAATAAAGTTGCAAATTGGATTAATTAAGGCAAGATAATGCAAAACAAATAAACAAAGCTGGGTCGTGTTGCTTGTATTGGTAGTGCTGCAAAGCATTGAATGCTGCCTCCAGTTCATATTGAATCTGATGTTCAGTTCAAGGCGAATAATCTCTGAGAAGCTGATGGTTGCTAGTTCTCCACATTCTTCCACTTTGTAGAATTCCTGCACTCAAAGAAAAAGTCGTGAGTTCTAAAAACTGTACGAAGCCTTAGCAATTTGCTTTGCTCCCCTTGTCTTGATGCTGAATTCTTCGGTAGCATGCAAACACAATTTTCCCCTGTTTCCAAAGAAAAAGTTGTTAGTTTTTGGAAAAATAGTGGCTGGCTTGATTGAACACCTAATGCAGCCTCAAATCTGCATCTTCTTGTATGGCGCTCAAATGTACTGCTGCTGCGAGAGTCTGATGTTCTTGACACTCTTCTTTTGCACAAAATGATATCATCTAAAATTTCTTTGGCTTGGCTTATTTTGGGAAAAATGGATTTTCATTGATTTCAGGATTAAAAGCCCAATGAAGGGTACAAGATAGTTCATTACATAAAACTTCAAAAGAGTAGGCAAACATAAGATAGTTAGGCAAGGAAATGTCATTTTAAAAAACAAAGTGTTGTCATTTAATCTTCTTGCTAAGCTTCACGCTTCATTTTCAAATGCCTTGGTGCCAATTTTGATGAATCACCTCAGATGACAATTGCATTTGCTGCCGAATGACCATAGTTGCTTGCTTGCTCTTGCTTCACACTTATCTTGCCTTTTTCAATCATATCTTGATTTTGTGCTTAAGTGCCGAACATTCTTCTGTATCATGGCCTTGAATATTTGACTGGTATGCACACCTCTTTGATAAATCAAATCCTTGAGGCGGATTCTCTAGAATCCATCCCCTCTTTGCTTGCAATAACCCTTCTGCTTCCAATCTCTCGAATATGTCTGACAATGATTCATATAGAGGAGTGAAAGTACGAGGTCTAAACTTCTTCGTGCTTTGATGACCAGATGGTTCCTGATAAGATCGATGCTGACGACTTGAATTCTGCATATCATGATTGTAGTGCACTTGCGAAGGCTGGGAGTCTTGAATATTTTCAGGTGCATCAGAACAATTGAAAACTGGCAGTGTAGTGTCATAGTCAATCAACCTTCCGGTTTGAAACTTTTCTTCCAAAATCTTTGCATACCGGATTAAACTAGAAAAATTCTTTAAATTGGCAAAAAGTAGCTTTTCGTAAATTATGCCTTCTTGAAGGTCAATGAAAGTTGCTATCAGCTCATCTTCAGGCAATGGAGGATGCATCTTAGAAGCCTCTAGCCTCCATCTCACAGCAAATTCTGCAACAGACTCATGCGGCATCTTCTTGATTTTGCGCATATCAATTAGATAAGGATCTCTTACTATGTTGAACTTGTATTGTTCCACAAAGTCTCGAGCCATGTCTTCCCACGTGTTCCATTTGGTAAAATCCTGTTTAGTATACCATGCAAGTGCCATTCCTGATAAACTCTGAATAAACAATCTCGTACGCAAAGCTTCATCCTTGCCAATTCCAATTAATCTGCTGCAATAATCTTTCAAATGAATGTAGGGATTTCCCTTTCCATCGAAAGTGTTGAGTTTTGGTATGTTGTACCCACGTGGAAGCTTAATGCCCGGGTGAATGCACAAGTCTTCATGACATAAACTCTGAATGTTCCTTGAGCGCAACTCATCTCTAATGACCTTCTTCAACTTGCGGATTTGTTCATCCATGTTGTTCAAATCAGTTGCCTCACCATCTTTCCTAGGCAATTCTTGTGGGAGCAATATCACTTGATTTGTTTGACTCCCCACAGCGGGCATAGTGACAAAAGGTGGTTGGTATAAAGTTGCAGCGGGCCAAGCATTTGGATTAGTAAGATATTCTTGTGGGATTTGTGGATACATGGTATGTATAGGCATTGGGTAATGAGGCATTGTTAAGAAAGGTGGATTGGAGGTAAAGCTTGTATTTGGAAAAGGCTTGCTATTGTTGACAAAGTGGACAATCCTATTCCTTTGGACCACATGTTCTTCAACATCATCATTCTGCGCTTGCAAGATACCCATACCAGAACTGGTTGTCTGAAGTTGCTTTGCCATGTTGTTTTGTCGCTGATGCAGATTTTCAGCCATTTCAGTGTTCAATGCAAGCCAACCTTTAACAAATGAATTCTACACATTGAACAAAAGCAAGTTAATACGTAAAATAGCAATGCATGCATAAGGATTTTAAGTATAAAATAGGCCATTGGGCCAAATGGATGGGATCAAATTCCCGACTCAACAAAAGAGTAAAATATTTAAGGGTGCAAAACTTAACGATCAACAAAATTTGATCTTTCAAGATAAGAATTGAGGAAAATAATTTTGGAAATTTACTAAATCAGTATGCGTGCTAGACCATTTTGGCACAATTTGCTAAAATGGTTGGCTTATTTTGAACATCAGTGCTTTGTCCGACTATCAATTCTTGCTTGCAAAATAACAATCTGCACTGCTTCTAATAACGACCAAACCAACTTAATATCTTCAACTTGCTTTTTGTAAAATTCTGCCCCAGTTATGACTTCAACATTTCAACTTGCTTTGCAAAATCTGCCCCAGTTATGACTTTCAATACTTCAAATCGATATGCAAAAACTGCCCCAGTTGCAATCTCTCGCGTCTTCTACTTGCTTTGCAAAATTTGCCCCAGTTTCCATCTTTAGAAAAAAATTAAAATTTAAATACTAAAGGATTGAGCCCGATGGAGGAGCCTACGTATCCCTCCTTGGGAATCAGACCGTACATAGTTCTGCTTACATAAAAAGAGAATTTTCAAACGCTGGTGTAATCGAAACTCGATATGAGTTGCCTACGCTCCCTCCCCCCCCCCCCCCCCCCGTAGGAAACCGGTTACAGTAGTTTGCTTACATAGAAATAGATTCAAACAATCATAATTTTATATTCTTTCTTTTCTTTCAGCAGACTAACAAAAGGAAATTACAATAGTTACTTCCTAATAATGCAAATAAACTAACTTCTGCTTCTGCAACTTTACTGCTTTTCTGGAACTTGATAGGTGCCTAAATGCCCTTCTTCGAGGAACCTCCCTTCGCATATGGAAATATTGTGACAAAAGTTTCCCCAGTGCCATTTGTAGGTAGAATATTGACCTGGCCAGAGTTAATCAAGCTTCAACTTTCTTCTTAAATAAAGTGCATTCCTCAATACTATGCCCTTGCATCCCTGAATGGTAAGCATAAAATTTTCCCAAATTGTCAGGCTTATGTGAGAAATACGACTTTGATTCTATAGGATGTACCAAATTGAACCCCTTGAGCCTTTCAAACAATCTTGTGTAAGATTCTGGGAGCCGTGTGAATGCGAAAGCAGATCTTTTGGCGCGGTTTGACTGTGAACTTGGATTGACAATTAATTGCCCGTTGGCACTAGGTTCCCTACCATGGCTGGAAAAGGTTTTGACATGATAGCTTTTCCTTTGTCTTTGGACTGTGCCTCAACCAATTCACACTTTCTCTTGTCAGAAATTATTGCAACCGGCTCTTCTTGAAGCTCTACGGATTTTCTTTTCAGTGGACTGCTTCTTGCAAAGGTCAGGTTTGGGAGTTCGTACTGCTTGATAAAGTTACGAGCTAAGTCATCCCATGTGAATCGCTTTCCAAGATCCTGTATTGCAAACCACGTTCAAGCCGGCCCCGCGAGCGTCTTAACAAATAACCTCAACTTGATTCTATTGCTTTTCCCAAATATTGCCACCCAATTAGTGAATGCTTTCAAATGATCATGAGGATTTCCTACCCCATCATACACTGGTGGATAAGCTATGTCAAGAACATTCACATTTCCCTTTTCTACCTCACCTAAGCCTGCTTGAGATGATAGATCATTCCCATCTACCACTGTGACATTGCTCTCTTCAGCCCTAGGAAGCCTTTCCCCGTTGCTTTTCTCATTGCTCATCTTTGAGAAGCCACCAAATTTCTTTTCCAACAGGAATGCATGCAAATTAGGGAACTGTTGAGCATCACACTCAAATGTTGGAGCTACTTGTATTGTGGGAGGTGCAACAGTATAGATAGGAGCAACATGAGCACTTGGTCCTGGGCTTGGCACATTTCGCACTGGGTTGCGAGTGTTGAACCCCAAAAATTACCCCAAAAAGGGTAAATTCCGGAATATCGACAGGATGGACTAACTCTTTTGTAGTTTTTGGAGTCGCCACCTAATTTAAGGAAGACAGGGAACCAAATTAACAAATGCGTGCAAAAACTCCATTTTTGGAAAAAGGCAGTCTTTCAGAGATTCTAAGTAAGAGGTTTTACTAATTTCGGAAGAAGGTTTTTAAGGCACTTCTGAAATTCCGTTAAAAACAGTTAATCCGACAGGTTTCCAAATATTTACAAGTGCGCTTTTCTTGCGAAAGAATTATTTAAAAATGGTAATAATAATAATGATAATAATACTAATAATAATAATCAATTAAATAAAGGCTTATCTGTAAAAAAAAAAAAATTTTACTTGCACGCATTTGCTAAAATGGCCCCAATTTGCAATAAATTAAATAACGACTTCAAAATAAAGGTAATGAACATGAAGTAACACAATAGCTCAAGTAATCAAATAATATTAACATAAATTGAATATTCTACACATGAAATGTCTAAATACAAATGATACATTTATTGAAATAAGTAATCGGTTAAAATAATAGAACCCGGGAATGTGACAAACTCGCGGGAGTCTTGAATTTCTAGAATTTCCAAAGGGTATTGAAAATTTGAAAGCGAGCTTGATCCCGACGCTACTCCAAGTCAAGGTATATCCACATTTGTAGGTTAGCCAAACGCGTCCCCAAGTTGTTCGTGTCAAAATGTACCTCGCAAAAATTATGAAACTGAGTTAATACGATAATAAATAGCAATAACTAATGAAAATAAAATAATAATAATAATAATAATAATAATAATAATAATAATAATAATAAAGTAATAATAATAATTATTATTATAATAAAATATATAAGAATAATATAATAGTAATAAAAATAACAATAATAATAGTAAAGGGGGGTTTGTTTTTGCAAAATTTAGGCTCAGGTTTGTATGGCGCGTCATGTAGAGGCTCGGGATGTTGGTACGGTTGCAAACACGCCGGCCGGTCGTGTTGCCATGCCAGATACCAAACCCAGCACTCTATCCGACTTGCTTTGCATTAAATTCATACATTCATCATAGCCTATTTATTCGTAGGGGCAATGGGACGGGACCGTTCAAGCATAGTATCATGTTCAAATCAATCCCGAGGCCTCAATACGTGTATATGTATTTTTTCATTGGCCTCAATACGTGTAGTATCGGTTCAATATCAGTTCAAATGCCTCAAAATGAAGTATTTTCATAGGCCCTGTGTGACCAGTATAATATTTTTTCATAATCAGTAAGCAATATCCAAAGGATTTCACATAGATAGCAATATCCATTTCCAGTCAAAAGTCCAGCTATATCAAAGGTCAACAACAAGTAGTGACGGGAAATAACGTGGGCCCAATAGTGTTCAAAGGTCCAAACAAATTGATAGCAACAAGTGTATCATTCCAATGATATAGCCCAGATACAGTGGAGATCCGATCCGCAAACATTGGGCCCCACAACCGAATGGAACCAAGCAAACCAGCACAAACAAATGAATGGAAACCAGTACGAATAAAGAAAAATAGCAACAACCAGCCGAAACAACAACAGTGCAACAAACTCAAGATGCTAAAAAGGACCAGAGCAATTCCAAAATCGATAACAGATCTGCGGGAGAATCGCCAAAGATTAAAAGCACACAGGAACTACGTTCAGGACCAAGGCATCGACAAAACTCCATGCCAGAACTCGACCAGACCCCGGGAACAGGAACAATAGTGAAAAGGAAAAGAGGGGGGTGGAGTTGTTACAGGCGTAGGGAGATGAAAGGGGAGGAGAGGGGTTGGTTGATGTATGGAGGTGAATAATAAAAATCTAGATCTGATTTTTTGGTGTCTTTGGTGTAAGGATGATGAATAATGATGATAATGAGGCTAGGGTTTTAGATGAGTATGTATATATAGGTAGAAGATTTGCACTAATAGGCTAGTGCTTAGGGGGGGAGCGGATTTGGCCAAAAGTTTGGAATTAATTTAAAAAAAAAGTGAATGGGTTGTACGAGTGGGTTAAAATTGGTGGGATTTTGCAAATTTAGCACTTTTCTTTGAAATTTCAATTGATCATCTTTTATTGTCATTATTTTATTTAATTTTCAGATTAAGCTCAATTATAAAAATATTACCATAATTTACTAAATTTGAAAAAAAATTCGGGACAAAATTGGTTTTCAACAGCTAGCGTTCATGAGCACGACAACCAATTCAGTAAGGCTATCAAGTCTCTTTTTCAAACTCGCTGCAGTTGCTTCAAGCTTGTTAACCTTGTCTTGGTGGGATTCATCATTTTCAGTCAAGTCAATCACAACAATTTGACGAGCCATAGGTCCTGATCTTGATGTTCAAAATAATTAACCCTTTAGCAACGCATACCGAATTTAATAAAATTTATTAAAGCTGAAACTGACGGATCAACTTATTCCAAAATGTAAAAATTGAGACCGTACTGGAAAGACCCAAAATTTTAAGCAAGACACTCATTTTGTTATAGCAAACCAGATGCGAAAACGCTTGTTTAACTCTGATGTTAGTTCAAAAGTAACACACTTGCGAATACTTTAAAATATGATGCTAAACAATATTTTGCAAAATGACAAGAATGGGTTTAAGATAAAAAAATAATATTTGAAAGCCGTTTTAAAATAATAATATGCATGAATTCAGATAATAGATAAATGAATTCATAAAGCGGTTAACTTTTACAAAAGATATGTTGAAGTAATATAATGTTAATCTTACCATACCGCTGAACAAATTTAATCACAGCGAAATCACAGTGCCAACAAATTTCAAGCAAGCAGCACATATTTAGCAAGTAATCGCATATTAGATAGATAATTTGACATGTGGCAACCACAAGTAATTGAGCGTAAATAAAATGCAAACGCGTCCCCCGGACTGCAATTCTGTCTATGATCTTAATTCTACTAAATTCTTCCATTTTCTAACATAAAAGACAAAAATGGGAGACCAAAATCTAAATCTAATTATGCTCAAAACATGGCTAGGACTGAGAATTCGTTATCACATAGCACATAATATGAATTGTCGGTGGGTTTCAAGAACGTGCTGACGTAAGGGCGGTTTCCTAACTATGGAGGCGGTACCAAGGACCGGGTCCAGACTAAGGTGTAAATGCATGCATGCTCCTAAAGCTCCGTCTAAGAGTGGGTTAACAATTGAGGCTAACAGGTGAGTGGCAAGCAGCCTCGCAGTCAAATTACTCCCACGACAACCGCCGGTGTACCAACTCGTCAGAAGGGTTCTTTAGTGGAAGAAAGTGCGGGCACGCATGAGCGTACCTCACGGATATTTGGGGTGAAAATGCAAGAGGTTCCTAGGAGTGGGGGAAGTATGAACGGAATACCAGTTTATATATGTGCACAAATAAGGGTGTAGTGACATGCTCTTCGTGACACACAACAATCAATTAAATTAACTAAGCATGCTCGCAAATAAACAATAGATATAATCATGCTAGTTTTAACATACAAACGCAATAAATAAGCTACGCATACTAGCATCAACATACAATTTCAAACAATACAAACAAACAAATTCGTGAAAGCCTTATGGTTAGAACTATTTGCTAGTCCCCAGTGAAGTCGCCACGCTGTTGAACCCTCCCAAAACTGCATACAAGTATGCATCGGGATGTAATTTCAACAAAATGGAGACTCCAAAGGGCTTCTTTGGAGTCGCCACCTAATTTAAGGATTATTAGGAACTAAACGTTAATTAATGAGCGCATTTCTTCCTTTTTTAAAAGGAAAATAAGTTTCAGAGATTCTTAGGTAAGTGGTTCTTTTATTTCCGAAAGAAGGTCTTTTTATTAAAAGAGCACTTTTGAAAATCCGCTAAAAGCGGTTAATCCGGCGGTTTTCACGAATTTTGATAAAATAAATAACTTAAAAATTTTACGAAAATATAGGATAAATAAATAATAAGTGAATAAATAATAAGTGAATAAATAAGTAAATAGATAATAAATAATAAATAAATAAATAAATAATTGAATATCTAATAAAATAAGTAAATTGATAAATAAATAATTTAAATATTAAATAATGATAAAATGGTACAATTTTAATTGAATTTTGATTTGCACTCACTAATTGACAAATATTTCTTAATATTCATGAATTAATTGGCGATTGCAAAGAAAGGATACAAGGCATTCATAAGGCAATTTAAATGATTTATAATAATAATTCACAATTCAAATACAATTTCTATCATACATGGCTCCTAGTCCGGTCTACGTGGATCCTATACATAGATTCTAAAGGAGCGGGGAGAGATAGAGTGAAAATAGAACCCGGAAGCGCAAACTCGCAAAAACGAGCCTTGATAGCAATGCGATCTCAAACAAGTTGACCCAAATGGTTCCCGTTCCAATTAGCCGAGCCCAATTTGCGAGTTTAGCCAAGTTGTTCATTATGCAAAGAAATAGAGAAATAAGGATTAGTACATCTTCAATTAATGGAAGCTAAACAATTTGGACAAACATAATTATAATGGACATACATGCCAAACGTAGAAAGAAAGAAAGAAAGAAAAAGCATGTTTTAACCAAAGTAAAGTAAGTCTTAACAATGCTCAAATGACAAGGACATATGGCTAAGCGTTTCAGCTTTGCAAACACATTAAAGACGAGGTAAAGATATAGTTAACTCCATTCTAATTAACTTAATTAGGAAACAGAGCAGGCTATACTTTAATAATTTAGCCAATATCCATAACTTCAAGGAAGATCCAGAGTAACTGGATAGACACAAAATTCAAGTTGGCTTATTCCCTTTTGATATACATGTGCATCAGACTGTGAAGAATGCATGTTTACCCGGTCACAAACCGTTAGTCAATTAGTAAGACACAAACTCTATAAATCTAAGAAAGGAACTTGAACTGGCTGAACCAAAGATGATAATTAAAGCAGAGCCTTAATAGACTAGATTATAGACAATCCAAACTCGTAAATAAGAAAAATAAGAACAATACAAAGGCCTGGTATATATTTTCAATCCCTGCATACCCTATTTAAGTTGAAATCTCACATAGCACCTAAGCCGACTCTTTGCATACCCTGCTTCTTTAACAGCCCTTCTCTGAACAACTTATACCATTCTAGAAACTAATGCAAACTCACTAACATAGACAGAAGCTGCTAAGGGACATTCAACTTGCCTCACTGCCTAACAACCTCTCCTGAACCTTTCACCCTCTGGGAAAGAATCTGCAAACACCCCAAATTCCTCACAACTACCTACATCTACCTTCACAGCCTCTAACACCTGCACCTAATCTCAAAAGGACCCCCTAAAATCCCTGCTACTACTGGTAAACAAGAGAGCAAGCAAACACACAATTCAGGTTCTCACAGGGGTTAAAACCAAGACCCATGATCCCTCCAAGACCACCCTGAACTTCACACAACCTGAAATAGGACCTGCAGCCTCCCCTAGACCAAACCGAATCAGACACAACCCTTCTCAAACTTCCTAAACAGCTCTACTGAACCTGCATATCTATACTGATCACAAACTAAGCCCCCCTATAAACTGCTACAACCAGAACCCAACTAGAAGCCCTTTCAAAAACCAACTCCACACCTGAACTCTTCAAGCCACTAATAACCATCCATCTGACAACTATACAAACAAATACAACATCACATACCCCTCTCTTCACAACTGCATACTCACCAAACTCCCTTTTCCACTTCAACTTTCTTCAGCCTAGGAAACAGACTTCTATGCCCTGCAAACACCTTCATATCAGACCACTACCACCTCCCCATTCAGCCTACAAACAAACCTGAAAACACCTCTTACAGATCAAAACGAACATCCTAAAACAAAGATTACTCTTTACTGCCTGCATAATCACCATTCTATCCTCTAACAAATACCAGACACCCCCTGCACCTCACTGATCACCCCTATCACCTTCTAAATTCCTATACTATCAGGCTACAAACCAAACAAGAACCGACCAGGAGCTGCAGCACCTCTACATACTCCCTTTACACTCCATCTTCTTCACACCGGAATCACCAAGGCCTGAAGCTACAATATCTGCCTCAAACACCAAGAATAAACAAGACACCAACAACCAAACTGCACACACACCAAACACATACACACCCTGCAACGCCCTCATACTCTCACCTTTCACAAGCAGAAACCAAAACCAACTTTACAAACCACCACAGCATGAAACAGAGGCATTTAAACAAGCTATTTTACAGTTAGAATCTCTTGTCTACGACTCACATATTTTAAAACTTTTAATGACAGAACTTAAGCCAAGAATCAATAAAGTTCTACTCTTTATGCTCACATCCTTTAAAAAAATAGTTTCATGACATATATACATATACAGTTCACGTTTTACACAGAAAAAGGAATTAAAACAAGCTTATTACCTGCTGCGGTGCAGTGAACTAGGAGCGAGGAATCCGAGAAGCAGTGCGACTCGACTAAGCGATGCAAGCAAAGGCGATGACAAGTGTAACAAAGCGACGACACAGAAAGTAGTAGGAGTGACACTATACTCTTCTAGAATCCGAAAATTACCTCCTTTTAATTGAAACTATAAGCTGAATATAAAAATTATCCTAGGTTTTTTCAATGCTGCTGTCTCTATCTCCACTTCGAACCCCCAAAAATGAAGAAGAACCTCACCTTTTATACTTCGGAATGTTAGGGTTTGGACTGTGAGATATTATCTTCAAATTTAGCCCTAGACATTTTACTTCAAAAATAGGGGGTGAAAATCGTCAATCCCCTAAAGAATGTTCGATTTCCATACTTATCTTCCAAAAAAATGTCCATTGGAAGAATATCCACAGCTCGGATTGAGCGATTTTGAAATACACGCGTGATTGGAAACTTGTACTGGTGGAGAGAGGGTAAAAGGGGTGGGGGACCAGTGTACTGATTTTGGCGTGTTTAGGTTGAAATTTTGGGGGGAAAGCGGGGATTAGGAAGATTAGGGTTTCAGAATAACGGGTTATCGGGTAAGGGGAAATCTGATTAGAGAAATTGGAGGGGAGTTTAGATACTCCCTCCGTCCCAAAATGAGTGTCTACCTTTCATTTTTTGTTTGTTCCAAAATGAGTGTCTCTTTCCTTTTATACCTAGCTCTTTAAATCTAAGATTTGTTTTGGACCACAGAATTTAAAGACTCTGGCCCACATTACACACAACTTTCATTTTAAACCACATGATTTAAAAGTCTTACTTATTTTCTTAAACTCTGTGCCCAGTCAAACCCATACACTTATTTTGGGATGGAGGGAGTATTATATAATGGTTTGCGCAGATAGGACAAAATTTAGGTTATGCCTCGCACTTTTAGCCCTTTTTCATTAAAATTAATCAATTCACTTCTAATTTTCAAAAAATTAACCTTATTAAAATAATTAGATATTGGACAAGCATTTCGGGACAAAATTGGGTGTCAACAGCCATATCATGGCGTTTTACAAAACAATCAATGGTTGCTACTCAATTATAATAACTAACCATGGTAAAGTAATTTATTGAAGAAATAATATATATTAATCAACCATGGTTAAGTTTTGATGGTGTATTTTACATAAATTGTGTTTTTGTTTAAATTTGACATAATGTTTCCTTCTAAGTTGTAAGCACGAGATCACGTCTTCCTCCACACGTGCCCCCCACGTTGACTATACCTGCAAAACATGTGACTTGTTGCCGACAAACATACCCCGACATTGGTCAAACATACTTACAAATCAATCGTGGCAAAATCTTTGTTCTCGTAGCAGCTTTTTATTTTTTAATGCCTACGTGTAAATATCTGATTGGCTAATTTCCTTTATGTTTACCGATAAACAATATAAAGATACTCTGACATAGGACGTGGATAGGACTTTATAGTATTCTTTAGTTTATGGATAATGCTAAGAGAAATGTGAATCTGTTTGGAATCTTTTCTTTCTATAATCAGTTTAGTTTTAAAGTATTTATTAGTATAATTTTTTTTTTGTAGGTCAGGTACTTTAGTTTTCTTGGCATATTCATATGTTATATACACACCATATATTTGTACGTTCTTGGAAAATACATACATGCATTATTAGGAGATAAATTTAGAGTTTCAGTTATTTGAGGAATTTGATTTTATTGGACACCATGAAGAAGAGGCTTGATACCCGCTTTCCTGCTGTAAGTCTCATACTAAAACACCTTATTTTTTGTTTTCTGTTTGGGATGTTTGTAGCTTTGCAAGCTTTGATTTTTTCAAGTTTTAATTTATGGTTATTATAAGGTTTTTATTAATGTAGAAAATGAATGAAACTTAGCTAAAAATGAGTAGAATATGAGTTTTATTTGGTGGAATAAGTACTGTTGGAGTGTTGGGTTTACACCCCTAGATGAGTGGTCAATGAAGTGAGTGAAAAACTATGGGATATCATGGTTCATATCTTACCAGAGACAACAAAGCTGTAGGTGATTGCAAATTAAGTCTCTGCTTTGGTGACATGTAGTCGATACTTGGCGGCACACAGTCGAGGTGCAAGCAAACTAGTTCAAATGCCATTGTTATTGGGAAAAAAAGGACGTAAAGTTTGACTTGGGTGTTTTATCTTTTGAAGCTTGTGGATGAGAAGTACAGTCACTTCTTTCCCTCAAGAAGTTAAAGTTCTTCACATGGAAAGACTAATAATGGTTGGAATTTTGATTATATGACTTGTTCAAGCTAAGGCATGTTTACCACGCAAAATAAAGGTGGAAAATGAGCATGGAATGCAAGGTCATAATGTTTGAGATTTTTATGTGGATTTCATGTTCGTCTGGTTTCCCTAGTTCAAACTTCTTGTACCGGAGTTGGTTTTCATAGGAATGATATTTGGCAGTTAACAGTTATTGTAGCCATTCGGATTTTGTATCATTCTTTTTTTTTTCTTTCTATTTAATGTGTTGACATTGAAAAGTCGACCAAATTGTGCAGAGTCACACCAGATCTTGTTATATGAGCATGAATTTTCCTTTGAATTATTTACTTTTTTTTTTAGATTTAGCCTTCCTAATATATACCTCATTGCCTATTTACTTGTAGGCTCGGATTAAAAAGATTATGCAAGCTGATGAGGATGTAGGAAAGATTGCCATGGCTGTACCTCTTTTAGTCTGTAAGTGAATTTTTTAAAGTCTCATAGTTCAGATAACTAATTTACATCTTTAGGTTTATCTACGCAGTAGGCTGCTCTTAATTAATACTAGTTCAGCAATATCTTGGATTCGATATGATTGATTTGGTTTATGACGATTTGTGATTCTTCTTTATCGATGATACTTGCAGCTAAAGCTCTAGAACTCTTTCTGCAAGATCTTTGTGGTCATACTTATGATATCACCCTTAAAAGAGGAGCAAAAACTATGAATTCTTTCCATTTGTAAGTTTGAATCAGTTTATCCTATGGTTTTTACACTTGCATTTCACTTCTCTGGTGGTAATCTAACTTGATATCTGTGCTTTGTAGGAAACAATGTATCCAGAGCTGCAATGTGTTTGATTTCCTGAAAGATGTCGTCAGCAGAGTTCCAGATTTAGGTGGTGCTGCATCTACTGCTAAAAGGAGGTCTTGGAATTGTAGCTCTTATGTCTTTCTTGCCCGGCATAAGACTTCGGGCCATGAATTCATATCATTAACAGTGATTGTCTTCGTTCTTGCAGGATGGTGACAAAAGAAGATGACACGGATGATGATGTCAAACGGAGTAACATGGTATACAGGGTTTTTTTTTTCTTTTTGATGATGTTGGAATTAGGCATCTATTTCTGTTATATCGGTTTATAAGTTACACTGACCATATGTTACGAGTTGTATATGGTAACTAGCTTCTTGTAGATAGAGTTACATGTTTAATGTTTGCTTTATTTTTTGTTTCTTAATTGCAGCACGAGGCAGCTCAAACCAATGGTAGTGGGAGGGGTCGAGGAAGAGGTAGGGGTAGAGGCCATGGTAGATGTGGTCAGGCAGTAGAGGGAGAATCCAATGGCCAATGTGAAAAACTTGAAAATCCTGCTGATGTTTCTCATCAAAAGGATGAGAAGCAAAATGTTGAACGGCTGCACAGTATAGCAGAACAGGCAGTTACAGAGAATGTTCCGGCTGCTAAAAAGCCCAGATTTCCACTTAGAAACTTTGATCTCAGTGTTGACTTAAATGTGAGTACCAATCCTACAGCAATTTTACCTGAAGCCTCTTTATCGTCAACCAACATTCCTGAAACAAAGCATGAAGAGTATCTAGGGTGGTCGCTTCCTGAGATTGAAAAAATGGCGATTGATCATATGCAACTCGCTAATCTTAATAGAAGTTTAGATGAAGAAGATTATGACGAAGAGGATAGCTGACTTTTGCACAACTATGTCAGAGAACTAACAGAAAACAATTTTGTTAGGAAGTTTTCGGATACTGGATGTCTTACAGATAGGAAGTTTCTATCTTATTGTAGGAATTCGGTAGGTAGAAGAAGAAAGGTTAGTTGTCACATGGAGCTCAAATTTTTCAGGTTTTTATTGCTGGCTTGGGCTGTTAGATACCTGTATTTATATATCTTCTGTATTGTTAATCGACAAATGACTACTACTTTAAAGAAGCAGGTAAACTTCCTCGGTTTGTAGTTGTGTTATGGAATATTTTTACAAGCTAATTTTCTTGTAAGGTGTCACAAATTGTCATTTAGATGGCTAAAGGCACTTTACTGTGCCAATCAAACACACAGTAGACATTTCTTTATTCTTTGTTCCTACTGGACAGAGATAAATGGAGCAACATAGATAATGAGGATTTATATGACTGACCCTGACTTGTTTGAGTCTGTGAAATTGTTGTTGTTGGTGTGTCATTAAATGTGCTCTTATTTTGGTTAGACATTCGGGTCTTATAGCAGGAGGAATTGTCTTGCTCTCTGCTTATGCTGTTTTAAATTAGTGCATGTATTTTGGTTTTTGCTGGATGGGAGTTGTGAATCTGAGTCTGGTTCTACGTAGCAGTCTACAGTAAAGTAGTTACTTCAGTTGCAGAATTACTTGTGTGAATTGCTGGTCAAATGATGGCGGAAGAAGAATGATCGAGAGTTCCAGATTTGGTTGTTAAATTCAGTTGATAATATGGACTAAATCTAGAGCTATCTTCAGTGGCAAATATGTTGTTTTTCTTATAACTGAGAAATCTTTGAGGGTCAATGGCGCACAGTTTGAAACTCGATGGATGATTGACACCTTTTACCCTCCTCCAATTAAATGTTACTATTATGGTTTTGTCCGAATCCGGTTTCGAACTCGTGACATACATCTAGAACAAACACCACAAGTTGTGTTCTTACCTCTAGACTAAAGACTTAGGGATTTTACTGCAAAATAATAATAACTTTACAGGATAATTAATACAAAATCGACCTTCGATATAAATTCAACGGCTGATTTGTGTTAAAATTACTGTCATTGTACTCTACTTTTCGTAATAAAACTTTGAACTTCTCCCCAATGTGAAGGAAAAATGTGCCCAAATTTAACTTAGGTCATGCTACTCATACAGAACCAACTTTATATAAGTTACATAATTCTTTACTCACTAGGCATTGCATATCATTTGTGCTAGAATTAGTCATCGTAACAAAAAGTCAAGCTTAATTTGATCTAAAAGGAAACCAACATGCACGCATGCCAGGCTTCACACCCTCTAATAGCTTGTCATTTGTTAACACAACTGTCAACCGAAAATGTGTGCAACTACTGTCTGACGCATTCAAAATTTGTGTATAGACGTGGTCGGTGGGAATGATAGTAAAGCACGAATCCTTCAGTCAATAAGAAAACAAACTGCCTAGTTGCTGTCAAGCTTATCAATAAAGAAGACTTACACATCATCAGTCGTGTTGTTTATGAACTATTTAAAAATCTTTGTTTAATCTTTTCAAATGTACCAAAAAAAAAAAAAAAAAAAGGCACAGGCTCAAAGCAGACCATGATCTATGCGTTTAATGGTCATTAATTTTCAACTATCAAGAACATAATAATGAGCTCTGGAGCTTGCACACATTGCCGGTTCCAATCCCGGAGAAAGGAAGAAGATTGCAAAGAGCTTCTAGTGTGAATAAAACTATGTTTTGTACTATTAAATTGACTAATTGAGCGCAATAATTATTTTATTGCAAGAACAGCATAGCTATGACTTAACTTCAGAACTTCATTTTTTAATGTTTAGAGGACTCAAAGCAATAATAACTATTCAACTGCTCCTTCATATCACAATATGCTACTCTGAGAATTCACAAAAGGATAAGATCTTGACTCATGAGTAATATTTCCTCTTCCCTCACCCAGATTGTCACTCTCATGGACAAAACAGGGGAGGAAGACCACACACTTCAGACAGCCTGAAACACCAGAGTAAACTACCAGGACAAAAATCAACTGGAAAAATCTAAGTTCTTTGCATCTCTGAAGTTTGTTTTCCTGAATGTACAAACCCGCTATATCAGTATAAGCACAAAGGAAACAAAGATACTTGTTCATACCATCATCAAAGAGAATGAACGACAAAAATTTGGAGCAACCAACTACAATAATTCACACGTCTAACTTCTCCTTTCCCTTTCATGGACCTACGCCACCAAAAGGATAGAGAAAAAGAAAACCACATATGGAAGGACATTAAGAAACAAAATTGCTTGAGTTATGTTACACAAGGCAAGTAAATGGTCCAAGGATGAAATTAGAACAGCAACTATCCATGACATTGAGAAACTTCTTCTAGCTGTGATGATATACAACAAGTCTCAATACCAAGCTAGTTGTGATGATGCCAATACAAACAAACAAAAAACAAAACACACTGTAGCCGATCAATTGCTTATGCTTCTCCAAGACATTGGGAAGAGAAAATCAGTACGTCTTCAAAAACACAAACCATTCAAAAGATCCTACATAGAACAGTATCATATGAATGTGGAACTTTGCAAAGTAAGTAATCATTTCCAAATACTTAGAAGCTAAAAGAAGCAGCTTTATTCTTCAGAAACATAAGAGGCTCATCGAGCATCATTAAGCGCTAGTGGCATCTCCAATAAGCTTGAAGTCTTGAACTTCCTTGAAGTTCTCCCATGGCTTCACCCAGACTTTGGCTTCGTACACTTTGTTCTTCCCACCTTCAGTTGCCTCCAGTGTTATATGGTACATGGTCCCAGCGACCACCTGTTCCTTCACATTTACGACCTTTCCAAACTCCAAAAGAGCATTCTGGAATACAACATACAATATTGTTCAAAAGCAAGAATGGAAGTCCATGAGAACAGAAGCAACTAATTTGCTAAGTAATAATGGAGTGCAAAGAAGATATCGGTTGTCCCCTACAGCCTACACAACACAAGACGATCTTTCCAGCACTGTCTTTTCACTCCCATGATGATGGAGCGCTACACACACCAATCGATTAACTAGACCATAGTCTACTGTCAATCAATCAGTCAATCAACTAGACGTCTAGACCATAGTCTCTAACTAGTTAAGATCGTGTATACGAATCTTCTATATCTATTTCATTCCACCTTAACAAAGGCCATTTTAAGCAGTTCATACTACATGAGTTAGCAGTTGGTGCACTTGCACAAGCTTTATGATTTGTTTTTATCTACTAATGTACTGCTCTCTTCTTAATTCTATTTTCAAGATTCAAATATATTAAACTTTGGCAACCAATTTTTCAGCATGAAGTCTAAATTATCACTTATAATTGACAATGTTTTAGAACACATATGCCTTGCATTATATTAAATTTTATCATTGCTGAGCCAAAAGATGTATCAAGTTGATTCCCCAAGAACAAAATATGCTCCATAATTTGGACCAAAGTACTTATCACTTTTTTTTTTTTTTTTGGTTAATAGTACTTACCACTTCTTTACCTGTAAGTTCCCATTTTCAGCTTAAAGCTAATTCGCCTTAAAACTGTTTTAGCAGATCTTGCAACTTAATAGTTTCAAAAGGTTAAACAGCTTATTCATTCAAGGTTTTGAGGTTACCACTTAACAGCTGAAAAAAATTTCACAAGTCCTATTAACCTCACATAACCTTATTCTTGCAGGCTTGTATAGCACCTATGACATAACACCAGAACACATATAACTTTCTTTTTCTATGTGAATTTTGCAAAGCTTAACAAGTTGTCTCAAGCCTGAACAACTAAATAGTCGAGCCACTCTGAACTAAGACATGGTTGATTGACTTCTTATTTACTATTCCCTCTGTTTCAATGTATACAAACATGGATTGCATTTTGATCTTTCATAAATGTTTAACAATATTCCATTTTCTTTTCCGACCTCCACAAACTTTCAAGCATTTACATCATTATATTATTTAAATGATTAACTCTATGTTATGTATTATCTGTCAAACTAAACTTTGACCAATACTTTACTTTTTTCCTGCTGTCATTAATGTAATATACGAAATATCTTATACTTCAGACAAACACAATGCATAAATTAAATTTACATACAACTACATCTCCATCCCAAACAACTAAGGGTTGGCTATATGAATCCTTACTAACCATGTTACTCCATTTAAACCCATCACATGACAAAATTTATGCAAATACAAACTAAAAAGTAGTAGAAGTTCTCTATATTTTCTAACTTATAAAACCAGGAGGATGTAGAAGCCCGATTACAAGTTCGGCAAAATTCAATACCTTTGGCACAAACCTTATAATTGTGTTAAAAATCCACTTAACTTTGTGTAATCGGTATTTTCAGAACCAAGTAATCAAGAAGGGTAATACTCCAAAATCCATAAACTTAAAATCCTTGATCCGCCTGGGCTTATAAATCTCTGAAAGATTAAACCACTATCATAAAAGTTGTAACATGTTTAAATATATTCTCAATTAATAGGTATCACCTATATAGACCTAAGTTCACAAAATGGAAAAAAAATGAAAACTTTAACAAAAACCCATTTCAATCCCATATAAAACCAAGAAAAAAAACACAATCAGATCCACCAAAAAAATAAACATGATCAGCTCCGCCCGAGGACTTTGGTCTAGTGGTAAGAGCACATATATGTGCGTTAGACTCACGTCACATGTTCGAAGTGGAGAAAAGTATAGGAGCGGACCTATTATCTACTGAGTTTTGATTTATATGCCACTGAATAAACACCCTAAACATGATCAGCTTCATTAAATCTTGGAACAATATAAAGGACAGTCCGGTGAAAAAAAAAACACGCAGAGTCCGGGAAAGGGCTACGTTCAAATCAATTAGGGGGAAAAAAGAAAGAACAAACCTGTTTGTTATTGTGTTGAGCAACAGCAAAACGAGCAAGATCATTGACCTCAAGGCTGTTTTGGGATCCTCCAACTTCACGTACACCTCCAAGAGTTGCCATTATTATCAAGAATATGGGTTTTTAAGGAGAAAAGTAATATAAAGAGAGGAGAAAATTTTGTGCTAATTTATAAAGACAATAGCAAAGTAGAAAGAAGATATTATGATGGGACAAGGAAGAATCCTAGAGTCACAATCAATGAGTCTAGAAAAGCGCGTTTTGATTAAAGTTGCACTGACTAATATACTATTCCATTTTAGTGTTTGGGTTGGATTAGGACCATTGGGTTGGTTTCGAACTTTTCCTTGATGTGGCTAAATTCTTTTTCTCTCAGTGTGTGTTTTTTTTTTTTGGGTCGCGAATTTATTTGGTTAAAAGTATTTGGAGAATTATAGGCAGAAGGGCCAACTAGCCCCTTATAATTGTTTGGTTTTGCCGTTTTAACACTTCTACTTAGATAAATGTCGAATTAAAATCTCAAATGGTCACTCAACTTTGGGAAATTAACCATCAAAGTCACTTTGCTTTGATTGGTCCCCAAATGGTCACTCAACTTAGGAAAAATATCTCCAAAAGTATTTCTGGTCGGTTTTTACACTCTCACCCACCGAAAATCTGACGTGGCTTTTTAAAATATTTTTATATACCCGTAGGTCTCACTTTCTTTAATATGTAGGATTTTTTTACTATTTACTAGTTACTAGTTTTCTATCACGTAACACGTGTATTTCTAATAATTAGTACCAAATTTATAAAATTTTGTAATAAGCATGTATAGTTGCTCGTAAATTAAAGAAAAAAATTGTAAGTTCAAAGTACTGATATATTGAATCCTTTCTGATCGATATTTTTTGTTTTCCCAATACATAATCATATTAAAAATTACTATTGTACGAAGGCAATATTTGAACGATTTTAATCATGCAAATTTTATAATATATTAAGTACGAAGGCCAAATAATTGTTTGCCATACTGCTAATTGCTAATGCATAATAACAGTTTGCCATTAGCACAAAAAAATATCAAGAAAAGGTATTGATATCAAGCTGAATACTTGATATATTATAAAATTTGCATGATTAAAATTATTCAAATATTAATTACTGGCATTCGTACAATAGTAATTTTAATTATGATTATGTATTGCGAAAACAAAAATATCGATCAAAAAGGATTCGATATATCAGAACTTCGAACTTACAATTTTTTTTTTTATTTACGAGCAACTATACATGCTTCTTACAAAATATTTATTAATTTTGTACTAATTATTAGAAATACACGTGCATTGCACGTGGCAGAAAACTAGTAACTAGTAAAAAAGTCATACATGGCAAAGAAAGTGGGACCTACGGGTATATAAAAATATTTTAAAAAGTCACGTCAAATTTTCGGTGGGTGATGGTGCAAAAGCCGACCAGAATTACTTTTAGAGATATTTTCCCTAAGTTGAGTGACCATTTTGGGACCAACCAAAGCAAAGTGACTTTGGTGGTGAATTTCCCAAAGTTGAGTGACCATTTTAGATTTTAACTCGATAAGTGTCATATGAACACTTTTACTCATTCAAAATTTTAAACGATTGCATCTAAGCGTGTTGCACAAATGCCATCCACGTGGCACTCAGATTAGATATTTGGCCCACAACACTTGCCATGTATTTTTTTTACGAATTAAATAGAAAGAAAACCAAAAGCCTAGGTAAAAACAAACGACCCTGTTTACAATGTTCAAAACCCCCAATTAACTCACCCCCAAAACTTTTCATCTTTCACGATTAACAAAAAATATCCCTTCGATTATAGCTTAATTGTTCAGCAAATCAACGATTAAGAACTTTAAGTCAAAGATTTGGATTTTGTGAGGTAAGGATTTTGTTATTTTGTGTTTTGTTTATAAAATTAGGGTTTGTTAACTAATTAAAGCACTCATAATCAGTGTTTGTTTAGAAATTAGCATTTTTTGTATGTGAGTTTAAATCAACGTTTGTCCACCATTATTGTACGTTTATTTTGGGAATCGTAGAATATTTTAAATGAAACGAGTATAGTTTTATAGGTCTCTATCTAGTTGTTTATTCCTTGTATAATTTAGGGCTTTTTCCTAAGAAGAAGAAGAAGAAGAAGAAGAAGAAGAAGAAGAAGGAGGAAGTCACACTTTGGACTGCTTTTTTCAAAAGAAACTATCTGAAAGTCCCTACGGTTTGCTGCTTCCAAAGAAGAAGAAGAAGAAGAAGAAGAAGGAAGAGGATGAGGAGGAGGGGGAGGAAGAGGCCAAATAGTATTTTGGAATGCAAGCTCTTAAAAAGAGCATAAATGTTTTTTGCAATGCTGATTTTTATGTCTATTGATCCACGCTCAATCCACTCACCTCAAAAGATGATAGGGGGGGTCGTCAAAAGTAATAATACCCAATAAGAGTCGGGATCGATTCCACAGGGAGCTTAGCGAAGTAATCTATTAGACTTAGGTTGAATAATAACGGGTTCGAAGCATCGTCCATAAATTGCTAATAAATAAGGGTAAAAGTGTTTTAACTCCAACTACACTAGCAATTAATGTAAAGCAAGCTAAATAATGACGATGGGCGTAAACGATGAGAATGAGCTAGGGGTTTGTCCATTTCAATAAGTTCTCTTAACTAAAGGCTTGCATTAACCTTACAAATCTCATGGGTAACACTAATGGTCGGACCTCTAATGTATTCCTCAAAACCCTCTCGAGATAGGGAGGATTTACCTCATCAATCCCTATTGGGTCAATAATGAAGCGCTAAAAACCCTAGTCCAAAGACTCGAGCGGGGATGACTTTTTTAGGTCTTTCCCTTTAGATGGGGTAGGCCGCAACCAATATAACCCAAATCCTCGCTAGTCTCCATTAACCTACGCCTCCAACCCCTTTCGGGTGATAAAACAAAGTAGGGTTAGGTTCAAGTATGGCCGTGCCTTAAATCCTAGTTAAGAAAGTACGATGGAGAGCTAGATTTATGTTAACCCATTAATTTTATAAGATTAAGTACAAGATTTAAGCTAAGATAACATGTTTTCATGAATAAACCCCTAGTATGAGTTTAGCTACTCATACTAGGGTTTAACACACACATAGTGTAAGATGAAATGACTAGAATCATATTAGAATTTATATTGAAGAATAAAATCCTTACAAAGATTCAAGTAGAAACCCTCCTCGTTCTCCAAGAATATTCAAAAAACATAAAGTAATATTCTAAGCTGAAAAGGGATCTATTTTCTCAGAGGCATAACAGCCCATTTATAGGCATGAGTTTCAAAACTATGCTATTATTTATAAAATTTCCATATTCCTTGTTTTTATGCCAGGCCGCCGCTTGTTCGGCGAGCCGCCCAACTAGTTGCAGGCTCGCCGTTTTCATGTTTTGCTAAGCTTTCCTTTTATTTTACGGTGCAGGTTCGGCGGGGCGTCCTTGTAATTGCGGTCAACTCCTCATCTTTGCAATTTTCAATATCTCTCTCTGAGCATCGGAGGTTTCGCCGTTCATCCTGCGGGGCCGCCGAGTATATTTAGCACTCTAATCGGCTGGCAGCCTTTTGAGTTGCTGACTGCTGTGAACTTTCCCTTTCTTTGGCGGATGGCTGACCTCTTGAGCCACAATTTCAGCGAGGCGCCAATCCAATTGCTGCCTTGTCTTCATGTTCTTCATTTTGTAGCGAAAGTGTACTTGTATTTTCTCTTTTACACATTTTCTCCGGCTTTATATATCAATTATCTTAAAAACCTGAAACTTGAAGATTAACATAAGAATCATTCAAATAACATCACTAAAAAGGATAAAAGCTAGTCGGAATGAGTTTCAATTAAGCACAAAATACCAACATATCAACTCCCTCAAACTTAAGCTTTTGGTTGCCCTCAAGCAACATTAAGAACTTGACTCATGTTTCATTTTCTTAGCTCCGGGATTGAGTTCAACAAGGGAATAGAGTAAAAGAGGACTTCATGACTTTGGTTGATACTAACACTTAATTTCACACATGAGAATCCAACCAATCAATCCACAAGAGCCATAGTCAAAACTATATCTACTAATGCTTCTAGTGGGGACTAGAGCATGTATAGCACAATTGCTTTCTCAACTCACCTAAGGTTTTCTTGGTTGCACCTTCAAGTCTCAAGTCTCTTAATGCTCTCACCACAATGAATGGGTCCCTATCTCTCAATATAATGCAAACAAAAGGGACCCTCAATTTTTAAACTCTCACTCTAAAAAATGAATGTAGGTTAAGCACATACAATGTCATAGGCTTAGCCTTAGTGTCACTTGTCATTTCCTTTCATGTCAATCAATGGAGGTTCAAATAGGACTTTTAAGGTTGTAGTGTAGGCTTTTGGATAGAGGTAGGGTATAATTTGGATAAAGAGTGACTAAATTCCCTCCTTGGGCACTACATCATCTTTTCAAACATTTCACATTGAGCTTTCTTTTCACATTTGAGCTATTTTCCCATTTTTGTTCTTGATCTTTGCTTTTGTGGCTCTTATTCTTTCACTTGCTTCTCTTTCTATTTTTTGTCTTTTCAATTTGTCTCCTGCTGTTTTTTGTACTTCTCTTGATTTTCTTCTTTTCTCTTTTGCAACTTTTCTTTACAATCATCTTTCTTTTCGAAGAGCCACATAGCTTTCATTTCTTTGTTCCTCTCCCCCAAACTTAGACTTTAGTCTAAGTTGCACATCTTTCAATACCTCAAGAAGGTAGGGCCAAGAGAAGGGTTAGTGCTATTAAGCACTTGAATTGGCTCGGTAATTACATGGCTATCAAAAGAAAAGATATTAAGGCTCAGAATTGGCTAACGGAAGATTAATTTCATTTGGTGGCTTGAAAGGCTCAAACGGGTCAAAGAAATACCTATCATCATATCCAACCACTAGATTGACACTTCATTCATTTCCAAGGACACACAAGCCAAGTTCTAACATGCATATGCAATTAACAAGCTTTTGAGTAAGAACTCACCTCACTAGCATACGGGACGAGAGATAAGAACTTCAACTTTCCAACAATTAAGGTGAAGATCTAACCTATACTACACATGCATAACGTCATCACAAGAACCTAAAGGTTATAGGTGCGACTCTCAACAAACAATCCACAAACTTTCTCATGTGTGCTCCTAATGTGTTGGTGTCAAATAAGTCACAAAACAAGGATGATACTTCTATGATTAGAGTCCTACAAAGTGCCCGGTTCAAAAGAATTGCATTCTTGGGAAAGAGCCGAGTCAAAGAAAACCAAGAAGATTATTTACCAATTCAAAGCTATTTACAAAAGTGGTATCTACAATAGGGTGGTTGTTGTTGTTTCGTGCCCAAGTAAAAATGAGTTTCACGAGAGTTGCCTATGTATCACAACAAGTGCGAATCGGAGGAAAGGAGGCAACATCCCAAGCATAGTTCACAGGAGTACCTTTCGAATCTTTTTCTTTTTAGAATTTTTCAAAAATTTTCAATTTATGTGGGTTTTTAGATTTTCTTTTTTTTTCTTATGATATGATATTAACAACAACTACACTATAAATTAAAAGACATAACTAAAGACAAGAATATAAACAACATCACACGATTATAAACATCACAAATACATCCTACATTAAACATCCTAAGTTAAACATCCATATAAACATAAAAAATACACATAACATAAAGATAGCTTAGGACATATTCAAACAGAATATAGTTACTCCACCCCCAACATGAGAAGGTTCTATGTCCCAAAGCAACTAAACAAAGTAGCATAAAAGTTCATGGCGTAATCAAAGAGGGAGAGAAGAACTCCCTATTCATCTCGGGAAATTCCCTTGCCCTTGCCTTCAACATGTCGTCTTGGGGCTTGTCGATTTCCTTGCCCTCTCTCTGCTCTTGCTCTCATTGCTTTCTCCATCGAGGCCATTCTAGCCATATCCATTTGGATTTCTTCGTCAAGTTCCCTATTTTTTAGTACACCCAAGTCTCCTAGTGCCTCTTCTTGCATTCTCCTCATGTTCGTTTGGTGCGTAGATTCTGGGGATGTTGGATGGTTCGACCCTTCTTGTCTCTTCTCCCTTTCACTCCACAAGATGTTCAAGCTGTTAGCCATGTCCCGATGCGTGATTGCAAACACATGAATGCACTTTTTAATTTTTAAGATTTCTTTTGAGTGTGCATTGATGGCTTCACTTAGTTGGTCAAATTCAGTAGGATTGACCTTTCATGAAGAATGTGGAGGTAGTTGCATCCTTGGCATATTGCACAATTGGACTCAAAACTCTTGCATCTTGCATTGTAGTTCCTCGAGTTCACAAGTAAGGCTTGCAATAAAAGCTTCTGCTTGATGCACTTGAGGTGGAGGAACTCTTGAAGAAGATGGTCGACCAGCTCGTGATGTTTCCCCCTGAGTGGGTGCAGCAGGTGTTGGGTGAAGTGGGTTGTTTTCATCTTCAATGATGTAAAAATTAAAACCCTTTCTCGCAAATGCATAGTCATCATTGCCCAGAGTTTCACACCCTTGCCCCATTAGGAAATCTGTTAAGGTATTGGCAAATAGGAAATATCCATCACCAGCTTTTGCAGCATCAAACATTGCCTGCACCATTTCAGCTCCTAGATTAATTGGTATTTCGCTCATTATGCAGCCAATGATAATTTCACTTCGGAGGGTAACTATGTGGCTCCCTCTTGTCGGTAAGATTCTTGAGCTCACAATAGCATTCCAACCCTTGGCTTCGAAGTTAAGATCTTGGGTTGTAATTATTACACCAACTCTACTCCATGCTGGCCTTCTCTCTCGCCCAATAATGGGAATCAACCACCTTCTTTGCAGTTTCAAAGTTTGGAATTTGGAGGTGTTGATTCAATGCTCTAGCTGACACTCCCACTGTTGTTCCCCTGACTTAAAGCACACATTCTGGTTCTTGTTGTTCACTCAGTGCAATGTAGAATTCCAGAACTAACTCTACCACTGTTTCTCCCAATCTTTTTGTAAAGATGTACTCCATCATGTTTCACGGAAAGTATTGTAAAATGCTGGGTTGAGCTCCCTCACTCTGTTAAGTATTACTCTCCTTTCATATATGAGCACCTCATGCTCTCTATCTGTACTGAAAGTCACTTCACATGGCTCATCATCAAATAATTCATTGCTAGAAGGGTCACTCTCTAAAGAACTGTGTGGTGGGGGAATATCCATCCTTGCTCGTTTGTATGGTGCTTGGTGTGCCATTTTATTACCTGGACAAAATCAACTCCAAAAGCAATGTGAGTCATTAAATCACTTACACTATCCTACTCATAACTAAGCTAAGATTAACCTAAACTAATATATGAAGTTCATGGAATGGGATGGAATACTTGGGAAACTTAAACAATTCACGAGGTGCAAGAAAAAGGTGGGCAACAGAAAAAGATGCGGGCTCACAGACAAGAAGAGGCGGCCTGCAGACGCAAGTGCTGAGAAGCACCAGCGGGTCGCCATATGAAGTGCGAGGCCTTAGCTCAAGCCGCTGATAAATTCAACCCTCTGTGAGAGTAGGCGGCCCGCACTTGAAACTGAGGGACTGCCTACTCAATCCGCCCTTTACTTTGCGAGGCGCACTTTCACTTTGGCGACTAGCATAACTTTTGACAAAAGGGGTCAGTGAGTCGCCCTTTGACCTGCGATGGGCAAGCTTAACGCGCCTAATTTTTTAGCTCACTGATCACACCGGCAACCTCGCACTTGCTTTTGCAGGCACACCAAGTGTTTTCCGCACTTAATTGTGTGGCATTCTACCTATCAGTGGCTTGTCAAATCCTTGGTCCAATTTTTCTACAGTGCACAGATTCCAAGTTTTCCAATTTTCACTTCCCTTAAAACCCCCAAACACACTCCTAAGTAGGGGTGGGCGTTCGGTTTTTTGGTTCGGTTTTTTGAAACTTCGGTTCGGTATTTCGGTCTTCGGTTCAGTTTGAAGTATAGAAAAACCTGTATTTTTTATATTTTGGTTCGGTTCGGTTTTTTAGTTCGGTACTTCGGTTTGGTACATCGGTGTTTCGGTTTAAATCAAAGTTTATGGCAAAAAAAAAATTCGAACAAGCAAATTTTCAGTAGCATTTGAGCAGCTTTTCAGCAGTAAAACAACAGCTTAACAGGAGCAATATTTCAGCAGCGTTTCAGCAGCGAAACAGCAACGTTTCATCTGCGTTTCAGCACCAAAAAAACAGCAGCGAAATAGCAGCGTTTCAGCAGAAAAACAGCAGCGTTTCAGCACCAAAAAAACTGTAGAAAAACAGCTGCGTTTCAGCAGAAAAACAGCAGCATTTCAGTTGCGTTTCAGCACCAAAAAAACTGCAGAAAAATAGCAGCGTTTCAGCTGCGTTTCAGCAGAAAAACAGCAGCGTTTCAGCACCAAAAAATCTGCAGAAAAACAGTAGCGTTTCAGCACCAAAAAAACTGCAGAAAAACAGCAGCGTTTCAGCTGCGTTTCAGCAGAAAAACAGCAGCGTTTCAGTTGCGTTTCAGCACCAAAACAGCAGCGTTTCAGCACCAAAAACAGCAGCGTTTCAGCACCAAAAAAACTGCAGAAAAACAGCAGCGTTTCAGCACCAAAACTGCTGCAAAAAAGCAAGAAAACAGCAGATTTAAAGTAGTAAAAGCAAGCATCAATTAACACCAAATTTAACAAGTTCAAACAACTTTAAACAAGCGAGACAATCCATACAAAAGTGAGTACGAGAATAAGTACCAAGTACCAACACAACATAACAAAATTCGCTTGTGCCATACTTCGGATTATAGTTAAAGATTCTACCACATTTCTTACACATTACTTTGTGAACTACTCCTTCATTCTCTTCAATCACTTCAAGATACAACCAAACCCATGATCGATATTTAGTTGCACGACACCTCTTGGTAGAACTTGAACTTGGACCTAATTACCAACAAGATTAAAGCATAAGTTAGAATACATTAATACAATAAATAACAAACTATCAATTACCAAAGTAGATGTTTAATCACTTATCACAAGAAAATGATGCAATTATATATCAACAATGCAAGAATCTCGTGCATAGTCGGCCATTTCTAAATATAATAATAATTTAACAAGAACAATTAGTCATACTCATACACCACGAAACCAAGTAAAATTAACACAAAAAATTAACAAGGCACCATAACCTTACCGAGTTCAATTTGCTCAAGATAATCCAAATCTTCATCAATGCTAATCGGAATAGGCTCACTTCTTAGCCAATCTTGAACACAAATAAGAGTTTGCGCACATTTAGGAGTCAATGAACTCCTAAATGAATCAAGAATACGGCCACCCGTACTAAACGCACACTCCGATGCCACACTAGAGATAGAAATAGCCAAGACATCACGAGCCAACTCTGAAAGAATAGGAAATCTAGGAGCATTCATTTTCCACCAACGTAAAATATCAAAATTCTCAATAGCGGGCTCTTGATCTTCACTAAGATACTTCTCAAGCTCTGATTTAGTACCTACACTTCCACTATCTTCTTTTTGTCTCTTCAAGTGAAGCTTGTTTCTCACTACATTTCCACCGCACCCACTAAGTGAATCAGTCGAAAGCTCACTAGATGAAGTGGATGGTGAATGAGAATGTGAACCCACCGTTCCACTTGAATATTTTCCAGCATAATCAGCATACAAAGAAGCCAAATAAGTTTTAATTTCAACTTGAATTTTATCACCTATGGTCTTTCCATACATCTCCTCAAGTGCAAAATCAACATACACAAATTTGTTACGAGGATCCAACACAGATGAAATAAAAATCATTTTGTTCATGTTGAAAGGATTACCCCAGTACTTCTCAAATTTCTTTTTCATTTGATCAGCCATCATAGAAAGCTCCAAGTCATCACTAAGTACACACATTTTCAGATACACATAAAGCTCACATATCTCCTCAAAATGTGTGTTAGCAGTGACATAAAGAGAACCTGAAACTTTAACTGCGAGGTCATAAAATCTAGCAAGAAACTTTACTACATTCCTCACATTCACCCAATCTTTACTTACTAGTCCACCTGCAACACTTCCATCTTCACAAACATGTGAAGAAAGATAAGTAGACAATACCTTTTCAGGTCCTGCATCAAACCTGTCAAAAGCCGACTCATAATGTTGTGCTACTTCCAACATCAAGTAGGTGGAATTCCACCTAGTCGGAACATCTAAAACCAAAGCTCTATTATAGTCGATCTTTTGACGTTCAACGCACTCCTTGAACTTTCTAACCCTGGCAGGAGATTGCCTAACATACCTCACAACCTGTCTAACACGTTTCACAGAAGGGCCAATTTCTTTCAAACCATCTTGAACAATGAGATTAAGAATGTGAGCAGTACATCTAACATGGAGGTGTTTACCTTCCATCAAATTAGTTCCCCAATCAGTCAATTGTCTAGATACTTCTCTAACTGTGACATCATTTGAACTAGCATTATCTACAGTAAGAGTGAACACCTTCTCCAAGCGCCAATCAAGCAAACAATTACTTACCACTTCCGCCATATCCTCCCCTTTATGACTAGTGACTGGACAAAAGTTAAGAATTCTTTTATGCAACACCCAATCTCTATCAATAAAGTGGGCCGTCAAACACATATAATTAATTCTTTGGACAGAAGTCCAAGTATCAGTGGTAAGACAAACCTTTGGTCCTACTTCTCTAAAACACTTCTTCAAATTATTTTTATGTTCAACATAAATTTTATAACAATCTCTAGTCACAGTCCTACGGGAAGGAATATGAAACATAGGTTGTGCTTTACTCAAAAACCTCTTAAAGCCTTCTTTCTCCACAAAACTAAATGGCAATTCATCTATAATTATCATCTCAACTAAAGCCCTTCTAACTTCCTCTTGATCAAATTTCCAATCGGATCCATCATCTAAGATAGGTTTAAAGGGTAATGTTAATTGAGAACTATCAGGTTTCTTAATAGGTGCATATACAGTGCATCTACCTAAATGAGCATTCAATCCAGATGTTCCACCAGCGGTTTGAGCAGCATAAATTTTCTTACAATAGTTACATTTTGCCTTTGAAAGTACACCATTCACAAACACTTTTGCAAAATGATCCCAAACCTTTGATCTAGATTCCACTTTTCTTTTTTTCGTACCTTGAGTGTTGATAGACATATCGTCACTTTGAGATTCAGGTACACCTTCAGTTGAGGCAACTTCAGCACTAACTCTACTTTCATCCGCCATCTATGATCAAACACAAATACACAATATTTTAGACAAGAGATATTAATAAAATGCAATTTAAATACATGCTAGTAAAAATTAAATTTTCATTTCGGAGAAAACATAGAGCACACTAGTTGTATCACCCATATGTTCTGTTAATTTAGGCATCACAACATTAGAAATAGCATAAATTTGACCATCAGGTCCATTGGACTTTTCAGCAGAGGTGTTCCACCAAAGTGAACACCTACAGTACATAATGCTGCCATTGCCATTCCCATTCCCATTCAAGAATCAAGACCAATCATCAGAGGAAACCAGTTCTGATAGCTGATATAAATGCAGAGGAAACCAGTTCTGATAGAACTCCTCTGCAAACCACAGTGTAACATACAGAGTAATGGCATATTCTAATCCACTGTTCAGTCTGGGAGCTTAATGTGATTCAATATTTTAAATTTAGTGAGTGTGGAACACCCCTACCCGTTACTCTTTTACGCGCAGCGCTCCATTTATCAAGCAGAAAGAACAAACGGAAAAGAATGGAAAGATCTTGTAGGGAAGTTACAAGTAAGAAATTTGTAGAACGCCACCAGTTTAGTTTACTCTGATTCTTTCTATTAGTTAAATTTCTGGAGCTTAGTTTAGAAGCATATTCAATAGTCTATTTCTTCTGATAAGATTGCTAAAGCTCGATCATCTCCTCCTGGATTTTCAACTCTACTTATAATGAAATGAATGTTGCAAGTAGTCGTTTTCTAGGGGATAAACCATAAACGTCAATCAAACGTTTTTTACTATTGGATTTTCAATGGCTAAGAGTAATGAGTCAATCTTGAGTTTACATTTGGCAACGATTAACAGGAAGAACTTGTAATATAAAACATTAATTAATTAGGTCTGAATTTGACCAGCCAACATAAGGGAAATTAGTAAAGATGCCAATCAATGGATTGAGAAATTCACTAGAATGAAGATGAAAGATGTAACGAAGAAACGAGCAGAGAAGAAACAAACTGCAGTTAAAAAGAGAAGAAACAAACCTCGAAAAGAAACTTCGATTGGACTGGAGAAGAAGAGAAGAGAACCTCGAAAACAAACTTCGAAGTTCGATCGGACTGATGGACTGGTTCGATTTTGTGTTTGTCTGTTCGATTTTGTGTTCGTCTGTTCGAAGAGGAGAACCTCACTGTTTTGACTTTTGAGTTTTGAGCGGCTGTTTTGTGACTTGTGAGGGAAAATAGGGTTTTGGTAATTTAGGAATTTAAAATATATGTTTAATTATTTATAAATAATTTTGGGTTTTTCGGGTCCCGAAATTCCAAAAACTCGAAACCGAAAACCGAACCGAAAAACCAAAATTTTAAAATTTCTGGACCGAACCGAACCGAAAAACCGAAAAACCGAATTAGTTCGGTTCGGTTCGGTATTTCGGTTTTTTCGGTTTTGTGCCCACCCCTACTCCTAAGTGGTCTTTTCAACTTCTCATTTCTCAAATTTTATCTCAAGAACGAGACCACGATTTCAACCAAAATTCATGAAAGGTCAACCAAGAAGTATACAAAGTTCAAAACTTTTTCAAGATCTTACGCAAAACAAGGTACGTTCATGGTTTCATTCAAGTTCAATTTTTGGTTTTTTTACTTTTACTCTCTTCTTCTACTAATTTATTCACTTAAGAACAAAGTAAACCCAAAATTTACACACTCTAGGTTTCCAATTTCATGAAATAGAAGTTAAGAACAAATCCTAAAATCAACCTAATCATGGATAACAAGTTTAATTAACAAAACCCCACCCCAACATGATGTTCTTAACTACCCCACATATAAAACATGAAAATTTTAAAGCGAGGAGTTGAACTCTTACTGGATCTATGACGAAATTCAAATCCGGTTGAAGGATTCACGGTGGGTTGGTGTGATCAAGTGTGCGCATGTGATTTGGAGTGTCGGTTGAGATGGTGGTGCATCGGAATAGTGTTTTCCGGTAGTGGTTGCTTTGATTTTTATGTTTGGGGTGAAAAGTGTAAAAGAAACTTACCTTGTGGCCTTATATAGTCGGGTAAAAATCCGTCAGGCCCATGGAAGTGGCATTTCGCATCTCATTTGGCGGGCCGCCGAATTGAAGGCGTGTAGGACTTAAGTCCTTCAAGTGTGCACAAGTAGGTTGGGTCGCCGAATTGAATGTGCGACTCGCCGAACGAACGACTGATTAATCCTTCACTCCATAGAAAATATTTCCTTACTGCTTGTACCGGCGGCCCGCAGTTCATTTGGTTGGGCCGCCTTTTTGCTTCCGCACTTTAGTTGGTGGTCCTTTTCCCACTTTTCAACTTCCTTCACTTTTCAATCCTTGCAATTTCCCTGCATTAACTATACTCCAACCAAGATCAAATGCATTAATCACAGAACTTCACATGAAATTTTTATACTAACTACATTGTTAGAACTAAAAATGCTAAAAGTAAAACTTGGGTTGCCTCCCAAGAAGCACTTGATTTAACGTCGTAGCACGACAGTGTTACCTCAGTCTTCATGGATCCAAGAAATAGATGCAAGAGACCTTCTTAGGCTCGGCTTCACATCCCAAGTAGTGCTTCACCCTTTGACCATTCACCCGGAAAGTTTTAGAACTTCCCTTTTCCTGCAATTTGACCCATCCTAAGGTGATGTTTCCACCACTTTAAAGGGTCTACTCCATTTTGATTTCAACTTCTCGGGGAATAGATGTAATCTTGAATTGAATAATAGCACCATGTCCCCCGATTTGAATTCTCGATTCCAGATCTTTTGTCATGGATGATCTTCATTTTTTCCTTCTAGAGCTTTGCATTTTCGTAGTCAAGAAATATCATCTCCTCAAGTTCATGAAGCTTCTCTACCCAGGACTTGGAAGCTTCTTCCCAATTCATGTTGAGCGTTTTCCATGCCCAAATAGCTTTATATTCCAACTCCATAGGGAGATGACAAGCTTTGCTAAAGACTAACAAGAATGGTGACATCCCAATAGGAGTCTTGTATGCCATGCGATACGCCCATAAGGCATCATCCAACTTTTTCGACCAATCCGTTCGGTTCACATTAACCGACTTGGCTAAAATTTGCTTGATCTCTCGATTTGACACTTCCATTTGGCCACTTGTTTGGGGATGATAAGGTGTAGCAACCTTGTGTCTTACCCCATATTTTTCCAACAAAGAGCTAAAGGACCGATTGCAAAAATGTGTACCCCCGTCACTTATGATGGTGCGAGGGGTGCCAAATCTTGTGAAAATATTTTTCTTGAGGAAGGCGGTGACACTTCTGGCTTTATTGTTCGGTAAGGCCATTGCCTCAACCCATTTAGACACATAATCAACCGCCACAAGGATGTACTTCATACCATAAGAACTTGGAAAAGGATTCATGAAGTCGATTCCCCATACATCAAAGAGACCAACTTCCACAATGGGATTTTGGGGGGGTATTTCATACCTTCTTGAGATTCCCCCCGTTCATTGACATTGATCACAACTCTTTATGTATTCATAAGCATCCTTGTACAAAGTAGGCCAAAAGAAACCACATTCAAGTACCTTTTCCACCGTTCTAACACCTCCATGATGTCCTCCATAAGGAGCGGAGTGACATCCTTCAAGAATAGCTCATTGCTCGGCTTCGACAACACACCTTCTTATCATTCCATCGGCACATACTTTGAAAAGAAAGGGATCATCCCAACAGTATTGTCGTGCATCTTTGATCAACTTCTTCTTTTGATTGAATGAGAAATCTCCGACATGCAACATAATTGGCTAAATCCGCATACCAAGGAGTTTTCTCCCAAGATACCGCAAATAACCTCTCATTTTGGAAAGAATCATTGATCTCAAGGGTTTCTTTTGGGCGACCCTCCTCTTCCAAACGGGATAAGTGGTCTGCCACTTGATTCTCGGTTCCCTTTCTATCAAGTACCTCAAGATCAAATTCTTGTAACAAAAGTACCCATCTAATCAACCTTGCTTTTGAATCTTTCTTGGCCATCAAATATCGGAATGCAGAATGATTGGTATGTACAGTGACCTTAGATCCAATCAAGTAAGATAAGAAATTTTTCAAAGCCAAACACAATGGCTAGAAACTCCTTCTCCGTCACTGTATAATTTTTTTGAGCTCCATTCATGGTCTTGCTAGCATAATAGATAGAGTGAAACATCTTCTCAACCCTTTGGCCAAGCACGGCTCCCAATGCAACGCCACTAGCATCACATATAAGCTCAAACGGGAGATCCCATTTTGGACTCACTATTATCAGGTAGTTGCCAATCTCAATTTGACCTCTTCAAAGGCCTTCAAACATGCTTCATTGGATTCAAACTTAGCATCATTTTCCATCAGCTTGAACAATGGGTTGACAATCTTGGAGAAGTCTTTGATGAAGCGGCGATAGAATCCCGCATGTCCCAAGAAACTTCTCACTCCTTTGATGATTGTAGAAGGTGTAAATTTGGAGATGACTTCAATATTTGCATGATCTACTTCAATTTCTTTCATAGACACCTTGTGCCCTAGAACAATTTCTTCCTGAACAAGAAAGTGGCATTTCTCCAGATTAAGCACAAGTTTAGTTTCTTCACACCTCTCTAAGTCTTTCTCCAAATTAGACAAACAATCTTCAAAATAATCACCCGCTATGGAGAAATCATCCACGAGACTTCTAAGAAATTTTCCACCATGTCATGGAAGAGTGCAAGCATGCACCTTTGAAAAGTAGTCGGGGCTTTTCAAAGTCCAATAAGCATTTTGCGGAATGCAAAAGTATCATAAGGACATGTGAAGGTTGTTTTATCTTGATCATTTGCTTCAATTGAGATTTGATTGTACCCCGAATATCCATCTAGAAAATAATAGTAAGCTCAGCCCGCCAAACGATCAAGCATTTGGTCAATGAAGGGTAAGGAAAAATGATCTTTTCTTGTTGCATTATTGAGCTTACGGTAGTCCATGCACACTCACCAACCGGTCACGGTTCGAGTTGATATAGCTTCATCTTTTTCATTGTGAACTACCGTCATCCCTCCTTTTTTGGGCACACATTGAACGGGTGAGACCCATTCACTATCAGAGAGTGGAACAATCACCCCCGCATCTAACCATTTTATGATCTCTTTTTTGACAACTTTTTGCATTGGAGGATTCAACCTCCTTTGATGCTCCACCCTTGGTTTACAACCTTCTTCAAGGAGAATCTTGTGAGTGCATACTCCCAGATCAATTCCTCTCATGTCCGCAAGAGTCCACCCAAATGCTTTAATCCTTCTTCTTACCACTCATACTAATTGATCTTCTTGTTCTTTGGTTAAGTAGGAAGAAATGATTATTGGAAGAGTGGAGTTTTGGCCTAGGAAAGTGTATCTCAAGTGGCTTGGAAGTACCTTGAGTTCAAGTTTCAGAGGTTCTTCAATTGAGGGCTTTGTGGGAGGAGTGGTTCGGTTTTCAAGATCAAGGGAATGCTTTTTGGGAATATATGATTTAGTACCAAGTCCTTCCAATACTTTCACACATTCGGCAACACTCTCTTCACTATCAATATTTATGTTCCAAATCACTGCGGCCAATTCATCCGCTTGACTCACTAGAACACTCTTTTTTTTCATAAGTGCCTCCACAATCATATCCACATAAGAACAAGTGGCTTCCTCCTCCATAGATTGTTTCAATGTTTTACATATATGAAACGCAGCCTTCTCACCATTGAAACAAAATATAAGATCACCCTTCTCCACATCACAAAGTGCTCTCCCGGTAGCTAAAAATGGACGCCCAAGAATAATGGGGACATCAAAGTCCACCGGGCAATCAAGGATCACAAAGTCCGTCAAAAATATAAATTTCTCCACCTTCACTAGAACATTGGTGACAACTCCAATTGGTTGCTTCATGGAGCGGTCAGCCATTTGCAAATTCATATTTGTAGCCTTAAGAACTTCCTTGGTAGCCAAAGTCTTACAGACCGCGTACAGAATCAAATTGATGCTTACTCCAAGATCACATAGAGCTTTAGGGAAATGTGTCCCTCCAATTGTGCATGGAACCGTGAAGGCTCCGGGGTCCTCCATCTTTCTTGCTATATGCTTTGAGACAATTGAACTACATTGATGAGTCACCTTGCTTGGCTCATAATCCTCATAATTCTTCTTGGTCACAAGATCTTTCACAAGCTTTGCAACATTTGGCATTTGGCTCGATGTATCAACCAAAGAGAGGTTGGTCGATGTTGATGCTATCTTATCCCAAATTTTCTTAGCTTGAGATGCTTGTTTTTGTTTCATACTCTTTTGTGGGAAAGGAAGTGGAATTTTGGGAATGGAGCTTGGACTAGGAAGGCTTTGTTTTGGTGGTGGAGTTTTCTTTGGTTTGCCTTTTTTGAGGGATAGTGACTTCGGGGATTGGTTCTTGAGGGATTGCCTCATCATCAACTTCATACGTTGAAATCTCTACTTCCACATCATTTGCTTTATCTTGGTGTAACTTCTCCTCCTTGTTTTGCTCTCCCGTTGGCATTTCTACTTCATCCACGTCTTCTTTTGATTTAGGATCTTCCCATATTTTTCTACTCCTTGTCATAATTGCCATCACATAATATTTCCCATTCCTCTTAGGGTTCACTACTGTGTCACTTGGTAATGCTTCTTAAGGTCTTTGATTCACGCGGTGAGAAAGGGTGCTCATTTGAGATTCAAGAGCTTTGATGGAAGTACAATGAGCATTGACCGTTTGCTTAATCTCCTTGATGTCACCGGTATAACTTTCTTGATTCTTGAGGACTTCTCCCATTATTTCTTCAAATTTTGATTGACTTCTCCCTTCATTCTCACCTTGCTTGTAAGGAGCTCTTGTTACACAGCTTTGAGAAGAACCAACTCTCCTTCCACCTTGATTGTTTTTCCAATTTTGTCTTCCTTGATCTTGCCTCCATTGGCCTTGTTGATAAGGACTTTGATAACCATCTTGTTGAAAAGCCACAAAGTTGGCTTCTTTTTCATTTTGGACATTGAAACATTGTTCCGGAAAATATTCCTCTTGCCCTCTTTGAAGAAGGGTTAGAGGTTGTCCTGCGGGGTTGACATACCCAATTGGAGCCACTTCATGCCCGTCATTAGTAACTTCAAGATTTTCTACCTTGTTCACCTTTTTCTCCTTTTCTTCTTTGGCACCTCTAAGAAGCTCAATGTTGGTGATGATTTGAGCCATTTGTTCCGCTTGATCTTCAAATATTTTCATTATCATTAGGTTCATTCCTCCTTCACCATTTGTGTTTTGAGCTCTTGATTGCCAGTCTTGAGATTGTTTGGCAACTTTGTTGAGAATTTCCTTAACCTCTTGAAAAGTATGATCCATGATAGCACCTCCACATAAGTTGTTCAGGGCCGCTTGGTTGTTCAAATTGAGCCCTTGATAGAAATATTGTAAGAGCATATCATCTTCAAAACCATGAGTTGGGCAATGTAGCAAAACCTCTTGGAAAGCTTCCTAAGCCTCATACAATGAATCGGCAGGATCTTGCTTGAACATATACACCTTGTCTCTCATTGATGCTTGCTTTCCCTTGGGCAAGAATTTGCCCCCGAATTGCTTCACAAGTTCCTCCCAAGTGTAAATTGAATTCTTTGGTAGCTTGTTCAACCATGCCTTAGCCTTCCCTGATAGAGAATAGGGAAAGACTCTTAGGCGCAAAGACTCTTCCGTACAATGTGCCGACTTGTAGAGATGCCATGTTTGCACAAAATTCCTCAAATGTTCCGTTGGGTCATCATGCTTGCCTCCACTAAAAAGTCCATGTTGGTCAAGTCCATGAAGAATCACTTGTGGGGTATTGAAAGTCACATTCCTACGAATTGGTGGTGGCACAATGGCACTTGAAAAAGTGTCCAAATTTACTTCCTCCTCCGAATCTTCCAATTATTGAGCATGTTAACTTTCATTTCGACCACCCCTTGCATTCCTATGGTTTCGATTTTCCCTTCCCTGATAGAGAATAGGGAAAGACTCTTAGGCGCAAAGACTCTTCCGTACAATGTGCCGACTTGTAGAGATGCCATGTTTGCACAAAATTTCTCAAATGTTCCGTTGGGTCATCATGCTTGCCTCCACTAAAAAGTCCATGTTGGTCAAGTCCATGAAGAATCACTTGTGGGGTATTGAAAGTCACATTCCTACGAATTGGTGGTGGCACAATGGCACTTGAAAAAGTGTCCAAATTTACTTCCTCCTCTGAATCTTCCAATTCTTGAGCATGTTAACTTTCATTTCGACCACCCCTTGCATTCCTATGGTTCCGATTTTCATTACGAACATTCACCTGATTTGCATTGGCTCTCCTATTAGCTTGAGCACCACGGCCTCCTCGGTCTGCACCTCGGCCTCCTATTTTAGCATTGTTGCCTCTTCGGTTTGCATTGCCCGCAACACTATCATTGTTACCAACATAAACTCTCTCATTGGCTTGAGCATTGCCATGAGAAATTACATTATTTGGGGCTACATTTTCAACTTGAGGGTATTCATTTTCTTTAAAGACACCATAAATTCCATAACTCTCCTTACTAAGAGAAGTGTCATCATAATCATCTTCGGACTCTTCATAATAATCATTCGAAGCGTTTGGAAATGAAACACCCTCATTAGCACGGTTGTAGAGGGGGTTCCTCATAACTCTATCCGGATTCATTCTCATACTTGAATTCACCTACACACGGTAAAATAAAGCACGGAGTAAAATGTAGGAACAACTAATAATACTAGAACACAAAATATTCAACCTAATAGATGTACCATAGCTCCCTGGCAACGGCACCAAAATTTCATCCACGCTCAATCCACTCACCTTTAAGGATGACGGGGCGGTCGTCAAAAGTAATAGTACCCAACAAGAGTCGGGTCGATTTCATGGGGAGCTTAGCAAAGTAATCTATTTAAGTTGAATAATAACTAGTTCTAAGCATCGTCCGTAAAATCCTAATAAATAAGGGTAAAAGTGTTTTAACTACAACTACACTAGCAATTAATGTAAAGCAAGCTAAATAATGACGATGGGTGTAAACGATGAGAATGAGCTAGGGGTTTGTCCATTTCAACAAAATTCTCTTAACTAAATGCTTGCATTAACCTGAAAAATCTCATGGGT
The DNA here is from genome assembly GCA_037355625.1 of Petunia x hybrida. Classification (NCBI taxonomy): domain Eukaryota; kingdom Viridiplantae; phylum Streptophyta; class Magnoliopsida; order Solanales; family Solanaceae; genus Petunia; species Petunia x hybrida. The sequence continues at coordinate 614,486 of JBBBVM010000083.1, read as the reverse complement.
AACACTAATGGTCGGACCTCTAATGTATACCTCAAAACCCTCTCGGGATAGGGAGGATTTACCTCATCAAGCCCTATCGGGTCAATAATGAAGCGCTAGAAATCCTAGTCCAAAGCCCCGAGGGGGGATGACCTTTTTAGGTGTTCCCCTTTAGATGGGGTAGGTAGCAATCAATATAACCCAAATTCTCGCTAGTCTCCATTAACCTATGCCTCCAACCCCTTTCGGGTGATAAAAGCAAAGTAGGATTAGATCCAAGTACGGCCGTGCCTTAAATCCTAGTAAAGAAAGTACGATGGAGAGTTAGATTTATGTTAACCCATTAATTTTATAAGGTTAAGTATAAGAGTTAAGCTAAGATAACATGTTTTCATGAATAAACCCCCTAGTATGAGTTTATCTACTCATACTAGGGTTTAACACACTAATGACAAGAATCATATTAGAATTTATACTGAAGAATAAAATCCTTACAAAGATTCAAGTAGAAACCATCCTCGTTCTCCAAGAATATTCAAAAAACATAAAGTAATATTCTAAGCTGAAAAATGATCTATTTTTTTTGGAGGCATAACAACCTTTTTATAGGCATGGGTTTCAAAACCATGCTATTATTTACAAAATTGCCATTTTCCTTGTTTTTATGCCAGGCCGCCACTTGTTCGGCGAGCCGTCCAACTGGTTACAGGCTCGCCGTTTTCATGATTAGCTAAGCTTTCCTTTTCTTTTGTGGTGCAGGTTCGGCGAGACGCCCTTGTAATTGCGGTCAACTCCTCAGCTTCGCAGTTTTCAATATCTCTCTGTGAGCATCGGCGGTTTTGCCGTTCATCCTGCGGGGCCGCCAGGTATGTTGAGCACTTTAATCGGCTGGTAGCCTTTTGAGTTGCTGACTGTTGTGAACTTTCCCTTCCTTTGGCGGATGGCTGACCTTTTGAGCCACAATTCGGCGAGGCGCCGATCCTATTGCTACCTTGTCTTCATGTTCTTCATTTTGTAGCCAAAGTGCACTTGTATTTTCTCTTTTGCATATTTTCTCCGGATTTGTATATCAATTCTCTTAAAAACCTGAAACATGAAGATTAACATAAGATTTATTCAAATAACATCACTAAAAAGGATAAAAGCTAGTCAGAATGAGTTGCAATTAAGCACAAAATACCAAAATATCATCTATCTTAAAAGTCGTGTGTCACACGTTGTTTTGCCATATACTCAAAAAGCTTGACACATTAAAAAGCTTGACACATCAGTGGAGAAGCTTTTAAAATATAGGTTTTGGACTAGTAGAAGTGTTCAGATGACACTTACCTAAGTACAAGTATCAAACAGCAAAACCGCATGAGTATAAGAGGCTTGTTGGCCCTTCTGCCTTTTTTTAAAAAAGACATTATTTTTATTATATTGAGGGATAAGAAAAAGGGAATGGGAAAAGGCACCGCACAAAGAAGATGGAAGTTTGGAAAGTTCGAAATGTCCACCACTAGACCAACTTTAAATCCCCAATTTTTTGAGAATTTGAAATTTATTTAAGGTAGGGTAGGAAATTCCATTAATACCAAATGCTCTGTGCTAAATTAGTTTTGTATATCATCCATTTAAAGTTATCGACTTTATGTGCACTCTTCTTTACCCTCTTAAACCAAATGCTCGTTCTCCTAATGGACCATGTTCTGTGCTAAATTAATTTTGTATATCATCAGTTTAAGTTGTGGAGTTCATGTGCAGTCGTTGTTACCATTTTTAACCAAATGTTCTCCTCTCGTCTCTATGTGATCATGGAATGCTTTGTGCATAGAGTTATTCTTTTGCTCATCCTCGTAATGGGCCTCTCCAACCCACCTTCATAAAGAATACGTGGTGAGTATACTCAATTTAGAAATGATAAATAAGAATACCCATATCCAATACACATAGATAAATCGAGAAATTATTGAAGGAATGTGAAGTACAATTCGAAATAGGTGTATAGTAGGTTAGTCCTCTATCTATATACACTCAAATACTCTATTCGCCTCAAATTATTTATCGTGGTTATCAACAATAGTGGTCTCAAAATATTTGTCATTTTATATGTTCAAGATAGGATTAGTTATTTTTTCTACTTAACATTAGTATTAATTTTTTTGAAAGAAAAAATTTAAGTACAACAATAACAACAACAAACCCAGTGTAATTCCGCAAGTGAGGTCTGAGGAGGGCGAGATGTACATAGACCTTACCACCACTAAGGTAGAGAAACTATTTACGACACCCTCGGCTAAGTAGAATAAGGATAGAATGATAAATAAGAATAGAATAATAAAAAGAATTAGTGATGTCAATATAGGCCGATCCAACTTTAAAACATTAAGTCACCCATTTCGATGTGGGCCGTGGGCAGGGCCAGCCGATCATATTTAATTTTTAAGTTTTTCTTTAAACAATAAGTTTTAATTGTTAAACTTTTATAATCTTTTAGTACACTAAATATTACATCTATTTCTAAACTTGTTAGAGAAGGAGAAAATAATTATGATTAATTAATTATTAAACTTGTTATAAAATTGATGATGCAAGTATTAACAATCCTTTTAAGAAAACATAAACAAGAAAAGAATAATATAAACTTTGATCTCAAAAAGTACCTAATTTAAACTCAAAATTCATTCCAATGTAACTAATAGAGAGGGAATCATAACTTCAAAAGTTCCTGAAAACACTTCAGATGTCAATTGCAGGGTTAGCCAGTAAAGAAATTATCACTTTATGAGTTCCGCTTAATTAAAGAGCCAAGGTAGTATGCCTACGCTTAGTCTTTCACTTTTATGTTTGGACTCTTTTTTAGTTTACTTTTAGGTTGATCCTTATTTTAATATTTGAATATTATAGATTATTTTACCACAGCCACTCGATCAACATTTTGATGAAGAAAAAAAGCTGGAAAACAACTAAGATTTGATTTTTTTTCTTTACCTTGACAAAATAAAACCAGAAACCACCAACAACCACAGCCATCAACACTTGATTTGAATTTCTTTTGCATGATTCTTGACTTCCGATGTGCCTCCAGTTGTTGGATGTGAAATCCGAGCCCCTCTATCGACGTTCCTGATCATATCCGGGGTTTCAGATATGCTCTAGATCTGAAATTTGCAAGTTTTAAGTTTGTTGAATTGCGTCAATTGTACGTCAATTATATGTTAATTATATTTCAATGTATGTCATGTGCATAATTTGTATCGCTTATATATACCTTGTGTTTCACTTGTATATCTTTATGTACAGTTCTGTTGCATGATAAAACCAGAAACCACCAATAATCACAACCATCAACACTTGATTTAAATTTCTGTTGCATGATTATTGACTTCCGACGTGCCTCAAGTCTTTGGATGTGAAATCCAAGCCCCTCTATCGAGGTTCCTAATCATATCTGGTGTTTCATATATGCTTAAGATCTGGAGTTTGCAAGTTTAAAGTTTGTTAAATTGTGTCAATTGTATGTCAATTATATATTAATTGTATTTCAATATATGTCATGTGCATCGTTTGCATCGCTTCTATATACCTTGTGTTTCACTTGTATACTTCTATGTACAGTTCTTCTTCTTATTCCTCCTCCGCTGCCTCTACCTCTCCCTCCTCTAATCCCCCTCTTCCTCCATCTCTGAAGTCATACACAGACACCACCATTCATATTCTACAAAAGGATAAAACCTTATCCAAAAAGGGCACATGTCAAGAAACGTATAAGAAACATCTAGGATTAAAAAAATACTATAAATATGCCCCTCCCTCATTTGTAAAAACAATATAACAACACTACTTTCTATTACTTTTCCGAATTTGTACAAGGATTATTGAAATATCAAGCTTTCATTTGAATCTCCTGTTATTTATTGTTACTTTTATTATATAATTAAGCTCACAGTTTCATTCCTAAAGTAGATCTAACTTTAAAAATAATCATTAGTCGTGATATAAAATCTTATTTTTTTACAGATTTAACATAAAATAAATTATTATTGAATAAAACCAGATTTTAGGTCAAGCAACCGTCAATGCAAAATCAATTATATATGTGTTAATGTAAAAAGAACCATGTTATGGTTTGAATAGATTAGATCATTCTTTATGGCATGTACAAAACTTATCAAATAAGGCAATAAATTTATGTGAAAATGTCAGATATCAAAGGTGTATATGAGAGCTATAACAATTGATAACCAAAACTAAATTAGCTAGTATATCTCACGCTCCTTCATGAAAAAACAGTACGTAATTTCTCTAGAGTAATATAATAATGATAATATATATTTGGAGAATTACATATTTGAGCATAAATATACCCGGTCTGAAAAATATAAGCAGTTTTTTGGTGGTCTTGAAAACATAAGAACTTTTACATTAAATGGAGCTGAAAGTACAGACCCTAACTAATAGAGAACTTTCTATAATTACAAAAGGGCCACCGAACCTTTTTTGAAGCCGTAATTACAAAAAGCCACCGCACCTTTTTACATTCAAAATTACAAAAAAAAAAAAAAAAAAAGAAAAAAAAACCACTGCTTCCTACATGGCAGAAAATATTGCCAACCTGGTTGTGTTTCAAGTCCATTTTGTGAATAAATAACGTCACATCGTCATCATTTTTCTCATATACAAGGCAACCAATCAATATGTATTTCACGTCTATTTTATGAATAAACAAAGTCAAATTGGCGTTGTTTCGCTCATATACAAAATCTATAATACCAATCCGACGTCGTTTCTTCATATAATGATATGATCATAAATGCTAAGAATAGGAAATAATCAACAAAACAATAAAATCAACGACACAAAGTAAAGGATAAACGGGATAGGGGATAGATAGAAGAAAGAAAGAAATCAAATTCCTTAATTGCAAGTAAATTAGAACAATACAAATAAATTGTAATACCCTAATTTAGACGAATTCAATCAAAGACCAATATTCGAGGGGGAAGAGACTTGAACTCAAGCAATGGATCTCTCACACGAGAGAATCCAAGAGAGATCCAAGAAGAGGAAAAGGGAATAAACTCACACATACTCTCACAAAAGTATTCTCAATCATTCAAAATCTCTAACTCTCCATAATTACTCCTAATGACACTATATATAGTAATCCCTAGGCTTAACAAAATGACCAAGTAGTCCCTAGATATAAAAGTAGTAATCTATCTGAAACGCGTCTCATCGCGACCGCGCTTTGGGTGTCGCGATCTCATCCAGAGACTTGAAGCTTCATCGCGATTGCGTTGAATATCAACGAACGCGCACTTGCATGGACCGCTTCATCGCGATCGCGCATTGCAGCTGATTTCTTCATCAAAATCGCGCCTCTTACTTCCCGATAGCGCTGGAACAAATTCTAGAACGCTCTTATTTGCTTGATTCTTGGTTTCCAAATCCGTTTGAAGCATTCCAAGCTCCGGATGTTGAGCGTGAATCCTCCACGGCTTAGAGTGTCAATCTGGGTCGCATCATTCCCTCCTTCTTTAAAGGAATTCGTCCTCGAATTTCGACCTAGCAAAATAATATCCGGAATAAGTATCATAATACTGAGCCAAGCATGTCATATCCAAGAAAATGGAACAAGAGCTACATGATTCAACTCAAAATTCACACTCTTATGATATAGCCAAGCATCAAAATCATCCATAAAGAATATTTTTCCTATTCCAATATCAAAGACTCGGCTAGAAAAGCAATCACCATCAAGGTCATTCACATAACAATCTTCATTTTTAAGCTCATCCGACTCATGCCAAGCCTCCATTGACAATTTATCACCCTTAACCTTGGAAGCTCTAGCAAAGTCTACTCTAAATGTATGCTCCAAACTAGGAATAGAACAAGTAAAGAAATTAACACTAAAACTAGCATCTATTACTTTACCACTATAATCACTAGTGCCTCCCTCCTTCTTTAAGGAGCAATCTTCACCTTTGGAGGAGTTCCAAACATTAGACAAGCTTTCAACAAATATTTTAGGAATTAGCTTGCTAACATCCACACAATTATCACTCTCAAGCAAGTCATAAGAATCATTTTGAGAAAATAATGGATTGTCAATACTAAATTCACCTTCCAACACTTCATCTTGCTCATTTCAAAAAATAATAGATTTTCAAATACCTTAAAACCGTGACACAAACAACCACTACAATCAAGAATGCTATCACATCAAAATCAAGAAACTCATTGGCACATTTATCAAACAATGGTGGAGTGTCATAACACAAATCATTATGTTCAAGCTCATCCATTTGCACATCACTAATGTGGAACAATTCACCCACACAAAACCCTTCAATTTTCTTTTCACAAGTGTGCCCAACTAGTATATACTCATAACTACTATCATCAATGCAAGATAAAGAATCATTAATTCCACAAAAGGTAAAACTATCAACCATACTCAAGTCTCTATCAAACTCACCCAAATGGATACAAGTGTAAGGATTAGCTTTGTTACCTTGTAGCACATCTAAAGATTCTTCTTTACCTTGGCTTTTTAAATTTAAGCTCACTTGTTCATTTGGAGACTTCACTTTGATCTCCACTTTTTCTTCAAGGCATGGAACCACTTCCAAGAAAGAATTCCCCAATTTAGCTCCTCCAAGAATACCTTCAAAAGGTACAAAACAACTAGAGAATCAAGAAATGTTAGAATCATAAGAATAAGGAAAATCCCCACCCTCACTCTTTTGTTTTCCCACTTTTTTTTTCTTTCATTTCATTTTCAAGCTCCTCTCTCTTTTCTTGTGACATCTCAATCACTCCACTCAACTCAAGCTCTCCTTTTTCCTCTCTTGAGTTGTCACTTTAATCTCCCTCACTTCTCCCAATCTTATCGTATAATACTGTTATACTTTTAGCACCTCCTAAGGACACTAGAAGGGGGGGTTGAATAGTGTCCTCCGATTTTTGTTGTAAGAACCTGGTTCTTCCGTAGTAGAACAAGGTTCCTCAGTTCTCTTTTATGCAAACTGTACTTAAGAACACACTTCAGAACATTCACCAAGAACACAAGGATTTTACGTGGAAAACTCCTTGCTCAAGGGAGAAAAACCACGACCCACACTCTGGGATTTTGAATCTCAATCCACTAACACAAGAGCAACGTTTCAGATTACAAACTCTGTAACCAAGGGGCTACACTCTAGACCCTAATCACTAACCAAAGCTAAACTCTAGCTTTTTCTAGTAATCACAAAGTAGTTTGCCTAATACATATGCTTCTGAAATAAGCTAATAGACAAAACAGTGAACACCTGTAACAGAGACAACTTACAACTCGATGAACCTAGACAAGAGATCTAGACTCAAATACTCTGCATGCAAACCAGTTGTCTTCTTCAGTTTTTCCGACGTAGACAGTTCTTCAGATCACCTTTATATGCTCTCAACTCTCTGTATGAAAAACTGATTTCGGCTGTCTCTTCTACTTGCTTTTATACAGGTCTTACAACCCTAGTTGAGTCCTGCTGGGAATTCTCTTAATTATGGCAATATCAGATTCGCAGTAACTCTTTTCCATGTTAAAGTCTAACTCTTGTCCACACTTTAGAGATACAGCCTGGACACCGCCTCTTTTAGTCTGACTAGGATACGTCAACAACCACGCGCCACTACTCCTAGTTCCACAGGGATTTGCAACCCGTAATCTTTTCGATCAAGCGTGTCCTTCATCTCAAGGACAATGTTCTTCTCCTGAACCTCAGTGTCCTTCTCGTTTGTCATACTTCAAAACCAGCTCTCAACAAATTCCCCCTTTTTGATGATGACAAACAAATGTTGCCCAAGAACCTACATAACATATACCAAAAACAAGAACAAAAAAAACAGAACAATAAAAACAGATGATGAGTTAGGTCACAAACACCCCAACATTCCTTCTTCCCCCTTTTGGCATCATCGAAAAGATTCAAAGACCTGCAGGAACCTGTCAGTTTAATCTAGACTAGAGCACAAGGCAACTCATCAGCATTAAGAACATAGGTATATGAAAATAAGGGCCCAGCAGGGAACCACATACTTAAACAAGAAACAGTCATAACCATGAGAAATTTAAAATCAACATCCAAGGTGTGACAGCAGCACACCCCATTAGTAGTTACACAACCAAAAGAAAATTGTCTTAATCATTCACAATATGCAACCAAGGGAGAGTAGGAAGGGGTGGAAATAAGGTAGGATAGGAAAGGGTAAAGATATGGGGACAGGACTGGAAGAATCACAGCTGAAGGTTGAAGTGCTTGACAAGTGCCTCAAGTTGCTTCGTATTCTTGGCCCTCTCCATCACCAGCTCGGCCTCATACTTGTGGCAGTCAATTTTCAAGCGATCAATTTCTTGATCCTTCACCTTTAACTGTCTGTGCAGCTCTGCATTTTCTTTATTAACTTCAAGAACCATCTTCTCCAGTTCCTGCACAGCACCAATGGCCTCATCAGGTCCATATTCTTCACTGTCCTCGGACTGCTCCTGCTTGACCTGCATTGGTTTTTTGGAAGCCCTGCTTTCTTGAAAGAAGTCACAGCTTTTCAACACATTAACCCCAAACCTCTGATGGATGGTGGGCTTCTTCCCTGCACCTAAAGGCACTCCAAAATGCTCAAGAATCTGATGGATGATGTAAGAATGCACAAGAGAGTGTGGCTTCTGATCAGTATCACAGATTCTCTTTATGTGCCTAATAATGAGCCCAGGCAAATTTATTTTTACCCCTCTGTCCATCAGATCCATATAGGTCAGATCAAGAGCACTGGCCTCACAATTTCTTTCCCCCCTAGGCAGAAGAAACCTATGCACAAACTCAAACAAAAGCTGATGTGCAGGCTCCATCTCCTTTTTCTCAACCTTCCTCTCCTTCCTCAATCTGGGTTTCCCTGAAAACTTTCTCACAACATCTAAGGGAGTAACTCTATCTGTCCTCTTTGGCCATTTTAGCTTAACATACCTGCAATACCCTTCAGCAGGTACATCCAGAATTACTCCCAGTTCAGGTCTCCCAAATTCAATCTCCACTTCTTTTACAGTGGTAAACACCCTCCTGGCTACTACCCTGCAATTTGTATAAAACTCCCTGACTTCATCCACAAACAGCTTCCTGTCATTGTTTCCAAACAAGCTCAACCAACCCTGATCTCCTATCATTCTCAACAAGGATTTCATATGAAACTCCTTTTCATCATACAGTATATTCCCTGGCAGCACCTGATGTCTAGAAAAGAAGGCTTCCCTATCCACTTCTTTTCTTTTCTTCTTACTCTCCACCTCACTGTCAGTATCAGAATCACTGGGTTCCACATAACTTCCAGCTTCACTTTCCTCCTCTTCCTCACCAGCTCTCTTCTCCTCTTCTTCTTTCTTCTTCTCTTCTTCCCTCATCTTCACATTTTTTACTGTCTTTCCTAGCTTTTCAACCCTCTCCATCTGCATTTTGAAAGCCGACCTAGTACCAACTCTCCTGACCACAGGCTCACTAGCCTCTTGGTCACCTCCTTCACTGTCTTCATCTACCAGTCTAGATTTCAACACTGGTTTCCCATCTCTCACCAACCTTCTTCTTTTTCAGACTCTACTTTATTTTCTTTTACAAACACCACCTCATCCTCCTCTTCCTCACCTGTCACCTTCTCATCTTCTGCCCCAAATTTTCTTTTCCTTTTTAATTTTTTCTCTTCCTTGTCACTCTCTTGTTTTTCAACAACAACTTCCTTGTTTCCATCTTCATCAGATTCTGTCCAGCTAATATCTGCATCATCAGCTCCAGTAGGGTTTAGACAAGTAACAGGTTCTTGTCCCTCTCCCCCTGGAACTTCAGCAGTAGCAGGTCCATCACCCTCAGGGCCTTTGGACACAGAACCCTCTATACACTCCCCTGTTCCACTTACATCCTTACTTGACTCAACTGCATCCTTTCTCAAAGTTTCAACATTGTCTTGTTCCATAAACTGTTCTTCAATTCCTTCCGCTACATTTAACTCTCCTCTAGACACCCCATCTACAATGCCCTGCACATCTTCTCTAAGTTCATCCTCTTTATTTTCTTGTTTCTCCTCACACGAATTCCCCCTATCTATTTTGTCTCTCTGCTCATCACTCATTATTTTATCTAGTTCAGCGACTAGGGTTTCAGTTTCTACAGCACCAGGACTGACTATATCGACAGAACCAACAGGTGTAGATGAAATAGGGTCAGGAATTACCTCATGCAACGGTTGAGACGAACTTTGAATGGTGGGTGTCGAGAGAACGGCTTTTGACCTTAGCTTCTTGACCAGTTTCTTTTCCCCCTTTTTGAGAATCTTGATGCGAGCCCTAGCAATTCTTTCAGCAAGTGTGGATGGAGGTGGTCTTTCAGACATCTTGAAGGATTTTGTAAAGATTACTGAGTTTGTTGAAGGGTTTTTAATTTTAGGGCTTGAGAGAATTCTGATGCTCAAAGGTGGATGAGATTTTGAGAGATTTGAGAAGTGCTGTAGAAGGAGAAGGGTTTTAGTGATGTGACAATATCTAGGGAAGACAAGAAGTAATGAGTATAAAGGAAGGCAGTTTTTTGAACTTTTTGAGAACCGGGAGAAGTTAAGAGATTTGACGGTTATGAACTTATTTTAAATAAGCCCTTTTCAAGAGGTGGGGTCCAAGCAATTTAAAAGGAGTTCTATCCCTAAAAA